>OY986437.1:211762226-212962226 GCA_963920525.1 Dichetophora obliterata | reverse complement strand
CTATCCACCAATCCAAATCCTTTTTCTTAGCAAAGTGGTTCATTCAATATTAAGTATTAACTGAAACTATGTTGCAGCAGATAACAATAATATATTAAAAGGATTGTGTATTGGGTGTCCTATATATCCCACATATTTAGAAACTATCCAAACAACAAAAGTAGCAAATAATAACAAAAATGTTACTTCTACTTACTACACGTTGTCATCAGCATCGTTAAGTAAGTTTTTATTTTGCATAATCAAATTTATTCACCGATCACTTTTATGTTATAAACGCGAAGGTTCTATTTAACTACCCAGCAACATTTTTGATGCAAATGTTACATGCATTCTTAGGGACATTGCTTTCAGAAGACATTCTATAGATCAAAATGTGCTTCTTCTAAGCCTTACAAATGATTTATTTTAAGAGGCATTCTTATAACCTAGTTCTGGAAGACATTCAAATGGAATTTACATTTAATTAAAGTAAAAAAATAATATATATTATTATAATGTATGTTTTAGATATTTTTTTGTGGTATTTTTTTAATCCCCAATTAAACCTAAACCACAAAAACCATTCCATTCCATGGAATGCCTTCTTAAATGTCTTTTGGAAAACACCTACTAGAATCCTTTCATTGAAGGGCTCAAAGAAATCTTCCATTGAAAAAGTTCTGGAAGCACTTCTAGAGAAGACTAAGGAAAGCATTTCTCCCTGGGTATGAAAGTGGAAGAGATGGAATTCAAGACTTTCCCTTCCAATTGACCTTCTTTTGGAAGCACTTTTTTTGCTGGCTAGGTGAAAATTATCACAATATGCCATTTGTTTTAGATGGAGATTTTAATTGCGATTTAACACATTAACCGTGGCTCCCAAACGCTTCGTACGATTTTTTTAAATTTACCAGAACTACTTGTATCTTTCACCGTAGTCGAGTTATCAGTTGGGTATAAAAATATCCCACCGTCGTTAATGCGTTCTTAATGGACACAGGCAGATTCCTTCCGCAACGACAGCATAGTTTTACTTATATCAGGAATTTTCTATCAAAAGCAGGTAGAGTTGGTGAAATGGCTAAGAGAGGTTTAACATATTTTAAAAATATAAAATTTCTTTCAAATGATAATAACACAAATTTTCTGATTTTTAAACTTAATCACTTTTGACTTTGAAAATGTAGAAGTTAACGTAAAAATTTCTTGACACACTCCAAAAACAATTTATATCTCTGCAGCGGTATCATATCAATAAAGTCCATATTGATTTTTTTATTAATTAATATTTAATTCTTTTCACATACAATTTATTTAGTTTTTATATACGTTTACACTTCTGTATCATTGATATCAAAATTCACTACTTTGTAAACATAGTTACTATTTTCGAACTTGAAAGCAACCCTGTTATTTGCAAGAGATAAATTGACAAGTACACTTAAGGCGCGTGTCCACAGTCAATATTTTTTTATGCAACGTTGGATATTGCACACAAAAACTGTTTACACGCTCAAAGTCATTTTGTATGCAAATGTCATCGATTTTGTTTTGCGAAGCAGATGAAAGGCGAAAAACAAGAATATAACGAAAGAGAATGCGAAAATAAAAAAGAATTATAAGAATAACAAAACGAAGCAGGCACTGTTGAAAAAAAATTTGTTATGTTATGTGCAACCTGGAACCAGGACACCTTCGGCACGTACGCTTCATCTGCTCCTGCCCCCGACTTTTGCTCTTTTTTATCTTCGCAACTAATGCGGCGTAAGACGTCCTTATCGAGCGAATCTTTGTCTTAGCATCTGGAGCAGTCACGCACATTGCCTTTTTTATACAGTGGAGAATGCACAAGCAACTGTGATTCTCGTATTCCTCCAGAAATTGTATGATTCTGTCTCCACTCCACTTTTTGGCAACTGTAATTTAAAAACATTTAACTATATTCAATGTTTTTAATAATTTATCTCATAAAAAGTTACTGAATAGAAATCGAACCGCTTGGCAAATCAAAACAATGATAGAGAGGAGACGGAAATAAACAAAACGTCAAAAATTTTGATCAAATTGCGTAAGAAAAGTTGGAAGTCAACCAACATTTTTTCGATTGCATGAAATCTCACAAATGCCGTGCAATCAAGTATGCAATGTCTATTTTGCGCAAGAAAAATTGACTGTGGAAACGCGCCTTTAATCATTCGTTCTACTATCTTTCGCTACATTAGCTAATGTTCTGCTCATTGCATTTTGGTTAGAGTTATACGATTTAAATAATTACCAAAGCTCTATGTGTTCTTAAAGCAACAAACAAAAAAATTAAATATTTCGCTGTTACCACTCCGGAGATATTGAAAAAGTACCCAGCCACGGCTAATGGGTTAAGACATAGGCACTTATGAATTGAATGACATTTGAATGAAAAGTGATCCAAATATTTTTACAACACAATTAGGAACAACTATTACAGCTATACAGCTATTTCAGTTATCATAAACACATAATTTCATTATAATTATAAAGACAATTTTTTTTAACATGTGAAATGAACACACTACACATATTTATTAAAAACAGTTAATTTTATAATATTTAAATGGATATGTAGATCTTTTTCTACATGAGATTTATACATAAAAAATAATATAAAAATTAATTCAGGACTTTGTAATAAAATGAAGGTAAAAATAAAAGATTTATTTAAAGTGGCTAGAAATATAAGAAAGAGTAGCGAAATGGGCTAACATATGTAAAATAGCGCATTTTTTTCTGGAAAAAATTCTACATTTTTTCTGACCTCTTCAAGAGTTCTGCATTTTTTCCGTTCTTTAAAAAAAAAAAAATTTGACCTCAAAACAAATCGTGTTCTTTTCTCGAAAATTCTGACCGCAAAAGTATAACAAATGCAGAGTTTTCTGACTTTTAAAATTCGGCGGTTCTGCATTCTGCTCTCTAGTAATACCAACATATAAACAAAAAAAATTGTCACAGTAATATTATATGCTACGACAATTGTGAGAAGCAAAATGTTCCAATTTTGAAAATTTTTTAAAATTGAATCCAAAACAATTTTGATTAAAGTGGTTACTTTTAATAAAATTTAACAGCTCGATGAGTATTTCTTAAAAATTCCATGCAGTACCGCACTATACATAACCTCAATCGTAAATAAATCGGAATTCAAAACAACAGTGCAGCCAATATCAAATGAAAAAAAAATGTTGCATTTTTTCCGTTCTTTTCTCAGCTCGAAAGAAGTCAACATTCTGTAAATTCAGGTCAGAATCTAAAAACTTTTGCATTTGGTGAGGTCAGACTTTTTTTCAGTAAAGAATGAGCTATAAGACATTTTTAAAGTAAAACAAATAAAAAAATGTATTTAACCCGCATCCGTCGTTTGGATCAAATTGATGCAAATTTTTAATGCAAATTTATATATTAAGTACAAACATGCATGTTTTGATTTAAATCTTTTGCTTTTTTAAATTTTTGCTAAAACTAAGATTTGCAGTTTTTTCTATTTGTAAAATTAACAAACATTCATCATGCATAATGCTACCAACTCATGTTATTAAAAAATAAGTATATTTGCTTCTTAGAACACTGAAAAGTAAGTATTAGTAAGTATAATTTTTAAAAAAAAGTACAAGTAAGTATCTCACCTTAGAAAACTAAATTTAATATTTTTTTGATATAATTTACTAATTTATGTAAAAGTCAATAGGACCCACAATATTCTTTAAATATTGTCACACTCTCTTTGTGTTCTCCTCAAAAAGTTTTGTGTATGCAATCTATCTAAAACCAAAAAGACTTCAGATAAAAAAAAAACAAAATATTAATTTTTATAATTGCCATTCATATATTTTTCTAATACATAAAATACTTTAAAAACAAACAAAAGCATAAAAAAAGTTAAAAGTTATACACACTTTCAAAGCAGTTAAATAACAAAAAAAAAATAAATAAAAAATCACATTCAAATGTATACAGAGACCAAAGAAAAATTATCATTATTCGCCATCACTGTAACTGAATTAAAATGTTACATTAACTGGTTTTTCCTTTTGCTTGAAGTCGTAGTTTTCTTGGCTGCAAATTTTGTGGGTGTAGTCTAGGTGGTCACTTTCGAACATTTTTTTTTTTTTTAACATTTTTCGAATGTGTATGTATCAAAGAATATTGTATTTAATTTTTATGAAGATTTTTATCAGATCATCCGAGCAGTATAAGTAATTTTTTTTCAACCGAAAGCTCACTCTACCTGCGCGCACGTTAGAACGCGTTTAAAAAATTTTAAAAGCGTTTTTCTCAAAATTACGTTTTTACGGACGCCCCGCCCCACACGATTTCTCCAGAACCCGTGGGCTAATCCTTCTGAAATTTTAACCACATATTTAACACATAAATAACCACCAAAATAGACTACAATCGTGTCAAAAAAAAAATAATTTTTTCATTTTTTGTTGTTTTGTTACTTAAAACAATTGCTAAAAATTAATATCAACAGTCTATTTTATAGTAATTGTCACATTGAATCTAAAATACTTCGGTTTTTTTGTTTCAAATAAACCATTGTCGAGATATCGTGTGGGAGCCGACCTGCCTCCAAATTAAGGCGTTCTGTTTAAATACGAATTTTGTTTAAAAAACCTGAAAAACATTAATAATATTTTTATTTTTGTAATTTAAGACTTCCTTTATCATTCCTAACAACTTATATAAACATATCTTTCATAGCATGCTCACGAGAAATTTCCCAAACAGCCTATTTTTTAGCTGTCGAACTAGACTACACCCTTAATATGTCAGATCTTGTCTTTAAAATATTGTAAAACTCGATAAAGCTGTATTCAATATTATTTTTTAAAAATAAATTGACTCCAGAGTCTGTAATTTTAACGTTGTTAACTCCAATTTTCAAACTTTTTCCGCTTTGCAAACAAAAATGTTCAACCGGAGCTGAAAAGTAAGCATAATTAAGTATAAATTTTAAAAGTAAGTAAACTTATAAGTATGGAATTTGAGTAAGTATATAAAGCTGAAAATAAGTATGATACTTACAAAGTAAGTATAGTTGGTAACATTAATCATGCATAAAAAAAATTTAAAAATTAAAAACATTTCAATGAATTATGTATTATTTTTGTATCTGCATCAAATTGGTGCACAACGTGCTTTTCATTTCTAGAAAGTTCCTATGGATGCGGGTTAAAAAATTATTAAAATTCAAATCTTATTTTTTGGTAGCAAATGTTGGCGACCCAGTAGAAATTTGAATTTTGTTAAACAAATTTCATATACATATTCAAGTCATGAATACGGTGAATGTGTCCATTTTTTGTTATTTTAAACTAAACAAGTTTTAAAGCAATAAACAAATATATCAACAAAATGCATATTAATTATTCATTTAAAGTTTTTCATTGTCTGATTTGGCCAGGGGGGGAAAACGGTTGTAGTAGGAGGGGCATTGCCCCCTTTCCCCCTGGCTACAGGCCTGTATGAATATTAACTTTATGTAATTATAAATTTAAAAGCTATTTTATTAAAAAAAACCATTATATTATCAAATCTATGAAACAGCGAAAAAGCTTTGCTTCTTTCTCTCGTGTGTCCAACGACGCACCTGTGTTTTTTTACAACAAGTCGCTCCAAAATTATTTTATCTGTATTGTCGAAAATTAGCTTATTTTCACCGAAAATGTAATCTTGATATGCATTGTCCGCGGAAAATTTTGTGAAATGCGAAATAATGATATCATATGCTATAAAAAAGCCGATTTCGGATTCTCTTTTATATCTCCATATTTTATTCCTTCACCATTATAGCAACAACACCTATAATTTTGTCTCCTTTGATACTAAAGCAATATCCAGTATTTTATATTATAATAAGATAGATTAATTTTTAAAATTAATTATTTTTGCGAAACGAAATAAAAATCAAATCATGCAGAAGTTTGTTGAGAAAATTAACCTAGAACAAATTAAAAGAAAAAATACAAAGAGTCCAAAAAATTAACAGACTTTTAAAAATAGCTGAGTTTGACTTAGATTGCTTAGAAAGTGTAATTTTTTATTTCAATGGGTCATGTGAATAAAAAATCAGCAAATGCTTTTACTGAATTTTTCTAGTAAAAAGTATGGATTTAGTGAATAAAAAAAGCTATATAGATATAGCTTAAAAAGCTTAAAGCTATATAGATATAGATATTCACTAAATCCATACTTTTTACTAGAAAAATTCAGTAAAAGCATTTGCTGATTTTTTATTCACATGACCCAATGTGCTTTTTCGCATTATTGGCACTTGAGTTATGCACTAAACCAAATTTTCCTTTTGAGAAATGTTCTTAATATTTAACTCAGAAGCTTTTCCCAAATCAAATTTCATATCGATCAAAAGGCGAATTTTTTACAGTAGTACCTTGCTTAAAAGGAGTTGAGGTCACAACTAAAATATTTGCCTAATTTGTCTATAGATTGGTTTTATTAATACCAAGAACCTCTTTAATGCCTTAAAGAATCGATAATTATCACAAGCACTGCAAAATACAACTATTCAAATTTACATAAAATTATTAAATAAGACCTTACTAACCCAAATCGGCCGACGTAGTTTTATCTGCGATTTAATACATAATTAACAATTCCACTTTAATAATTCTCACAAGTCTTAAAGACAAATTGTCTTTAAAATTCATTTTTCAATAATTTTTATTAGTTTCAAAATATTAATAATATCTTAAAATTAAGTCTGTACATTTTTTATAGACTCAATTATTAGCAAAATGCTTTAAGTTCACATACCGTTTTTTGTATTTATTTTACTATCAATAATTTTCACAAAAAATTTCGTTGAAATGCTTTGCTTCTAAATGTCAATTTGTTTGTTTCTTTACTTATTCAAATCAAACATTTATACATTCCACAACATTCAGAGTATTACACAATTAAGAAAAAAATCGATTAAAATCAAAACGTATAAAAATTGTTGGCATCAAGCCAATGTTGTTGTTTACACAAAAATATAAAAAAGAATGTAAAAACAATTTTTTTTGAGTCATTGATCTCTAGTTGATCACTTAGCTATTTTATGGCATATTGCTTATGAGATTAAGCAACAAACAAAAAATGTTTAGAAATGCTTAATAAAATTACAAATTTTTGAGTATTTACAATTACTAATTAATTTTATAATCAACACTCAATTTTGTTTTAGGTTTATGAATGACAACAAATATAATTGTATATTTGAAAATTTTTTTATGTGGTAACAAAACCATTTATTTATTCTTTTATTTACCACGTTAACTGTAAATGTGTGATAAATGTTTTTTTTTATTGTTCAATTATTAACGAGTGTCTAAACCGCAACGCGCATTAATTTTTTGTGGCTGCCAACACTTGTGGTTTGTGGTGATCATAACGTGATGTTAAGATAAAAGAAATTGATGTTAAGATAAAAGAAAATATTAGTTTCACAATATCTGTTACTAGTTATTGTTCATCAGTCATCATGATTTGATTAGCACCTACTGTACTGCTCTCGTGTACAGTGGGCGATTATATTATTAGAATCCATTTAAAAAAAATATTATTTGCTTCGTTTCGGGTGAAACGATGCTATTGCATCACAATTATTTTAATTGTAAAATTCACATAGTTTAAAAAAATTTTATTGCCAATATTTGCCACCTCCACCTTTTGCTGTAATAACTGCAGCTACTCGTTTAGGCATAGATTCTATGCATTATGTGCAGTTGAATTTTATGGATTAATTTCGGTGACACACTTCAATCAAACGCTCTATTAATTGGCGTTTGTTGGTCACGGATTTTTTTGGAAATTTCACGCTTCCCAAAGGTTCTCTATAGGGTTGAAATACGGAGAATTTCCGGGACTGTCAAGAACATGGAATTTTTTCTCATTAAGAAATTGCGTGACTCTCATGGCCTTATGACAAGGGGGCAGAAGCATAAATAAATATAAATTTGTTGTTTGGAAACTATTCATGAGCTTGTGGTAGCATTTTTGTCTCTTTGTGAAAAAATTCAAGATGCCCTAATAATATACCCACTGTATATCTTAAGTTTTAAACAATATACTATACCAAGGGCGTAGGCAGGGGAACCGGGGGCAACTGGCCCCCTTAATCTGGAATTTTTTATTTCATCGATGGATTTTTAGGTAGTTTCATTTCTGATCCTTTTTTAATAAATGGTTCTACGTTTTTCTTTGAAACTAAAGCTGGAAAAGTCAAAAGCAAATCAGTTTTGTTAAAGCTATATTGTACAATTTTTCAAGCCGGTTTTTAAGTATGTGTCTAATATTTTCTGGAAATTTATACGGAATTTATATGGAAAGTTAAGAACTTGGATATTTACATGGAGTAGATAACACTGCAGGGACGTCAAAAAGCACACAAAAATGCCGAGACAGTCGTAGAATTAAGTATCATACTCAGTTTTCCCAATCAGATCAAAATCTCGAGATATTTGCGATTGAAATTTAGTCTCTTTTATACCCAATTTTAGTTATATTTTCCTTATTTTTGGAGACCACAAATTTCTATCACCTCAGATTTTGATTAAACTTTCAGAACTTAATCTACTTATGAAATAAAAACACTAATTTGAGTAAAAGATTTTAAGATTTTTTTTTAAGTTTTCATGCTCAACATTAAAATTTGGTTAAAATGGAAGAAAAAGCGAAATTGCTTAACTTTTGAAAAATCATAGATTAAACAAGGCTTACTCGATTGTCACTTGGAGGTATTTTCGAAAAGACAATAAAAAGTAATTGTTAAAAAGCTATGAAAATTTTGTAAATGAAGGTCATATATAAAAAAATCTGAATATCTCGAGATTTTGATCTGATTTGGAAAAACTGACTATGCCACTAAATTCTGTGACCGAAAATTAAGTTTGCGTGTTCGGTGTTTTTTGTACCGAGGTTTGAGTATCAGCAGTATTCGACTAAATTGCCAATATCGAACTGCTTGAAAATATTTTCCAAATCCGTTTTTTCGACACAAAAAAAGTTAAAAATTTAAAATTCCTAAAGCAAAACAGGCAAAGTGTTAACCCGCTCGGCTATTGCCAGTGGTACGTGAATCGAAGCAAACTGTTCATTTTAAACTACAACCAAAGTGACATTTCAAGTCACATATGCGAGAGCATATGGTTAGCATTCAACGCTAACTCTGTAAGTTGTAGTAGTGTGCTTGGTATTTCGTAGTTTGTGTTTTTGCACATTAACTTTAATCGGTTCTTTGTTTAAATCTTACACACTTTTCAATTTCAAGCTGATATTTCTTTAATAAAAGTTCATCAAACTGAGCTAGAATTTTGGCTCGATGTAAAAATCGTGTGCAAAATTTATGTTTCCAACGTTTTCTCACGCTAGGTGTCGCTGCTATCCTACAGAAAAAATTCCCCTAATGGGATCTTGTGTGTAAAATTTACACACCATAATCTTGGTGCGCCTCTGTCACTGTTCTTCTGTTTTATTGGTAATTTTTGTTTCGATATTTTTTTTTTCTTACTAGCTAAAACCCGGCGCGTTACTACTACGCCCCCTTGTCCGACGCCCATAAAATGTTATGAGTGGAACGGCACGTATAAATTGTGGTCGAATACCGAATTCCGAAGCTGTATGATCTATAATTGCAAAACTATTCGATATAGAAAAATTGGGGTTGTTTAGGAAGATCCACTCCCCTTTTTAAAATGCGAAAACCATCCTTGGTATGCGTTTAATAACTTCCTAAAGTTTCACGAAACCGAATTCCGATGCTGTGTGATCTATTATTCCAAAGCTATTCGATATCGAAAATATTGGTGTGTATTTGAGGTGCAACGCTCCTTTTTGCAATCAGCATCAGACTTCACAAGAACATTCCTAAGGGCGCATTTATAGTGGCGACTTGTTGCTGGACCGGACCGAACCGAGAAGGAAAGCTGGAAAACGCTGCACATACAATCATATAAAACAAGCTCAAAGTGCGTATAGTGCCAGCCGAGCTTGCAACTTCAAGTGACTTGTGCGCTGGTTTCCATCTTCCCGATTGTTGCTTTCTCGCTCGCTCGCACGGTTTGCTTGTGTTTTGATTCATTTTACACGTTGCTTGCTTATTACTTTCGTTAAATAACATGAAATTTAAAAAGAAACAAGGAAAACAATTTTTTTTTTGTTGGAATGAAAAGGGATTTTTCCCACAAAGTTGGCAACGCTGGCGGTAGCAAACTAAATTCCTCGGAAAAATATTGATATACGAAAAAAAAAACAAATTGCAGCACACTTGACTGCCAGCGTCGCGATCGATTCTGTATTTCCTTGAATTCATTCATTAAAAAAAAAACAAAGAACCACACGATAGCAACAAAGGAGACCAACAAGAAAAGTAATAAGCATACAAGAACACGAAATTTCGCTGTTGTTATGCTGTATTTTCTTGCCCGCAAAAAATACACACAGAAACAGCACTATAAAGAAGCAACAAAGATAAATTTCTATCAACTGTTGCATACAGAAAACAAAAAGAGAAATAGTGAAAAAAGCTAAACCAGCCGGTGAAGCAATTCGTCGATTAGCGGCTGCAAGTGCGTTTCATCTAAAACAGAGAATCGAAGATTATCAAATTTTATTATGTGCGCTCTTCCTTTCTATTTGATTTTAAGCACAAAAGTAAACAAACAAAAATAGTAGCAACAAGATATAACGACTTTGTTTAGATTAGTTTTGTATTGCTTTGTTGCAATATCAAAAATAATACAACAAAAACAAAACCTAAAGAAAAAAGTTAAAAAAGTTAAAACCAGTTGGATGATCAAGTGGCTTCATGCGGCTTGAAGTGCGTTTTCGCTGAGTCATCGCATAAAAAAATCTTGGGCCAGCAGCTGATGTACGATTTTTTAATGTGCGTTCTTTCTACGATCTTCTATTTTGTCAAAAAAAAAAATTTTAAATAAAAACACAACAAGAAGGCAACAAAAACCAGCAGAAAAAACCAGCGAAAAAAGTCGAAACAAGTTGGTACCTCAAGTGACTTGAAACGACTTGCAGTTGCAGGAAGCGCGTTTCAGCAGCGTTTTTCGCATTTTCGTCTCTGCGCTTGTTGGTTTGAGGAAAGCAAAATGAATGAACGAAATCATGTGACTTTTTTGATGCTTCGGTTGCAAAAATAAACAAAAAAAAACTAATATATACAAACAAACCCAAAATAGTCAAAAACCAGCTGAAACAAGTCACCAGCGACAAGCGCGCACTATACGCACTTCCAGCTGCTTTTGGCAGGACGCGTTTCCAGCTCGGTCCGGCTCAGCAACAAGCCGCCACTATAAACGCGCCCTAAGACTTTGCTACCATTTCCCTGAAAATTTCATAAAAATTGGTTTAGCGGTTTCGGAGTCTTGACGTGATATACACACATACATATATTAATTTTTTTTGTATAGATAAATGGGCGAAAAAAGTAGGCGTGTAAGCAGTTATATATATAGTGACCGCCACTTGGTCCCATTGCAGCTACACACCAATTTTCACTATTTCGAATTTTCGAAAAAGTGGGCGTATATATATATATATTGCGATCATAGTAAACATATGAAAACACTTACAAATTTTAGTTTTATTCGATCAAAACCGTCTTTTATATAGAAGTTCCATTGATTTGTGGGCCGTAAAAGTGGGCTTGGCAACATTTATATATATAGTTCACTATCAAAATTTGTACAACTCAGGAATTAGCATGATTTCGAAAAAGTAGGCGTAGATAAAGTTCGACTACGCTCATTTTTAGTACAGTTGTCGAATTTAAACAAAATTTGAGTTTTTTACGACCAAAACCGTCCGATATATAGTATTTTTTTGGTTTGTGAGCGATAGCGTAAATTTGGGTTGCATGGGAGGTACCACGCCCCCATGTCCAATCGGCACTAAACTTCCCAGGAGCACTCACAAGATGTTTCAATTTCCCTGAAAATTTCATAAAGATCAGTTTAGCGGTTTTTGACAAACATCGACTTCTATATATAAACATTTTTTACTCGATTAATCGATTTGAAAATTTTGTTTTTTTTTAAATTGAATAAAGTAATGAATAATTAATTACTTTTAATGAGAAGATTGCATGCATTTCATTTTTTTAATTGATTATTGCTGCAAAACTATTCGAGAATATGTTAAAAAAATTTCAGATCAATCCCTAATCTACAAACTAATCGACCGATTTTAATGTTGTTTTTTTTTTAATTATCTATAATGTAATTTTACACATCATTTACGCAAAAATAACGTACATTTTTTGATTTCTGTGTCCACGCTTCATAATTTTCTTAATTTTTCATATTCCCATTCCATTTTCTGAAGCCAAGTTTTTAAGTAAACCAACTTATATATCAAAGCTATACGTTACAGAAAAGAAAAATTTGTTTTATCCAAACGGATGATGTAAAATTAACATGCAAATGAAATTTTATGTTTATGCCTTAATTTCAATGGCTTTTGCCTTGAACACCGCCCTTAATTCTAGTTTTATTACTTTACTTTTATTTTTAGTATTATTTTTTTTTTTCCTTGGATTGAGTTTTGTAAATATTTGTTGATTTTATTTTGTAAGTTAATTTTTAATCGATAAGACGTATTAAAATAATTTTTTTTTAAAAAGTTTGGTCTTTGACCTGAAAGGAAAGGGATAGATTATTTAGAGGAATTGATTGGAACTAAACTGTGGATTTTTAGTTTTAATTCTTAAATGTAAGAAAAAAACAAAGAAAGTGAAAACAACCATGACCGAGCCCGGATTCAAACCAGGTACCTCTGGGTTGATAGTCTAGCGCACTCTCCACTAGACTGCAAAGGCCGAATTTAGTCTGAAATCAAAAAAAATGTAGCTTTATTTGATCTCAAGTCTTGCGTTAATTTGATATACATCAGTTGAAAATATTTTTCCCATTTAGCTCGATTATATGTGTCTACAAAAATATCAGGTAATACGATACCTACTATATATTTATTTTGAAATATTTTCATTGACTCGTAAAATGCATGAATGAAAGATATAGTAAAAAAAATTATATAAGAATTTCCCCTAATTTCCATCCTGCCTAGCCCTTGTACTATACATTAGAAATGCGACGAATATAATTTTTCTGATGGGGATCTGTAAAAAGACATTCATGAGAATGTGAATACGGATCTAGCACAAATTTGGAAAAAAAACATTTTTTTAAAATTTTAAAAATATTCTTTTTCAAGAAAAAGTAAAGTTCAGACAAAGCTCAAAAATATACTCATTTAAAACCATTGTAATTATATTAATAATGTTGTACAGTAATAGTTTTTTCCAAAAATTACAGAATTTCCATGAAAACTATTAAAACAGACAAAAACAAAATATTAAAGCTTTCCAAGATTATAATTTAGAGCTTTAGGTGAAGTAAGTTATGAAAGAAGGCAACAACAACAACAATAAACAATTCAGTAAAAAGTCAGTCACACAGCAGACTAGACAGACTGTTTCGGAGTTAGCTACTCGTTCCATCTTCAATATTCTTTAGTGATTCAGCTGTGACCAACCCCACATATGTTCGAATAAACTCATAAAAAATAAATGACGTTAAAAGAAAGGAGTTCTTATTTTTAGGTCAAACCTTAAACTATTTTAGAATTGTGTATGTACTCTTCTTTCTTTTCATGATCCCTCATCTTGGTTAATCGCATGTTTTACTGATAATTACCAGGTGGCCTTAACAACATTTTTAAGCTTTATGCTTAAGTAATATTTAATATGTGCTACTGGTTAACTCTACCTGAGTAAAAAAAAATTCTAATTAAAGGTCAAACAGTGGTCCAACGCGGGAATTTTTGCTGGAATTTTTGGCCAAACATCGGCCAAAAAGGTCAATTAGCGGCTTTTTTCAATCAATCTAGAATGTAACTGAGTCAAAATGAAATTTTTAAACACAAACTTTTAGACAAAAGTAAAATAATGGCCGAATAAAGGTTGAACAGCGGCAGTTTCAAAAAAATCTCAAATTCTTACAACGAAATGCAAAGCAGGCTTCACTTAAGTTGAAATAATTCTATAGAAGCAAGTGGCTAAGTAGCTGCGAGAACAATTGCTGACAGAGACAAAACTTTTTGTATATTTTTTTTTTAAATGTGATGTTTGTTTAAAAATATCGTTTTTTCCAAATGACTCTGAAATAAGGCCTTAAAAAAAGCAAAAAATAAATTCTAAGAATAGGAATTTATTGCATTATGATAAAAACTATTAGATATAAAGTACTAAAGCGATGAAATAACGTCCCAAACATAAGCGAAATGAGATACCAAAAATTGTATGGAAACTATTTTTTAAGAACGAAATAACGCTCAAAAATTATATTGGGTTTGGTTTTGCTTCACAATGTTTGGGCGTTATTTCATTATAATATAAAGTTCTACTTGAAAAAATAAAGTAAGGCCTTAATACATGAAAAAACATGCCAATTATTTGTTTTTTGTTGTGAACTTATTTTATTTTTGCTAAGTGCTTCCTTCGTGGAACCTTACTCTATAGTAATTTTTAATGACAAATTATGTTATTTTATTGTTATGATACGATTAAGATAAATAAATGCATTATTAAAACTGAATAGTTCGATGTACCTCGTGTATGCCAAACTGTCCAACTATTCCAAATCCCTTTCACAGAGCTATTCATCGCGTCGGAAATTCGGATTTGTTTATTTATTTATTGGGTGTTCTAGCTTACGAGTAATTTATATTCATGTCAAAAAACAAGAAAATTTACAAGTATTTGTGTTATTTGGGTTGCCAGACGAACTTATTTGAGCGAGATGAAATATATTCGTGAAGACGAAAGATCTTTGAAAAAAATTTTAAGTACTTCTAATTAGTAATTTATAAGAAAAGCTTTAAGATTTACCTGACTTACAAATCAATACTGTAAAAGTATCTTACAAAGTAAACTAACCTATAGACTTAAAATAATTCATTTACGAAAAACTAAAAGATTAAAAAATTACTAATTTTTAAACAAAAATACTGAAATGTTTGATCTTTCATAGATTGTGAAATCAGTAGTAATTTATTAGTTTTCAAAATTTTATTAAATAAATACTTACACACTTGGTTTTGTTTAGTCGCAGTTCACTTTGACGTGGATTTGTTTTACGCAATTCTTAAAAACTATCCTCCGTAACTTCTCAGCCACGGTTATGCTTTCCTTATGCGGCTTTTTATTTAAGTTTTTGGTTTGCCTGTTGATAAATTTTACAAAAACAGCCCTGAATTATTCCATATAAGAAATTTATTACTTAATGTTAAGTTTTTTTAGGAGTCTATTTCATTTGAATAAATTGTGTTTTTATATTTATTTATACAACTTGAATCTGTTTTATTTTTAATATTTAACATAATTAAATGACTTGTTACTTAAGCAAAAATGTGTACAGATTTTTTTTTTTAATATTAGAGGTATTCATCTAAACGAGCAAAATTTCGCATTTATGTTAATACGCAATTTTGAGTGGCAGCTTTTCTCTTTTTTGTATATTACACGTTGCGTGTCAAATCGATTTAATACTAAATAAACAATAAATTTATCAACAGTTGCTTTTTTCAGTTCTTTAAGAAAAAACTTAAATTAATATTTTTCAATATAGTAAAATCACAAAAGAAGAAGAAAAAAGAGTTCACTTCGGTTTTACACAATAAACAGAGCAAATTTTCTTGACGATTTGGTCGCGCATACTTATTAGATTTGTGCAAAAGGTTTCTCATACTTGGAATTGCGCGTAATTGGATAACTGTACAGTTGGCACAGTATACGAGGGTTTTGCGCGTTGAGATGAATACCCTTATTGTTTTTTACATTAAATTGGAATAAATTGAATTCACCTCATGCATGTATTATAATCCTAGATGCTATCAGCATTGGCAATGAAATGCGAATGGGGTTGCTTTTCGGTTGAGATGTTTTTCATTTATATATCGGTTGTTTTGCATAAGCTTATAGGCAAATTTTATGGTAGAACATTGCTTTAAAACGACCGCTGTTTAACCGATTAAAATTTTTGGATTTTTTGGCCATATCTCACCTTTGTTCGGGCAATTATATTTTTAATCCGGTTAAGATAGTAATAAAATAGATAAAGTACAAAAATAATATAAGACAAAGAGTAAAATACAGCTTTAAAACAGCTTCTGTTCGGCAAAGTAGGCTCTAAGATTATTTTAGACCATGTTTGATCCTTGTTTTGTCGCTGTTAGCTCAATAAGGCTTTTTGTATACTTTGTAGATCATGCTAGATCCTCGTTCGGCCCTTGTTCGGCCAGTTATATTTTTACTCTGGTAAAGATAGCAATTTATAAAAAAATATTTTTTGCACAATTTCACTTTAAGTCACTTTGGATAAAATTTGTACACATCTTACTTTTAATGACATATCAGAATGCAAGATTTCTTCGTAAATAGATGTTATAACTAATAGAGTAATAAGTGCATACTATACAGAAAAAACTTTTTATGCATAGTTAAAAAAAAAATTAAGTTTACCAGAAAATGGAATATACCAACTAGAGTAAAATAATACAATACATAGATGACAACATAACTTTAGTACTGAGTACATAACTTTTGGTTTAAAGTATGCTTTTTTAAAAAGTGCGAATAATTTTGAGTACATTTTTTTGAAAAAATTAAATAATCTCTAAAAAAGCTTTGTCATAATGCTCACAATTAATATAAATATGTATGATACTATTAAAAAAATATCATAATAATAATAACTTCATTTTAAGTTTTACTTTTCTTCGAAGCAAACTACATTGAACAAGTAAGCTGACGAAAAAACTGGCGAATTATCGAACAAAAACGTGTTTTTATAATACTGTTATATTTGCAATATTTTTTTCCTTTACTGTAAAAACCATAATTTTGTGTCAGTCAAAATTCACACGCCTTTTACGGCCTTAACAGTAAATTCCGCTAAAAATACTTACAGCGGTATACAGCAACGAATTTGAATATCAATGAACCTAACCGCACCCTCGCGTCATTTAACGCACAATGACGCATTTGGGGTTCATTGAGCCCCCGTATTGTATTGCAACAGCGAATGTTGGTGGATTTGCACATAAACATTAACGCAGTTGTGCATAAAATTTGAATGGGTACCACTCGCAACACTGTCAGAGCTAAGTTGGGATCAGTCTTGGCATGAGGCCATAAAAACGAGGCGTGGTGCAACGTGTTTTTTTTATTCTCAATTCGTTTTGTTGCTATTGTTTTGTTGTTGCTTAAACCCGAAAGAGTCCTTCTGTGTAATGTTAACAAATTATGTGTCGACAAGCAATAACAGCTTAACAGCCTAATTTTGTAAATCGAAAACCTGAACCAATACAATTTTGTATAGAAAAAAGTATTGCTTCTGGTGTCTTACTTGTCGTTAGCTTGCGTTTTCGATACACAAAATAGAGCGGTAAGTCTGATTTCAAACTTTCGAGAAATCTTGATTCAAAGTTTTCAATCGCCATTTTAGGTGACTAACTTTGGCTAAGGTCATGCTAGAATCTCCAGATTTTGTGTGTCGATAGTGAGTGTTATATGCGTGTAACATAGCTAGTAACATCAATATCTCAGTTCTGTCTTAAGTCGACTTATGCGTTTATTGCTTCTGGAGACAAAATTTGCAGAGAAAAAAAAAACAGTTCTCCTCTTTTATAAAGTGTGTACTCTTCTTATATGTATATAGCAAATGATGTTGCTTTTATTGTTGTAATTTTTCCTGTTGCTGCTTTAACGATGTTGCTGACTTCTCTTGTTTTCTTTGCTGAAACTGCAACGCCAATTGCAGTGTTTTGTACTATGGTACAAACGCATTGTTTAATTGTTGTTGTAATATGTTATTAGCCCTGTCGTTGTTCAATGTCAACAACATGCATGTAGTTGACGATGCCTTTGATTTTTGTTTTTGCTGCTATTCTTGTTGCTATTATTATGCTAAGAGTGAAAAAAAAAAAAATTTTTAATTTAAAATAAAAAGTTTTTGACATTTTGACATTTTCTGTGAAATGTTAAAAGTCATCGGAAATATGGGAAATATTAAAAGAAAAAATGCATTAAAAACTCTGTCATAAAAACGAATTTGGAAATGATTGTGAAACTTAAATGTTTTCTAAATGGGTTAAATTATAATAATACTCTTTTTTTTTTTAATTCGCCCGGAGGTATGGAATCTTCCAAAGATACGTATACCAGAGCTATACGCATGCACGATTAATATTCTAGATCCTACCCGGATCAGCTGGGACAGACAGAATGCACCTGCGTACTAAAACATACCCCCTATTGGCAATTTGGATTTTCCACTAAGCACATTAATTGGCTTTTCAGCGGCATTTAAAAATTTGATATATATAAAACGCGTACTTAAGCATATTTAATTCTATATAAATAAGCAACATCTAATTAAATGATAGCGATTATCAATTTAAGGTACTCGAAAAACAATCCTGATTTCAAAAACAATCAAAAATACTATACTCATTTTAACTGGTTTGCGGCCATTGTCCAACCCAAGGACCTACGTGGAAATGAGATAAATCTCATAAGCGTAATTAAGTATATTTAATTTTATATAAATAAGCAACATCGCATTAAATGATAGTGATTATCAATTTAAGGTACTCGAAAAACAATCCTGATTTCAAAAACAATCAAAAATACTATACTCATTTTAACTGGTTTGCGGCCATTGTCCAACCCAAGGACCTACTTGGAAATGAGATAAATCGCATATCCGTCAAATCAAATTCAAAATTCCAATAAGTTGGATATGCATTTGTTATCCAATTCTTACATACAGTGGTGGTCACGAATTTAGCACACACTGTGTTAGTAACTCTAATTTAAAAGTTTTAACATCTTAGCTTAAGAATTGTAAACAAATATTGTTTGCCGAGTGTTGTTTATGAAGTTAACTCAAAGAACCGTTAGTTGGTTTTTCAGTTATTCTTACATTTTCTTACATATTTCAAGTAGTTGCAATCAATGTGGTTTAAATGCTGGACACGAATTTAGCACAGTTTAGAATTACTGTTCCATTTCTTATTTTGTTAAGGTTGATTAAATTTTACTGGTTAAATTTGCTAAATTTATTAAATTTATATTTGAGTTCTAACAAAAAGTTGCAAAAAGGTATGACGAAAGACTACTGGTGTTCAGAGGCTCAGCGCCAGTTGATTCAGCAAATGAAAAATTATGGAAGCACAATTTCAGAGATTGCTCTGATTCTAAGATATTCCAGAAAGGTAGTATATAACGCATTTCAACATGTCGAGCCGAATGGTAGCTTTAAAAATGTAAGACAGCGACCAAGAGCGCGAAAAACAACAGCAAGAGAGGACCATTTTATTTGCAGAGCTTCACTTTAGACTCCTTTTAAGATCTCAAATGAAATTAAAAATTAAATTTCATCAAAATATGACGTAAATGTGTTCTCAAAAACCATAAGAAGGCGCACGCATGAATGAAAACAATTTGCGTGGCTGTATAGCACAACATAAACCACATGTGTTGCAAAAAAATATTAAATATAATCTTGCGCTTGCAGAAGAACATTTAAAAAAGCCAATGAGTTTTTGGAAAATGTACTTTGGAGTGATGAATCAAAGTTCGGATCTGACGGCAAACAATATGTGTGGCGTCCTCAAGACATGCAACATAATCCAAGGTACACGCTTAAGACTTTTTGAGACGGTTGTAGAAATGTCATGGTATGAGCGGCGTTGTCTTTGCACGGAGTTGGTCCGATTGTCAAAATTGATAAAAAAATGGTTTAGAACATTTACATAATCATACTTGTCAATAACATGATACCGTTTGCAGAGGATTATTTGCCGCCTTTATGGTGTTTTATGCAGGATAACGATCCAAAGCACATTGTTCGAACAGTTGCGAGTTGCTTGGAAGACTCGTGTTAATGTCATGTAAATATTTTGAAGTGGCCAGCGCAATCACCGGACCTCAACCCGATTGAGAATCTGTGAAGGGATGTCGAGCAGCAAATACTAACAGTAAAAACCAAAACTTTTCCAGATTTGTGGACCCAAATCCAAAGGATTTGGTATAGAATTCCAAAGTACCGTTGCGAAGCTTTGGTCAAAAGTTGTCCAAGTAGATGCGATGTAGTTATTAATAATAAGGAATTTCCTAAGAAATATTGAGTTTTATGCAATCAATTTTGATTTTATTTCTTATCCTAGACATTTTTTTGCGCGTGTGCTAAATTCATGACCAAGTGTAAATGTTTATTTTTATTTTCTACTTGACTAAAAAAAAATTTAAATAAAAAAAGTGTACATAAGAAATAAAGAGTATTTAATATATATATTTAATTGAAGTTCATTAAAAATTTCAAACGAATACATAGGAAACTTAAGTATTTACTATAATTTTTTAAGTGTGCTAAATTCGTGACCACCACTGTACATATATTTGAGTTGTACACTTTTTTATTTACTATAAAATTAGGGTAATATTTGACATATCATTCGAACGTTATTGTTACAGAAACATGTGAGGATTAGAGTGATGACCTACAAATCTAAATAGGAAAGTCTAAAGAAATACATTTTTACTAAAAGAATCGTGCTAAGCCATAAGAAATACCAGTAAATAAAAGTAAAAAATAATTTTTTGCAATGAATAATTACATAAAGAAATTAATAGATTATTGCTTAAACCTATGAACAAAAATTTTTTCTATGTTACATTAGCTGTGTTTTTTAGCTGTTTATTTTTTGTATGAATACTCGCTTAAATAACACAGGAAACTGTTAGTGGATAAAAAGTTAAGCGAGCAAACGAAAAAAAGTGCTTCCAAGTCATGTTTCAATTATTGTGTACTTTTACTATGAAGGTGGCAACTATGATGAATTGACAGTTAATAGTGATACATGAAATCGAAACTCTTTCGTACTCAATACTTAGAACGAAATTTTCAAAACGTCTTTTTCACCAACATTTCTATAAAATACACTATTTAGTAAATAGGATAAATAAGCTTCATCAAATAAACTCATTGCTGAAAAAATTTAATTGATTTTTCAAGCTTTAAGTTTCGAAAACTTTTTCGGTACCGGGTATTTTTGAGAACCGAGTTGTAAATATTTGAAACATGAAAAATTATACAACAATAGCTGTCATTTCAATTAAAAGCTTAAAAAAATCAGTTAGAAAATTCAGAAAATCTGCACATAAAATGGAAAATCAAGAGAAAAGGTAAATAAAATGTAAATGATTAGTTTAAATTTGCTATATTTAAAGTTATTATTTAAATTACGCCTAAATAATGCTCTTTTATTAGTAAGCGCAAGAGATGGACAAGGGAAGAAACTTTGGGGTTACTGCATTGCTTCCTTGCTCGGAAGGATGAGTTTGAGCACAGCAGAAGGAAACGATATGCCTATTCCAATGTGTTGGAAGCCATGATTGGAAAAGGCATAACTGTAAGTCATGTTTGTGCCTTCAGGTTAATAATGATTTACATTTCCAAATTTAAAGGATTCAAGCACGACGTCTGGAGAGCAAAATGCAAATGAATTGAAAATTTAAATAATATTTTGGTCTTGTAAATAATTGAAAAGCTCGTTGCGCCTGTTAATGCTTCTTTCCGATGTATGCAGAGTGAAATCGTCGAGAATGATATCATCAACTGGTACTTCCGGTATAATAAAGTTGCACATATCGTCTTTAATAATGCATATATTGTGCAGTATACATGCACACACAATAATATTTGTTAAAGCACTTAAACTCGTTTGTTTAGTAAATTTCAATAATCTCCTTAATCTTGTTTTCAGCAATCCAAACGCATTTTCAACGACTATGCGAGTTGAAGAATGGATTTTATTGAATTCTCTTTGGGTATATATCAGATGTCCGTTGTCTTTAAACGGTGGAACTAACCAGCTTGTTGCAGGGTAGGCAGAATCACCAAGGATAAATGAAGAATTTGAAAAAAAGGCTTCATAATTGTTTTCTATTTCTTGGTATAATTCCGACCGTCTAAGAACTCTGTAGTCATGGAGGGATCCTGGCTCTCCGCAAGAAATGCTAGTAAATTTCTTATCAGCATCAACAACAGCTTGTAGAACTAAACTATAATTTTGCTTCCTATCAAAATATCCTTCCTTGCCAACTGTCGGTGCTTTAATTGTAATATGGTGCAATCTATTGCACCAATAATCCCTGGAATTTTTTTTTTCGATGCAAATTTTCTTTGGTCCTCTTCAGCAATTGAACCTTGTGGCCATTTAATAAACTCATGGCTTATTGAAACTAGCCATGCAGTAACACGGCGGACAGCATTCCATGCTGAGGATTTCGTTACGCCGAATAAATTTCCAAGCTGCCTGTACGTAACCGAATTGCTTATATACCAAACATACATGTAAACCGTCTTCTTCGATCCAATTTTTGACGTTTTTGTCAATTTTTGTTCGATCTTTTAACGTTTCGTATTGTGAGTACCGATCAAGATGGAAAGAAGAATTAGCTGAGAGTTTTATAAGACTTTCAATTCGTTTTTTCCTATTCATATCTAAACAGATCCCTTTAAATAAGTTTAAGAAACTTACGAATTAAGTTATGAGCAGTGCTTCGCTGCAAGCGCATATGCGATTCGAAATCGTCGTCGCCGTACGCATCAATAATTTGCAGAAAATCATTGCATTTCGGATGCACTTCTGTCTCCAGGTCAGATCCATTCGAGTCCGAGCTTGACTCTGAAAAATTGGGAAATGTTGCCTTTATAAGATCTTCAGCTTCTTGCAGCTCTTTTTGTTGACGCAAACCAATGTCGCTCTCCATTAAATAATATGCAATCTATAGGATACAGAAATGTATTATTTTCTTCTGTACATATTTTAATATATTTACCATTGCAATGTCTGCGATTTCCATTGCGAAGACTTAAAAATTCAATTTCAAGCTTCTGATTTGTTTTGTTTATATTTTTTTTTACGTTTCTGACAGACCAGACAATGCTTCCAAGTTTAAAAAACATTCGTAAGCGACTTAGCAGTCGTTTTTTGACTACTCGCTTGGTAAAAAACACAGCTATTGTATGTAAATATATACTAACTTTGTAAATTTTTTTCAAGATTTTTTTGTAAACTTTAAAAAAATTCGGCTATTTTTGAATTAAAAAGTTGTGCATAGCTTAAAAACTGAATTGTATATTTTCTAGGAACAAATTTTTTTGTTTGTATGAAAACACGTTAGTAAAGTGATATAACTAATGAACATTTTCTAAGTAATATTTTTTACGGATAGTTTCTGAACTAGTTATTGGAAAAATCTTTCAGTTTTCTTTCAGAATTTTTCATGTTTCCGTTGTGAAAAAATCGATTAACAACCCAAAATTTATTTTTCTGCACTGTAACTTTCTTTTAAATAATTCTTCTTAAATAATAAATAATAATAAATATATTTAGTAAGACCCTTGCACGATCACTGTTTGACTCTAGTTCGGACGCTGTTCGACCCTTGTTTGACTGAAACTACTTCAAAATGGGCACTATTTAATCATTGTTTGAACGCTTAATTTTTTGTGATATGAGATTCTATTTGTTCCACATTAAACTCAAATGTAGTTTCTTTTTTTATAGCAATGTCCGAAGTAACCTTTGTATTAATGACCCAAGTAGCCTTTGTATCGACTAAAAAAGGAACCTGTTACCGTTTTGGCGAATGAAATCTTAAGTATAAAGTTTTCAACTGTCTGGTTTTTTAATTTAAAACTTTACTGTTCCCAATAGTCCGAGTTTAGAGTTACTGGATTACTATCAGCGAGCAGTAAAGGAGGTCTTCTTTAATACTGCATTTGGAGCAATAAGAAACAGTTTTTAATTTATTCAAGAAAGCAATGTGCGATTCCTCTTTAATTGATACATTTGGAGCTTGAAAGAAAATTTTTATACAGTTTTAATTTTTAAATAATTTTTCAATCTTTTTGGTTTGTTTTTCTCTTTTCTTTTAAAATGTTTGAATTGAATTAATAATTAAAATCGATTTTCGTATGAAAAAAATATTTGATTTGTATTGCTCCATCATTACTCACTAAAGAAGTTAGACAGAGTACTATTATTGATTATTTCGGTGGAAAAGGTGAGTACTCCTTTATTGCTCATTTGGGAGGGCAGGGAGAGTAGTCCTTCATTGCTCAAAAAGGAGTAGCGTTGGAGTTCTGCATTACTGCTCGTTTAGAAGGAAAAAAGGAGTGATCGCATACAATGACACGCAATGCAAAAATGGAATACAAAATACAGAGGCCTCGGAGCAATGGAGAGTATCTATTACTCAGAAAGGAGCACTCCATGATAAATCTTTTGATGGTAATTTTTTCCACTGGGTTATAGCTCTCAAGTTATTTATAACTCACATTAGAATTGGAATAAAAAAAAAATTGTCTGGCGTACGAACAGAACTACATATACATATATATGTATTATTATTACAGTGTTAGTTTTAGAAGAAGTGACAACGCTGCTAAAGTTGTAGAATAAAGTAGCATAAATTGCTCTAATATTTGGTCAAAAAATATTGCGTAAATATTTAAATTAATGTTCTTACAAAACTTATAGTAGTTAGCTTAATCTTAATTTTCTACAAAATAATTGTTATAAATGTTGTTGTTGGTTAAATTTACCACGTTCATCATAAATTCACATTTAATTAAATTTATTCTATTGAGCAAATGCCATCATGACGTCACTATAACGTAATGACTTAATTTTTATGTTCAGATACGTTATGTACCGCGTTGTTTTGATTGAATTGATTAAGGAAATAATTTGTATAGAGAACAATAAAAATGCAAATGTCTGCTTAAGCTGGGGCGCATGAAATAGTATAATTCACTTAGAAAAATGTTTTATGTAGTTAAATAATGCTAAGATAATTTGATTTAATTAAAACATAAATCAACATACAATCGCATTTATATTGTTTCCAAACAAAGCGGGCTTAAGTAAGAGATTAAAGCAAAAGTTCTTGAATATTAGTTTGGGGGAGCAAATTGACTTTATTGGTTAGAAACTATTGTTAAAAACTAGATTTATGGAGTCATCATATTTAGATGACTTGAAGATTTTTCATAAACTTAAAAATAGAAAATGATTCTTATCGAATAAAATGCCTACTTTTAGAAATTCTCATCAAAAATTCCTAATTTCAAGTAAATAAATATTTTCCTAGTACTTAGTTTGGCGCGCATCATTTCCTTCTTCAAAAAGTTAATGTATTAAATAAGTTTCGCATAGAATATTTTTGAAATAGATATGTATTTTTTAAAATTTTTATCACGTTTCCATAAGAAACACATGAATAATTCATGACAACAAGGTAGTAACTTATTTTTGGCAGCATATACATTTTCATGAGGTTTGGCGGTACTTTATTCATTGTTGAGTATAGCGAAATCATATTACATATGATAAATTTTTTTTTATTTCAAAAATACATTAACATATCAACTTTCCGGAGAAAATGCCGCTTGTAACTGAGAAGGGTAGCAGTTTGAGACGGTAGGCGTTTCGTTTTTTTGAGTTTTTTTTTAATGTCAGTTGTTACTTTAATAAAAATTATGAAAACAACTATCAACTATCTAAACAATTATCTAAAGATACAACATTTTCGTCTAAGAATAAACAATTCTATTGCAGCTTCTCACTAGCGGAGAGACATGACTCTGAGAAAGACATAAAAAGTTGAATGAAGCTTATAATTAAATTATTAAAAAAAACATCAAACTCACGAGACAAGTAGTAATACAAACTTAATCAATTATGACTATTCTGTACGCGTAACTTTCCACGTAGTCAGTCAACCGGTCAGTGGACTGAAGACAACTTAGAACGTGATGTAAAAACAACAACAATAACAGCAATATAAAGTAAGATGGCAATTGCCTTTTACAGTTAACTTAAGTTAATCACATAATTATCTGTTAAGCATTCAGTTATTTGTTTAAGGCATTACACCAAGATGAAGCGAAAAAAATATTATAGTATTTTAATAATTTTTTGACGAAAAACTGAACGATGAATTTTATATATTAACTAGTATAAAAACCTGTCCTACTGCAGGTCCTCCACACGCTTCCTTTTTGGAGCTATTTACCGAAAGCACTTTTTTCTTTTTAAAGCTAGATTTTTTTATACAATTGATTTTTGCAAAATACAAATGTACCTCTCTAAATAACACTTTAAGTAATGAAGCAGTGTAAAATTAGTTCAAGTGTAAAAGAGCAAAAAGTCGAGTTTGTTAACAATCATATTCATACATAATGCTACCAACTCATGTTATTAAAAAATAAGTATATTTGCTTCCTAGAACACTGAAAAGTAAGTATTAGTAAGTATAATTTTTTAAAATAAGTATAGGTAAGTATTTTACCGTAGAAAAATAAATTGAATATTTTTTTGATACAATTTACTAATTTATGTTAAAATCAATAGAACCCACAATATTCTTTAAATATTGTCACACCCTCTTTTTGTTTTCCTTAAAAACTTTTGTGTATGCAATCTATCTAAAACCAAAAGGTCTTCAGATAAAAAGAATTTTAATTTTATATATTTGAAATTCATATATGTTTCTAATACATAAAATAGTTTAAAAACAAACAAAAGCATAACAAAAAATTAAAAATTATACGCACTTTCAAAGTAGTTAAATAAAAAAAAATAACAAAATCACATTCAAATGTATACAGAGACCAAAGAAAAGTGATCATTATTCGCTCTCACTGTCACTGAATTGAAGCGCTACATTAATTTGTTTTTTTCTTTTTGCTTGAAATCGTATTTGTCTTGGCTGTAAATTTTATTTAAGGGTGAAGTCTAATTGGTCAGTTTCGAAAGTTTTTTTCTTTTTTTTTACAAATTTTCGATTTTATATTTATCTAAGAATATTGTATTAAATTTTTATGAAGATCCGAGCAGTATAAGTAGTTTATCAACCCAAAACTTTCTCTACCTGAACTCATGTTAGAACGCATTTAAAAAACTTTAAGAGCGTTTTTCTCAAAGCTACGTTTTCACGGACGCCCCACACTATTTCTCCGGTGGGCTGATCCTTCTGAAACTTTAACCACATATTAAACGCAAAACTACTTACAAAATAGACTATAATCGTGTTAAGGCCCTATTCTCTTTCAGCAAAAAATTTTTTCGACTTTTTTTTTGCATTTTTTTATAGCTTAGACATTTAAGAATATAACCCTAAAAGGGTTTTTTGAAATTCGAAATACTTTAGAAGATATGGCCATTTTTGTGGGGTCATGTCTTCGCTAAAATGAGTAGTTTTTATGTTGCTTTGAACTTTGAACGCGTTTATCTCGAAACCACGTTTTTCGAGCTGGCGGCCACGATTCCGCCAGTTCTACTGAACCGATTTGGATGAAACAAAGTTTAATCGACGTAGAATTGTCACCATTCTGGCCCGTAGTAAAATAAAAATTTTGCGATTTTTTTTACTATTTTTTTTTACACTAAACTACAAAAAAATGGGTCCAAATTCGATTTGTCAATTTCAAGTGGCCGCCATTTTGTCAAAAAAAATCGCAAAATTTTTATTTTACTACGGGCCAGAATTACATCTATGCTGATCATAATCCTACATTTGTTTTTTTTCAGACGCTCCTGAGGGCCGGAATCGTGGCCGCCAGCACCATGCCTTTTTTTTGAGGGCCAACTTTGACGGTGCCATCATCTATGGACAGCCCCTATATCGCGGCGAAAAAAATTTTTTTATTTTCTTTCATTCATTACTAATTCAATAAAAAAACAAAATTCAAATATCTTTTTGCGTTTTCAAATGAGAATTTTTTCAAAAAGGGTCCAAAAACAGCAAGCTGAAGGAGAATAGGGCCTTAAAAAATTGATGTTTACTATATTTTTTTACAAATGACAGCGAAAAAAATAATTTTTTCATTTTTTTTTTTGTTTTTGTTACTTAAAGTTAACAACAATTGCTAAAAATTAATATTAATAGTCTATTTTATAGTCCTTATCATATTGAATCTAAAACACTTCGGTTTTTTGTTTCAGATATAAAGATGCCGAGATATCGTGTGGGAGCCGACCCCGACCTGCCTCCAAATTAGTAAAAAACAATAATAAAATTTTTTTATTTTTATAAATTAAGACTTCATTTATCATTCCTTACAACTTATATAAACACATTTTTCATAGCAAGCTCACGAGAAATTCCGAAAAATAGCCTATTTTTTTAGCCGACGAACTAGAGTACACCCTTAATATTTCAGGTCTTGTCCTTAAAAAATTGTAAAATTAGACACAGCTGTATTCAATATTATTTTTTAAAAATAAAATTGACTCCAGGGTCTGC
Source organism: Dichetophora obliterata (assembly GCA_963920525.1). Lineage (NCBI taxonomy): Eukaryota > Metazoa > Arthropoda > Insecta > Diptera > Sciomyzidae > Dichetophora > Dichetophora obliterata. The sequence continues at coordinate 212,933,818 of OY986437.1, read as the reverse complement.
ATTTTTAACGCTGTTGGTTACAATTTTCAAACTTTTTCCGCTTTTGCAAATAAAAACGTTCAACAGGAGCTGAAAAGTAAGCATAATTAAGTATAAATCTTAAAAGTGAGTATACTTATAAGTATGGAATTTTAGTAAGTATATGAAGCTGAAAATAAGTATGATACTTACAAAGTAAGTAAAGTTGGTAACATTATTCATACACAACTTTACAAACTGGCCTTGCAATCATCTTATACGTAGCAACTCGGTGTCGTTTCGCGGCTGATACAATTATATTTTTTGATACAATCGACTCAAATCGAATCAAATGTATTTCATTAAATTATTCATAACTTTTTTATAAAAGGATGAAAAAAGAGGTATTTAGATCAAAAACGTACTATTGTAAAAACCCAATGTTGTCACTGATAAGTATCAAATAAATTTTCTGTGCATACTACTTTCAGACTGAACACTTTTGAGAACAGTATGTTTTGTAAAAGTGCTTTAAAGGTGAAAAAAAATTACAGTTTGAGAAATACTGTGTGCGGAGCAGCATGCTTGCCTTTTACGTATTAAGATGTGCATACTTTCATGCTGAACCTTTTTGTGAACAGTTTGAGAGATATTGGGCACGAATCAGCCCAGCAGCGGATTTGCCAGTGGCTACCATTGAACTAATACAGAATAAATTACCAGGTAACGAAGCATTACTTTCTTCAAACCTGTAATGTAGCATACAAGGAAAAGTAATGCAGTGATTTTTATAACTTAATACAAGTAGTATGTTACTCCATAACTTCTAGGTAATGCTGAAAGGAGGCGATCACTTACCTCCTGTCTCATTCAATGTTAAATGTAAGGCCTTTTATGCATAGTAAGGTAATATAGTCGGAAGTAGTGGTCATTACAAGGTAATTGATGCTTCATATATTCGGAATATATTCCATCCGCTACTGGGAGCGTGCTTGCCTATGATATATTAATATACTCAAGCATCGAATGTTGTCGTACACTTTTCAATTTTTATTTTAGAATAATGGTAATGAAACGTTTATTATTAGAAATCACTGCACCATAAATGTGTCGAAACATGTTCGATTTTAAATGACCTGAAATATGAACACTGAAAGTTTAATGATGAATGAGGTGTTGAATGAAAGGTCTGGGTAAGTAGGCTTGCACAATATAATTGGATTTAAAATTGGTGACCTTTCACCTGAAATATGAGCATAAAATGAGCATTTCTTAAATAATAGCTGAACTGTAAGAGATGGAAGAACATGATGTAAGTGGGAATTTTAGACATTGATAAGATGTTCAAAAAATATTTCAGACATTTTTCGCCACCTCTTACGGAAACCCTACATTAGCATTTTTTTATGTTACAAATGTGAATATATATTGTCATGGTGAAATTTCTAACAAATTGAAAATTTTGGGAAACTCCCGTTATTTTGACATCTAATTATTGTGATAACTCGAAAACTATAAATGTTCTCAGTACAACGCATTTTTGTCTTAAAAGTTGTTGATTGGGAGAAATAACTGTATACGAAAGTTTTTTGGTAATATATTTTACTGATAGTATGTTGAAAAAAATGCCCATTAATTTGACATCAAAACTTTTGCGATTATTTAAAAACTTAAGATTTTCTTAGTGCAACGCATTTTCTAAAGGCCTCAAAATAAAAAAAAAAAAAATTGTAAAAGTTTACACCCAGAAAACAGATTAGTTGGGGCAACAAAATTTTTTGTTAGGTGTTTTGCATTTTTGTTGTCATACAAATATTTTGCTTATTAGAAACTTCATTGGGTAGTGAAAAATGAAAAATGGCTTTTATAGCAGATATTCGTTAAAGCATATAAAAATATTGGTTCTGACTCAAAAATAGCATTAATATACAGTTGACCTTGAATATCCTAAGTATACATGATCGAATGATTAGTTCTCTCAATCATATGGTAGTTTATATAACAAAATAACTTCTACCACGACCAAAATTTTGCTTCTTGATACAATTTCTAGTTTTTAAGCCAACTAGAGCAATTCAACGAATTGAACGGTAAATGAAGGGAACGGAAATTTTACATTTCTTAGAAAAATTAAACATACAATAGAAAAGTTTTTGATTCTGCGGAAAAATTTATTTCAGATTCAACAAAGTAAAGTATATGGCAACGCACGCTTAGAGTAGGATAGTCAAAAAAATCGATTTTCGACTTTATTTTTTTTTAAATTTTTCAATGAACAATTTTTTATATACGTATTAAAGTTATATATTTTTTATATAAAATACGTATTTTTAAAATTAAATATTTTTATATTAAGGACTTGTACTTTCCATGAACCCTTAAAATGGATTTTTTCCTTACAAATTGTATGGAAAAACTAAAATCAAAAAGCGCGACCTCTAAACCTTAACCGATTTTTGTACGACTTATAGAGATAGGTCCTAGGGTCCTAAGGAAGAGTTAAAGCTGTGAAAATAAAACTCGAATTTTAAAAAAATTACCCTAATATATATACATATATATTTCTTAAAAAACATAATTTATTAATTTTATATTAATTGCATGTGTATATAAAAATGAATTTAAAAATTGTTTCAAAGTTTGATGCACCGAAAAAAAACAGATCAATATTAATTTGACCTTTCCTGGTTAATTTGATCTTATAAAGGAAATACCTTTTTTAATATTATTTTGCTAATAAGAAATCTAAAATTGATCTGAAAACATATAAATACCCAAATATTATGTGAAAAATTTAAGTAATGATATGAAAAAATGTTAAATATAAGCTGACATACATAACACATACGAAAATCGTACAGCACAAAGAGAAATAGAAAAAAAAATAACTGTTGACTTACGTCGCCATCTTTTTAAGTAAAGTATATGTATATGTTTTTTCATATTATTCCTTTTATTTTTTAGATCATCAATGTCCCGGTTTATACTCGTCAAGACTTGACGGTCAAGTTTTGCAAATTCCCTTTTAAACTTGACGATTCCATTTTTCCTCTCCCTTTTGTTACGATTCCCGCACCATCGAACACAAGACCTGACCATCAAGTCTTGACGACTATAAACCGGAACATTGGCCGTGTTCAGCAGAAAAAAGTGTTGCAGAACTGTTGACTAAAAGTCTGCTGAACGAGCTGCTACACTCAACATGTTCCGTGAGAGCTCGCCGTTTTTGGTAGCGAACCAATTCAATACTACGTGCGCTCACTTATCATAATTACAGCTGTTATTGTTTAGTTTCCGCGCAAATTTTATTTTGTTCATGCAGCGAAGTTGGCCGTTTTAAAACAATGCGCTGTTACATTTTATGCCGACGATTTTAATCGGTATAGCACTCTAAACAGCAGTTTTTTTGTTTTAATAGCACAGCGTTCAGCAGAATTCATCGCTTAGTAAACAGCGTTCACTAATCGCTAATTAAGCGATTACTTCTGCAGAACGCACCCATCGTGTTTTTTGCTCGTATCTTTCGGAGTTGTCAACAGACGCTGATTGCACATCCCTAGATTGCACATCCCTAGATTGCACTCGTTCTTAAGTTAGTTGGAAATCGGTCATTGTTCTTTGCGGACGCGAAAAATTGTACGCCGTAAAAAAGTTTTTTAAATAGTGAGTTTAATTTTTAAAAATATATGTGTAAGTGTTAATGTGAAAAAATGTGCGTAAACTGTGTGTAAAAGTTCTTTAATAGTTTTAATAGAACTTTCCACAACATTTGAAGTTCCAAAAATTATAAGTAAAAACAAAACGTTGCCGCTTGCTTCGCTCTGTTGTTGTTGCTGCTTTGTAACGGGTGTATGTCTGTCGGCTGCTTGTGTTCGTTTCTGAGCAGTTAACAACAAAGAGCAGCAAGTGATAGCGATTGTTTCAATAAGTATTTCATATTTATATCAAAAATCTTAAAGTTATTTTAGAAACTATACAAGACACGCACATTTTTCGTTTCATATGGGTTAAGTGTTTTCTATGAAGAAATATTGTATGGATTGTTTTTGTGAAAATATAAATGTTCGATCTTGTATAGTTTTTGATTGAACTTCTCTTTTTTTGATATAAATATGAAATAATTATTGAAATAACTGTACCACTTGCTGCGCTTTGTTGTTAACTGCTTCGAAAGGAACACAAACAGCCGACTGACAAACACCCGTTACAAAGCAACAACAACAACAGAAAAACAAACGCACACGAAAAAATGTTGTCGCTAGCTTCGCCGACAGAAAAACACCGTGTAGGTTTTTTGTTTTTTTCTTTATAATTTATGCCACTTTAAGGCCCCTATTATGGAACAACTCAACTAAAGTTGGCGCAATTCAACTACATTTTCTTCATATAACGTATTATTTATATTTTAGTTGAACCATGTAGTTTGCATTTATCTGTTAAGAATTTTCAAACGACAGTTAAACTGAAATGTATGTAATAAGTTATACGAAAAATCTAGTCAACATAACTTTGAACTTTGGAAGCGCATCCAATCCGTAGTCTGTAGTGCAGCCGCTGGACGCTGCACCGCTGCCAAATATAATTAATAATAATATTAAGTAATATAAGTTCTCCAATATAATTCACCATGGCTGCGTTCATCAATACGCATTACAAGAATAAAAATGCAATTGTGCAAATAAATCGTACAGGAACAATATTAACTGCTGCAGATTACTTTAGAGATGGTAACATAACTACATGAATCATCGCTAAAAGTTTATAATTTTATCTTATTTTGATCCCCTAAATAGTTAAAATTTTTTACAATATTCAAGGCTCAATAGCATTTAATGATAAGCATACGAAATGTACAATTCCGAACGAGATATTGGTAGCATATGTAGAACAATATCAATCTGCTCCGGGTTGGTGTGTGGAAATCATCGATAATCCCACAGGTTAATTTAAATTTTTTTCTACACAGGTCCGCAGTCAGAAATTCCTTATTTTGAGGAGGTGTTGATTTTACTAAAATTGTATTCATGTTGAAGTACTAGTCTTCTCACGTAACATTCAGATCGATGTTCTAAAAACACTTCTTTTGACTACGCGACTGCTTATGTATAAAAAGTCTATTTTCAATAGATTCGTATTTATAGTATTGTTATAAAACTGAGGAACTCTACTTTTAAAAGGGTAGAAATTGTTTCTTAGTATTACGCAATACTGCAATTTATTTAGTGTATATAATAACAAGTACAAATTAGACACATTTACATATATTCCAGATGAGCAACCAGAAGAAGCCGAACCTTTGGAAATCGGTTCTTTTATTTCTTTAGACAATTTAACAGGAGATTCAGTAGAATTAAATTCAAGCTTACCATTACCTTCAACATCTATTAATTCAAGTTCACCCACTAAACCATTGAGAACAAAAGAAAATTTTAGGGATATCCTATCAAGCAATGCCAGGACATCGAATTCTGTAACTTTAAGTAAACCAACTCCGTCATTTACAGTTCCACATCGCACACTGTCGGCTCATAATAGCTACGATTTCATTGAGTTAACCGTTCAAACGACGGTCAAAACAGCAATGAATACTGAAGTATACTCAATTTTTACAGGATCTGTGAAGACCCCAAACTGAAATTTTATATTTTTACTCGTAGATTTTACAAAATTTAGAAGACATAGATCTTCAGATTATTTTTGCGAATTACAAAAATTCAGAAGTTATGGAAAATAGCCAACAGATTAAACTTGCAAAAATTATAACTAAGGCTGTACTACAAAAAAATATATCGTATGAGTAAGTATCTCTAAAATACGTAGAGCAAGTGTTAACGAACTAGCTTGCGGTTAGCAAATCTCCAAATTGATAAAATTTTTAATTTGCTTTTTCAGTAACAATATTTGAATTTCATCTCTACAGGTTCAACCGACAAGATTTCATATACCTGGCTGATGTTATATGCCACGTATTTTCAGGAGAGATCAAGGAGACTTATTATACACCTGCACTTTATGGACAAAAGCCATCTGGCAAACTTTACGACAGCTATTGCAACTATAGACGTCTGCTAAGTAATTGTGGGTTACTGGTACGAAGACAATATTCCAGTTTAAAGAAGAGCGCTGTCGTGCCGGTCCAAAGTAAAATTTTTAAATAAGCAAATGTTAACATTAGTTCAAATTGTTGAAACTAATTTAAGATACTGATGTACTGTTGGCATTTGATTACGTGAAAACTAACCACAACACATCTGCTGAATTTATTGAAAATTGGAAGCAGTGCATAACAGAAAGGCAGACTATTTTAAAAGACTCTGCAATTTCAACATCCGACTACTTATTGCAGTTTCCAGTGTTTAAAGTGAACAATGATTTCATTTTTAAATTGGTAAATGGAACTAAATATGAAGAATTTATTTTATTATTGTTATAGAAACGTTTTCATGCATATATATTGTCATATTGTGTTTCATATAATCAAGTTAAAAAAATTTCAGTTTCTAGCCGATGTCGAAGTTCTGTATCAAAAAAATGGTTGCTACGATATTTGGAACGATATATACAGGAATATATTTGTGAAAGCCATAAAAATAAAGGATTTGTTTGTACAAAATTTGATAAAGGAAGCAGCAAACTGCAATGAAAGTTAGTAACGTGATAAATTTAAATAATTAAAAATATTTATTTCTTTTTCTTGCTCACTTTAGGTGCAAAAAAGGCAATCGCATTCATGATACTTCCATACTTTTTCCCTTCTACCACTGTTAAGTCTCGATTAAATAAGAAAGCTTACAAAGCATCAAGAGTTGAGGTGCAGGAGAAATTTGTAGTTCATTTTGATGTAAGTAAAACACATCGATATTATAGAGGGGTGAAAACAAAACAAAACGGCAAATCGGTGTGCTCGACCATTTTTAAAAATTCTGAAAAAATTATCAAAAATTTAGTTGGGTCTGTAGATACTGGAAATGGCATTTTTTATTTCCTTGCTAATTTATTTTGCAAGTTAGGGGGGTTCAAAAATGAAAAAATGATGAAAAAAATTAAAAAGATGCACATTTTTGATGATTTATTTCTTAGAAACGAATAGAGATAAAATCTTTCAACTTTTTTTATTTTAATACAAAAATATAATATTTTTACATGTGTATCCAAACTTTTTCAAAAATGTGACAGTTTTGTCAAAAAACTCTATTGAACATAGATTTTTTTTTCATCAATTTTATAGTTTTCAACCCTGATTTTTTCGAAAGGTGATTCAAAAATAAAAAAACTTTTTTTACAACTTCAAGGTTCTGTTTAAGTTTGTTTAGAATATGTAAAGATTTTTGCATTTTTGTGGTTCTAAATTAGTTTTATTTGAAAAACTAAAAATGGTGAAATTTAAAAATCTATACCGTAGAAACTATTAAAGTCTCCATGATGAAACTAATAGGTATTACTAAACTTAGTTAAATACATCATCTGCCAAATTTTCAGATTTTTAAATGCATGCGAAAAGGAAGATACAGGGTGTTAAAAAGTGCTTTTTCCGTTGTTCGACTCAACTTTGAGAGCAAATAAAACTAATTTAGAACCACAAAAATGCAAAAATCTTTACATATTCTAAACAAACTTAAACAGAACCTTGAAGTTGTAAAAAAAGTTTTTTTATTTTTGAATCACCTTTCGAAAAAATCAGGGTTGAAAACTATAAAATTGATGAAAAAAAAATCTATGTTCAATAGAGTTTTTTGACAAAACTGTCACATTTTTGAAAAAGTTTGGATACACATGTAAAAATATTATATTTTTATATTAAAATAAAAAAAAGTAGAAAGATTTTATCTCTATTCGTTTCCAAGAAATAAATCATCAAAAATGCGCATCTTTTTAATTTTTTTCATCATTTTTTCATTTTTGAACCCCCCTAGCTTGCAAAATAAATTAGCAAGGAAATAAAAAATGCCATTTCCAGTATCTACAGACCCAACTAAATTTTTGATAATTTTTTCAGAATTTTTAAAAATGGTCGAGCACACCGATTTGCCGCTTTGTTTTGTTTTCACCCAGAGAGAATATTTAATGTTTATAAATGCGTCCTGATAGCTAAAATGTGGAAAACAAAATTAAATGATTCGAAATTGTTTTTTTTTCTCTAGTTTTTATATAGTACTTTTAACCCTCCACTGCATGCATTATGATCCAGATAGAAGAAATAATTTTTCTTGTTGGATTTATATTTGAAATGGAATAATTAGACACGCAAACAAAATTTTTAAAAAAAAAATAAATCCGTTTCCAAATAAAAATGAAATGCAATGAAAAGCAGTAGAGGCTTAAACGCTGACTAAATATTTTTTCTTTACGTGTACAATTATGGTGCTATCAACAATATTGAGTTACGTTTGAATATTAGTCCGTGCTCTAGAAAATATAATAACTTTCCTAGATACAAATTGTTGGATAATAATTTTTTATATACAATTTTTAAGTTGTCTTTTCTTATTTTTAGACTTTACAGAAGGCAGATAACAATGAAAGAAAATTACAAAAGCTTAAATGTGGATATCAACCAAGGATAGTTTTTGTGGGAAAATTTGAAGAACTTTCAGCGTATGTGACGTTAATTGACAAAAAATACCACTTTGATAATCCATTAGACGCAATTAGAAACTGCTTCGCTGCTTATTTGTCACTTAACATACGATATCCAGTAGAAAGTCTCGTAGTATGGAACTACGTCCAGCAATATGTTTTTGAAGTTTCAACTCCAACTGATATCAATAACGGCTCCCTAAAAGCTGTTCATCAGAAGTTAATTTCAAAATAAGTCACAGTTTATATAATTTACATTTAACTTTTATTTTATTACATTTAACTTTTATGTTTAACTTTATTTATTAACCAATATGAATTTATGCTGCTTTGTTTGCCATTCTAATTTTAAATGCCTTAAAAGTTACACTGTGCATTTACGGTGTGATCACCGAAATATAACTCGTTTTTTTTGTTTAATGGAAAACTGTCAACGAGTGTTTTCAAATATACGTAAACACATACATCATATAAAACGCGATCATAGCAACTCCACCTTCGAGGAAGACGCTTATATGGCAGATAATCTGAAATTCTTTGAATATTCTAGTTTTGGTATCGAAATAAACCCACAATTCTTAAATGAAAGTTTTGATGAAACTGAAATATGTAGGGATTACATAAAAACAATAATAAGAACACTAAGTGATGAGCGGATTCCTAAGACAATCGCTTTAAATATATATAAAAACCTTTGGTCGTTCTTTGATAAATACATTAGTAAAGCATTAGCCGCCATAGACTTAAATGTTTCGCAAAATATTCCAGAATTGTCCATAATTTTAAAATCTTTACTGAACTCCCATCATATAGAGTCCGAGTTTTTAATATTAAAAAATTTGAAATCACTAAATGTTTTGGTTGAATTTCATAACATCAAGCTTGGATCAGAGTGTAAGCAAGTTTATACAACTTCAAATCAAATTTCTAGCGTTCAATATGATGATTTTTTTCAAATTGTTGATTTGAAACAATTATTTATGATGTTTTTTTCTCAAACACCATTATTGCAACAAATAAGTGAATACATTGAAAATATCGATAAAATTAGCTATGGAATTTGTAATATCATCCAAACTAACTTTTGGAAGAATAAAATTAAGGAAGTTAATCCCTATAATCAACATAACATTATTTGCATTCCTATTATAGTATATTTCGATGATTTTGAAAGCCTAAATCCTTTGGGTTCCCACAGCGGCCAATTTAAAATAGGTGCTGTTTATATAAAAATTTTAACTCTTTCAGAGCATTTACTTTCCAAACTGTCCACTATTTTTTTAGCTATGCTATTTTTTTCGGAGGACAGAAAAAAGTATGGAAATTCAAAAGTTTTTATGGATTTAGTCGATCAATTAAATTTTTTACAGAATGAAGGGATTCAAGTAAATAATAAAATAATCAAATTAATTCCCTGTATGATTGTAGGAGATAATTTAGGCCTGAATTCAGTCTTAGGATTTGTGGAATCGTTCAGTTCTTCCTGTTATTGCCGATTCTGTAATTGTAGTTCAGACGAACTGAAGTATATGTGCTTGGAAGAAGTAAATTGCTTAAGAAATAAAAAAAAATATGTTTCGGATGTTCAAGCAAATAATCCCCGACTGAGTGGCATAAAAGAAGATTCAGTTTGGAATAAGCTAAATAATTTCCATATATCTTTAAATTACAGCGTGGATTGTATGCATGATTTATTAGAAGGCGTCTGCCACTACGACTTAATATTGATTTTAAAGATTTTTGTAAACGATAAAAATTACTTTACAATCGAAGAACTAAACCGAAGAATTGAACTATGCAATTTTGGGCCAACAACACAAAAGCCTCCACTTTTCAATAGTGATTGCTTATTAAAAAATAAAGTAAAACTGTCTGCATCAGAAATGTATGTAATGATAACTTTCTTTCCAATTTTAATAGCTGATTTGGTACCTTTTTCTTCAAAAGTATGGCAATTCTTTCTTACTATAAGAGAAATTATATCTTTAGTGTACAGGAAAATTATCCATTCGGATTTGACAAAATATCTCAATTCTTTAATTTTTCGCCACAATTCGTTATATATTGAAATTTCTAACAGCCATTTAAAGCCCAAATTCCATTTTTTGCTGCATTATCCAAGAATAATTGAAACTATTGGACCAATTGTTTTAATAAGTAGTATGCGCTTTGAGGCAGCTCACCAAATTTATAAAAAGACGGTATACAATTCAAATAATCGAATGAATCTTTTAAAAACATTGCACAAAAAAAATCAATTGAAAATTGCTAATATTATATTAAACTACTCCGATATTCTTAACTCTCCAATTCAACATGGACCTTTAAAATACTTCAAAGGTTATCAAATATATAATCTTAATTCTGAAGCAAAAGAAATATCTTGGCTTCAATATTATAGTAAGTTTTTAAAACAAAACATGGTTGTTTGTGTAAATTATAACGATAGTGGAGAACCAATGTTTGCATTGATAAATATGTTACTGTTAGTTCCATCTGAAAATATGTATTATATTGTCTTACAAACTATTGAAACATTCTATTTTGATAAACATTATTTTGCTTACAATGTTAATTTAACTAATATTAAATTTTTACTTCATGTAAATTCGATAAAATGTGATCACACATCTCACATTACAAGATGTGCATCTGGAAAATCTTTCATTGTATGGGATTATTAACAAAATAAATATCTAATAAAAACAGTTTAAAAATATATTGTGAACAATTATTACTAAAATACAGAGATTAAGTGGAGTAACATTCGGTTAGTGGAAATCAAATTTGGTCTGGGATATAATTTAATTCGGTTGCAATAAATACTTGCATGTCAGTTGTAGCAGCCAATTTACTAAAACACCAACCGATTTTTCGGTTATATGTTGCGACATTCAGTAGGAAAAGGCACCAAATCTTGGTTGTGGCAGCCAATTTACTAAAACACCAACCAATTTTTCGGTTACATGTTGTGACATTCAGAACGAAAAGGCACCGGATCTTGTTGTGCTTACCAATTTTTGTTCCGAGCTACATCGAAATTATAAACGGCAATCAAAAAATATGTTAATGTAACTACAAATCTTAAGTTGCTGCAACCTCAAAAATTCGGTTGGGCACTTTTTTGGTTGCCGCAACCAATTCGTTTTCTCAGTGTAGGTTTTGAATTTTCAAGCAGATATCTCTGCTATTTTCTAATCAATTTCCCTCAAATTTTCTTTGACCGGAAGCTCAATTAAATCACTATATACATATATTGTTCTATATATCTATAAATCTATAAATTGTTTTAAAAAAGCCTCTAACTCAAAAGTTGTTTTTACTTTATTACTATTTTTTTGTTTAATTTAAATTTTCCAACACTCTTTTTGACACAAAACTCAATAAACAGGTTTCAATCATTAAAAATCATGGCCTGGTTTTTATTGCAAAAATTAATTTTTTCAAAATGTTGTTTTTATATTTTTTGTATAGAAATACAGCTACGAAAATAATTTCGATGATAAAGTTTTCTAAATATCCTTATACAATCAAAAGCTATAAATAAATATATATGTATATATTTTCATACCATTCCACTACATTGTAAATCTTTTCATTTGTATTAATATACGTACGCTAAGAAGGAAAGCTTTCTCATACGTTTCACTTCTCTAAGAATCAGCACAGGGGTTATAACAGCTATGAACTGTTTTCGGCACTTTTCTTTATTTATTGAGTTTGTTTTTCGGGGGTCCCAAAACGCTGGTAGAATTAATAATAAAACCAGTTTGGGAGAGACATAAACTCTGTTGAACAAGTTTTAGCCATGGGGTTCTTCCTGTGAAACTACGGAATGACAAAGTTTGTGGCTTATGTTTGCGATTGCATCCAAGTACACAAACTTCAACACTACAAAAATGGCAAACGAGCACTATGCTATGCATATTGAATGTTCTGTTTTCTCAAAACTACGCTACGCAAGTGCTTATTTTTTTCACTGCGTTACAGACAGTTACAACTGTGAAGAGCATCTAGTTGGTCAAATTTTGACCGCCAGCGATAATACTAGTTTCTTTAAAACTTTGCATATTCAAAGAGTGCTTAAAAAAAATTTTAATGCAATTTTCGAATACAGGACTTTTTGGAATAGGGATAAGTACAAAAAAATATCAAGATAAATATGTGTGAATAGGAAAAAATCCGTTAGGGCACTATTTTGCAAATTTCAGTTTGGACTCAAAAACAGTGCCCACGATTTCTTAGCTTCTAAAAGATATAAATGAAAAAGTCCTCGTTCATATGAAAGATACCACTAAGATCTATAAGATTACCTTTTATCATCCAATCAGACCACATAGTTTTTGCGCCATTTTGAACAAAAAAAATATATAATAATTACCTTTTTTTAACCTTTCAAACGTTTTTAAAAGTAGCGTTTTTAATTTTAGGGATGATTGCATATAATCTTTTAGTTTTTGCTATAATAAATAATATAAAAACATTTTAGCTTAATCGAACTTACAGTTTTTCCATAATCTTTGGAACCGTTTTAAAAAATGTGGTTTTAGAAAATCGTGTTTGATGTTTTAATCGGACAAGTAATTTTTGCTTTTCAGCAAAAACAAGAAAAGACAATTTCAAATAAAAAAGACCCCTAAATTTAGCCATCGTCAAAACACTTTGCAGCAAAGAAGGTCTTTTCTCACGAATTTTTTCATTTAGCTGATTCAAATGGTTGCAATAATATTCAGAGATATTTATTTTACCTCTCTTAAGATAATTAAACAACAAAATCCCTCTTACAACAAAATTTTTAATCATTGTGAAATGAAACTTCATGTGTTTTACAAATTTTGCTTTATGCAAAACAATGCATTTTCAAAACTTTTCTGTATTCTTGTTATTTTTATAATATTTCTAATTAAATTCAGTTGGGCTTGTTTACTTTTATGCGTTGAATTTATGCGTTTAAATGCGTTTAAATGCGTTTTAATGAATTACATTTGAAATAAACTTCGTATTATAGAAAAAAAACCCTAACTATAATTTGTTCAAAGAAATTTGATTTAAAAAAATTTTTAAACTCATATTAATAAGGTACTAATGAGAAAAAAAGCAATTTTCCTTCTGGATAACATTGGACTCCCTATTAATTAAAACAACTTAAAAAATACAACTGGTTTTTGTTACATTTTATAAAGTTTTTTGCTTCTCCTGCAAAATTAAAAAATGTTGATTAGGGCCTTTGTGCATTTTGATAGCGATATATCATAAAGCTTACTATCTCTTTTCTAGTTCCTAAAAAGATTTTAAACAGAAATCGATTTGCAACAAGAACCCTGACGATTTTTTTACTTTTACTTTATATTTAATATATATATCCTGATATGTCCGGTGAATTTGCTCTTTCAAAAAAATGGTGTATACGAAAGCAGCATTAAAAGCTAGTTAAAGCACACTGTATATTTGCACTTTTCAATTGCATATAAAACAAAATTTACCTTCCATAAAAAATATTTATTCGACGTTTTCCCTTAATCACTTATCTTGACAGAAAACAGAACATTACTATTCATTTGATAATTTAAAATTAATTTTGTTGCGAAAAATTTCGGTCACTTTTATCCTACAAGACGAATTTTAAAATGTCATGTCCGTTTTTTTAACAATAATTTTCTCCAAAAAATTTTGCTAAAATAAATGCTGTTTCTTTTTTTGATTATCGCTATTTTTTAACAAATTAATAAGATATATTTTTTAACATTAAAAAATATGTGTTTATAATATTAGTGTTTATAATATAAAATATGTGTTTATATTATTATAATATTAGGGGTCGTCCTTAAACTACGTTACCAATTTAGGGGGGGGGAGGGGTTTTGAAATGCACTACGATTAGTAACGGTAGGTGGGGAGGTGTTCAGATATTGTAACGTTACCAAAAATTAAAAAAATCGACGAAAAACCTCTAATTAATAACACAATCATTTCAAAAATTTTTAACCTTACATGTTTATGTTTGATCATCTAAATTGATGGTTAACTTTTGTTTTAACGATTTCTACCACCACCTTTTCCCTCGACACAGGAACATTTTGGTATTCCTTCACCATCTCAGCCCACGTCTGAAAAATTTGGGTCTTTGCTTTTGCGACAGGCTTTGACGTTAAGGCCTGAATGTTCTTGATCAAAGGAGATACCGTATGACATGTACTGTCCTTCTCAGAAAGAAGAAATCGGTTCAAGGTCGTGTCCTACCTGCGGCTTTTATTTCGTTTTTAAAACTTCTATGAATTGCCAAATCGGAATAAAAAGTACTATTTAAATAAATCAATTTTCAGAAAGCATTTACACAAAAACACAGAACTTGGTGCAGCTCGGGTGCAGCCTTTAAGGGTACTCTGTCAAAGGCCAGGTGAATTTCTTTCCGTTAGAAATGAGGATTCACCTGAATGGGTCGACATATAATCCGAAGAAAAATTCTATTTTGAAGAATCCTCAACAAAACTAAAAGCTTTTTCTTCCCAGTGATTGAGAGCATCGAATCTTGGATCGCAGATGGAATAGCTTTTACAGATGATATTAATTATTGATTTTTTCCAATTGTTCCTTTAATGTATCTAGTCATACTAGTCACTAATACTAGTGAAAATTGTCAGAGCTAGTCAAAATATATAATCATTCGAATGAATTAATTTCATATGTCACGTTACTTTAAGGGGGGGGGGGAGGGGTTTTGTAAAGTACTACGAAAAGTAACGCAGGGGGAGGGGGGGTAAAAAAACCGGAAAATCAGTAACGTAGTTTATGGACGACCCCTTATATATAAATAAACTTTATATTAAACTAAACTCAAAGTATCGTAAAAAACGATATTTTAACTGCACGAACCACGACCCATTTTTTTAAAAATATATGAACCGTTACAAAAAAAATATGTGTAGACATAAGTGATGATCAATTCTGGGCAAAAAATAGATATCTGCATACTTCTAAAAATTGGCAATAAAGTAAATTCCATATCGCTTTTTTACGATATTTTCAGTTTAGTCATTATTCCTTGTGACCGCAGATATATTAATGTATAAAATTTAAAATAAATTAGTTTTCCTTTTGTCGTAGAAAAATACTTATGGAACTATGATGTGTTTCCGTTTTCATCCAGGTTGACCGCCTTAAGCATTTGTACTTCAGTGCAATTTTTCAGTAATCAGGTTAAACTACTTCGCTAGCGTGTAACACGCATTTGTATTAACTTATAAATTTATACCGTATAAATTATATACAGTGAATATGAATGCAGAACTTGGAATTCAAGTCTTACGTCGTTAATGTATATTAATTTTCTTTCATTCCAATTAGCTTCCGCTGCTTGTTTTTCTCAATTAATAAAAAATGCTGGCAAAAAAAAATAATACATTTATGCTGTGGTGAAAATAAATTAAATCTAAATATTTTGTTTTTTTCATGTAAGTTTTAGCACAATTTTTACGTGATTTAACTAGCTTAAAAATATATTCATAATAAAATCATAAAATATATAAGAAATTATGCAAAGCTAAAAATTGTAATTCAATTATCTATGGTTTTTATGCAAATTCGTCTTGTATCTCCCATGATTGTTAAAATATGTGTAGTGTTACTACGTTTTTATTTTGTTGCAGAAATTTTTTGTTTACGAAAGAAAAATATATATATGATCTTAAAAAGGTCAATTAAATTTCAGAAAATATCAATAAATCAATTGAAATTAAAAAATCAATAAAACTTCAAAAAACAAAAATTTAAAATAAAGAGATAGAAATTTAAACTCAGAATAGATCAATGATATTCAAAAAATATTAATAGAAATTCTGAAAAAAAATTCCTTTAAAGATCAGTTGAAATTCAGAAAAAAAAGTCATAAAAAGTCTCCGTTTCTTATAACCATTACCATAACCATTACCATTACCATAACCGTACCATAACCATAACCATAACCATTACCATTACCATTACCATTACCATTACCATTACCATTACCATTACCATTACCATTACCATTACCATTACCATTACCATTACCATTACTATTACTATTACCATTACCATTACTATTACCATAACCATTACCATTACCATTACCATAACCATTCCCATTCCCATTACCATAACCATTACCATTACCATTACCATTACCATAACCATAACCATAACCATAACCATTACCATTACTATTACTATTACCATTACCATTACCATTACTATTACCATAACCATTACCATTACCATTACCATAACCATTCCCATTCCCATTACCATAACCATTACCATTACCATTACCATTACCATTACCATAACCATAACCATAACCATAACCATTACCATTACCATTACCATTACCATTACCAATACCATCACCATAACCATTACCATTACCATTACCATTACCATTACCATTACCATAACCATAACCATTACCATTACCATTACCATTACCATTACCATTACCAATACCATCACCATAACCATTACCAT
Source organism: Dichetophora obliterata (assembly GCA_963920525.1). Classification (NCBI taxonomy): domain Eukaryota; kingdom Metazoa; phylum Arthropoda; class Insecta; order Diptera; family Sciomyzidae; genus Dichetophora; species Dichetophora obliterata. Next base: position 212,916,784 of record OY986437.1, on the reverse strand, counting down.
TACCATTACTTTTACCATTACCATTGCTTTTACCATTACCATTACCATTACCATTACCATTACCATAACCATTACCATTACCATTACCATTACCACTACCATTACCATTACCATTACCATAACCATTGACATTACCATTACCATTACTTTTACCATTACCATTACCATTACCATTACCATTACCATAACCATTACCATTACCATTACCATTACCACTACCATTACCATTACCATTACCATTACCATTGACATTACCATTACCATTACCATTACCATTACCATTAGCATTACCATTAACATTACCATTACTATTACCATTACCATTACCATTACCATTACCATTACCATTACCATTACCATTGCCATTACCATTACCATTACCATTACCATTACCATTACCATTACCATTACCATTACCATTACCATTGCCATTACCATTACCATTACCATTACCATTACCATTACCATTACCATTACCATTACCATAACCATAACCATAACCATAACCATAACCATAACCATAACCATAACCATAACCATAACCATAACCATAACCATAACCATAACCATAACCATAACCATAACCATAACCATAACCATAACCATAACCATAACCATAACCATAACCATAACCATAACCATAACCATAACCATAACCATAACCATAACCATAACCATAACCATAACCATAACCATAACCATAACCATAACCATAACCATAACCATAACCATAACCATAACCATAACCATAACCATAACCATAACCATAACCATAACCATAACCATAACCATAACCATAACCATAACCATAACCATAACCATAACCATAACCATAACCATAACCATAACCATAACCATAACCATAACCATAACCATAACCATAACCATAACCATAACCATAACCATAACCATAACCATAACCATAACCATAACCATAACCATAACCATAACCATAACCATAACCATAACCATAACCATAACCATAACCATAACCATAACCATAACCATAACCATAACCATAACCATAACCATAACCATAACCATAACCATAACCATAACCATAACCATAACCATAACCATAACCATAACCATAACCATAACCATAACCATAACCATAACCATAACCATAACCATAACCATAACCATAACCATAACCATAACCATAACCATAACCATAACCATAACCATAACCATAACCATAACCATAACCATAACCATAACCATAACCATAACCATAACCATAACCATAACCATAACCATAACCATAACCATAACCATAACCATAACCATAACCATAACCATAACCATAACCATAACCATAACCATAACCATAACCATAACCATAACCATAACCATAACCATAACCATAACCATAACCATAACCATAACCATAACCATAACCATAACCATAACCATAACCATAACCATAACCATAACCATAACCATAACCATAACCATAACCATAACCATAACCATAACCATAACCATAACCATAACCATAACCATAACCATTACCGATACCGTTATTGTAACGCTAATGTAATCAAGCCTAAAGAGGTTTGTATTCGTCGTAAGATTTTTTATTGAATTATTTGGAGATTTTTCAAAAATAAAATTTTTAAATTTCATTAAAAACAACACATTAAATGTTAATATAAAAGAAAGTGTCTCTTATTAATTTATTTGGCAATAAAAGGAGTGATCGCATTCCCACTTACAATGTTTCTTTGTGGGATTGATCTGACTTTCGCTTACAATGCTTTAACACAAGACTGATCTGACTCTCACTTGTTTAATGTTCATATACAAGATTGATCTAAATTTCGTTTACAATGTTTTAACACAAGACTAATTTGACTCTTACTTACAATGTTTCTATACAGGATTTATCTGACTCTCCCTTACAATGTTTTAATGCAGGACGGATCTAAGTCTCAGTTACAATGTTTTCAAACAGGACTGTGGTGGAATTCCCAAAAATTTTACGATAATAGTCGTTGTTGCTATCGGTCATTGTGCGTGCCACGTTCATATAAAATGACAGTATTTGCTAACTAACAACATCGAAAATCATCGTTAACTCGTTTGGGAATTCCACTACAGATCTGACTCCCACTTACAATGTTTTAATACAGTATCTATCTGACCCTCACTTACAATGTTTCCATTTAAGATCTATCTGTATGGCTAAGACAAACCTTTGTAAATGTACATAAAATTTCGATACAGAATTTGGACGTATCCGACATACATTGTAGGGGAAAAAGGACATATCTTGTCATGGGTCATTTTAGCACTGGGAAGCTAGGCTCTAAATTCTCTCAATATTTTCCGTTCTGCTTTCCAATTCACCGCAAAATTCATACAGATGCCGACTTTTCCCTCTGATTGTCCCTCTGCCAAAACATTTGCCTACACGTATCCTAAATAATTAATTAAGTTCATAATTAATACCTGCACTAGCATCAAGCAAGTAGCTTCTATTAGATATTTACACGAAAAACATAACGAGCACGTACAACTTAATTTTTTTTATTGAAGTCATGTGTATGTACATTAATATTCATAGCTTCGAGTTTATAAATAAACCGCACTTAAGAGTCACTGCTAAGTTATTTTTGTGCACACTGAAACCTTAATATTTAATGTTGTATTTTGGAGATGCTTACTGCGACCTAAATTATATCTATTGTACCTCCTTCTCAGAGCTCCTGGGTTTGCGGATTACAGAATTTCATCCAGCCCTATTTCTCTAATGAATTTGAGAATATTCTTAGGTTCAAGGGATGAACACTGAAACCTTAGAAGCAAAACAGAATAAGCTAAATCAAGAAAAAATGTCAGCTTTAAAAACTATAAACGTAAGGGAAGGAAACGGCATTATAAAGCGAAATTTAGCATAAAAAAAGGAACACACGGTTCAAAATTCTGGTTCACTTTGTTACACTGTAAAAACTTAGTCTTATTTTAAACACTGCTTTAAAATCATTAATTGCCTTAATTTCATCGTCGTATTTATATTCAGTTTATGCAGTCTTAACTTCAGACAATAGGAAGTTGAAATTCAAAATTTTTAAGCGTGCTTGTTGAAAATCATGCAGTCTTACTCTTATTTTCAGCAGGGCTTACATTAATTTGACGTATATGCTGCTTTTTCACTAATAACAAGGGCTCGAATCCAGCGAAGCTACTGCTACTTTTACAATTTGACTGCCCTAAAATAAGACAGTATTGTATGATGGTTTACAGCAGATAATGGCCAGTGAAATTTTAGCGAAAGCTTACTTAAAGCTGTCGCATCTTACTTTAAGAAAGTTTTTTCACCTAATAATAAGATTTACTTTTTACAGTGTACTTTTACAGAAGAAATAAATAAAATCAGAAACATAAGGAAATACAATGGGCAAAAGAGAAAAAGGGTTAGAACAAATTTTTGAACAGGAATAAGAACAATGTCAAGGTCGGGAATTTGAACAATCATAGAGGCAGGAGAAAAAACATTACGACAAGGAATTGACCCTGAATTGAGGTTTGAAACAAGAAAAATTATTAGTGGTACAAGTTAAAGGTTTAGAAAAAGTATTTATCAAAGATTATTATATGGACTCGGTAATAATAGCTTAAGTCGATTTAAGACAACAGAGTTACTAAAGTAGCTGTGTTCCACATAGATAGCACTAGAAAAATACAAAATTTGGAGCTTCTGAAGCATGACCATAGCCACAGTTATAACACAGTAATTAGAGATCCTTTCATATAACTTGTAGGGCGATTAAAAACTTTTATGTAAGATTTCTCAAAACTTTGAAATCAGACTTAAGCTGTTATTGCTTATCGACAGAATTATTACAACAATAGCTGAGAGATGGTTGGAAGAAAAAGAAGCACAAGGATATTTAATGGGATATGGATTCATATGACCATTACTACAAACACTAGAACAAGGATTAGAACAAGCATTATTACAAAGATAAGGACTAGGACTATGCTTAGGGTAAGACTTTGAATAAAGGTAGGACTTGGATATGGATTTTTATTAGAATTTAGACAAGGATGAGCATTAAAGTAAGGATTAGAATGAGTATAAAGATAATCATTAGGACAAACATTATTAAAAGAATTAGGAAAGGTATTTTTGATTAATTTTTCAATTTATTTGATTAATTTGTTAGCATATAAGAACATAGGTCTTTTGCATGCCTCTACTATAACAGTAAATAACAACTAAAAAATATCATTGAGCAATGAATATAAAGTAATTAACTAACTTAAATTTAATATTAAAAATTTATATAGTTTAAATAGAGTTTAATATAATTTAAATAAAAAATCAATTTCAATTTAAATTTATATAATATTCAACAATTTTCATCCTTTTTTGATAATATAAAGAAAAAACATAAACTGAAAAGCAAGAATGAAGTAGTTAAATGAAGGAAAGAAAAGAGAGAAAAGATAGAAAATAGCTATGAAAAGTGTTCGTTGGAAATAATTTTAACATGGTTTGGCAGTGAATTCAACAATCTGATATCGCTGATGAAAAACAGCCTACTAGACCTTTTGTAATAAAAGCGAGGTATCAAGAGGTTGAGGTTTCTGCCCGACCTACATAACTGAAGTTTCTCAAAAAGATAAAGTGGACGACGTGAGTAGATGATTTTGTGCAAAAAGATACAATTTCTTGCTTCAAGATAGCTAACAAGGCTACGTCCAAGTAATTTTGCGCAGAAGGAAGAGATATGTTCAAACTTCCTTAAACCATAGACATAACGAGCCGCATTATTGAGAGCAACTAATAACTTGTGTAACGATCTCGAGTCGAGTTTGCTATAAACAACTTCAGAATAAGTTATAAGTGGCATCAGTAGCTGCAAAACCAGTTTTCGTCTCATCTCAACGGGTACAAACGATGCCGTCATCCTAAGGTTCCTTAAAACAAAGTATATTTTGCTCACACAAGAATTGATGTGATCCTCACAGGACAAGGAGGAGTTCAATTGAAAATCAAGATTTGATACCTTGCTTACGATTTTTAATTCAGTGTTATTAAGGAATATCAAAGGGAATTCAATATTTATGAATGGAGTGCTAGATATCGGTAAAACATATGATTTTAAGGGATTTAGCTTGAGTTTATTTGTTCTGGCCCATTTTGCTACCATGTTCAAGTCTTCATTCATCCTAACACATAAATCTTCAACGAGGCCAGTAGGCCTAGACAAATACAATTGAAGGTCATCAGCATATGCATGCATGGCGACATTATTGCATTTTTCGAATATATCATTGATGAACATAGTTAACATAAGTGGCCCAAGAACTGAGCCCTGGGGAACTCCGCTAGTAGTTGTCTTGAACGTTGAGAAGTTTAACCCAGCCTTAACTCTTTGGGCCCTACCACTTAAATAGTTACCTAATAAGCGTACAGAAGTATCAGAAAACCCGAAATTAAACTTCAGTTTCCAGCACAATATGGAGTGGTTGACAGTATCAAATGCTTTTGAGAAATCCAAAAGGCAAAGCAAGGTCAGATGCCCATTATCAAAGGGTACTCTAATATCATCTAAAATTTAAACTATGGCTGTGGAGCAGCTGTGCCCAGGACGAAAACCAGAACGAAATTTTGACATAAGACCATTAATAAGGTCATTTATGTAGTCAGAAATCTGTTCAGCCATAATAGACTCACAGATCTTTGATACAGACGACAGTAAACTTATTGGTCTGAAGTCACATGACTCAATCGCATTGGATTTTTTTGCTATTGGGATAATTGTTGCCACTTTCCAGATCGCAAGCAAGAGGTAGTAAAGATATGGTTTAATATATGCACAAGAGGGCTAAGGACGAATGGCAATATCAATTTAAGAAACCTCATAGAGATACCATCCTCGCCTGAGGCATTCGATTTTATTTTCCTGGCACAACGTACTATATCTAGTTCACTTACAGTTACAAATTCAAACACCGTGGGAAAAACAGAATCAGATCGAAAATTATCAATTGATGGAGTAGGTTCACCAGATATCAAATTTGCAGTGAAGTAATTATTCAGATAATTGGGATCAATTTGACAAGCATCATTTCTTTTGTTACATATGCCTACACTTTTCAAGTTACTCCACAAGCGTTTTGAGGGTAATGTGGGACTTAACTTTGACCGATAAAATTTCTTTTTTGACAGTCTGGTTGCTAATGCGCTTCATTCCTAAATTTCTTGTATTCCTCCCAGTTCCGAGTAGTAGGGTTGCGGTTCCACCTATTATATGATCTGCTGCGCAATTTTATGGCCATTTTTACAGCGTTAGTGAACCAGGGGCAAGAAATATTTTTTACCCGACGTGTACACAGGGGAACATGGCCGTCAAAAAGATTGGCGATCTGTACATTAAAAAAATTTAATTTCTTATCAACCGAGCTAAGACACCAGCAATCGGTCCAATTTATGCGAGTTAAGTCATCATACAGTGCACCATAGTCAATAGACTTGAAATTACGAAACGAAAAGTATGTATCAGTAGCGGCAGGTGAGAGATTTATGTCAAACGTGCAGAATATTAAATCATGATATAAAGGATAGCTGATCGAAGAGCAAAACAGAAGAAACATCAGACACTACAAATACATCTAATAAGCTGGGGCAAGCGTTGTTTGCAAACCTAGTTGGCATAGTTGTATTTACTATATTGAGTCCAACTTCGGCCAAGCTGTCAAAAAATTGTTTACAATGATTGTCTTTGGATAATATATTCAAATTAAAATCACCACATAACATGAAGTGTTGAAATCCTATAGCATTCTTGGATAACTCACTAAATAAGGGATCTAAACAACAACTACGGTTCGGGTTATAGACGCAAGAAAAGAAAATTTTAGTTCTGCTGTTATGGATTTCGACATTTTAATATTCAACATCTGAGCCGTTAGATTTGCCGATCTTTACATTTTATTTACATTTATCTATTCATTCATTCTATTCTATTTACATTTAAATGTTGCTTGCAATATATTGCTACCCCACCACCTTTTTTATTGCATCGATCATTCCGAAACAGCTTGTTATTGTTAAGATTTACAAAAGAGTCATTTACATCGCTATGAAGCCGAGTCTCTGAAACACAAATAACATCTACCGACGAATTTTCAAAGACATATTTAACAAAATCTACCTTAAACGGATTTAAGCTCCCTGCGTTAAAATGAACAACCTTCAGTCCTGAACGCTGTTGGCATAAAACCTCAATCATCGTTTTCTGATTTTCGTCAGAACTGAAAACAGTGTTAACCATGCCTGTTATAGATAGGTAAACTGATGACACAATAAGCATATCAACTGATGACATAATATGCATAATAAGGTATATCATAAGTGAGCAAATAATTGCTCAAATATTATTGGCATCACGCAATAACAATAGAGTTCAGCTACTACAGCTTTTTCGCACTTTCTCCGCATTGGATCATCTTAAGAACCAGCCCAAATAACTTCAAAACATCTCAATAAGGCCATTCACAGTTCGAATACGCTGGTCTGCCATTTGTTCGATCCGCTATTTGTACGCCAATTTACGAAAGCGCATTTTTCACGCAATGAAAACAATGAGGACAACATACGTCTTGATGAGGAAAGTATTGTGTTTTTAGAAGAAGACGAAGTTGCAGATGATTGAGCTTTAGTCATTATCGAAGATATAGTTGACACTGTTGAAAGGCAACAAACAAGCCTAACTTCATCTCCGATTCCTTATTCAACATTAGATTCAAAACCGGGTAAAATTGACTTTTGAAATAACAACGAAAGTTGCTCTGATTATGTTTTGGAAAAAGTATTGAAACCTTTCTATAACTCTGGTGACGACTTTCCAAGTACTTACAATGTATTTAGCTATGTTGTGGATTTCAAGAATGTGGTCCATTTAATTACGGTGAAATCTAATCGCTATGCAAGTAAACAGAAAAGGAATTAGAAGCTTTCTTTGGCGTAACAATTGCTATGTCTATTCATAAGTTGCCATCATATGGTCTTAGCTAATGTAGTGACTCGCAATCGCTTTGAGGAAATTCGAGAAATCTACACGTAAGTAACAATGAGAGTCAACCGGGCATTTAAAGTACGGCCGATCATAAATAATTTAGATAAATAATTTTTCTATTCATTGGCCGCCACTAAATTACAAGTTATAGATGACCACATGATAGAATTTAAAGAAAAAAATGTAATGCGGTATGTACATGAAAGCAAAGACAATAAAATGGGGCTTTAAAATGTAGTGCCAATGCAACTCGGAAACAGGTTACCTTTTTCAGAGTACTATTTGTTTTTATTGCAATTGGCAAGAGACATTGATGAACTTGGTGTTGACCTTTATTTCGACAACTTTTTACAAGTATTGATTTACTATCTAAACTTAAGGATATGAAATCATCAGAAAAAAATGACAAAATTTAAAAACGACAACATAATGAAACGCAGGGAAATTAAAAAAATCTGTGCAAATCCCATTACTTGCATCCAACTTCATAAATCTATTAAAAAAAAAACAACAAAAAGAAGCATGCAGGTCCCAGCTGAATAAATTAACATTGACTCTCCGTTAATGGTCTCAAGATATAATAAAGGAATGTGCGGTGTTGGTCTAATGTACCAAAGATATTAAATGTAAATGTTCACTAGTTAGATAAGACATTGAAACATTCATATATTTATAATTTGCAAGTTTATTACGAATAAGATCGCAGCTCGATTAGTATCTACTTACGTATATTTTTTTGATCTTCTTGACTTAGTTATTAAAAATTCTTACATCGTATACAACAAGTTAACAACAGAACATGGTTGCGCTACAGTTTTGTTGTTCGACTTTCGAACTCAGTTGTGCGAGCAATTAATAAACGAATACACAAGTCAACAAAGGCTAACGTCAGAGCGTCAAATACAAGGGCGTCAGCGAAATAAAATGTTTAAGAAAGCAGTAGCTTCAAAGCAGGAAATGCGTCAGCAGGAAAAATGACAATATAATTACTATTGCACCTAAAATAATAAGGAATCGAAAACAAACGTATATGTTGTTTATTTTTGGTTATTAACGGTGATCTTTTCTTAAACAGTGGTTGATCACAGCTAATCTTTGTTAAATCAATATCATCAGGAGTTTTCATTGATACTTGGAAATTATCCCCCTAGTACCTTTCAACAAATCGGGCCCTAAACATGATATCGTAAATTATAGACCGATCTGCATATTAGCCGCTATTCCGAAATTGTATGAAAAAATTGTCCGTAGTAAATTAATTTAGTAATGTCCCCGTTTCAAAATGTTTTTTGATTTGTTGAAGCTCCACAACCAACAACATGGTTCTGTTCTCGAATAATATAATTTACAATATAGATATCCACTTACCAACAGATTTTTTTTTACAGACTTTGCTAAAGCCTTTGATAAAGCAAGCCATAATATCTTAATATCACAAGCTTCGGCTATTGGTTTAAATTCCAGTTTGCTCAACTGGATACAATCTTACATACTAAATCGTCGTCAATGCGTTCAAATCAACGACATTGCATCTTACCTCATTAATGTTACCTCGGGTATTCCACAGGAGAGTAACCTTGGTCCTTTACTTTTCCTATTGTTCATTAACGATCTTCCGCTAGTAATTAAATACTCCCGCTGTCTCATCTTTGCTGAGGATCTAAAACTATTTCATTATTTCGACCCCTTTGCGCGAATTTATCGTATTTGCCAAAAAACAAATTTTATAAGACCGATTTTTTCTACTTTTCTGTGCTTTAGCTTGCAATACCGAATCCAATTTTTATATGCGCTTTTAATTAACTAATTTACTATAAGGATAATAGCTTTAATATTTTACCAGGTAATTCTTTGGGAAGTGTAGACCAAATTTGCATCAAAAAGTCAGTTTCGTAAAAATGCCACATTCGATAATTACACGCAAAGGGGTCGGTATAAGCTCGGAGTTCGAATGCTCCCTCTTCCAAGATGATCTAAACGCAATATTTGTTTGGTGTGAAGCTAACCAACTGCCTCTCAAAATGTAACCATTTCATTTTTGCGAGAATATTTTCTCCTCTTATGGATAGATACCATATTAACTCCATACTGCTAGAAAGAATCTTCACTAAAAAGACTTGGGAATTATTTTAGACCCGCATATAAACTTTGGTTATCATATTGATTTCATTGTTAATAAGACAAATGCCATGCTCGGTTTTCTCGTGAGAAACAGCAATAAGTTCAATGACCCGTACACTTTGAAATCGCTTTATTCATCACTTGTAAGCACTTAGAATATTTCTCCACTGTTTGGAAGCCTTCAACAAATATGCACTCTGAACGAATCGAAAAAGTTAAAAGAAAATTCACCCGATTTTTGCTCAGCCAACTAACATGGAATCTCCTTATTTCCTCTCTGTACAGTACTAGATGTATTAGTACTAGATTGAATTAAGCACTCTCAATTGTAAAAGAAAGACATCTTCAATCATTTTTCTCAGAGACATTCTTCCCCAAAATTTAGACTGCAGAATAAGCTTAAAATTCACATACCCTCGAGATCCCTTCGAAGTCACTTCCACTTTTATGAAACTTTTCATAAAACTGTCTATGCACATAATGAATCCCTGTTGCATTGCATTAGAGAAGTAAGTAAAGTCATTAACTTAATCGATATATTTTAAGATAACTCCAAAGATAATTATAAGATTTTCCTGTATAATATTCTCATGCGCCAAGACACGTAATCTCTCTACTTGTTTTTTTTTAATTTCAATTAAAACAATTTCTGCTTTGTATTATATACTTAACACAAATTGAATTTAACACATTCTTTGTGATTTATATCAGCTTTATTATTATATATAATAGTTATAAACTGTTTTTTGTCATATATTGTATACAGTTTTCCATAATTTGTATTTAATATACTTTTGCTTAAATTGTTAATATTATACTGCCGTCATAAGGAAGAGTGCAGCATCTAACATGACAATCCAAATTAGTTTTATTGTTTTTTTTTTAATCATCTTTCTTCCATATTTAAGAAACAAAATTAAAAATATCCAATTTTTTTGCTCAATTGCTTAATAATTTAACATGAAATGTCATATCTACACAAATTAAAGCAATCATTCAAGCAAAAAACGCTGTTTCTACATAAAAAGAGGTAAAAAGCTGTATCTACAGACAGACATATACTGCGTTTTCCCCCCATTGTATTTGTAGTTAATGCTTTGTAAAATACTTTTTACTTCTTTCTTTTTGTGACAAAAAAATTTTGTAAATATTGATTTTTAAAACATGCTATGAATTTTTTATTAAATATCCTAGTGCAAGATATGATGGTTTTAAATATATTTAATTTAAATATCATTAATATACAAACAAAAATTTTTTTTACTATTACATTTTACGTTTGAACCGCTGACTTTGAACTTATTTAAATTTATAGAACAAACAATAAAAAAGCAGCAGTGTTTGTTCCACAGTTTTGGCATTTTTAATAATACCGTAAGACGTTATCTCAGAATATTGAAACATGTAGATGCCGCACTCTTCCTTATGACGGCAGTATAGTAGTCTATTGGAACTTGTATTCTGCTTGATGAAATAAATAAATAAATAAACAAATAACTTTTAATCACTCAAGACTACTAAATATGGAAGTGTAGCTCCATCCGAACCAGTATGTCTATTCTGCTGTTTGATTGACTCTATACAGAGTTTGCCGTTGTAGTTGTTGCCTTCTTCAAAACATACTTGATCTAAATGTTTTTGTTTTCTTAATAACAGAGACAACTTTGGCAAACATCATAACATATATCATATATAAAAAATTTGAAAAGAACTATTCCCGCTTTACCCTTTCAGTGTAATTGTCTAATATATTGGACACTTCAGAAAGTAATTTGTTCGGTTCTATGAAAAATAGATGACATGATAAAAAATAAATTTAGGGAGATATTTGACTAAGGTCAGTTGGATTTTCGATTTTGTGCCGGAGAAAAGCAAAAAATATTTGTATTGGCCTATTTTATAAGAAAAAATCAACCCGACAAAACTCAAATTTATGTTTTTTTATCTTTTTTCTGGCTTTAATCATTAAAGCCAGAATCTAAAGGGTTGAAAAACCTTCAATGCACTAAAAAGAAAAAGATTTTGTGCCGAACAGGAGCTTAACCATGTTTTCTTTGTGCAAGATTGCAAAAAATAAGTAGTTCAGGTAAAAAGCAAAGGTATACTTTTTCATCCTTTTAGGACTTAAATTAGGGCATGCAATCCCTGGATCCGGGAATTTTCTTAGTCCCGACAGTCCGGGGATTGCAAGGCCTAAAATCTCGAGATTTTCGGGATCCCGGGATTGCCTCTACAAAAAAAAAATTCTAAAATGTTCTTACAATAAATTCAATGATACTACCTGAGAAACAATTTTTAAAAAATTTTAAAATAAAATCCTTTCTAAAACTGTCTGTACAAAAACACAATACGCCTTATCAATAGTGATTTTAATATCGACTCTAACAGCCCTACCTGGCAAAGTAACAATTATTACCCAGTATTTTTAATATTTTTATGTGTTTGTTATAATTTTTTGGTTTCAAACAAAATCTGAAGCTCAAAAATAATAAATTTTTAAAGAAATTGTCACCTGCTTTTCAGATATTGACAATTTCATTAAAAAATTGTGTTTTTTTACCTTCAAATTTTGTTTTGAAAACAAAAATTACAACAATCATATATATATATTAAAAATACTGGGTAACAATTGTTACTTTGCCAGAATAGGGGTGTAAATTTAGTGTTTTTTTTTTGACAAAAAACTATAGAAATCATATCAGAAAAGCTCACACTCAATTTAGTGTTAGCATTAAATCGACTATTGGAAAGGCCCAATGTGTTAAACACATGATACTTCTTAAGAGTTATTGGAATGTGATTTTAATAATACAAAAATAAAAATATTGTTAAACCAGCTGTAAAAAATATGACGTGATACTTTAGATACCTTAGAAATACTGAAATATGACCTTAATAATTAAATAAAACAAAACTTCCTAAATAAGCGGAACAAAATATCACAGAATTCTTTCTTAGATATATTAAAATAATTATAATATTCAATTTTTTTTTTCAATTTTAAGAACATGTATAAAAATTCAATGCTGATACCTAAGAAAACCCTGAATGTGATTTTAAAAAAATTTAAAAAAAATTTTCTTAAACTAGCTGTACAAAATAACACAATGTTTGAAACACATAATACTTCCTTAGAAATACTTATATGTTTAAAACTACATACAATACTACAATACTAAAATGAAAATTTTTTAACTAGCTTTACAAAATATGACGAGAAAAATATATATATAAACCTGTACAAAATATTAAAAAACACTAACTTAGAAAAGCTTAAATTAAAAAAAAATTCATAAACAAGATGTGCAATAGGGCGTATCGAAAAATTTAGATCGTATTCTAAGAGGTCTCAAAAGTTGCATAGGGTGGTCAAGATCTACCAAATAAAATTTAAGGAAAAAATAAGGATGTCTTCCTCTCCCGCAGGGAAAAAGTTGTTTTTTGAGAAAAACAGTAAAAAATCACTATCTCAAAATGCTTTGATTTTTGTCAGAAAAACTACATATGTTTTAAAGTAAAAATAAATAAATACTTTAACTAACAATACCCCGCCAAACACGATGCCTTTCTCGATTTTTACCCAAAAGGTCCTGTGTGACGGATATTCGAATCTAAGGGTACATTCGAGGTAGCACAGAACTTTTGATTTCTGTCTGACTGTCTAAATTTTTGCGTTTTTCATTATTATGTTGACGTTTTCCTTAAATTTGGCGAATTAATAATTTGCAAATTTCTTTCATATGCATTTTCTTGTTTTTGAGAAATGTAAACTTGAATGCAATGTTTTAACTTTTTCAAAAAACTTTATATAAGGTTTAATATCTCAGGCACTAGAACTGGTACCGAAGATAATTTCCTTAATTTAGATTCTTCATATATTTCTGAACAACACCCTAACCAAAAGAATCAGCATATAACATCAAGTTAAGACCACGATTTTTTTTCCTATTTCGATTTTTTAAAAAAATTTTCCGTCATAGCATTAATTTTATTATTTCGTTAAAACATTTTTCCGTTAAACAATTTTATACTAAAATTTTGAGTTTCTGAGTTTGCGATTCGATGGGTCTCAATTGACTTAACAATTGTTGTTTAGAAGTGTTTTAATGAAATAATTACCATAAAGGATATATGAACAAAATTGTTACATTTCATGCTTGAAGTAACTTTTTTAAAATATCAAAATAGGAAAAAAAATCATGGCGTTTTCCTGCTGTTTTAAAAAAGATATATTTAGACAGGGTTTCGTTCAAAACTATTTGCAGAATCCTAATTGACCTAATTTACCACTTGTGGTGCCCGAGATATAAAACCTTATATTAATTTTTTTGAAAAAGTTAAAAAATTGAATTCAAATATACATTTCTTCAAAACAAGAAAATGCATATGCGAAAAATATGCAAATTATTAGTTCGCCATATTTAGGGAAAGCCTTAACACTGTAATCAATATCAACAAAATTTAGACAATCAGAAAACAATTAAAACTTCTGTGCTATTTTGAGTGTACCTTTAGATTCGAATATCCTTCACACAGGACATTTGGGTAAAAACCAAGAGTATCATCGTGTTTGCCAAAATATTGTTAGTTAAAGTTCATATTTACTTTTGCTTTAACACAAATTTAGTTTTTCTTACAAAAATTAAAGCATTTTGAGATCGTGATTTTTTACGGTTTTTCTCAAAAAACAACTTTGTCCTTGCGGGAGAGGAAGATATCATAATTTTTTAAAAATTCTACTTAGAAATACTAAAATTAATAAACTATTTTATTTTTTTAATAACTTTATGAATCTTCTCATTCATAATTATTTTAAGTATAAAAAATAAACAATAAACAATACAGAAATAAACAATACACAGAAATAAACAATAAATACTATCCAAACATTTAATCGAAACTGTGTTTATTAGTATTTTTGAATCTTCTGCAATGTTTTGTGTTGTAAAACAAGGCATAACTACTTTGAAACTTCATATTAAGCCTTCAAAAACTTAGTTTTCTAAGGTTTGTCAATCCCGGGAATGTGTTTTTCAAATCCCGAAATCCCGGGATTGCCGAAGCGACCCGAAATTGGATGCCCTAACTTAAATGATAGGAATATTGATTTTGTTCATAGCTTACGCTAGCCATTAAAGGGTTAAAATGTGAATTTTTAATAAAAATTTTTGTGTTCTTGTTTGTAATTTTAGTATCTATACAAACAAAAACACAAACAAAACTTAACAAATTTAGTATGTTTAATAACAATACAAATAAATAAAGATAAAAATAAATGGCTTAGCCAAAAAAAAATTTATTGGTTTCCGTAATCATTTTAGTTTTTCTCAAAATTTTCCGATAGGGGCACATTGTGGCAAAAATATTTATTTTATTGGTATAATCATATTGGTTTCGGCAAAGAAAGCAATACCTTTTAATAGGGGATTTTCGGGGATAACGCTTTCGTTTTTTCCATCTTCACAGAGCAACATTTTTGAAAAAATTTACATTTCAATGATTTCTTTTAAATATTAGGCATGAATATGTATTATTTAAATTTTTTGTGATCAGGTATTCTTTGATTCAATACATGGAAATACAAAACATCCTTAATTACATATACAAATAACACAACAAATATTTTAATTTGGCTATAAATTTGATGCGCTAAAAATCAATAATAAAACTGTAAAAATATAAAAATTTACCTTACAGTTTTTTTTATTTATCTATCTTTGATAACTATTTGAAGCAAAAATAGTCTTTAAAACATCTTTCAAAATTAGGTTTTGGCCATTTTTTTCATGTTTGGAACCAATGTGCGATGTGATACCGGTGTCACATAAAAATTTTAGCATTTAAGGGCAGAAAAGTGAGATGTCAATAAAAAATTGTGCCATGAAATAGGGGTCAGAGAACCCGAATCCATACTTGGTTTTGCGATTACTCAATAACTGGTTTGTCTATGGGGCTGAAAAGGTTAAAACGTAAATTTTTTCAATTTTGGTATTAAGTTTAAAAACCCAATTTTTTTGATGAAAAAACTAGTCGAAATTTGTGAGAAACCCTTAAGTTTAATCAAATGAAAATCTGCTGTAGTTAACTATTCGTTAAGTAACAGTCAAGCTCCATTTCAAGTCAATCGGTTGAAAATTGGCTAAGCTACGAATTCTTCGGTTTAAAAATAAATAAAAAAATTGTTGTGAGAAAAACGCTTTTTAAGTTATAAAACTGTGTTAAAAGCGCTTGAAAGCGTTTCGTTAAATGGGCTTGATATATTGAAAACCAAACTGCTTTTTTTACTGCTTTCAACTTGTTACGTTTACATCTGCTTAACAATTTTGGAGAAGAACTTACACAGCCGCTGATCTCTCTGCATACTCTTTTGAAGCATCTTAGATACCGGAGATACACCATTCAGATTTAATTTTAGGTACTACATCTGAACTTTAACATTTGTTTGCCAACATCACGTATAAAAAAAAAATATGTCACGAAATTCCATCCGCAGGGGATTTGAAATACAAACCAATTTGCGATACTTTTTTTGCACTGTGGCTATTTTTGTTGAAATGCGATAAACGAACAAGAAATCTCATTAAATCTCCCACCACATGACGACAATTAAAGTAAACAAACAGCCAACAATACGCACGGACATACAAACATTAAAACCGTGGTCACGTTAGATGCCAGCACTTAGCCATAGTAAGACCTAAGGAAAAAATAAATGAAATAATGAGAAGAAAAAAAAAAAAGACTTTGGTTGCCAGCACGTTTCAAGCTATTCCAAAGAAAAACAATAACTTCGAGACCGAACGTCGACTTTTTTCATAACGTCATAAATTATTGCACTAAACGGAGCGGAGCGTTACGTATCAGGAAAGCAACACTGTAGAAGACAGACTCTGAGTATCGACAGTGAGTAGGCGTCCATCGGATGCAGGCGTAAAAACGTGATTTCCGTTATTGCTGTTTTTGAAACGGATTCTTGAATTGTTGCTGGCAGCACTGTTTGTGTTGTAATTTGTTCGTCGCCAAGGAGACCAGCAACACTTCTGGAGAAGTCTATTTATTAGTTTTAACACAAGAAGACATTAATACTTTTTATCCACGCACCATTACCACCAGCACATCGCCGCCACCATAACCAGCACCACCACTCCACCAACGCCCTCTACAACAACTATACACTGCAATATGTCGTGCTCCAAGCTCCAAGCTCCAAGCTGATACCAAGTGTTGAAAGGTTTTGAACGGCTTCGCAATTCAATTTGCTTCAAATTTTTGTTTTTTTTTTGTTTACTCAATATTGATTGTGTTGTTGTTGTTACACAAGCTCTTTATGCTTATTTTCTTGTTGTTCTTTGACGCATTTACAATACAATAGTACCAATATAATTGCTTTTGTGAAAGATGTTGTTGTTATTGTTAATGTCGTGCATATTAGGGAAGTCAATTGACGAACGATTTCAGCCGCCATGAATCCCGGAATTTTCCTTTCCGAAGCCCAGAATTGTAATGTTAGAAAAACCTAAAGAAATATTATCAAAAATGCAAGAGTTCGTATTATGACCTACTGGAGCAAACAACCAGAATACATTTAATTTAAATTTAAAAAAGTTAAAGTGTTATTTCTTTTAGAACAAGCCTCATTCATCAGAAATTTAATATTTTATTAACAGCAAAACTATCTACATGACCAAGAGATTACAAATACTTCAAAATAGAATTAAAAAAAAGCCATTTGAATATACAGTACTCTTTCATTGAAGAACTAAATATTTTTTTATGCTTTATTGAAAGTGTTATCAAATGACCAACAAAATCTCTTCCTTTTTTTGAATTAAGGACAAACAGCAGCTGAAGAAGGGTCAAACGGTGGACGAACAAGAGTAAAACACAACTGGTTCGAAGCAATTCCGGCCAAAAATGGTCGAAAACCGGTCGAACGCATAAACAATTGTGCCAATTGCTTTTGTGAAAAATGTTATTATTGAAGTGCAAGATAGAGAAGTCAAATGGCGAACGATTTCAGACTCCATGAATCACGCTATTAAAGTTTTAAAAAATTTATGGAAATACTCTCAAAAAAGCAACCCTTAATATCCAATCGATAAGAAACGATTTATCTTCATTTTTCACATGAAATTAATTTTAGGTTATGAAAACTTTGATAAGCTTCGCTAATTAAATTTTAATACATTTGCTTAATTCAAATTTACAAACTTGAAGAGATCTTTTTTTATACAATTCATAAGAAATCAAATGGTCAACAAAATCTCTTCCCTTTCTAATATAATAAATAAACTGGTCATTTCAGTCCTTTGAAGGACTTTGACCTAGCTTCTATTGATCAATTGTGTTGTGCGTGTTATTAAATGTTTGATCACAAATGACCGAGAACTGGACCTACGTGTTTTATGCCGACTCCGAACAGCTTATGTTCTCAAGAAGCTTTACATGGCATTTTTTTACTCTCTGAGGTTTGCCATTGTCTGCAGAGAGGTGACGACCGAACAGAAAAATTAATTCAATTGAAAAAAACTTTCTGTCTGAGCTGGAATTGAATCCGGGCTACCGCGGTTCTTTAGCTTAGGGGCCACGCACTCTACTCACTAGGCTACGGTCGCCACATATATATTAAGATAGTAAAAATATGCGATTTTTGATTTTGGTGTAATTTTGAATTCAGAGGTACCATTTTCACATTAAAAAACGCTCACAGGTAGTAGACCTGTAAGATATTGTAAACAAATTTTTTTTTTTATGAAAATGATCTTTCATCTGCAATTATTTATCATATTTAAGATGATTGCAAAAGTTCATACAAGTTATGTTACGCACCGACTTCAAATAGGTAGTTTTGAGAAAAACGTGTTTAAAATTTGAAAAACGTTTGAAAGTATAATTATAATTTTCCTATTTACTCTCTAAAGATAGTTTTTTAATGTGTAAAAAAAAAATTAAGACTTATATTCACTCAGAACTGAGAAAAAAATCGCAAAAATCTATTTTTTTCGGCCTCGGAAGCCATCCTGCTCCCTTAAGTCTTTTTAAGTTCTTTGTAATTCATCCGATTTAAAAGTCAAATACGTAAGGTTGCGTTAGCGCTCATTGGTCATTGACATTTGATTACTTGTTTCAACTCACGACAATGAAGAAAAGAAAGCTTCATTCACAGCTGTGCTGCAGCCACTTGTCTCAATTGCTACTAACATAGTATACACATTTGAAAAAGGGCTAAACAGTGAATCTTCTTCACGAACTATTAACGGCAGTCCTCTACGCACAGAATCGGCAAGTTGAAGTCTTTTCCGAATCTCTGTCAATGTCGAGAGTATGCGTTTGAAAGTTTTCGTCAGATTTAAAATTTTTTACATTTTTTTTAAAGTGAGTTTATAATAAGTATGGAAGCTCTATACGTCACGTTCCAAGCTCGCAAAAGCCAACAAATTATACATATTACTATATTACATATTACATATTATTATATATAATTTTACCTCCAGTTTTGTTTAAAAAATGTGCTTATTCTTTATATGTTGGCTTAACGTTGATTTTTAATAAGTCTCTTGATGAGGGCACAGTCCTAGACGATTGGAAGCTTTCGTTTATATCGCCAGTGTTGAAGTCAGGCCAAAAAGGTCTAATAGAAAATTATAGGCCAATTGACAAACTCTCAATAATACCTAAAATTTTAGATAAAATCATTAATAAGCGCTTATTTACTGAATTTAAAAATTATATATCAGTTCATCAACATGGCTTTTTCTGTGGGAGATCCACGTCTTCTAATCTGGCAATATTTTCGAACTATTGTCTAGAATCTATTGAAAATCGCAAGCAAGTGGATGTATTATATACGGATTTCGTAAAAGCTTTCGACAGTCTTAATCACAAATTACTAATTAAAAAACTAAATAAATTAGGAGTACATTCCATTTTGTTAAAGTGGATTACTTCTTATTTAGAAAATAGAAAATTGCTTGTGAAAGTAGATAATTGTTACTCTAGAGTAGTTGATGTCAAATCCGGTGTTCCGCAAGGCAGCCACCTAGGCCCTCTTTTATTCATACTTTTTATAAACGATATTTCTTCCATTTTTTCTTTCTGTAAATTTTTACTATATGCAGGTGATTTAAAAATATTCACTGTAATAAAAAATGTTGATGATTGCACTAAATTTCAAAGAGAAATTAATCTATTCATAACTTGGTGTAATGAAAACAGCTTGAGTTTAAATTATAATAAATGTAAAATTCTTACTTGCTCTAGGAAAGATTTAAATTATGTCTATGATTATACATATGATACAAACTCTATCTTTAAACGAGAATGTATAGTTAAGGATCTTGGTGTATTTTTTGACACAAAATTGTCTTTTGACTCCCATAAAGAATTTATTTTAGCTAATGCAAACTCAAAACTGGGTTTTATAAAAAGAAACTGCAAGGAGTTCTTGGAACCTTTTACAATAAAAACACTTTTTATAACTTTGGTAAGATCAGTTTTAGAATACGCTTGTGTCGTTTGGTATCCGATGTATGAAAAAGACATCAGGCGTATAGAAAGGATCCAAAAGAATATATCTAGATTCGCTCTTCGCCGTATGTATTCCTTTGAAAACATGCCTTCCTATAATATGCGATGTCAATTTTTAAATTTACACACTCTTGAGAACAGGCGAAAAGCTCAGTGCGTTTTATTTATAAAAGATTTAATTGATAATAATATAGATTCCTCTGAACTTCTTGGTCTAATATCGTTTTATACTCCGCTAAGAAATTTTAGAGATACAAACTTATTTTATGCGCGTTTTCATAGAACTAACTATGGTACAAATGAACCGATTTCTAGATGCTTATCTCTTTGCAATTTAGCTGCTCGTCATTGTGATTTTGCGGATAATAGAAATAAGTTTAAATTTGATGTATTAAATTATTTTAATTTAAATTAACATTTTGTTCACTAGGTTAAGTATGTAATCTGTAAGGGCATAGCCCAGTAGATGGTAAACATTAAATAAATAAATAAATAAATAAATAAATAAAAATTTTAAGCCAAATGTACTGACCTATTCTCTTGCCATTTTACAAGGACGACACTACCGTCTCGGCTCACCAATTGGTCGGAAGCGCCTCTACCCTTCTTTTTCAGTTCTGTGTCTGACAAAAAGGTTGGGTTATTGAATCGGTTAATTCATTTGGCTTGCCCTTAATATATTGTTTAACACTGAGATGGCCACAAAAAGGGATTATTTGTTCATCTACAGCCACAATATCTTCTACCGGCATTTCTCGACATCTTTTCAAAACGCTGTTGATAACTGGATGGATTTTAACAAATTTATCATTGCAATTGTTAGGTATTTTCAAGTTGTCTACAACAGGAAAGGTTTGCCTCAGCTGGTAAAATCGTTTTATATACATAACAGAGGCAACACATTCAATTGTCAAGTCGTTGCACCAACATATCTTGATTTGTAGAAACTTCAAACAACCCATCATAATTTCCGATAAGAATTCCGACAAATTTTATCATTTCCACAGGACTGGCTGCTCGAAAGCATCCTTTGCAGCTATACAGAGGTTGCATAGCATACATATTCGTATATGTAGCCATTTATTCAAACATTTCATTGGGAAAATACGCCAAAAAGTATGGGAAAGGATATTTATCGATGGAACCTTTCGATCCCAATGATTGAAATACAGTTTCAGTTGCACCTGAAAAGTTTGGTTGATACTCCTTTCTACGAAAAGCAATGTCACTTTTTTGGGTAATATTGAACGTTTTAAGTTCATCCACAAATTCTATATTATTTTCTAAATTCAGAGTTTCATCAATAATCTCAACTTCGCCATCACGATTGTCATAATCAGCGTTTGGAGCAATAACACAATCTATCAGATCAGTGTTACCAACTCCCAAAAATATTTATCCCTAAAACTCTAGTCAAAAACTCTTAAAATCGCTACAATTACTTGGAAATCCCCCCAAAACAAGAAAGATAAATGAATAACAATAAAATTTTGTTATAATCTTTTGTTATATCTATATGATTTAATATTTATAAAAAAATTCGGTCTCTTCGGTTTTTATTTAAAACAAGGTGAACCCGATTTTAAGTTTTTGTTGTAAGAATCAAACACTTGAGTTCTCAAACCATATAAAATCACAATTTTTGTCACTTTCACTCATTCACAAGTTTTACAGTTTTAGCAAAATATTTAGACGCCACGTTCACCTTGTTTTTTACACCATGGTAACAAGCAGGGAATGAAAAAGAAAAAAAATTGAGGAGTAAATGCATAGCAAAATCGGAATAAATTCAAAAATTCATAGTAAATTGGATTGTCCAAGGCTTAAGATCAAAAAGTCAATAAAAAAAACCCCTAAAAATATAAAACTCCTAAAAAATCCCATTCCACTTTTTTCCCCCAAGTTTAGGGGAAAACCCCTAAGTTGGGAACACTGTGTCAGATAGGGTATAGGAATTGCATTATTTAGCACCACAATATCATTTTCAATATCAGAGTCCGATGAATCTGGCAACTCTATATCCGAGATATAATTTTGAATGAAGTCTTCCAACTCTTTTTCTTTTTGAAAACGTTGTCTGGTAATTTTTGTTGCTATCAGTAAAACGGTTCTCTACTCAATGCTCTGGTTATTTACTCTGATGGTAAAATTTGATACATGTAAACAATTGAATACAAGACAACACAGTGGCGTGCACATCGTTTGTACACATTTGCGGACATGAATTCTCATTTGTAATTTTTAAATTTTAACAAAAGTTTTTAAATAATTTTTTTTTGGAAATACACTAAAATATGACGTTATGTATGGAATAAGTAACTTACCAACTAAAATTTCACAAATTACACACTTAAAAACAGTTTATGAAATTATATGCTTTTCATGCAACCGCGAACTGCTAAGAGGCAAAGTAATAAATTGACAAAAACCAGCCTTTTGTAACGGGAGTTATAATACATTTTAATCGCAGAGGGAAAATAAACTAAAGAGAGAAAAAAAGGAACGATTTGAAGAAAAAATAGTATAACAGGTAAGAGTATGTTAGTGTTTAGAGGTATGTACACAATTGTGTACACCAAGAGTCAAAGGGTTAAGAGCAAGATAATCATTTCATTATGACCAAGAGATTAGAAATGCAGCAGATAAAATTTTGGGTTATAGTTTATACACATAGTTTATACACTCACGGTCAAAAAAAAAAGCTGACTTAATAATTTAATAACCTATATTATTTTTCTTGAATTATAACACAGTGTGCCGAAATCGACAAAAAAAACACAACAAAACTTTATAGAAATTCTTAAAGAGGGATAGAGAGAGAGAGTTTATTGCACCTAATTTTACCTCTCAATGTCGTCATATTTTTTAAAAACTTATTTTTAAAGTTGAAGTGTTCGAATTTTGTTCTACCCGACATTCCTTGAATTTTCGCAGCCATTTGTCTTGTTGGGAATCCATTTATTTTCCGAGGAATTTTGCGTATAATAATGTTTTGTAAAAAAAAAAAATAAAATAAAAAATAAAGCGTGCAGCGAAGCAAATTATTCTTTAAGTTTTCTTTAACTTAAAAAAAATATAGTGTTTCAGTAAATTTTAATTAAATAATATTCTATTAATGATATAAGAATATCGAAATTGGTTAAGAATTCGCTAAATGGCATAATTAATTTTAACGTATTTTTTTTTCGTCAAAAACTGATTCCTATGTAAGTATATGTTTGCTATTATACAAAACGCACCCATTTCATCAAATCTTTTATAAAGTCTTATTTCCTTTAAAATTCTACCCAAGAGGTGAAATTAGGTGCGATGGACTCTCAACATATTACTTTTCAAGAATTTTTATAAAGTTTGGTTGTGCCTTTTTTGTTGTTGACTTCTTTACACTGTGTTTTAATTCAAGAAAAAGAATATTTGCTATTATTCAACTTAAAGATATCAAAATGACCCTTTCTGAATGTCTTGAGAAAGCAAAAAGCACAAAACCTACTTCGAGTTATGGAGAATTTCGAGTTACGGAAGTTCGAGTTAGTGAAGTTTCACTGTATAATACCTACCACTTACACTAGCAAGCAGAAAGCTTTTTATGCAGTCATCAAAATCACTTGGTGGCAGAGAAATTTCTTTCCCAAAAGCGACAGCAGCTGTATTTCTTTATTCATTCCAGATGTTCGGAATGACTGTTTTTGTTTCTTTATTCAGGTTTGATTATCCGGAATATTCTTTTTGTATTTCTTTATTATTACGGAATATTCCAAACGCGTTCTTTTTATACTATCAACTAAGGTCGAATATAAAGAATATTCCTTGTGTTTGAGGTTATATTCGATTGTTTGAAGTAAAATTTCGCTAAATGAAAATGGAAATTTTTTTTAGTTTAAATATGTTTTAGATTGCTTTGTTGCATTTTTATTTTTTAAATTTTATCTGGTATATTTGTTGTCTTTAATTAAATACGAAAAATATGTTTCTGGTTGTAACAAAAACAAAATGTTCTTTCTTTTCCAATGCTGTTTTTTTATTCATTCTATTCCGGATAAACAACTTTCTATTCTATTCGTTCTCTCCTTTATCCGGAATGAATAAAGAAATACACCCAGCATGAAACATACCACACACAGAGAATAGTGAGTGATGAGAATTGCCAGTTTTGTACATATTTGTGTTTTGACATAAGCTGGAATGCAAAATTTTTTTTTATATTTTAATAATTTATTTACAGTCTGTCCATAGACAACAAGTCTATTTGATAAAAAATAAAGTTCTGATAATAGAGTACTTTATTGAGTACAACTTAAAAATATAAAACAATATAAATATATACATACATATATTATTTTGCGAGTAATTTAAAAAATAATTTATGCATAAAACTATATTATTTGTAAACTCATAAGTAACAATCGAGTCAACCTATCTAAACGGTAAATCAAGGATGTGATATCTCTTCAGTCTTCTTGTTTCGTTGGTCTCATCTGAAGGCAAAATTGATGGTGGAATATTGTTACAAAATAGCCTCTGTTCGATCCATGTTTGGCCGCTGTTCGGAAGACTAAGCTTTTACTTTTTTTTCATACCACGTACTACCCCTGTTTCACCGTGCGATTCTTATTCGAACGCTGTTCGGTCTTTTAAATGTGTACTCGGTCTGAGTTTAGCATTGTTTGATCCTCTAATACAATAAATTTTTTTGCTTCGTGGTATGAAAATTTATTGTAGTGCTAATAGATTACATGTAGCTATATTCTCTAGAAAAAATATCTTTACAAAGGGAATAGGAAGGAAGGTATATCTCAGATCTGCAACGAACCTTTTTATGAAACTTTAAATGCTTTAATAAGCCA
Source organism: Dichetophora obliterata (assembly GCA_963920525.1). Taxonomy (NCBI): domain Eukaryota; kingdom Metazoa; phylum Arthropoda; class Insecta; order Diptera; family Sciomyzidae; genus Dichetophora; species Dichetophora obliterata. The sequence continues at coordinate 212,891,259 of OY986437.1, read as the reverse complement.
AAGGAAATGTTTGTTGGTTTCTTTATAGCTAGGTTTTTAGTTTATTTGCTATTCTTTCAATCTTTATTGCATTTTTTTTTAAAAATTGTTTTGTGCGAACGTTATCAAATTTTTTCTTAAATGTTAATTTTTTCTGTTAAACCTTATTTCTGTTAAATTAGTTTTCAAAATTCCGAAGCAGTCCCGGAATTATGGGATTCACAGGGTTTGTGAAAACCTGCCGTATTTGAACTCCCTCGCGCATACTAATAGATAAACAGACTCTTTACCTTGAGTTGTTGGTAAAACTTGAGTGCCTAGAATTTAATTTGACCCCAAGGTCAAGGTAAACCGGAGTTGAGTGGTGTGTTTGGCTTTTATTAAGTTACCTGCTAACAGAAAATTACATCTTTTTTTTGTGCTTAGTAAGTTGTCAAAGATTTTAAGAGTAATGAAACTTAATCTTTGAGCATTTTATGCTCACACCAATACAAAGATTACTTTTGGCTTTTTCACTTAAAGCCAATAGATCTAATTATAACTAGCAAGTAAGAAATTGGCTTCGCTTTGACTGAAAGTAAAATACACCCACAGTATATTTATTCTTAGTTATGCATATTTAAAAAGTTTTATGACTTCGTATAAGAGATGGAGGTGGTTCTATTTTTTCTAAAACTCAACTGCACAATTCTTTTAAGATATCGAAAATGTTGTGCTAAATATTCAGTCATTACGCACATTTTCTTGGAATTTATAAAGGTTATGCTACTTTGGTGACGTCATTTTGTATGGACAGTAGGCGGAGATTTAAACTCAAAGAGAATTTTGAAAATCTTAGCATAGATTGAAAATTTGAAGTCTTTAAGTTAATTTTTTAACGTTAAACGGTTGTAACGCCATCTAAGTAAGTAAGTAATGACTAAAACAACTTTGTAAATGATTCGTTTATGGACAAAACATCGCCTAAATTAAGACTTTTTAAAAGGAACTTCTTGGTGCATTTTTTTCTAAATAAAATACAATCTTTGTTTGCTGAATTAAGCTTATTTTCTCGCTATCTAAATAACTCCATTTAAAAGATTTGTGCCTTTGAAACTTTTTAATTATACGAAACGATTTATGCACCAAAATGATTGTAATTACTCTACTTGCAAAACTGCATACATAGAAAATTTTTAAAAATTTGCGTATTTAAATGCGCATTGAAATTAGGCGTTGCCACCAAAATCAAGGTTAAAACTTTAAACTTTTTGGCACTGAAACAGATTTACTTTCTAAGAACTTATATTTTTATTTTCTAGAGACCTAAAATGTTATTTCCTAGGTAAAAGAAACTTTTCTTTGTCGATTTTGTACCATGGTTGGAGTCTTTACAGGGCAATGCCTGATCGGCAGACATGCTCATAAGTTGGCCATCTCCCATAACAATTTTTGCAGAAGTTGTAGAGATAGATGCCCATCGCTGGCTCAAAAACGTTTTCTTCACTTAAATAACTGGTTTTTCAAGGACCTTGAAAAACTGGTGGAATTATCGGTATATCGAACCCTAAGCATTGTGAACAGCTCAAGCTAGTTTAAATAGGGAATGGGAATTTTAAATTAGTAAAAGAATAAAAGTATTGGCTGTAATTAGATTATATACATTAGAGCAGGTCAATTTTTTTGCAAAAAATCGTAGGCGCAGAAAATGTTCTACGGAAAATTCTAAGCAACTTTGCTTAAGAAACCCTTAGTCTAAAATCGATTTCGAGCCTCCGGTTTTTTAAAAGAAGGTTGGAATTGGTGTTTTGCTGCAATATCTGAAAAAATTTGCCAGAAACAGCCACAAAGCCTGCACTATTGTAAAAAGTTTGGGGTTTTCGGAAGGGAATACTCTTCGAATTTCCTTCTTTAAAAAAAAAATAATTTTTGATCAAAATGGTGAGATACAAAAAATCTATATATGTGCATACATAAAAGTCGAGGTCTGTATGTATGTTACCCATGGACTTCAAAACAACTAGACCTATTTTGATGAAATTATCAGGCAATCTTCAGACTAGCCCAGCGGGTGGTCCTGTGAAGTTTGGTAGATCTATCTTTATAACTAGAGGGCACTGTTGTACAATTTTTTTACAGAATTTTAAAAAAACTACTAAGCCAATCATGTGATCACCATGGATATTTGTCTAAAAAGGTTTTCAGATACGAGCAACGTTTTAACACTATTTTGATCTATCTTTTACACCAGAGTATAATGAAACTTTATATATAGGAGTTTTTGGATACGACAAATCTTTTGGCATCATAAATTTTGATACATCTTTAGCACTAGATGGCACTGTAGTACAAATCTTTTGCAAAACCCCAAAAAACTCCTACGCCGATCATATGATTAGCATGCAAAGTTGTTTATAGAGATTTTAAGTACTGCAGCGTTCTCTGATGTTTAAGAAATATAAAAATAGTGTAAAAAACACTAACTGTATCTTAAAACCTCTGTATCAATTTTTTTTTTAATCATATGAGCGGTTTAATTCTTTTTTGTAGTCTTATAAAAGATTTGAACTTCAGTGCCCTAAGTGCCGTTGACCTTAATTAAAATTGAAGTCAAAATACATGAAAAGGGTCTCAAAGCGTGGCATTTTTCTTCGACTTCCTGCTGTCACAGCAATGTGAATCTTTTACTGCGAAGTACATTAAAAAATAATTTTAAAAAATTTTGTGCATGCATTCAAACAGCTCTATCTTCTAAACCGTAAGTTGTACAGACATGGGCATCCACAGGGAGAAGGGGCCACTTGCCCCCTAGGCAGTGAATTTTTTTAAATATCTTTATATGAAGTCAAAAAGCCGTAAGCTACAGTTAAAATATTTTACGGGAGAGTCAAAAAACTATCTGAATTGTAATTGTATGTTGCGCTTAAACTTAGGGATTTTAGAAATTTTTTACTAAAAACGTCGTTTTTATTTGTAGGAGTGTACAATTTAGCAGGAACATGTATTTTGATAAAGTTTATCAATAATCAATCAAAAAGTCAACTTTGAATTTATTGTAACTTACGGCTTTTTTGATTTAATATGACGATATTTTTAAATGTTAATATATTTTGAAGGGAACTCAAAAATACTTTTTTTTTAAGTATATTTATAAATAAAGCTGAGCTAAACTATGCATGCAGTTTTAAACAGTATGTTGTACCCGTCGCAGTGATAAGTAACGATACCATTTCATTTACTCTTGTTTCACAGGCACTTTTCAATAGGTATTCTTACACTCAAAAAAATTTGTGTGTGTTATTATTACTAATTATTCGTATTATTAGTATTATTCGTATTATTTGCATTCGTACAAAAACAAATGTTTATTGTACAAATATATTTGTTAGATTTACCAGAGCTGTAAAAGATTTGATCAATTTGATTTTATCCACAAAAAAGTGAAATTGATTTACAAAAAAAATTTTTAATGCACATTCAAATTTAAAAAAAAAATGTTTAATTATTCATTTCAATTGTTCATTTTCGTTATTCAGAATAATGAATAGTTTTTTTATTCACATGAATGATATTCACAAGGAATTCTATTCACAAAGAATTTCAGAATTTTCAATTATTTTTTCTTTATTAATTATTCATTTATTAATCATTATTCACTTGTTACTGATTATTCATTTGTTATTAATTATTAGTTTTTTAATTCAGTATTCATTTGTTATTCAGTATTAATTTTTTATTCATTATATTATTAATTTTTTATTCATTATATTATTTATTTTTAATTCATTATTCATTTTTTTATTTATGGCTTAGGAGTAAAATGAATTAAAAATGAATAAAGAATAACAAATGAATAATGAATAAAAATGAAAAATGAATAAAAAATGAATAGTGAATAAAAAATAAATAATGAATAAGAAAAAAAAAATATGAATAAAAAATGATAATGCATAAACAATTGAAAATTCTGAAAATGTTTGTGAATCACATTCTATGTGAATAGCATTCATTGAATAAAAAAATTGATTCATTATTTTTAATTACGAAAAAATTAATAATTGAAATGAAAAATAAATCATTTTTGTAAAAATGAATGTGAATTAAAATTTTTTTTATAAATTATAAAAGGATACAATTACGAATAAAATCTTTGTAGAAATACAAACAGAGGCTATTCGTAGAATGTACAAATGTTTTGTACATAGTACAAACGCTTGTAGTGTTGGCCGCATGAAAAAAAATTTTAGAATTCGTTACTTTGTACATTCTACAAACGCTAGTTTGTAAAAATCTATAATGTATAAATTTGTGAACTGAACGAACATTGTTCGATAATATACAAAGCGGTGGCAGCAGCGTTCATATATTTGTTCGTATCTTTGTAGATGAAACGAATGCGTTTGTAAAATATACAAATATTTCTTTGTACAATGTACAAACGGTCATTTGTATTATTCACAAAGTCGTTCGTAGGCTGAAAAGAACAAATAGCTTTGTAGAATATAATAATTGTTTTGTACATAGTACGAAGCTTTTCTTTGGGTGCAGTTGTACTAAAAATTCTGAATTTTATGAGTGCCGATTTTACAGCTCTGAAATTTACTTACAACAAAAAAAAATTATATCTTAGCTGGGGTTTGAACAATGGTTTTTAAGCTTACGGGCCACGTACACTTTCATTTGACTACGGCCACCTTGCAATCATGCATTTCCTTATATTCGGTAATTGTTCAACAAACCAGGCTGAAAGATTTTGGTTGTACATTTTGTAAACTCAGCTAATGCTAAATTGTACGAAGCCATTAGTAAATACTACGAATGCAATGGAAGAAATTACGATGTTATTCGTACGAGAAATTGAGGAATGATAAGGAATGATATCGCTATTAGTCGAAGATCATCCTTCGGAGCAACAGATGGTAAGGGGCATTTAAGCCAATAACGCATATGAACTTGGACGATAAGCAAATTTATGTTTTAAAGTAGTAAAACACAAAAAGAAAACAAAGTAAAATAAATTTAAAAAACTATATGTTTTCCCAAAAGTCGGCTTAAAAAAAAATCGTTTTTCTGTCATATATGTAGATGGATACATAATTTGGATAATTTTTAAGTTTTTGTAAACTTAATAAAATTGCTAACAATCTTGCACCATTTAAATTTGGGAAAATTGCAGTGATCCAGGCGAGGGCAAAGCTTCTAATTCAAAATCGAAAAAAATTAGGAAATCTATAGTAATAAAACTCATTTTCTGTTTGTTTGTTTGGCCTTTATACAAATCTAAACGACTCAACGGATTTTGCTCAAACTAGGTACACATATTAGGTGTATTTTAACTTAAAATGTTACATACTTAGTTTTTGAAACACCCCCTCTGAAATTTCTCAACTAACAATAATTTTGTTGTTCTAATGCTTTTTAGCATCGGAGTTTTATGCGTATTTAATTTTAAAAAATTTCTGTTATTTTGACAATAAAAACACTCACATATCTTTAAAATTGGAGAAATTTTCAGTACAACGACTTTTTCATAAAACATCGTTACCTAAGAATAAGAAAAAAACGACATGAAAATCAAAGTTTGGTCTTTCGATGCAAATATCTCCGCTGTCCATTAATATATTTCATTCAAATTTTTTTTGTTCAAAATTTCAATAAAATCACTTCACACAAATAAGTTTGAACTGTAACGTTAAGTCAGTGTAACTATGTTTTATAATTATGTCAAAAAAGGTCCAAAATATTGACTTTTTACTCAAAAAATGACTCAAAAATCTTCTTTTGATTCAAATCAATTACAAATTGCACATCTGGCTACCTCTAATATGACATAGCATTTATTTGCAAAACTTATTCCAGCTAAGCGCAAAAATTATTTTACTGTTTTTTTCATCAAAACAACAAGGGTACCCCATTTGATTTTTCGCAAAATTTTTTTTCCAAAATGTTGCTTTTATAATTTTTACAAAAATTCAAGCCTCAAAAATATTTTATGTGTAAAAATTACCCCAATATCTCTTTCCAATCAAAAGTTATGGCTAAAAATCTATTTTTTCATACCAGACTATTAATAAAACTGAGTTTTATTTTAAAATTCTCTATATAATTTGAATTTTGTGTGTCTAGAATAATTACGAACATTTTGTCAGCACAATTATTTCATTGGTTTTGATCTGTGCTTTAAATTCACAGATAGATGGCGGCGCATTTGTAAGTACTGTGGGTACAATCTATACACCTTGCGGTGAATAGCCGAATGATGTCTACCAAAAGTTTCTTCAAATTTAACGCCAAATGTTTGGGATTACAGACAGGTGGTGCTATTTGCTGCTTACAGAAGAATATCTGATGTTCGTATGCAGCTAGCAGATAAGTTTTGCGAAATATTTTGCGAAAATGCTATTGATACCAAACTTTTAAAATGTTGAATAATGCAGTACTGCCAGTTTTTTCAGTCGCAGCGTCATTTAGCGTCATCAAAACTTAAAAACATAGAATTGGATTAATTTAAATGTCCAGCTCACTTGCTGGATTTTTTTGTTGTTTTTGTTGTGCTTGCAAATGCGATGATATGATCCTGATCTCCCATGAAAAAAACGCAGCTAATATAAATTTTAGTACAATCATTTTTAGTACAACGAATTTATTAGCTAATTATTAATAAAGTAGACTAATTTTAAATCATGCACTAATTTTAAAAAAAATCAGATGGCAAATTCTTTTTAAGAAAACGCTTTTACATTACAATATTTTATGGTCAAAAGTTTTTTTATGACTAAAATTTAAATATGAAACTCGATTTGAAATATATATTTTATACTACTTCAAATTCATGTTTTTGAACAGACGTCCACCCATTTTGAGAATTTTCTGGATTTTTTCGCGTCACGTGCTTATACTACATCCAGGATTCAGAATCAAGCCTTGCAGGGAGGTTCTGCAATATGTTTAGAAAATGAATGGAGCCCAAAACCAACCTATACATGTACCTCTTTATAACTATATTTATTCATACGTTTTGAATTAAAAAAAACATTTTTAATAGTTCATATAAAAGGTATGTTTCCAAACTCGATTTTAGTTACTTGTATGCTGCTGGAACTGATGCATGTTGAAAAAAGAAATAAGTCAGTTGATGTCCATGCGGGGAGCATTTTAAGAATAGCGATTTTTTCCTCCTAAATCGAAATCTGACAAATTTCAGGCCACTTGCAATTCGTTTATGAGTAATAGGCCTCCTAAGCTGGTAAAGATTAATTTTTTTCAAAAAATCAAAAAAATAAATATATGGAAATTTTTGTATTCTTATTATTAATTAATTAATTAATTAATGCGACTTTATTTAAGGCTACAGAAGACATCACATAATTTAATTTACTAAATTGCTAAGAATATTTGTAGAGTAAAATTTTTTGAAATCACATAAAAAAAATTTAATTTTAAAATGTTTCGGGCATGATACGAGAAAGATTTTTACCCCTCTTTGAAATATATATAATTTTCTTATGCTTACCAGCGTGCATCATGATAACACAATTAGTTTAATAAATTTCAGAAAATAGAATTACATAGGTTACATTTTCTTTATGTGCATTCTAGACTCCTTTATGCCTTTGCTCCCCCCTAGAACAAATCCTGCGGACGCCCTCGTTGAGAACGGCTCTTGATTGCATCTATGCAGAAATTAGAAAAAAATTGTTAGGTTTCTAGTAGTGGATCTACTAGCCACTACTACTATTTATAATTCTATTAATTCCGTAGACTGAAATAAATAAATAAATAAATAAAATAAAATAAATTTTAATTCTTTTTACAAATAATTAATAAACATACCCTTTTATCTATGCTGAATTGCATTTAGTTTACAGAGCATACCTACGATGCACATTGCAGTCATTTGAGATATAATTACTGTTGTGGTTGTGGTATAATTTTTAATGCACCGATTTATTCATGGATCTAGCACTCAAATGCTTTAAAAAATAGTTTTTTTTATCATTTTTAAAAATTATAAGCTCCCTGTGTCAATTTAGTTCATACGATAAAAACATCAAGTACGGATGTATAACAAAACATATCAACACATTTAACTTTATAGGTCGAGCGGATGATGAGTTGAATACAAAGCACTAATGCATAAAATGTACTTATATGAAAAATTATATTCAAGCTTTTCATCAAGAGTTTCTTTTTCCGTTCCAATTTTTGACGCACTTTTCTATATCTATGTATGTATATTGTTTATAATACAACAGCGAAACATCTTTTTGTTGCCGCTAATCTACACAGACTTTTCACGTCATTGTAAACAAAATTGAACAAGAATGGTAGATTTATTGATTGATTGATTGAGTGATGCAAAACTTTGAAGTCAAAAGGAATATATTTTTCACATGTTCTGTGCACAAGCTTAAAATGACTCCAGCTAGACACGAAAGAAGAAAATCCAAGGCAACTTCAAAGCATTTCAATCAAACCATATTTGAAGGATTTGAAAGCGTAAATTTGAATGCAAGAAAAACAATTTATTAAACAACGAACGGTATGCGGAAAAGCCGACAGAAATATTGAGACCAAAAAAGAATATTTATTTATAAAATGCAGCAAATGGGAAATTCTGGCAATATCTGAAAAAAAAAAATCTAGCGAGCTAGTGTGAAAAACATCTGTAACGTAACAAGAAATCAAAGAAAGAACGATATAAAAAGAAAAACTAAAGGAAAATGCGAGCACAACAACTGCAAAGGCAGCCAAAATTAACGTCATGTGTGGTTAGAAAAATATTAAAAAAAAAGGAAGAAAAAATAATCTATAAGAGACTTGGTGGCTTTTTAGAGGAAGATACGAGTTCGAACTGAGCGCAACTAGCACTTACTATAACTAGCAGCTGGTGCAATATTGCGGCAGCTATAAAAGAAAGTGATTTTTACACTTTTTATAAATACAACTGAAAAGAATTCATTAGGAAAACGTGCTAAAATAAATGCAAATATTTACGATTCCTTCTTGGTTCGTAAGCAATTTAGCTATTTATACTGTATTAAGAGATGAGCATTTGCATAACCAACTTATATATTGTTTGTCAACAATGACTAAGTTGTTTATGTTAAAACAGTGGTTTTTCATTTTTAATTTCTTTTTTAAGATTTTTTTTTATAACTCATTAAATTAAGTAATGCTAACGTTAGCAAAGGTTAATGCGATCGTCTCTTATGCCAAAAAACACCGTCAATAAGACATTTTGTGATACCAGAGATAAATTTGTATTGCTTAATTTAAATCATTTCAACGTTGAAAAAAAATTCACATTTCTAAAATTGACGACAATTTTCTTCAATAGATTATTTTATACTCTCGTATAAAATAATATTAAACACAACTTTCGTCATGTTGACGACAAGTTGTTTTAATCTATTATTCAGATATTATGTGACAAACATCAAATATTAACAAACAATGTCAACGAACAAATTCTCTGCGAAAGTGACGAATCAGATGATTTTGCTTGATGATGATCAGAGTTTTCGAATGTTTTCGAAGAAGATGATTCTATCAATGAAGGAAGCGTTGAAGAAGAAGATCATGGAAAAGCCAATCAGTCAATGAAACTAAGACATACAGTGTTGTCAAAAGATAAATCCATATTATGGACCACGGAGCCTCCCCAGCTCCTTAGAAGAGTAAGAACCTAAAATGTTATATCTATAACTGGTTATGCCACAAGCCATATATTATCAATATCGATAAGCTTTTGAGCTATCTTTCACTTGGTCACTTGGTCACAAATCAACGAGTTTTCGACTGGCATTAAAAGAAGAACGTTTACGATGTTTTGATTGATATGATTTATAAATCATATGGCGAATCGCTGGACAATCTATTTGATGTTATGTCTAATAAATCATTCAAGATAACAGCACATGTGATTAGATTCTATAATAAAAGTCCACAACAAGAACGTAGGTTTCGTATCAGTAACTCTCATACATTAGGGTGCATCTATTTTTTTTTTAATTCACTTCTAATAATATTTTTCTGGCGCTTTAATTCATAAATAAAAAACCTGTGGAAGGAGAAGGTCCACAATTGGTTTCTTCAGGTGGCGCCATGCCGTAGAATGTCCGCATATCGTAAAAATTCGACTTTTTCGTAGTTGTTTGATAAATATTGATCTCTATAAAAGCGTATGCACTGAAGATCAGTGAAACAATTTTTTTATTACTGAAATATATGCAGAATATGTGAAAAAATCAAAATCATAAATATATATACAATTCTAATTTTCAGGAAGATATTTTGAACAGATTTTAGGAAACCTTTTTTCAAATTCGTGAGTATATCGCCCTTTTTGAAAGAGTGTGCCAACTAAAAAATATATTTGGTATAAGTTGTGGTAGTACAGGGTCCGCCAAATAACTTTTTTTTTTTTGAAATTTCTATAAAAAAAACAATATTTTCTCAAATTTCTTTTTTTATTTGAAAGTACAATTCTTCCGGTTAATAATGAAAAATAATTTTATTCAAATGGCTGTCTCGGCTGGCCATGCAGTAGCCTACACGATCGGTCCAATTTTTAAGCACATTATCGATTGTGTGCAGCTGTATTTCACCAATGGCTTCACGAATATTGTCCTATAAAGCGTCAATTGTCTCTGGCTTGCCGACGTAACACTTATCTTTGAGGGCACCCTACAAATAATAGTCCAACGGTGTCAAATCGCAGCTCCGAGGTGGCCAAACGACATCAGCTCTGCGGCTGATACTGCGATCTTCAAAAACAGGGCGCAAAACATCGAGTGTAGCTTCGGCTGTGTGGCACGTAGCGCCGTCCTGCTGAAACCAAATGTTGCCAATATCCTCCTCTTCAATTTTTGTGAACAAAAATTCGTTCAACATGGCCCGATAACGATCGCCATTGACTGTAACGGCCACTCATTGCTCATTTTCGAAGAAAAATGGCCCAATTATGCCTCTAGACCAAAATCCGCACCAAACAGTGACTCGTTTTTGGTGCAGCGGCTTTTCAATTTTGCTTGTTTACATACCCGCCAAGATCAAAATGAGATTCATCTGAAAAGATGATTTTTTTGGCAAAATCGGCATCTTCTGTAAGTCGATCGCAGGTCCACTTCTCAGCTTTGTTCAAGCGTATACACAACCATGTTCGTTCAGCGGAAGGATAAAACTAATTATCTGTCAAATCAGACATGAGCTAAGTGTTACCATTCACGAAATAAGCACTAGTTGAAAAAAAACGTTATATGGCGGACCCTGTACTATTCAACACCTTCAATTTGAGAGTTTTTAGAAGTCACTAAGTGGCCTGGAATCAAAGTTATAGTATTTCAAAGATTTTGTAATTCTAGAGTTTTTAGTTCTGCGAACGCTCATTTTTAATCTTTGGTTATTTCAAATCCAGAGTTAAGTGCGTAGAATATACGATTTAACATATTTTATCGATTTTGAAGCAACATTTCTGAATTTCTATTTTTTTTTTAATTTCACTCTTATAGTATTTAGATTATTATGATCATTGATTACACGGTGCTACAGTGGAAATGTACTTTTACTCTTTTTTAAGTGACTTAGTCTAGGTTATTGGTCTTGTCGAGTACAATACGAAACCATATTTGAAATTGTTAATACACCCTCAAAATTTAATCTAACCGTTAAAAACCCGATTTTTTGGTACTTGACACATTTCGCAATCAGCAACTCAGCAATTTTTCAACCGATTTTCGATTAAACGGTTTTGCAATGATAAGGGACAGATTGGTACTGACTTTGGTCAATCCTGAAATATTGCGTAGAACTTCATTTCCGAGCGGGGAGCATTCACGTCAACTTGTTACAACGTCTAAATTGCAAGCTTTATCATCAGAAAGGCATGAATAATCGCAAGAACACTTTTGTAAGTAGAAGCAAAATATATGAAAAAAAGGACCGAAAAGCATAGTCTTCATGTACTTCCTGCAGTTAATATATATCCCGTAAGCATATTCTAAGTGTAAATAATAGACTGTAACTCAACAAATCTGTGTCGATAAGCGATAACAATTTAAGTACGATTTAAATGTTTTGAGAAATCTTGCTTCAAAGTTTTCAATCGCCATGTGATTTATTTTTTATTTATTTATTTATTTATAATGGTGTACATTTGGTCTAAAAAGACTTGGTCTTTTAATACTACATAAGATGTGCACAATGATATTTAAAAAGTAGTTTAAAACTAACATTAAATAAAAACTGTTTAAAACAACAATAAATCTATTATGATATGAAAACAATATTAAAAGACTTGCAAGGATTTAAAAAAATTAAATTAAATAAAATAGTTAATCGATTGTATATAATGATATTAGAGGCTATATATTACTAAAGAACACAACTAGAAGGAGGTATTTCATAGAGAGAGAGAGAGAGAGAGAGAAAGAAAACTAGGATTTGAGCACAGATAAGATGAGAAAACTAGTATAGAAAAAGAAACATTGTTTTATTGGTTTAAAGTATTGAAATAATTATAAATGGAATGTTTAAAACTGGTTCGTGAAGTGATTTGTTTAAGAGAATTAGGTAATGCATTCCAAAGTCTAATGGCGCTGATGGAGAAGTATCTGCTACTATTGAGGTAGTTATACCTAGGAACAATAAGATTATGAGACCGGTGACTATGGAAAAATTTAAGTTTTTCAAAAAGATAATGAGGGCAATGAGTGTTCATAAGATTGTACAGGAATAAAATGTTGTGGATGTTCATATACTCAAGTAAACCACATCCCAAAATGCCTTTACTCCTTTGAGAGGTATGATCAAACGACTGACCCCATATACATACCTAGCCGCACTATTGAATGCAACTAGAAGTTTATGTTGGGATTGTGAATCTAGCTGACTATAGACAACACCAAAGAAATTAATATGAGGCATTATTAATTGTACGACTAGTCTGCGCCGAGTTTCAAGAGGCGTGAAGTTAGAGGACTTGCGTAAGTAAGGTAAAATTCCGTAAATTTTCCCTATTGTGATGTTTATATGGTCAGTTGGTCAGCTTAGTGTTGATTATAAATCCTAAGTTTTTTGCGTTTAACACAAATTCGAGTTGCTGAGCTCCAATATATAAAGGAGGGATATCAACAAAGCATGAAAGAGTCTTTTGGTTTTGTGTCATAACTTTGGCCAGGGTCATGCTTGGATCTCCAGATTGTGTGTGTTTATAATGATATGTGCGTGCAACACATCTACATCAATAATTCAGTTCTGTTTTAAGTCTACTTAAGTGATTATTGTGAACACAGAAATTGTACTTTAAAAAAAGTTTTAATTTTTAGTGTTTCTATTCAAAAAGCTCAGAATATATTAGATCAAAGACTATTACCGTCTGGGTTATTGTAAAATTACTTAACTAATTAAAGACGGCGATATCTGAAAAGCGTACAGTGCGATTTTTTTTCTGAAATTTAGAAGAACAAGACTTAACTTGTAAGGGGGCGTCCATTAATTACGTGACAGATTTAGGGGGATGGGGGGGTTAAGCAGAATCTCACTAACTCTCACGTGGGGAAGAGGGGGGTTCTCGCAAAAATGACGTAATTTTTTATCAGCAAGAAATAGTGTAGAATTATGAGATAGCTTGTTAAATTGAGTAAAACGTGTTTCTCTACTAAAACATGACTAAATTTTACACTATGATATTTTTCGCGGTTATGCGAGTGCAACAAATTGGCATAGTAGCTCGTCGATTGTTTTACCACCGGCTAGCTGAACACGCGATTCGACGAGCGCTGCGACGAAGTCTTTACTTGTTGTGTTTACGTCCGTAAATGTTTAGTTCAGTGGTCGGCACTCATGAAGCACATCCCAGTAAGTACATTTATGCATACAGCATTGATGATGTAGGCATACGTTTGACGTTTGTATGCATGCCAGCACAAATGCAAGCTAATTTCCATTTTACATGGCGATGTCAAACAAGAGCATGTGTACTGTGTAACCGCACAATTAGTATGGCTGTATGCATGGAGAATTAGTAGTGATCTATGCATTCATTGTCATTAATACTGCATGCCTGCATTACCATTAATAATATATGCATACATTTGAATTAATATTGTAAGAAAAAAATTGCTGTTGTCATTAATCAATCATCTTACTTATTTTAGTTTTTAAAGATATTATATTCTGTTATATTAATTTATATTTTTTTTTAATATATAATGTACAACTCCTTAAAGTTTGAATGCAAAATGGGAGTTCATATTTTTTAAGCAAGACTATTATGCATGCAAAGTTCATGCTTTAGTACTAATACAGCATGCGTATTTTAGTATCACGCTACTGTGTACAAACGACACGCATACTCAGCGAATTTGGATAATTGTTGTTTTTTTTAATTACCATACATGCCTTGTCCATGCTTCTGCCTGCATACAGCATGCAGGTTTCCTGTATGCATGCTACTCTGGACATACTGGGTAAGGCGCCTCACAAAAAAAGTTGTTTGGCACAAATGCTCAATACAATCCATGGTTTATGTTATAATGATTCCCCAAATATTTCGACTCTAGCGATAGCCATCCGTGAGCTGGAATGATTTGAAATAATCGAGTTATTTTGTAACCATATTGGCTTGAGTAATTGTTGCAAAATATAAATTATCAGAAATTATAGCCGGAAAAAAGGTTTTCCAATCTGCATCAAAAATATAAATTTTTTGCTTTCGGATTGCATTTTTTCAAATTTATTTTATTAAAAAAACTTAATTATTTCTAATGCGATCCTCCCTTTCAAGATATCGTTGGAAAGGTTTTGAGTGCTCGCATTGATTCCTAGTCAGAATTGCTTAATTTGACATATATTAAAAGTAAAATTTTAATTATAAAATAAACACCTACTGAAAAAATATCGTATGAAATTAAGAAAAAAAGATATAAAAGTAATGAAATTATTTGCATTTTTAAAGTTTTTGTATGGAAATAAAATAAAAAATATCAAAAGTATGCATGAAAAATAGCGTTATCTTTAATCTGATTGCAAACATTTACAATATTTGATGCAGATTGGAAGATCTTTTTCCGGCCTGATAATTTAATTTTTTGCAACTATTACACCAGCCAATATGGTTACAAAATAACTCGATTTTTAGAGGTTATTTCAAGCCATTACAGCTCACGGATGGCTATCGCTAGAGTCAAAATATTTGGGGAATCATTATAACATAAACCAAGGTTTGTATTGAGCATTTTTGTCGAACAGCATTTCTATGGAGCGTGAGGCGCCTTAATACTGGGGTGCTTTGCCAAGAGTTACACGTATTCTTATGCTCTGTCACTCAATTGACAAACAACTAATATTTGTTCATATAATGAGTAATAATTGGCGAAGCAGCATTGTTTCAAATGATATGCAATCAGGTAAGGGAAATAAACTTTAACGAACGGTTCGTTTTCGATATGTTATTTTTTTTAAAAAAAGCTCAATCTTCATTTCGCTTTATTTGCATATCAGATTACCTGCCATCTCAAGAATGGTACGCTGAGCACATTAGAGATAGCCAATATTTACTTCAGGTATGCGGTGATTTATTTTTTTAATTTATTTCTTTTTAATTTTTAAACGACCTAAATAATGATTTGGGCCTGCTGCAGCCCACGCCGGAGTGATCTGCACTTGGTTCTTCACGACCGTTTTCTGCCACCTCCACATCCTATTCCGAAGATTGATGGGCATCTGACCATCCCAGATCCTGGTGAGCATGACGGAAAGTTATTTGCTCCCTTTTTGATTCGCCACTGCTTACCGATTCAACCTTTACATGCCTTCATGGACTTGCCCTATGACCTCTATTGCCCCACTGTACGTGGTGATCTAGAAAAAAGACACAGCAGTACATGCGGTATTATCTTTTCATCCATCACAAGAGCTGCAGAGCATCGGCGCGCAGTCCACCGTGCACCAGCGCGCAAAGTGCGACCTTCATGGATTATCACACGTTGAGCTAATGAGCTTCTGTGTGCAAGCGATAACGGTGGCTAAAAGGAGCAGATGATTTTACTGAAAATCACAAGGGCATGCTGGTTCCAGTAGTCAGCCTCGTGACTGCACATGAGTCCCCATGGACTGAATTAGAATGAATATTCCTTCATCAATTTTAGAAGTTATCATTTTAAATAACTTACTTTTACTTA
This sequence comes from Dichetophora obliterata, assembly GCA_963920525.1. Taxonomy (NCBI): domain Eukaryota; kingdom Metazoa; phylum Arthropoda; class Insecta; order Diptera; family Sciomyzidae; genus Dichetophora; species Dichetophora obliterata. The sequence goes on along the minus strand of OY986437.1, from coordinate 212,875,117 downwards.
ATAAGTATTTTATTGTTCGATTTTTTCCATTCTCATTTTAAACTACGATCTCAGTAGTCTTAAATTATAGTCTCAACTAGTCCTAAATAAAAATAATGAAATAAATTAAGAGTTTTTTTTTAATAAATGGAACACAATGAAGCATTGATTAACATATTTACACTGAAACATGCGTTTTGAACAATCTCACATGTGGTTAGAGGGGGGGTGAGGGGGTCGAGCGAAATCTCACTATATCCCACCAGGGGAGGGGGGGAGTCAAAAAATCGCAAAAATCACTTCACGTAATTAATGGACGCCCCCTAAAAAGGATTACAGCTAGAGACATGAAATTTTGCACATGGATTTTGAAGATAAAAAAATTTATAGATAAAAAAACGGGCTTGATCTGTTAACTCTCATACAGCTTGGAGAAGTAAAGACGGCATGATAACTGTAAAGATCAAATTCGATTTATTTGTTTATTTGTTGACAAAAACACGTTTGATTAAAATAAATTGATTTATCTGTAATAACTTTAAAGAAAAAATAAAAACAAACACAAAACAAATTTGACGTATTTTTATGAAAAGATAACAACAATTAGTTATGGCAGCTGGTGCGTCACTTAATTGATAAACAGAAGCGTCAATTAAGTGTAGTCAAGTGTTAAAGACATAGATATCAAAAGCAAAGGGAACGAATGAAATAGGAAGAGACAAAGTGTTGTTGCTTTTATCTTTTTAATAACATAAGCTGAGTGTGAACAATTATGAAGGGCTTCAATTAACTGATTAAAAATTGTTAAATGGTTAAATTTTAAATTGCTATAAATTAAGGCATTCTTAAATTTAGTTTGGATTTTAATTTTTTTATTTTGAAAAATATATAGTTTTTATAAAGACAAATTTCGTAACGCCTTAAGATCTTGATCAGCCTTAAATAAAGCTGTCACATTTTAATTTTATTTTCATAATTAAATTAAAGATAAATTTAAATCAGATTCACTATTCAATTCAAAATATATATATAATTTATCTATTAGAATTAAAATTTAATTTATTTATGAAATATTTTATAACAATTCCAATGCTTTTAATTATCTAGTATTAATATTTATTATTAATTACATTTCCAACATACAGAAGTTATAGTTTGAAATGAAAAAGATCTACAATCTATAGTTGACAAGGAACAAGAGATGATAGCAGTTACATAAGTAAATAATTAAATAATTGAACATAGTTGTATTTTTATTTTAACGTGAAGTGACCTACATGGTTTCAAAAAATAAATATATAACATAAATAATCTCAAAAAAATATATATAATAAACTTAAATATATAATGAGAAAAAAACGTGAATTTAAAAAAACTCACAAAACAGAAAAGGATTAACTACTAACCAACACTGAACAAACAATCAACATCATTGTAATTAAGACTGAAAAGCCAAGTTTTTACATTAAGAAGAAACATACATATATTCCAAATACATTTTATACTATTAGGTAAGCTGTTAAAGAGTCTGGGAGCTACTGAAGTCTAAAACTGCAGAAATAATTGAAGTGAAAACTGTGGTACAGAGACAAGATTCTGAAGATTAATTCTTAAGTTATAGCTTATTAAGTATCTACTTAGTAGATACCCAGATTTGATAAAATATATCTTTAACACCTTGAAACAGCATAAATGCTTTAATGGTAAGATGCTCAAAGTTCTAAAAAGAATCAGACTTCTATCACGGCGAGATCTATTGCAAATAAGACTTATTGCATGTTTCTGAGATATAAAAAGAGGAGTAATTTTGTTAGCATTAGCGCCGCTCCAGCAAACTAGACCGTATTCCAATTTGGATTGAAAAATACCATAGTAAATTGACTTGAGAAGTTCAGAACAACAATAAGGTCTTAACAAAAATAAATGTCTAGTGGCAGCCATTAGATAATTTTTAAGAGCTAAAGTATGTTCCGAGCAACTCATCTTGCTATCCAACATTAATCCGAGGTGTTAAAAGGAATTAACAGGTTCAATATTAAAACACTTATAAGAGCAACAAAAAGCCTCAGAATAAGTATGAAAAATATCAGATGAACAGATATTTTTACAAGACATGAACTATTTACAACTGCCATCATGAAAGTAAAATTGTGGAAAAGCAGCTTCTTTACCTAAAGCTCTAAAAAACATAATTCTTGTTTAATTGCTAAGTACCAATCGATGCACTTTAAACCAGTGACTTAAAACTGCCAGATCATGATTTAAATCTACATCAAGGTTTAATGGTGAGTTACTCGTAAACGTACAGGCCATGTCATCAGCAAACGCATTTGCACTACTTTTTGAATTTATTTATGAAATATTTTATAACAATTCCAATGCTTTTATCTATTTTCTAAGAATAATATTCATAATAACGAAATTTAAAAAATCACTTGCATTGATTCATATTCTCTGAATACTCTCATTGCTTCCTCATATCCTCCAATAGTTTATGTCAAGCACGCATGTGTTTATTATATCCGTAAATATACTCCACAAGCGGCATATGTGACAAGTTGCTTTCGATCCATATCGAAAACATTTAGGCAATTGTTTGAACAGCTGTTACAGTAACGAGGGTACATAATTGTTTGTTTTAACCACATAATGATTATCAACCAAAATGATACGGCTATGAGAAAGAAAAATAATGAAATATATTAATGGGTGTTTTCAAACGAAAGTTTTCGAAAAAAAATTACCTTTTATGCAAAAGAGGTATTTACTATGGGCTTAGAGGAAAATTTAGGTCAACTGAATAACAACATACGTAAGACTGCATTCAATTAATGCAAAATTTGCTTTTGATTAAAATTTTAAATTTGCAGTGTATTAAGAATAAAACATTTATTTTTTGCTCAAAAGAATCGAAATAATTTTAACTAAAAAAAACAAAATTAATTTTTATACAAAATTAATTTTTTGATTTTTTTCCAATTGTAAAAATATTTTAATTTTCTTGCATGGGCATTAAAACATGCTCCTGAAAAGTGGGCATAAGGTCCGTTGTAAAGGGCTTGCAATTTCGGGTTATTTTGGCGATCCCGGGAAATTCGGGATCGAAATTTTTAACCCCGGGATTGCAATTGTATAAAAAGAAATTTTTAAATAATTAATATTTGATTGTTAAATTTTATTTTGTATTAAAATCAACAGACACATCAGTTTTTAATGTAAAATTTAAATTTCTAGGTTCTTCTGTCTTATAATTTTGTTCATAAAAAAAATTAATTGTATTTATTATTTTTATATTATTTTCATATCACTTTTTGTATTCGTTTTAAGATAAATAAAATTCCCTGAAGAAGCTGAAAAATAACCACCGAAACGTCGGAGGAGAAAAATTGAACAAATTTTTTATTTGCATAAAAAACACAGACCATTTAGCCTGAGCACTAGCGCAAAGAATTATATAAATTCAAAAAGTTGGTCAAATACACTTATTCAAGAAGGATCAAGTCCAGATCAAGTCTTAAAAACAACACAACAAAAAAGAGATTGTTTTCTGACCATTTTAAATAAAAATTTTAGAAATATATATAAAAAAGACACTATTTCCTTATTTTATTTAAAAAAATACGTTACAAAAAACTTTATTGTGTGATGGCAAAATAACTTTAAATTAAACTTTGCGGCTACACGATCCCTCATGTTGTTGAACTTTATTAAGATAAAGAATTTCGAATGGACAGCATGTACAGTGGGATCTCGGTTATCCGTCAGGCACGGGACCGAAAGCATGACGGATAAGCGAAAACGACGGATAATAGAGTACAAGAGAAAAAAATGAAAAAATACTATGTACATACATATATGTACATGTGTGTGTGTGTTTTCTTTATTGAAACTCATTCATTTTCAACATTTTTATTGAAGAAATCAGTTAGTTTTGTTTATTTCACTTCTGTGTGTGATTTCAATAAAGCAAAATTTTTCATTCGCCGAAGCAACAAAGAGTCGAGATGATTCTGTTGCTCCCGCCGACACACTCAATACGGCACTACGAATACAATGTGTAACAAATTAGGCGACAGCATTCGTATACAACATGTACATGTAGTTTGGATGTAAAAAAAAACAAATGATGAAAGAAAACAATGATGAAAAAAAAACAAATGGGTATGACGAGTAATAGAGGTGACGGATAATAGAGAAACGGATAACCGAGGTTTCACTGTATATCATTTTGGCAGCAGTGGTGATAATAAATGAATTATAAGATGATGAAGATAATGTTTAAATTAACCTGTTTCTAAACTATATTTTTATAAATTTCTATTTTAAAATTTTTAAAATTTTATCTAAGTATAATTTTATATAAATTTTTGTTGAAAATTTAACCAAATCCCGGGATCGAGGGACCGGAAAACTTCTATACTAGGGGATGCAAGCCCTAGTCATGAACTAAATAAAATTTTTATAGTGTCATCATCGATATCTTTGTTTATAATTTGATCATCAAGCAAGTAGTTATTACTTTCGATTACATACAAATTATAGCCCCCACAATAATTTAAATAATAACTGGATTCTTAAAATATACTCCAATGCCTTTTCAATATCATAGTCATTTAAATAACGTGAAATAGTGAAAAAACCTAAACGGTGATACATAACATAACATATCTCCCGATAACGAAATAGTCCTTGCTAAAAAAACCAACATGGCGATTGTAAAAATATATCCAAATTTATACACATACACCAAAGAATAAATACAATTCCACAAGAAAAATATAAATAATTACTTTTTCCTTTGTACAAATTTAAAAGTTTACAGAGAAGAAAATTATTACTGAAAAATACAGTACTTTTACAACAGCTGTATCCGCCATAACAAACACTGTCAAAGACAAAAATGACTTAAGCTTGAACAAAGTTTTTTGCTTAAAAATGCATGTTGTAAGGAATATGCTTTTTTAAGTTTAATAAAATCTAATAAAATCTGGAGTCATTTACCTTTAATTTTTTTATTACTTTTATATTTAATATTATGAGATGACAGACGGTTTAGCAAAGGAGGGCGCTGACTGGGATCATAGAATAAGTTCCTACTCATGCATAGAACAAGTAACTACTCCACTATTAGAATTGTACAGGAATCTCGAAAAAAGGCATGCAAGCAGGCAGATGGAGGAAAACAACATCGTAAAAAATCTTGAAGATCATGTGAAAACTGCAGAAAGTGCAGGGAAACAGGCTCGGTGGAGACACTGCACTCAAAAAATTTATTAATAAAATTTCTGCGAATGATTTCTAATATCTGATGTAGTATCTACGAATATATTTGTTGTATATACTAATGATATTCGTAAACAAAAATTAATCAATTCGTATTAGTGCATTGTACGAATGATTGTGTACATTTAAATAATAATATTTGTAAATTTCGCGTACGAATAACTTCGTAATTTCTTTCATTACATTCGTAGTATTTACTAATGCTTTCGTTCTATTTACAAATGAAAAATAATATTAGTAGAAACGTAGAAATAATATAAGTAGTATTAATTATTAGTAGAATGTACGAATTATTAGAAGAGTTTAAAAAATTGAAGACCTAAATTGTTCAGCCTTGTTTGTCGAACATCCACAGAACATAAGAAATTGTATGATTGTAAAGTGACTGTAGCCTACAGGTAGAGTGCGTGACCCGTAAGCTAAAGAGCCGAGCCTCAAACCCCAGCTCAGACAGAATATTTTTTTTTGTTATAAGATAATATGATCATTCGTAAATGTAACAAATGTATTCGTACAATATACATTTGGTTTTTAAGAATATGAATACAATATTCGTAATCTGTACTAATAAACGCCGTCTATTTTTGGCTGAAAGCTACGAATAAAATTCGTGGAATGGACGCAGTTATTAGTAATATTTACAATCAAATATTTTTGAGTGCGGAGAACCTATTATGTACATGCCTCGCAGTACTTAGAGCGAGACTTATATACCTAGACTCATCGACGCTCCTTTCACTAAAGACGTAGCAAAGTATCTCTGGAATCCCTCCTAAGATTTGCGAATTAAATGCAAATCTTTACAGACTTTGACTGAGCCCATGTTTCTTTGCTCTTAACCAAGGACCACTGAGTATTAGAATAGGTGTTTGTGAGACACTCGTTCAGGGTGCATCTGAATTTACCTTACCTAACCTATATATTATGTATTTATTGTTCTTGATGTGATGAAAATATTTGGTAAAATTTCAAATTATGACTTGAACATAAAATGCCAAGTTCATTTTTCAATAGATTTTACAAATACCGAGTGAAAAGTATTCAATTTAAAGACTAAAGACATTTCTGATGATTCCTGTATGTATTTGAGAGGATCAGCTATCAATAACTATTTTTTTCATTTACTTGATTCCACTTGAGCCCACTCTTAAACCATAAAAATGGTGCTTAGTCCACTTTAGTTGGAACAGCTTTAACAGCTATTGTATTCCAAAAATATTTGTTTAAATTCAGTACAATATACACTCAAAAAAATCTGCTTTCCTTAAATTAAGAAACTGTGGCTTCAATTCATAGGCATGGTTTTTTCTATATTCTATTCAGGTTTTTCCTTAATGTAGAGAACTTATACATGATTTAACGACCTCACTCACGTCTTGACTTCGTTGCAACGTTATCAAAACAGCTTCTTAGTTTTAAAGACAAGTTTTTACTTAAATATAAGAGATAAAGATATGATAAAAGTTAAATTTCCAAAACATGTATAAAAAAAGAAATAATTTGAAGAAAAACTGAATTGATATCAAGTCTGCTTGCAACATTCTACAGCATGATTTCTTAAATCAATATAATATTAATAATACTAGCTGAACCCGGTGTGCTTCGCTACCCCCCTCGTATAAAATAAAATTAAAAGTATTTTTTGTTGTAAACTAATTAGAATTCAGCACTGAATCGCATGTAATTTGCTTCATGCTCCCCCTTTTTATTTTTAGACCAATCAAAAAGCAGCAATTACACAATCAGCTATTTCGCAGTCAGTTTTGGGAGAATGAGAATGGGGTTACCCCACTCTCTATTTTAATTAACACGTATGATAAAATCAGCTGTTTTGAAGACAGTGGTGGAAGAAAGAGAATGGGGCTATTTTAATCCACTATTCTATTCATTCACGTATTTCTATTCATGCCAATACCATATATAGCAAATACTGCCGCCGTTGGCCAAAAAATGACCAAGATATGACTATTTTAAATTTTGGGTTATATGGGCAGTGCCACGCCCCTTTGTCCAATAAAAACTTCATATAACCTATTATTCTTTCCAGAGTCATAGTAAAATGCTGTAAAAGTTTCAGGAAGATCGGTCCAAGGGTTTGGCCTCCTATAAAGCACAAACAAACAAATAAACAGACAGACAGACATTCATTTTTATATATATAGATTGAAAGCAGATTAATTATAACTAAAGTAAAATGGGGCAAAAAAGGGGGATTTGGTAATAAAAAAATCTATGGCTACCTTACCTGTAGATAAAAAGTATATAAAACTTTAGGTAAATACATATTACAAAAAAAGTATTTTGTATAGCAAACATTGTTAGTGGTATAAGTAAGTATCTGAATTAAAAAAGGGGGCGGTGAAGTGGGTGTGGTTCATAGTAATATGGCGACGTTAACAGTATTAAGAGCAATATACTACCAAATAAAAAATAATCCGTTGGAAGGAACAAATTTGTACAGAGAACAAAAGGTTTGAAACTTAAATTTGGCGTGAAAAGGGGCGTGAAAGGGGGCGTGGCGTAATAAATGTTTATTTCTACCTCGCCTGGAGTATAATGTGTATACAATTTGAAGTAAATCTGTTAAAAACTATATGGGAGCAATTACATAATTTTAAAAAAGTGGGCGTGGTCGAAAAAAGTACCCTATTAATCATGCCAGAGTCCCAGTTAAATGCTGTGAAAATTTCAGGAAGATCGGTCCAGAGGTTTGGTCTCCTATAAGGTACAAACAAACAAATAAACAAACACACATTCCATTTTATATATATAGATAAGTAACAATACTTGGATATTTTATAGAAATATATGTTAGTTTTTTTTTACACCACAAGTGATTTATTTTAAGGCTGCTATTCTTATATTTCTAGAAAAAATGCTTTAAAATGACTTACGAAGTGAACGATTCTTAACGAAGCAATTTAAGCGAATATTGTTTAAGCCCGTATGATACTTTATTATTCAATATCTGAAAAAAATGGCGCGTGAGCTAGACAGATATATATTGTTGGAAAAGGATGAAAACATGCATCGTGCCACTTTTTTACATCTCCGCAACGTGACTATTTTATCTCTCTGTTCTTCTTGGCTGCGGAAGAAAGAGCTCAAGCTTGTTTTTGACACTTAAAATATGATCGAAACTTTACGACGAACGAATTGGTTTGCATCAACAACAAAAAGCTGCAAGAAGCTGAAGATCGAATAAGAGCAACATTTGCAAATTGTTCAGACTTAAGCAAGGACTCGGATGGATCTGATGTGGAGCCAGAAAGTACATCCGAAATGTAAAGATTTCCTTCATATTATTTATGCGTACGGCGACGACGATTTGCAGATTTTCTGATTTTTGTCACCGATTGTTTGAAGCTTTCAATTGCATTAAAAGCTATTGTTGTATACTTTTTCATCTCTCAAATAATTACAACTGAGTTCTCAAAAATACTCGATACTGAAAAAGATTTCGAAACTTAAAGTTTGAAAAACCTATTTTTATTTTTTCAGCAATGAGTTAATTTGATAAAGCTTGTTTATGTTATTCACTAAATAGTGTTCTTTATAGAAATGTTGGTGAAAAAGACATTTTGAAAATTTCGTTCTGAGTATTGGGTTCAAAAAAGTTTCGTATTCATGTATCACTATTAACTGTCAACTCGTCACAGTTGCCACCTTCATAGAAAAAGTACACAATAATTGAAACATGACTTGAAAGCACTTGTTTTCGTTTGCTCGCTAAACTTTTAAGTTACAAACAATTTCCTGTGTTATTTAAGCGAGTATTCATATGATAACCGGGCGTTTTTTTACAGCTCGCGTGGTAAAAAACACAGCTAATGTCAATGAATAAAAATTGGACAATACAATGAAGTGTCATACGGGCTTCAACAACTGCGATAGTCGAATGGATAAGCCCATGCACTTACACTCACGCAGCCCAGGTTCAAGTCTGCGGTTGTTATTTTTTGCAAAAATTACAAAATTTTTCCAAGAATTCGATGAAAAATTTTAATATTTTCTGAAAAAATTGTTCTCTTACTTATAGCCGATGGTTAATAAACGGTAGAAAATTTCTTATTTTCTGAGAAAATTTTTCTCTTATTTTTAACCGGTGATTAATAATCGACAGAAAATTTCTTATTTTAAGAGAAAATGTTTCTCTTAGTTAAGGCCGATGATAAATAATCGGTAGAAAAACTTACTCAAATTTAATAAGATTTCATCACAATTGCGCTAAGTTTCTCTAATTTAGCAAAAAAGTTCGTAAATGATTGGATAATTTTCCTAAACTATTTCACACTTCTGGTGTCAATTTAACTAAAAATATATACTTCATTTTTAGAAAATTGGCCATGGCGCTAAATAAAGCCCGATTTTCTAACGATTGGGTGCTATTTTTCTAGATTTTCTGGAAATTTTTTTCTGAGTGTATCTTCAATAAATGTTCAACAAATTTCTGTCAGTTATTGTCAAAATCATAAATAGAATGCTTTTTAATCTCGAACAATCCACTAAAATCATTTGTTTTCCCACTATTAAACTGAAAACAACAATTATAGCCACCTTTATTTCTATATCACAATATTTTCTCTGTTTTTTTTTGGTCTTTGCATATAAAACTCTTGGCAAATTTATAATACATGCATACTTGGCAATGAGCCAGAAAACGCAATTTAAGCTACAAAAATAATGCAAAACTGAATATGCATTAAACTGTATTGTGCAAAACAACGATAAAGTATTGAAAAAAATATATAAGTGAGCAATAATCGAGCTACAAGTATAGATATATCATGATCTTATTATGTGTTAAAATGCAAGTCCATGCATGCAATTCGGTCGGTCATTTTTGTCCTCCAGATTGTGCTAAAGACACAAGCCACTCACTCTGAGGTTAACTTAACAACTATGACATGTATTCACACAAATATTTTGATTTTGATGGCATTAAATATTTACCAGCTTGATGTTATAATTATGGTCGGACTTGGACTTCGTCCAAATGCAAGCAATGCATCGAGATACAACGCATGGTTGCCTTTCTTCAATGTTAATAATTTTTTTGTCTTTTTTATATCTTTTGTAACTGCTATTGCAATTATTTGCATTTAGTATGAGATATTATTATGTCAAGTGATGTCAAAAGCAAAACTTTGTCATTGGCTTTTCCTTTCTATTAAAATAATGCGCCATAGACAAAGAAAATATTATTGTTCTAACTTGATTTGCTAGAGTGTGGGTGTTGTGGCTAATAGTTGTGTAATGTTGTCACTGTTTTCTCTTTTTTTATTTTTGTTGGCTATGCTAATTTAATATTAAAAGCTTTTTGTAGCTATTTATGTAGAAAATAAAGCTGTGTGATTGATATAAAATCAATGCATTGATTTTTCTTTTCCTTTGATTCTTATATTTCTTGATTCTTATACATATGCCATGAATTATTGATTTGGCACTTACACAAGGCTAACAAGAGCAACAAAATAACAAGGCTAACAATAACAATAACAAAAAAACACAACAATCATATCATAAATAAACACATATTCAAACATTTATGTTGGCATAAGTAGAATACAATACTACAAGTGAAATAAGCTTGTGTTTCTCCAGCCAAACATCAATCAAAGTCAACTTAAGAATGAACTGGAAAAATATTATTTATGATAACCGAAAAAGTTTGGCATAAAATCTTATGCTGTCAGTAAAATTTACGTCTGCTCTATAACTTATGTAAAACCACGAGGAGGTTGTTATGTAAGAAAAAAAAAAAAAAAACAATACTCATTTGGGCAGGCACATAAAGTGGAAGATAAAATACAATGTATCCCACATGTACGCACGTGAATGATTGCCTGGCTGGATAAAATATGCAACATAACATTAATTTCAGCTAAGGTTAATTTATTACTTGTGCAATGGTTACATTTTGTTGGCAAAAACAAAAACCATTACAACTATGTATATTAACATAACGGTTATTGAATTAAAGTAAAAACAAAAATAAAGAATGCGTGTATACAATATAGAAGTGAAACTTTATGAAATTAAGACCTCTTGAGACCGAGGGGTAATATATGGCCCCACGCATGGGCGTAGCCAGTATTTTATGCAAAGGGGGACATGACAATTATTGTTAGATGCAGCCGATACTTAAAGTTAATTTTTTAAATATTGACTTTATTGAGAAAAATATAAAATTAAATTCGAAAGGATATTGATTTATAAACGCGATTTAACAAAAGCGGAAATCAAAGTATTTATCGGCGCGAATCTTCAGTGAAGAGGTTTAAAATATTCAAATTTCTGTGCACGCTTTAAAGGCATAAAAATGGTGTTGTAAGGATGATTTTAATGAGTCGAGATATGCTATGAAGCGACACCTTCCCATATTCAAAAGGTAATGTTGCTGGATGATTTGTAAGCTGATTTTAAGTTTTGCGCAAATAAGTATTTAATCAACTGGACGATTGGAGGATTGATATTTTCCACAAACCGGCAAGTAGTGAGATCCACAAAAAATTATAACCGAGATAATCGAAGACAAAACCTTTCGATTTTGTTCCAGCCTCGATGCACAGTAGAACTACGCATTACTGAGACAATTAATTTTCTAGTCGCACGGTAAATTTGTAGAATAGTCTCCCTGCGAGCGTGTTTCCACCAATATCGAGCTGTGCAAATTTAACCTTCGCCTTACCAAAACCCACCCGGGTGACCTTTTTGTATTTCATTTCAAAATATCCCCCCGGTCTTAATCTTATCTAATTGCGCTTTGGAATCACTGAACCAAATCTCGATTTATTTATAATAATATAAAAAAAAAATTATTTTTTCATGTTGCTTCATGTCTTTTTTTTTAATTTGTCTTTTTTTCTACGTGGTAGATATAAAGGGTGGTTAAATTTTCAGGGCCGATGTTGGTTTTGAATAAAACAAATTATTCAGGATATTATTGTAATTTCTTTTTATTATGATAATATTGGTATGGCTCAATTATGTATGGAACAAAATATCGGCCAAATGGCCGCCGCGACCTCGGCGGCACACCTCCATCCGATGGTCCAAATTTTCGATGACGCTGAGGCAAAATTGAGGTTCTTTGCCGTTAATGTGCAGAATTATCTCATCCTTTAACTCTTGAACTGTTCCAAAGAAAGAAGTCCAACGGTGTCAAATCACATGATCTTGGCGGCCAATTGACATCGCCACCATGTGAGATAATACGGCCACTGAATTTGTCGCGCAAAAGAGCCATTGTTTCGTTTGCTGTGTGGCAAGTGGCACCGTCCTGTTGAAACCACATATCGTCCACATCCATATCTTCCAATTCGGGCCATAAAAAGTTCGTTATCATCTCACGATAGCGAACACCATTCACAGTAACTGCCTGACCGGCCTCATTTTGGAAAAAATACGGCCCGATGATGCCGCCAGCCCATAAACCGCACCAAACAGTCACTCTTTGTAGGTCATTCGCCCAAATATGGCAATTCTGCTTATTGACGAATTCACTGAGGTGAAAATGTGCCTCATCACTGAAGATGATTTTCTTCGAAAATTGATCATCCACTGTTGCCATTTCTTGCCACCATTCTGACCATTGACGACGCTTGAAATGGTCAAGAGGCTTTAGTTCTTGAGTCAATTGCACCTTGTAAGTGTGTAAATGCAAGTCTTTATGCATAATGTTCATCAACAACGAGCGTGAGAGGTGCAATTGTTGGGCACGACGACGAGTTGAGGTGGACGGCTCTTCAGCCACACTATCGCGAACAGCAGCAATATTTTCTGCAGTACGAGCTGTACGAGCATGCACTGCTGTTTTCACATCTCCAACAGACCCGGTTTGATCAAATTTTTGCACGATTTTTCCGATTGTACGCACATTTGGACGATTAAATTGACCGAAAAAATAACGAAGTGCACGATATGCATTTTTCCATGGTTCAAATTGAATCAGTCTGATATTGAGAAATGTCAAATGAAATGCAGAAAAAACTTGACGTTTAGGTGTGGTTCATATTCAACATCGGCCCTTAAAATTTAACCACTCATGATATCCCATCTGGCTGACCCTATTGAAATTGTTTAGTTTTCTAATTGCCTTGCTTTGAAAACATACACAAAAATTTGATTTATATACAAATGTAAGAGATAATTTTATTCCATATTTTTATTCTGTATAAGTAATAAGTTGATGTGGATTGACCAAGATGGCAATTTTTGCACTGTCACCGGACATGGAAACATTAGGCATGCCACTTGCGTCTTGCAAGCTGGCTTTAAGGCAACATGCCACAGAATTGGCTAATTTCAGGTGGAAGCATAGCATCACCTCTAACACAGCTAGACAGATGTGGCCTAGTTTTACTGAAAAATTAACGATTAAGCTCACTCAAATGGCGAGGAAAGATCTCTCCATTCTGATAGGCGTTATAACAGGACACTGTATTATAGGTAGACACGCCCTTAGAATAGGTGTTCATGGGAATGTCTTCTGCTGGAGTTGCAGGGGTGAGGAAGAGGAGGAGTCGGTATCACATCTCCTCTGTTCATGCCCCGCTTTAGCCCGCAGAAGACAGAAGCATCTAGAGAGCCTCTTTTTTGAAGATCTCAGGGATCTTGAGGAGGTAGACGTTAAGCATCTACCGCATTTTAATATTAGTTCAGGGTGGTTTCACGACAGCACTTAGGAGAGGAGGAGTAGATCCCCTGTGGTACCACAGCGGACCAACTAGCTGGTCTTTGACCAGCCGCCACTTTAACCTAACCTAACCTTGGCTGTCGCTTGCATCTTGATCTGAAATTGCATTCGTCCCACATGGTCGTTCTCGCAAACACCGGTAACAGGCTTTTCTGTAGAGAAACGTGCAGTTAGGTATTTACCAAACAGAATCTTATAAAAATATATACCTTAAATACACTTGATTTCCGTTCTTATTGGACACCTTCCAATAAAATTAATGTTTTTCGACATCTTCGAAATAAAAAGGTGCAGAGATCCTCGCCAAGGCTTTCGAGAAGATAGCTTCTTTGTGATCGCTTCATAGACCCATTAGAGTTGTTATCCCTACATATTATAAAATCGGCTAGGCCTGCCGTGTCCAAGATGTTATAGAATATAGCCATAGTCCAGTGTAGTGTTGATATTTTGGTGGTGCAGTGGGAAAGCATTTTGACCAAAGTGTCTAAACCACCCTTTGGTCCAGATACGGAACTATCTTTGTGTTTTGTTTATTGCTAAATCTTTTAAGACCCGCTCATCTTGGCTTACGTCCCTGATGTTGTTTACTTTTCCTGTATATGTTTGCTATCGTAGTGGACATTATGTTGCAGAATAGCAGGCCCACCAGATTTTAACACCGCACTTGGAAAGTTTGGATGGCATGTACTGTGTGAACCTTGTACTTCCTCTGTAGCCATATAACTGCTCATCCACTGTAATGGATTCGTGAGGCCGATAGTAAGCACTCAAATTTGAGCTAATCATTACGAAAACATCCTTTATGGGTGCAGACTTGTCTTCTTCTCGACGAACAGCTCTGGTAGCATGCCACACAAATCGTATATCTGTTTTGTTCCATAGTTCCGATAGATTTGAATTTTTATTTTACAGCACTATTAGCGGCTCTTGGTGGGACTTATGACTTCCCATTATACGAAAAATTTCCCTAAAGCTGAAAGTTCGTTGTCAGTAATCGCTTTTCGTACAATTTCTACAAACCATGTCTTTCGTCAACTCTTGACAAATTTTTTATTATAGAATTAGGTCAAATAGTTAGAGCCATCATTACCGCTATAAAACGTTCATGTTCTGTTCTCTCAAATCAACGCAAACAGTGGCTTTTTGTTCACTAAAAATTGCAGTGGCTTAGACAAACTTTAAGGGTGGGGAGACATGGAAAACATTGTTTCCCAATTTTACTCTTATTCTCTACGAAGCTTATGGTATTTTTTTCAATACCTCGCCCATTACCCTTAATTGCATGTGGGTTATTTTTCTCTGTTATTCCCCCTTATTTTACCCCACACTAAGCCCCTGAGTTACGAAACCATTTACACGCCGAGTTTTAATATTGCTCAAGCAACTAATGCTCAAGGTGATAATAAGGACTCATTTTTGTCATATGCATATACTAAAATCACCTGGGTCACCTGGGTGGGTATTGGTACAGGATGTGTAAAAAATATCTGGTAAGGCGAAGGTTAAAACAAATCTTCACCGACATTACTTCATCTATGTAACCTCCAACTACCACCCATCTTCCGAACCAACACAATGTTTACAAATTTGTAGGGGGCATCCTCTGAGCCTTGGTTTCGTAAAAAAAACCTTAATAACATATTTATTTTCACTATTATCTATACTTATGAAAAAAATAAGTACATTTTTATATATATACACTCAAAAAATTTATTAGTAAAATTTCTACTAATGATATTAGTAAACAAAGTCATTCCTACAATATAAAAAGTATTTGTATTGTGATATCTTTACGAATTCATTCGTAAAATTTTTCTTATACCTGATGAAGTGTCTACGAATATATTTGTTTTATGTTCTAATAATATTCGTAAGCAAAAATACAATAATTCGTGTTAGTGCATTGTACGAATGATTGTGTACATATAAATAAAAATATTCGTACATTTCTATTACGAATAACTTCGTAATTGCTTGCATTACACTCGAAGTATTTACTAATGCTTTCGTACTATTTACGAATGAAAAAAAAATATTAGTAGAAACAAATCATGCGTAGGTTGACCGTACGAATTATTAGTAGAATGTACGAATTATTAGTTGAGTTTAAAAAATTAAAAACCGAAATCGTTCAGCCTTTTATGTCGAATATCTACAAAACATAAGGAACTGTATGATTGTCAAGTGACTGTAGCCTACTAGTAGAGTCCGTGACTCGTAAGCTAAAGAGCTGAGGTTCAAAACCCAGATGCTGTAGGAACGAAAAATAAACTTCCATAAGAAATACATTGAGATTTTTGACAACGAACAGACAGCGAAATTCTTTCGCTCGCTAGTACGCTGTAGAAGCGAAAATAATTGCTTTGTTGCCAAATTTCCATTCGTGAGTGGAGAGTTGAAATTTCAAAATTTCGCTGTCGATTATATGCCCGTACATTTAATTGGCGCGGAAATTTGCCATTCACCAATAAAAAATAAGCAGTAAGTATGTTTAAGTGTTGAATTTGTTATTTAACAAATTGATTGTTGCATTTATATAGTTTATTAGTGTAAAGTCTTGCTTTTTATAGAATATAAAATTGCAGTAATATAAATATGAATCTGTCAACCAGAACAGCAAGTGCTTTTTCTCCACACAAAAATTTTGACTCTACACAACAATTTCGCGTTTAAAGTTATATGCCCAAAAATTTTCGTTCCTACAGCATACTAAGCTTTAGACAGAACATTTTTTTTTCGCTAAAAGATATTATATTCATTCGTAAATGTAACAAACGTATTCGTACAATATACACTTGTTTTTTAACTAGTACGAATAAAATATTTGTAATATGTACTAATATACGTCGTTTCTACGAATCCTTTTTGCGAATCCTATTTTTTAAGAATATTTTCTGTTTTTAATTTGTTTCTTACTAATATTTTTTGAATTCTAGTTTTTTAGCCAGGGCATTCAAAAAATTAAATATATATAAAAAAATTTTCCAATCTTGTTTTTTTTTTCCTTACAATTTAATTTTCATTGTATTGGCAAAAACATTTATGAAATATTCAAAAAATACTTCTTTCGATAATATGGTAAGGTAAGGTAGACGCAAGGTACTCATTGTAACATAGATCTCAAATAGGATTTTATTATTATTCAGGACAATTCATATATATTTTTGAATTATTGTGTACAAAAGTCTGAAGTATTTTATAAAGGAGGGCTTTGAAAAAACATTTATTCTTAGTTATTTTTTTTTTCATTTTGCTGATCCAGAAGGTTGCGATAATATTCATAGGTAATTGTTTTAAATAGGCGACCGTAGCCTAGTGGGTAGAGTACGTAGCCCCTAAGCTAAAGAATTGCGTTAGCCCGGGCTCAATTCCAGCTCAGACAGAAAGTTTTTTCAGTTGAATTAATTTGTCTGTTCGGTCGTCACCTCTCTGCAGACAATGGCAAACCTCAGAGAGTAACAATTGCCATGTAAAGCTTCTTGAGAACATAAGCCGTTCGGAGTCGACATAAAACACGTAGGTCCAGTTTTCGGTCATTTGTGATCAAACATTTAATAACACGCACAACACAATTGATCAATAGAAGCTAGGTCCAAAGTTCTTGCAAGGGCTGAAATGGCCAGTTTTTTTTTTTTAATTGTTTCAAATTTCTTTATATAATCAAACAACAAAATCCCTTTTGCTTCCCAAAACACTGACGCCATAACCTTTTTTGTCGATCATCCTGACTTCGCCCGTTTTGAAGGTGAATAACCGGCTTTGGCCCACAGTAAACGTTTTTGTAGCAGTTTAGGATGCCGGTGGTATCAATATAAGATACAATTCTTATTCATATTTATAAATCGATGCACTAAATCTGTTTTATTCTTGTTAAAACTCTTCAAATTAGGCGGATAAATTGGTTTTCGATTCAGTTTTTGTTGAATTGTTAACGAATGCTGCACTAACTTTCCGAACAACTTTTTCATATGTAATTCTTCATGTAAAAAATAGAAAACTCGTTCGTCTGAGATGCCTATGGTATTTGGCACTTTCACGCTTAGTCAAATTTTGTTCTTCGTAAGCAATATCTGTGACTTGCTAAATGATTTCTGGTGTTGTATTTTTTGGACTTCCAATATGTGGTTCATCTTCATTTAAACTCTAAGACAGTTGGAAATGATGGTGCGGATTCTTTTAATACTTTCTCCATTTTGATATGAATTTCTGTTGCTAATACACTTTCCAAAACAAAAACTTTTATTACTGCACGATATTCGGTCCTTCCATTGCAAAAAAAAAACACTGACACGTTACCCTCCAGGAAAAATCGAAAGGCCTCCATCTCAAAGTGATAAAGAAACATTCCCCACCGTATCTTTCGGAAGTTTAAGGGTATTTTGTATGTATGTTGTTTCCAAACCGCTTCTTTAAGAATGCATGTGGAAACTTTTAGTTATTGTCAAGCAATGACTACAAAAAATATTAATATCCATGTTTCCCAGCCGCTTATTATAGAATTCAATTGTCTAGTGGTAGCGCGCTTGACTGTCGCTCAGGAGTCCCGGGTTTGAATCCTGGCCGGGCATTTTCATAACAAGGGAGAGGAATGTTTCCACATTACTTTTTAGAACAGGCGAGAGGATTGCTTCCAATTCACTTTTTAAGACAGCGGAGAGAAATGTTTCCCTTTTATGACATGCTATGTAAAAAAAGAAATGGAGTGTCCAACGGAAGGGAATGCTTCCTACATTCCATGGAATGTTTCCTGTTTCTATCCGGGTGTGTTTCCATTTCCTGGAGGGTAGCTTCAAATGGCTTGAGAATGAATTGACACAATATTTTTTGTGTGTTCAAATAAAAGATGAAATATTAAAATGGCATACAAATTTTGATTCTTCTACTGGTTAATAGAAGTCGCTTTCAATACTTTCTACCTACCTTAATATAAAAGCTTATTTGCAAAGTTCTGTTTATTTTCATTTACTTATTTCATTTTCATTTTTGTAAAATTTTAACAGAATTTTCCATTTTGATGGAGCAACTTTATATGATGGTATAAAAATTCTTATTACAGGGTAACCGTAAAGGATTGCGGAATTCCTCTGAGGTATTTTTGTAGATCTAATCATTGTCTAAAATCCAAGCAGTTCGTTATTTTCTTGCCTATCTTGCGGTTTAAGAGTATTTTGCGTTGTTTTTTTTATCGGATTTGAGAAGAATTGCACCAAAGTTTTGAACAATCAGGTAAAACAAAATTTTTTAATTAAAACTTCTAAACTCGTTCAGAAGTTGTCAAACAGTCATACAACGATTTTATACATTAAAATCTTTCTGGTTTTTATTTGAGTTAATGTATTATAGCACTTTTTTAATACCCATATTTTCAAACAAGGAAGTTTTCTAATGCTCAATTTTTTGCCTCCCCTCCCCCTGTAACAACCAACCTAATGCGATTTAAATTGTAAGTGATACTTTGCATATCAATGAACTGGATTAATGAAAATTCAAAAACTTACTGTTTCACTACCTTCAAATACTACTAATTAATCAAAAAATTAAGCAAAATGTTTTCCGGCATTTATCGGTCCACCTTTTCTGTACGTATTGAATAAAACGTGCCGCTACGACAAAAACAAAAACAATATACACAAATTTACACCCAACTTAAGTTGCTGATTTGTCTGGCAAATAGACTGTTTACCTACCAGCTTGCTCTAAAATGAGAACAAGTTTCATTTTTGTTTTTTACAAAGGCTTTAAAAAATAACACAAATGATAACGAAAAAGCCATAAATATGCGTATTTTGCACGTTTTCAAATGTTTTGTATAGTTTAAATATTGAATTTGTGCAAAATTTAAAATAAGCACGTTCTAGCCATATTTGTGGGGCAACATAAGGAGTGTTAGATCCGTCAAGAAGTCTGGTATGAAAGTTGTTGTTGTTGAAGGTTGTGAATGTTAAGCAACTAAATAACCTCTATAGACACTTTTAGACTGTATCTGTTAATAATTTATTCAAGAATCGAGCTAATAGAACGTTTAAGTTTACGTGTCATTTATTTGAAACGTAATGATATTTGTATCTACCATATTTTAACAACGGACAATAAACGAACTCTTGCTATCGATGGTTAATAAATGTTAACAACTTTTTTTATCGATGCTTATCATTAAATTTAATGAAACGTGTGAACAAATACGCATTATTTGCTTTGCAATTTTGTGTAATATTATGTATTTGAAAGTACGAATTACTGAGCAAATATGGCGTGTTTTCCACAACTATATTGGCACATAAAAAAGCATACATTAAAACAAAGTATATAATTTGCAATTCATACAAATATCGGATATATTCATTTGTGTATCTAATAATTCGCTCGAATTCATTTTAGCTAATTTTTTGTGGCAATTCTGAAGTTGTATATACTTGCAAATTTTTACAGCTGTTTATTGAACAAATTTGCACTTTTACTATAAAAAATTGTTTAAGTTTTATTTAAATACTAGCTGAAACCCGGCGCGTTGCTGCCACTCTCCCTATTCAAACGCCTATAAAATGTTATCAGTTAAACAGCATGTCTAAATTGAGGTCAAATACTGAATTCTGAGACTGTGCGACCTATATCCACAAAGCTATTCGATATAACAAATTTGGGTTGTATAGGAAGTGCCACTCTCTCTTCATCACCGCTAATAGAATGTAATCAATTAAACTGGATGTCTACATGGAGGTCGAATACCGAATTCCAAAACTGTGCGACATATAACTCCAAAACTATTCGATAGCACAAATTTTGATTGTATGGGAGGTGCCACTCTCCTTTTCCCTACGCCCATAAAATTTTAGCAATGAAACTGCATGAGCACATTGAGGTCGAATACTGAATTTTGAGGCTGAGTTACCTATAACTCCAAATCTATTCGATATCGCAAATTTAGGTTAAATTGGAGGTGTCACGCCCCCCCGACAAACTCTAAAAAATTTTATCAGTAAATCTGCAAGCGTAAATTTTGGTCGAATACTGAGTTCCGACGCTGTGCGACCTTGAACTACAAAGCTATTCGATATCACAAATTTTCGTTGTATGGGAGGTGCCACTCCCCCTTGATCAACGCTCATAAAATGTAATCAATGAAACTGCATGTGTACATTGAGGTCCAATACTGAATTCCAAAGCTGTGAGACCTATAACCCCAATGCTATTTGATATCTCTAATTTGGGTTAAATAGGAGGTTTCACGCCCCCTTGTCGTACGCCCATAAAATGTAATTAATGAAACTGCATGTATAAATTGGGGCCGAATACTGAATTCTGACGCTGATATTCAATATCGCAAATTTACGTTAAATGGGAGGTGCCACGCCCCTCTTACCAATGAACATAGATTGATTCAATGAAACTGCATGTGTATATTGAGGTCGAATACTGAATTTCGGCGTTGTACGACTTATAACTCTAAAACTATTTGATAGCACAAAGTTGGGTTGTATGGGAAGTGCCACTCCCCTTTGCCCTACGACGACAAAATGTAAGTATTGAAAATGCATGTATAAATTTAGGCCGAATACCGAATTCTTACGCTGTCAACCTATAACTTCAAAGCAATACGATATCGCAAATTTGGGTTGTAAGGGAGATGTCACGCCTCCCTGTCCAACGCCCATAAAATAAAACCATTGAAACTGCATGTGTAAATTGAGGTCAAAAACTGAATTCCAAAGATGAATTCCTATAACTTCAAAGCTATTCGATATCACAAATTTGGGTTGTATCGGAGGTGCCCCTCCCCCTTGTCCACTCCCATAAAATTTCATCACAGAAACGGTACGTCTAAATTGTGGTCGAGTACCGAATTTCTAAGCTGTGCGACCCATAACTCTAACTAAAGCTATTCGATAACAACAATTTTTTATTTATATGTGGGAGGTAAAAGGGGGTGTGGCATTGCCCCTTAAACCATCTCGTACTCAAAGCAAAGCGTACTTACAAAATTTGAGCTCAATCGGTCCAATGGTTTCGAAGTATTTTGATATTTTCTTTAAAGTAGGCGTAGATGAATTGTGACCACGCCCATTTTTTCAAAGTTAATTATAGTTATCATACGAACTTATTTACCAAATTTTAATTTCATACGACCAAAACCGTCTTAAATACAGCATTTTTATTGATTTGTGGGCGACAAAAGGGGGTGTGGTACAAAACCTGCAAAGATACACACATGCAATTTCTTATGTGCACCCTCCACACAGACCCCAATCACCCCTGAAAATTTCATTGAAATCGGGCAAGCCGTCTAGGAGGAGTATGCGAACAGGAAGTTTTGCCACTTAATTTTATATATATAGATATCAAAACAGTGGGCGCAAAAGTGGGCGTGGTCAATTTTTCTTTCAGTAAACACTTAAATTGGATTACTACGAACATTTGAAAAAAAAATTATCCAAATCGGTCCAGCCGTTTTCCGATTTTAGATAAATTGAAAAAAGTGGGCGCAAAAGTGGGCGTGGTCAATTTTTCATTCCGGCAAAACTTAAATTGGATTACTATGAACATTAAAAAAAATTATCCAAATCGGTCCAGCCGTTTTCCGATTTTAGATAAATCAAAAAAGTGGGCGCAAAGTGGGCGTGGTCAATTTTTCTTTCCGTAAAAACCTAAGTTGGACTATTACGAACATTTAAAAAAAAAAATTATCCAAATCGGTTCAGCCGTTCTCAACTGATGCAATTACCAACGAACGACATTTGATTTTTATTTATATAGATATTTATTATTTAATATGTTAAACGATTTTTACAGTTTCGTTTATGAATTCATAGAAGTTCTTAAATTTTGTTTAACTTCAACTTGTTTAAACAAGCTAATGTTTAGGTTGCTCGTGCAGCTACTGCTACTGTGTGATTATAGACCAATTAGTATTATATCTTCATTCTCCAAGATATGCGAGTCCCTTATAGCGAATCAATTTCGTTCAAAGCATTAACTCCTTTCACTATTCTAATCGTGTTTTCGATCCGGATATAGCTTCGGGAGTACAACCGGGATAACTGTAGACGATACTTAAAATGTAAGGTTACGTGATGTTAAAGTATCGTCGAAACGATATCATGAAACAATTAATGTCGTACCTAATGAGAGCCTAGGGGATCTAACATTTTTGGTTCTGCTAGATTTTTCAAAAGCATTCGACACGCTTAACCATGGGGTTGTACAGAAGATGGTTAAAACTATTTTAGTTTTTGAAGTTTAGAGAGAGATTTCCAACCAAAAACATATCTGTCTGGTGTTCCAGCTTATCTAACAGGGATCTATCCTCAATCCTATATTATTAAGTATTTTTATAAATGACCTTGAACAATGCTGTGAAAATATTTCAAAACATCTTTACGCTACTGACACCCAGGTGCATTTTTCGAGACCTATTGGTTTGTCCTAAGACCTGTTTGTAAGAATAAATGAAAACCTGTGTAGAATTAGTTTTTGGGCTAAGTAAAATATTCTTAATTTAAATGCTTCCAAAACTCAAGCGTTGACAATATCGCATGACAAATTTGGCATTAAATTACTTACCCTTATAAAAGTTGCTGGCTAATTACATTTTAAAGATGCGTTAAAAATTTAAGTTTTAAAATTAGTTCAAATTAGGACTGTAAAAATCATATTAACTCCTTTGTTTGTAAAATGTATATAGTGCACATGAATCTGTGGTTATATGCCGAGTATATTTTAAAAAAGGTGAAGCTAAAAATCACTAGAAATTTTTATACTATAAAAAGAATATAAAGTTAATATTTAGTTAAGTACCACTGATTTCATACTGGTTTATGGAAACGTAGATCCAGCATAGAGACCAGAGAACATTGCTGCAAACAACACATACTCAAGCACTATTTTTGTTTGTTGTGTGACCTAAGTTGTCTAAATGACGACGATTTTATTTTATGGTTACTATGGGAGGTGGGCGACGCAAATATTTTCAACTGACGCGATTTTGCTGATTATTTCAAAGTGAAACTCGACGTCAAAATACTCGATTATTTTGGGCAAAAGTCGATTTTCGATGATATTGGAAGTCGATTTACCCATCACTAATTCGATTCTGAACTGTTACATAGTAACTGATTATACCATCCGAAATCTCATTTTTCTTCACAAAATTTTACACTTCCGTTGTCCAAATTATTTATTAGTAACCCAATAGTTCGAGTTTCGAGTAGAGCAATAGGCGAGCAATAAAAGAGCTCTCCTTTAATACTCCATTTGGAGCAATAAAGAACAGGGGCCGAATTACAGCATCCATGACCGAGCAAAATTGTACAAGATTGATAGGCACTTGTCTCGTCGTGCCCTTCGGCCCCAGTTTTCAATTTATTCAAGAGATTAATTCTTCCTTTATTGATTCATTTGGAGCTATAATGCAGATATATATACTGTTTTCATTTTTAAATATATTTTCCAAATTTTTGGTTAATTTTTCTTTTCTCGTAGTAGCACAAACGTTCGGCGTCAAATGTTTGAACTTTTCTATTAGGGCCCCTCAAACTATACTACATGTCCATCTAACCTGTCAAGTCATCACACACGCAATATCGTTTGTGTGCAAAAAATCAAGGCGGATGGACATGTCCGATGGAAAACAAAAATTTTTGACTTTTTGCTAAGTTCGTCCGACATTTAGTTCCGTTTGTGTGCGCCGCCATCCAACTTAGTACATTCTGCCATTTGATGAAAATTTTTCAGAGGAGCACATCTCACGGCAAAACTGCCGAACGTAACAAATGTTATATTTTGACGCGATTTTTTTTATCTTTACCTAAAATCGTGATGGCTTGGAATATTTAAAGCAAAAAAAAAAAAAAAAATAAAACTATATGTTCAAAACAATTAATATTAATAATTTTAATTGATGTTAACTCTTCGGCAGCTAAAAAATAATAAGGTCCATCCGACGTCTGTCCGACATGTGCGATGTGAGTGAGGACAACGAAAAAAGTCCCGTTACTTTATCGAACTACATGTACGTCCGACATGTAGTATCGTTTGAGGGCTCCTATTTAACAGTCCAATCATGAATCTTTTCTCCCAAGGAATCGGAAAAGGGAGTTTTCATTTTTAAGAAAGCAAATAAAGAACATTTTTTTTTATACTCATGAATACTGACAGTTTATGAACAAATTTGCATTTTTTCAAGCAAGAGGCTTGCGATGAATCAAAGTGCAATTGAAATGGTAAGATTTAGTCAATGTATTTTAATAAAATAAGTTTTAATTAATTTTCTGATGATGTGGTATAGATTTCTTGCATCAAAGGAAAATTTGAAATAACATCTTTGAACATCTTTCAATGTTCTATCACATTTTTAGTGAATGTGTCATAATGAAAATTGATTAGGATGGATCTAAAAATAAAATCGCTATAATGCAGTATAAGTGACGTAACACATTTTTTTTTTTGGTAAATTTAATACAAATTTAATTGATTTTTCACATTACTATAAACAAATTTTGTTTCTTATTACAAAACCACTGAAAAGAATTTTGAAAGCTACGCGGATTTTCAGAAGTCAATGAATGCTGCCTTCCGAAAATAAAAAGCCTCATTTTACCACAGAACCTATTATTTAAACTGTAAAAATAACAATTTTTGATAAATTTTCATCTATCGATATCCATATGAAAAAATATTTTATTTGTATAGCTTCTTCACTACTCACTAAATAACTTAAAAAGAATACTCCATTATTGATCACATTGGAGGAAAAGGCGAGTAATTCTTTATTGATCACTTTGGACGAAAAGGCGAGTACTCCTTTATTGCTCATTTGGGAGGACAGGGAGAATACTCCTTTGCTACTCCTAAAAGAGTAACGTTGGAGTTCTCCATTACTGCTCTTTTAAGATGTAAAAGGGAGTGATCACTTCCAATGACACGCTATGCAAAAATGGAGTACAAAATATAAATACTTTGAAACAATGGAGAGTACTCAATTTCTCGCAAAGGAGCGCTTCATGATTAATCTTTGGATGGTACTTTTTCCACTGGGAAACTATGTTTCCCGCAATCAGAGCGAACATATAATATATAAGCTCACATTTAATAAGGAAAAAAAGCATACGTTCTTTATTTTGTTTTCTTTTGTTTGACATTCGATGATCGCAGCTAGAACTGTTACTCCTATCTAATAGTTATTGTATCATCATTGTTTGAATTGAATTTTGACTGCAACGGTACCGCCTCTATGAGCCGTTTTTCTTTCCTTTCGTTCCTTTCAGAAAATTTTTTATCGCTCTTATATTAAGGCGAAAGGAACGCAGCTAGTGTTTTAAGACTTTGGAATGTTTTATCAAATTCAATTTTCTTTTTAGCAATTTATTTGTAAGGTTATTCAATATACTTATATACTACTTTTAAGTTTATATATGCACAATTATGATATATTTAAAATTCAGTGAAATTCACCATGAGTCGATGTACTACATATATAAGACTCCCAGTCTAATTGCACTGTCATTAATTCTTATAAAAATTTGTAAAAAAATACAAGCAGTAGCTCTTTTTCACTATTTAGAAAAACAGGAGATAGAAAAGCAGTGCTTACCAGTGTATATCAGTGGAGAAATAATATATGGTGAGATAGTTTTAATAAATTTTAAAGAATTTCTATGACTTGTGTGTTGCCTTTTGATTTTAACTTTATAATTGTAAAAATTTCTAATCATGTATGTAATGAATGCTAAATGAAATTGGAAAGAGGTTTTTTAACCGCGTGTACAGTTTCTTAAGACTGAACAAGTTAATATCACATAGTAAGTTAAAAGTCCTTAATCATAAAATTTACCAACTAAGCCCCCGACTCACTAAGAAAGTAAAAAATTTTGAAAAATCGTAACAAAAACAAAAACATTAATGAACTGTTCAGTCGTATTTACAATTACATTGATTTTTGCTGTTTTAACGAACGGAGAAAACTTTCATTTTCAATGAACGGCAAGCGCAACAAGTTTAACAAGCAATAAATAGTACTACACACAAATAAATAGCGGTTTATTGGTTGTTACGAGTATTACAACAATTCAGCTTTAGCTTAATTAGACTGTTATTCATTACGGTTTTCTTGGATAACCATTGTCACTCTTTCGCTTTCAATAAAAAAAGTTACTTCGTTGGAGTATGAATCAACATGAATTTCCAAAAAAGCACTTTTATTTTTGACCCACTTTTGGACACTGCAAAAGTATAATAACTCGATTTCATGTGCACTTAAATATTTTTATTTTCCATTGTTTTTTGTTTGTTTTTATTTTAATTCAGCTTTTTTTTGTTAACTTTCAAAAATGACTCCCACTAACAGCAGTGTGTCAAAAACAAAAACCAAAATCAAACAAATCGTGATCTGCCTTAAAATGGAAATAAAATTTGTTTTTGTTTTTCAACTGGGTCAATTGTAGCAAATACGCTTGAAAAAAAACCAATACTTAGCAGCTTAGCAAATTTAAAAATTAACATGTTAACTTGTTATTTTTCACATAATCCGCTTTGAAGTAATTTAGCAAGAAATGAGTGCATTAGCTCAAGCTTGAACAATCTGGCATCATTGAGCTGCTGTTTTGCTAGTCGTTAATTTGAAATAAGTTCAATGATCTCCGATGGCAAAAAAAAAATACTTTGCATTGTCTGAAAATATTAGTAGTACTCAAATAAAGCCGTATTGGCGATGTAAACAGCGTATGTTTTATACGGTGTTTATACGGTGATGCATTTACTACGCTATTGCAAATAAGCAACACTAAAAACTCATAGTTTAAAATTACTGACAGCTGATAGTTGAAAAAAGGAAAACTGAAAAAAGAACTGATATCGAAAATAAGGAAAGCCTTCCGGCAGTTTTCGACTTTAAATTTGTTAAAGCACAATTTCCAATAAAGTAATTTTGCTTTTCATCGATCAGCTGTGAATTTTATATTTTACAACAAGGATTGCAAAGTAAACCGAAAAAGACCGTTCACAATTGGTGTGCAATTTTCTACAATTCCACAAGTTTGCAATCTCAAATGCACAAGATTGTGAATTGCCCTAATGCGTATTATGCGACCGTGGTTTAATTTTTTTTTTTGACAAGCAGTGTTTTAATTAAATAAAAAAATTAAAAAAATAATAAATGTGCTTACCTTTACTGAATTTTTAATTTCTGTAAGGCTTAAAATAATTTTGTGATGGCAATTTCTATTTAATGCAAGTAGCAATTTACTCGGTTTTTATTCAGGGTGGGTTCGTGCAAGCTCTTAGTATATATTCAAAAACTACGTCACCACTAGGGAGTCCAATCCCGGAAGCTTTTCTTGATCCCAGGATTGAGATTTTCAATCCCGGATCCCGGGATTAGTTCGGGATTGAAAATTTTAAGAAGTAAATAATTCAAAACGTTTTTAATACAATTTTTTGTAATTTATTACTCGAAAGTAAAAAATGTAAATTAATTCATTTATAATGTACCAAAAACAAAACACATTAAGGGTATTCACAATTGCGCTGTTTTCAGTGTAGTTTAAAAACCCCGTGGTATTGGTACCACACTTTACCGAGCGGTTTTTATATTTTTTGTTGTTTTGCATGAAATCTCTAAAAAGAAAGTGTGGTAATTTTAAATAGCCCAATAATATGTTTAACGAACGTGGTTTTTAAAGTTCCATAAACAACTGATCGATTGCCAGTTATTTTTTAATTGCAAAAATTAAAGAAGCTAAATGTGCAAGTTAAACTTTTTTATGCCATATATGTATTAATAAAATATATCAAATTGGTTAGTTAATTTATTTGCATAGTAACAAAAAGCTGTAGTGGGAGGTTCCCAACCACAAACTCTATTTTAAAGGGTGCTCATTATTGTGATTTTCAACTATGGCAAAAAAAAAAAACAATACTACTATGCCACACAATTGTGAATACCCTTATTGTTTAAAAACAAAGAATTTAAATAATATTAATGACTAGTCTTTATTATAACTTTAAAGAACACAAAATATAAAAAAGAACATAACAGTTTAAGGTATTACTATATAAATGTTACCCTTTTTTTGTCTTTTTTTGTCTTCATGTTTTTTTGAGTTTAAGGCAAAATAAGGTTGGAAAAGACTTTTCAAATTAAATTTTTTGTTTTAATTATTTTAAAAGTAATACATTAAGCTTTTATTTTTCATAAGAGAGTTTTGTTCGAAAATTATTACAAATATAACCTGCTGATGAGAAGCACCGTTCTGATTCTATGCTAGTTGGAGAAATAGTTGTACAATAGTCGTAAGATATTTGTAAGTTTCGATCGTTATTGCCTTCACCATAAAACAAAATTATTTCTTGAGTCAGAATATCTGACAATTCTGAAATACATAGCTGACTTCCCGATGTTGCAAATTCTTCTAAAACTATTTAAAGTCTTTGCTCCAGTGATTCTAACACTCTTTTTCAGCCTCAATTAAATTTGTTTCTAATTCTGTATTCAGATCAACTTAAACTGAAATGTTTGCATTTAGATGAATATTTGTAATAGAAATTTTGTATTTATAAATCCTGGGATCCAGGAAAGACAATCCCGGGATTTAAAGTGGTTTAAATCGTCCGGGATCCCGGGATTGACTTACCTAGTTACTACGTATATACTTTTAGTTTCCAGAATTTTATTTGTTCCTTTTAATAAACAAGGAAGCTACGATGCATTTTATATGGTCAGATTTTGTAAAAATTTATCAATTTTGTAAGAAAATCTTTAAATACATAATTCTTCTGTATGTGTGTTTGTCACTGAACTCTATCTATAACACCAGAGGGCGCTATAATATAAGTCTTTAACAAAACCATTTAACCGCTCATATAATTAGCATGCATCTTTGTATAAAGTGGTTTTCAGGTTTGATGTGTGTTTTGGATACAAAACCTAAAATAGATTACAAAACCTCCAAAAACTCTTAAAACGCTCATATAATTGGCATGCAAATTGATCATATAATTGGCGTCCAAAGAAGTTCTCAGGTGAGATGAGTGCTTTGGCGCTATCCATTTTGATCTGTCGTCAACACCAGAGAATATAAGTCTATCACAAAACCCAAAAAAACTTCTACACCGCTCACATGATTGGCATGAAAATATGTATAAAAAAGTATTCTTGTACGATGATCGTTAAGCGCTATCTATTCTGATCCTTAATATATAAAAACTTTGGTGCTCCCTATTATCCTACAACAAAGCCAGCAACCTTTTTTGTTCAACATTTTTTTATACGGAGATTTTCTACGAATTCCTCTTCGTGCTAACTGGAAAGGGCAGAAAAAGTATCACGGTCCAACAAGTATTACATAAAAGATTTGAAATGTTTTGGGAATGCTTGAAAGATTATAGAAAAAAACCTGTATCTGAGATTATACAAATTTCATTTTAATTTCAATTTGCTACTCTAACACAAGTTTATTTTTCCCCTTTTGACAGTAAAAAATTTGATATTTGTAACATTATTTAATAAATTTTAAACTATTTTATTATGCTCCCCTCTCAAAACAAAATCAAAATTTTTTAACGTTAGATATTACTATTTGTGAAAATTTGTATGAGAAAAAATCATTTTTAACAATTTCTAAAAACAAACAAAAACTAAAAACATACACTTTCTTAACAATTTTATTTTCTAGTTTTGTGAATATAGTTATGTAAAAAAAGATTAACAAAAGCAAGAATAATTTTCAGTTTTTTTACATTATTTACAACTAAACAGACTTGCAACTGAAACTATTAAATTGTTTTTAGATCTCAAACTTTTAAAATCGTCTTCAGTGAAATATATTTTATTGTTATTGAAATAAGAAACTATTAAGAAAAAATGACTTTCTAAAATATGTAAACGAGGCTAAAAGCTGACTATGCATTTGTTACAATAATCTTTAAAAAAAAAATAGAAAATTTTATTTTTAAACGCATTAAGTTATCAACTGATCTGTTTAATTTATACAAAAAAAAACAATATACGTGCAAATCTTAATTAATATCATATACAACTTTATACAAATATATGAAACTTTTTCTTAGGGCTGATAAAATTTGTGAGATAAGAATATGGAATCTCACAAGAAATATGGGGCCGTTCAAGTATTACGTAAGCAGATTTTTTGCAATTATTAACCCAACCCCCTCCCATGTTTACGTAAACATTGGTACATGCATCGGGAATCCCTGAAAATGTGTTTCGTTTTCAAGCATGGACAAGTAGGGTTGCCATATGTGTTCAAACCAAAATCGAATAAATTTTGTAAAAAATTCGATAAAGTAAAAAAAATAAATACTGATGACGTAATCACCATCCCTCATTCACCATGTCATAAAAAATAAGCAAAGTAAATACCCCCGCCCCCTTGTAGTGCTTACGTAATTCTTGAATGGCCCCTATGTGTACATTTTTTTAAGAATGAGACTAATGAAATATGAAGTTGAATTGACTACAATCACTAAAGGCCATTTTTAGCGAGCAAAAAAAACTAAAATATTGGTATTTTCATTAACTTCTATATAAGTTATTTTTAAAAAAATGTTAGCCCACGAAGAAATAACCTTGTTTTTAGTGTAGAATTCAATGTGAACAAATAAAAAATACATTGTTTACTATTTTTGAGTGGGATCTCATTCACAAATGTAATTGTTTTTTAAGGTTTTACAGCAATACTATAAAAACAAACACAACACTATTAAGAATAAATTAAAAATTCAGGTGTTTGGAAAAGGTGAAGTTCTGCCGTAGCAAAAACAACCAACTCTAACAACGTAATTCTATTAGCAAGTTTTACATAATTAATTTCTATGGCTTACTTTATTTATTGTTCTAAAAATAAAATTGTGTTAATGTGTCATCATTTCTCTAAGCTGTAAATATTTAATATGCGTTCTATTATTTTGACATAACGGGCCCTTCATCATCGTCAAATCATTTTCACATAAAACGGCTGGCTCTGATATCATCACATTTTGTGAAACATAATTGTAGAAGCTGTTAAAGCAGCTTTAACCCACTTGAAATTCTACTTTTAACTGGTTGTTATTACAAAAAACTCGAAATGTTGAATGCCCTGAAGTTGAGCTGGTTGGTGGTGGTAATCAATAGCATCGTCATATTTACATCACATCACGTTGTTGTTTTTGTTATTTTAGTTAATGTTGTCATTCATTGGGTTGTTGTTGTTCTTATGGCATTGCCGCCTTATGACATACCGACAGGGGCGTACCGAGGACATTTTGATTGGGGGGTATCAATGTATTTCGCCCGAATGGATACCCTTAAGTCCCGTCTTATTTTTTAAATACAGTTTAGTTGAATTATGTAAAGTTACTCATCCGTTAGATCAATATAAATAAATCTTAAGGGTCTTTTTCATTTGAATGGCTAAGAAAAACACTTTGTAATTATTTTTACTAAAATCTTTTTTTAGTGATGAAAAAAAAACTTGTGTACATCAAAATACATGTAATTAAGTTTGTTTTGAATTTTTTTTTTTTGGCCTTTTATCTGCTCTCTTAAGCTTTTCGCAATTTGGACATCATTTTTCGAATCCAAAATGGTGGCAACAATTTCTCAGCTTTTACAACAGGTAGCTAAAAATTTTTTTAAGTACATCTAAACGATAATACTTGAAACTATAAGATTACGTATAATCAGCCAACTAAACCTCATACCTGTTTTTGGCGTTATTTTCAAAACAAAAATTGAAAATTACTCTATTTTTAACATTTCTAACGCTCTAAAAATTCGAGTTTTAGGTTTTAATAGATGATTGTAGGTAATAATCTTAAAAATTTTACAATAATAAATATAATGCAAAACAGTTTCAGCTCAAATTAACTTTTTCGTTAATTTTTGGTACCGTTTTAAGAAATCCTGAAATTTTTAACCCACATATAGTTACTTTTTTCAATCTTTTGATCATTTTCAAGTGAAGAAGATCACTTAAAGACAGTTTTCATATCGTTCTCTTTATCAAAAGTTAAAAATAAAAGTGTTTCAACATTATCGAATCAGCATTTAAAAATTTATTTTCGTTTTTATTTTAAAAATTCATAGTTTATATATGTTAAAAAATAAACAGAGCTTTTATTTTCTTTTATATTTTTTCTTATAATTTTTAAATAAATTAAAAAAATAGTGTTTAAAGTAAAAAATACAAACTAAATTTTTAAGTATAACATTTAATTATATGATCTAATAATCCTGCGCAATATTATCTAAGTTAATGAGGTCAGCTATGTCCTTTTCTGATGAAATTATTAATAAGTTATTAAGACGTGAGTCACTTTGCGTGGTTCTTAAATAGATTTTAACTAATTTTAATTTGCGTAACATTCTGTCATTTCCTGAAACAGTAACAGGCACTGTGCATAGCAAACGCGACATTTTGTTAACTGCAGGAAGAAATTTTTTATTGCACTCTGAAACATTAGCTGTACCCGATAAAGTTTCTACGCCTTCGCATAGATCAGAGAATACTTCAAATTCCGCTTCAATTGACGTCAATCCAACAAACAATTTTCTGGTAATACTTTTATTGATTCTATAATTCACTTTTGGGTCAAGTTAGTAGCAGATAGAATTGGATTAAAGAATTCATACAGAGGCTTTATTGTTTCTAAGCAACTGCTTAATTTATCTCGCATCAGTGAAGTTATCTTATCCAATAAGAGCTCAAATTCTCTTCTATAAAAATAATCCATCGAAAAATAAGCCTCGTTGGCATTGTTATCATTCAATCGTTTTGGCGCAATACGAAGGTGATGGCGAATTGAGAATTCCTTTTCAGCATCAACATTAAATGATATTAACAATGCAACAGCACTACTAATTAGGTTATTCGTACTTTCAGAGTCCAAATTTATTTATTCTAATGATTTAAGGGCATAAGAAATAAATATCATAGCATTTAAAATATTCAGTTCAACAGCTTCAAAAGATTCAGTCAGGAGTTTAATTTTTACTAGCACATTTTTCATAAAAACAAGACTTATAATAAAGTCCACAGAAATGAGTTGGTTTGATAGCGAATATGCAATATTTCGAGTCAAATTTTTCAGAGCTTTGGGAAATTTCGCCATCATCTCCAGTTTAAAAGTTAAAAAGGACCTTTTCTCAATACTCTGACTAAATCTTTTAAATTCATTATTTACTTATATATTATAATTGCATTTTATTGTCTATGAAATTAAAGATTTTACATCAGAGTTCTTGAGCTAATAAAATTTCTTTAAATATGTTTGCCGATTTCGATCATTAAATTTTTTATTATAAATGTTGGGTATTTCTGGATAAAAATTTCAGTCTCAGAAAGTTCTACAAAATGCATTAATTAGGTTTTAAAAAGGGGAATATGTGTGGCGACTGAGTAAACCTTTGTTCGTTATTCCACTTATTTTTTAAATTTTTTGACAAGGTATTTGTATCAAGGACTGTTATCATTAAGCTACATCCAAAAACTTAAGCATTAATCATTATTTTATGATTTTCAAGTTTTTGCTCAGATATAAAAATAGTGATCTGATTTTATCTCTTAAATGTTAAATAAAAATCATTAATATTTTTTTTTGTCAAACAAAAATATCATTTTCGGTTTTTATTTTTGGTCTAGGACACGGTTGCACAATTTGACTAAAAATGGTCCATTTTTTACATTTGGTTCGCTGCTCTCTTTTCCATTACTATGCATTACTATTTCCGTACTTTTTTAACAAAATTTATACTACTTTTCTGAACTTTTTCTGCATTTTGTCACAAAGGAACACTGGATTCGTTTATATCAATTCAACGCTGATACGACTTAAAATGAGTTGGCCGACTGAAGTTTGTTTAAGATACAACTTAAAATGAGTTGGCCGACTGAAGTTCGTTTAAGGTACGACTGAAAGTGAGTTAGCCGAGTGAAGTTTGTTTAAGGTACGACTAAAAGTGAATTGACCGACTGAAGATAGTTTTGGGTATGAATTAAAATGAAATAGTCGACTAAAGTTGGTTTTTGTTATGAAAATGGCAATAAAAGGTACGACTGGCTTTGATGTGTTCATAATTATTGTTTATAAAAATCAATATTTTAAAAAATTTTAGTAAAAACTAGCAATTGGGCAGAATCAACAAAAGTAAGGAGGATAGTCTACCACCTTCTTCCCCCGCTAGTTACGTCACTGCATACCCACAGCTACTCCATCTGCTAACTACTAATATTTGTTATTTGATCACTTGCAGCTGCTTTTATGGAGTATTCTTGTCGCCAGTGCTGCCCATTTGTTATAGATATGTCATTTAATTTGAATACCCGCATTTTGGTTTATTGCCACATTGAGCAAGTTTACATTTTTACTTTTAATTTTGTTATCTTACCCATTTTTTACTCGATTTTTCAGGAATGGCATATGGAGTGTCAAGTTTTTAAAATTAATTTTATTACACTGCACTCAGCTGATCGCATGACAAATAAAACTTTTTTATTTGCTATGCTTCATAATGATTGCATCAAGGGAAAAGGATGTAAAAAATCATAAAATTGCTTCACTTTTTTCCCAACTAACATACTATATTAAAACAAAGGCAGTTATCTGTTATATGTTTGTGAAGCTTGATTAAGTACATATGAGCTGGAAATGTTTAAAGTAGTTAATAACACATTTTTTATTACTACAACATGTTACCGGATTCGTATATTTTGCCTTGAGTTCTAAACGAAAATAGTTTCAAGTTACGAAAATAGAGGTAAATTCCCAACTGAAAAAAAAACAACTGAAAGCATTGAAAATGATTGATTTTTCTTTATAATTTATACAATAAAAAATATTAATTAATATAATTAAAAAATTATACAAATGAAGAGCTTATTGCAAAATCATGATATTGCCACATACAAACTATTTTAAAATAATCTACTTTAATTTAAACGTTAAAAGGTATTTTTGTATAAAAAAAAGAAAATTTAACAAGGAAACTTTTACAAATGGGTCCGAAATTAAAAAGGAAATAAATCGATATACAAGTGCAGTGGAGGATTAAAGCATTCTGCCGCCCTAGGCTCGACATTAGCACCTAGCGCCGCTCAGTGTGGAATTTGATCATTCTAGGATCATTCTGTATGTACAATAAGATACAGAGAGATCTTTTAAAAGTACAACAAATAATATTTATAATCAACAAATTACATAAATGTATAATAAAATTTAATATTTATAATCAACAAATTACATGTATGTAAACATTAACATTAACATAAAAGTAGCAAGATTAAAATTAAAGAGTACTTAATAACTTATGAATAATTGAACAATTTAATAACTGATTGAGATAAGGTTTAAACATATAAATACATCTAAAGGAAATAAGATCTAAACAAAAAATAATATAAAAATATGAGTTAACGATTAAAAAAGAAAGTGCAGCAAGTGCATAAGGATAGTTAGATGTTTGAAAAGTGTAACATAAGAGATTGCCTAAAGTTATTCGTGTTAACAGTTGATCTTATGCCATATGGTAGTGGATTTCAGAGTTTAATGGCGTTGACGAAAAATAAACGTTTAGTATGCAAAGTCCTAGTGTTTGGTATTATTAGGTTGCCATTTCTATTAGAAACACTCAAACGTTATTTATTATAGAGGTAAGATGGGGTTTTATTATATTTTAATTTGTGCAAAAATACACAATTCCTTGCGTTTAAGTAGTTTATAATGCTACATAATAAAATTTCTTTACTTTTTACAGACACGTAATCAAAGCGACTCAATCCAAACATATATCTTGTCATATAATTAAATGCAAGTTGAATTTTATTCATAGAGTGACAGTCAAGATTACTATAAACTAGTTCAGAATAAATTATTATAGGGACTTTCAATTTAACAGATAGTCTTTTCTTGGTCTCAATGGAAACATATTGTAAGGACAACTGTAGGCATCGTAGCGTGAAATAAACGCGTTTCACAACATTATCAGAACTGGATCAGAAATGTGATCAAAACTGGAATGTTTTGCAATGGCATAAAATCCTAATTTCTTAACCTTAACAACTATTTGTAGTCTATCATCATTTAAAAATAGAGTTGGAAGTTGAAGGTGGTCAATTTTATTATTAGAAACTGGGAGAATATACAATTTTTTAGTATTCAGACATAGGTCATTATATAATGCCCCCTATGAAATAGTTCTAAGATCATAATTTATTCTTTAAGATAAATCATCAACTAGACCACAGTGGTAAGAGGAATATAATTGAATGTCATCTGTATAAGCATGCATAGTAAGCCAG
This sequence comes from Dichetophora obliterata, assembly GCA_963920525.1. NCBI lineage: Eukaryota > Metazoa > Arthropoda > Insecta > Diptera > Sciomyzidae > Dichetophora > Dichetophora obliterata. The sequence goes on along the minus strand of OY986437.1, from coordinate 212,837,869 downwards.
ATCGATTTATATGGAGAAAAAAAAAGTCAGCAGGACAAGGACTCAAAAGTTAGAGGGACTCTTAAAAACTATTTCGGCATAATTTTTTTTTTTGATCGGAGAAATACCCATGGAGCATTTTTGGTACTCCTGAACCCCGTTTTTGACCAAAAAATCATGCTTTTTAATGTAACTTTTTTTTCTTCAGAATGCTTACTTAATATAAGCAAAATAATAAAGATATTGATCGTACACAAATTTGTGCTAAAATAAATTTTGTAATTTTAGTTCGTTACAAATCGTTATTTCGTAATTTTGGGAAATATGTTTTTTTTTAAACGCCTATAAAATATATATTTTTCATGGTATTCACAAAATTTTTAGCATATTAGAAAGATTCTGAGCTCTTCTTTCTATTGATTGCAAAGCAGATTGATTTTTTCTTTCTATTTATTTCTAATATTTTTCCACAATTTCAGGAAGAGAGCAATTTTATTTTCGGTAAAAGAATCTCTTTTTGGACTGCCAAACTATTGAGACGACCGTAGCCTAGTGGGTAGAGTGCGTGGCCCCTAAGCTAAAGAACCACGGTAGCCCGGGTTCAATTCCAGCTCAGACAGAAAGTTTTTTCAATTGAACTAATTTTTCTGTTCGGTCGTCACCTCTCTGCAGACAATGGCAAACCTCAGAGAGTAAAAATTGCCATGTAAAGCTTCTTGAGAACATAAGCCGTTCGGAGTCGGCATAACATTTGTGTGATCAAACATTTAATAACACGCACAACACAATTGATCAATAGAAGCTAGGTCAAAGTCCTTCCAAGGGCTGAAATGGCCAGTTTATTTATTTATTTATTTAACTATTGAGACAACCTGATTACGAGCAAGCTAAATTTGCACCCAGTTTGCATCAATAAGATGCTTCTTCCATGTATATAATTTGTTTCTTTATTTAATAGCTAAAACCACATTTACCGTATACCAAGGACAAGACTTATTGTTAGTAACTAGTGCACGACGAGGGACAAAATATTCAAGAACATTGTTAATCTTTGTGATAAGAACAATAACATTTAGTTTGTCAACAACAGATGACACTCATTCCTTGCAAAAAAAAATCTTTTTCTAGGAAAATAAAGCTAGAACACACAGGAAGCCATATCAAAAGTTTGAAAACAATTGCTTTATCCGATATACTTAAAACGGCTGTCGTAAAACGGTGCTTTTTGTGTTTTTTAAAATTATTTCAAGCTCAACGATAGCAGTTTCTTGTATTAAATGCTCTGATTAAAGTTGTAAACTTTTAAACTATTTTGTTATGGAAAACCTTTGAAAAGATATAAAGATGTATTTATAATAAAATTAGTTGCTTCATAAATCTGGGTTTTATTTAAATTAGCGATGGAAAGTACAGCATAAATAAAAAAAATAAAAAATTGAGCTAACACTTTATTGGCTTTTATTGTTCGCATACAAATTGAATTTGTTGTTAAGTTTCAATCTCATAGATAGTTAGTACAAAAGCTTACCTGCTAGGTTTTGTAAAGTTTTCAAAATATTTTTATTTTAGAAAACACCTTGCACTCAAAAAATTTATTAGTAAAATTTCTACGAATGGTATTAGTAAACAAAACCAATCGTACAATATACAAAGTATTTGTATTGTGATATCTTTACGAATTCATTCATAAAATTTTTCTAATTTCTGATGTAGTGTCTACGAATGTATTTGTTTTATATACTAATGATTTTCGTAAACAAAAATTCAATAATTCGTATTAGTGCATTGTACGTATAAAAAATAATATTCGTAAATTTCTCGTACGAATAACTTCGTAATTTCTTTCATTACATTCGTAGTATTGCTTTCGTACTATTTACGAATGAAAAATAATATAAGTAGGTACAATTCATTCGTAGGCCGTACGAATTATTAGTAGAATATACGAATTATTAGTAGAGTCTAAAAAATTAAAAAACCGAAATCGTTCAGCCTTGTTTGTCGAACATCTACTAAACATAAGGAACTGTATGAATATAAAGTGACTGTAACCTAGTGGTAGAGTTCGTGGCCAGTATAGTAAAGAGCCTAGGCTCAAACCCAAGCTCAGACAGAATTTTTTTTTTTAGAATACGAATAAAATATTCGTAATATGTACTAATATACGTCGATTCTACGAATCCTATTTGTGGCTGACAACTACGAACAAAATTCGTAGAATGGACGCAGTTATTAGTAATATTTACACACAAATATTTTTGAGTGTAATATATCAATAATTCTTGTATTTTTACATCTTTTTTGATAAAAAGTAGATTGTTTTTCTTTGAAAACCAACCAAGTCTGCAACTTCTACTAAATATGTATTCATTGTAATAACAGAGAAGAAAGCTTAAAAATTTTCTGTTGTTCTAATACAATTAAGTGTATCGAAGTCAAAATTCAAAGTGTGAATTTTTCTATACAGGCAACTAGCTGAAACCCAGCGCGTTGCTGCCGCGCTCCCTTTTCCAATACCCATTTTATTGGCGGTCAAAGCTTACTTAGCAGAGTGCGAGGCCCGTTAGCTAAGGAACCATGTAAGACCGAGTTCAATTATCACTTTAGACATAATGTTTTTCAATTGAATAGATATTTCTGTTCGACCGGTACGTAGCGGTATAGAAAATTTTAATTGTATAAGAGGTTCCACGCCCACTTGTCGAACTCCTATAAAATATTATCAGTGAAACGGCACATGTAAATAGTGGTCGAATACCAAATTTCGAGGGAATGCGATCTATAACTCCAAAGCTATTCGATATCGCAAATTTGGAATGTATGGGAGGTGCCCCGAAAATAAATTTTTCCATAGAGTACTTCCTTGGCCTAATAATACCAATCCATCAAGCCTAAAAACGTGAAAATCTAACGATACGTTCTCGAGTTATGAGTGCACTCACGGAGAGCAGCCTCTTTTATACATATTTATTCAATGAAACACCTTGTAACCAAGAGAGTGTTTGGGATAGACCCCAACTCAAGAACAATTTTTTTAGAAATTAACATTTTAGAATTTTGTCCTGCTGCATTTGTCAAATCGCATACTGAGCGCCGTCTCTAAAATATTTAATTTTTTTTCTTTCAATAGTACAAAATAACAACCATTTTATTTTTAATGCACAACTACATAGTAGTTTATCTTATATAATGAAATAAAAAGGTTCATTATGTACTCGTGTGAAACCAAATCCTGCGTAAATGGCGTGCTTCTCGGACGAAATGCCGTCAACTACGACACGAACCGTTCTGTTCTTGAGGAAACACGTAATCCATCGAGCAAAGTTTCCACCAACACCATATGCGATTAGTTTTGACACGAGTACTTTATGCCACACTCGGTCAAATGCCTTTGAAATATTCAAAACAACAACCTAGCTCTCTCCGAAAAAGTGATCGCATTGGTTTCATTTTTCGGTTAAGAATGCGATAAGGTCACCGTAGGCCCTACGAAAACTAAATTGACGAACACTGAGCAGTTGGTTGAGCTCCAGATAGTTCACAATGTTCAAGTTTCAGCTCAAGCGTAGATCATATCGCAATAGGTCGACACTTTGCAGAGTTCGTGGTTACGGTACTGGCTGGACATTTGCGACCTTCCGACAAAATGGAAATACTCCTGTTTTGTAGGAGATCTTGAAAAGGTTGCGCAAAGGTTAAGCCAACGAAGAAACACGCATTTTAAGGACAATTTGCGGTATTTCATCGGGACCAGAAGCTTTTTTTATGTTGAGATATGCAAGGAGCCTTTTAACTACTTTCGTTCGAAAGTAAATTTCTTGCATTGCAGAATATCAACCCTCAACAAAGGGCTGTGGCTGATTGCTACCCGAGAGAATGGAATTTTGTGAAAATTATCTAATCAATTGGTTCTTTATCAGACGAGTCAGTAAAGATTTGGTCATCTTTAAGAAGGGTTTAAATCTATGACAATATCTGGTTCCTTTCTCTTTTAACAAATGACTAAACATTATTACTCCTTTTGGGGCAGAGAAAAACCTTTTGTCGAATCGAGTTTCGTGAAGAAACTTTTCTCGTTCAAAAATTGCATTTAAGCGATTCCTTGCCTCGATGCGAAGTCTTTTGGTATCAGTATTCTTGTTGTTAGAACGCCAACTCTAAAGTCTTCCTCTTTGGACCTGACTGCAATGCTGCCAGTTTCATTAAACCATGAGTGACCTTTTGGATTAACCCATCTTATCTTATTGGGAATGAGAGACTGCATATCCAATTAAATAATTTGTTGTTCTACAAAATATCGCTTTCAGATTCTTATAGCAGTCATTGATAGCTTTTGTAACAAGCTTCTTCTTAATATAAGCTTAGGTGTTGTCTGGATTATATATCCATTGCCAGATATTTTTTTTTTAAACATGTCCTAGAACGTAACCTAATGCACTTTACAACCTTCTTAGGTTAAGCTTACTTAATGTAAGATATTAAAATAACTATAATTTGTTCTTCAAGTCAACCAGGATTAAGATAAATGTATTAGTCACATTTATATAAAAGTGCTCAACGATATACTCTTATCCATTTGTCTGCAAAAAAAAGACTTTTCTGTGTTTCATAATAATATCTTAATCCTCATTAAGCCTTTACTTATTCAGAAGCATTACGTCAAAAGAGAAAGGAAGTAAAAAATGAGTATGCCTTAAAATAAGCCTTCAACTGCCTGCATTACAGATAAATATAAAATTGTAAAAAAATTAGTAAATGCGTTAATCAACACTGAATGCCAAAACGAGCTGCACTCCAACGCATGGCGGAAGTGTTGGCAGCAACGCGTGGGCAACAACAACCACAAGAACACAGTAGAAGCGAAAAATTTAATTCAATTTTACACAGAAGTTATTGTTTATTTTATTAAAATATTTCCTTATTTTTACAGCACCAATTATTTATTTTTATCTGTTGCATATTTTTGTATGAAAAAAGAAGTTGAGCTGTGAACAAACGGCCTTTATTCAGCTTTTCAACTGTACTTTTTTGAGCAAATATTAAGAGTTAAGATATTTTAATATATTTATTTTGAGATACAAAAAAGTTAAATGTTTAAAAACAATACTCTTAAAAAGTTATTTCATGTATTTATACATTTTACAGAGAATGGCAACTCTGCAAAGGTTTTTTTTCAAGATTAACATTGCATATATTATAACTGCATGTTGCATGCCGCCAACTATGCCCTCATCAGGCACGAAACACTAACTACCTTTTCCTGAGTCACGGTTTAATACTTTAGTGCAGAGATTGCCAGACAGCACGATATAATGACTCATACACGTAAACTGGCAGTTATGGCGATATGTAAGACGAAGTCGTAAATAGGTGCAGACGTTGCTGCTAATCATGGCGACTTAAAGTTGTTTGAACACTATTTGAAAAGCGGTAAAATTGTGTAAAACATTGAAGTGTGAAAAGCAAAAAAATGGAAATTTAAATTTATTTATTGGCAGCTTTGCACCATTACCAAAGCACTTAATTGACATGTTTACGGTCATATTTTTTCGGTATTTTTTATTGCGGCTTTAGTGTAAAAACAAGAAAAGGGTGTGTCAGATTCGTAATATGTAATTAAAGGCTGTTAAACCTTCAAAAATGAATGTCTTACAAAAGTTCTGATTCTAAAATATTGCTGTAAATTAACCATTGATTAACGTCAATAAAGCTCGAGCATGCTCTTTCAGATATTGACATAAGAATTAAAAGGAGGATTCGAATACCTAATTTTTGGATTATTCAATAAAAAGCAATTTTTTTCTTGATGTATAATTATATTTTATTTAAAATAAGTATTTTGACTATTTTCACAGAACTCAAAAGTATTTCGAAATAATGGAAACCCCGTTTTTCATTTGAAAACAATCAAATATTTTTTTTAGATTCTATCGGAAAAATTATTTCCCAAATACATTAAAAAGTATAAAATTTTGTATCACTTGAGTACAAACAAAGTACCTATAAGAAAACTTTTAAATTACAAGTAAGTTGTCATTACTAAAAAACAGTTTTTCAATATTTTTTAGATTTCATACCACAAAATAGAGTCCGTTAGTATCTTAATTTTAATAAGTATATTTACCTTCCTTACTCACTTTACTTTTTCTTCTGAGGATTTAATCTTATGTTAACTTCTAACTTCTGCATTTCCCAGATTTTGGGTAACTCTAGATAGAGTTACAAGTAAAACTGTTACGGAGGTGTGGCATCATAGTGCACTAGATAGGATGTTAAAACAAATTGTAATTCCCTGCTTATGTTCTACGACAGTATGCAGTGATTCAAAGGATTTATAGCTTCCCGTCAATTATTTCCAAATAAAATTCTATTTTTTCTGGCCATATACTTCAGTAGAAAAATATTTATTTTAATTCAGGCATTATTAGGTTCATACCTGGTCATATTACTTAACTCTTCAATATTACATTATTTTATTAACTGCCTCTTGAAAGTAATAATGTCATTGCAATAGCTGTAAGTAAGAAAACATCAAATTATTCACAGTTTCAGTCTATTGACAAACCGCGAATAAACAGATTTTTAACGGACACACAGAATAATCGCAAAAAGGAACATTTTAAAACAATACCATTTCAAATTGTAATTAAAAAATTCCAATTGAAATTCAGAATAGATCAAAAGCAATTCACAAACTCCATTTGAAAATTAGAATAAAACAATTGTAAATCAGAAAAGATCAATTCAAATTCTGAAATTTTATATAAAAATCAGAATTGCTCAGTTGAAATTTCAAAAAGATCATTTAAAATTAAAAAAAGATCAATTGCAATTAGGAAAATATGCATTGAAATTCTATTTGATATTGAATAAAGATCCATTTGGTAATGGTAATGGTAATGGTAATGGTAAAGGTTATGGTTATGGTAATGGTAATGGTAATGGTTATGGAAATGGAAATGGTTATGGTAATGGTAATGGTAATGGCAATGGTAATGGTAATGGTAATGGAAATGGAAATGGTTATGGTAATGGTAATGGTAATGGCAATGGTAATGGTAATGGTAATGGTAATGGAAATGGTAATGGTAATGGTAATGGTAATGGTAATGGTAATGGTAATGGTAATGGTAATGGCAATGGTAATGGTAATGGTAATGGAAATGGTAATGGTAATGGTAATGGTAATGGTAATGGTAAAGGTTATGGTAATGGTAATGGTAATTGTAATGGTAATGGTAATGGTAATGGTAATGGTAATGGTAATGGTAATGGTAATGGTAATGGTAATGGTAATGGTAATGGTAATGGTAATGGTAATGGTAATGGTAATGGTAATGGTAATGGTAATGGTAATGGTAATGGTAATGGTAATGGTAATGGTAATGGTAATGGTAATGGTAATGGTAATGGTAATGGTAATGGTAATGGTAATGGTAATGGTAATGGTAATGGTAATGGTAATGGTAATGGTAATGGTAATGGTAATGGTAATGGTAATGGTAATGGTAATGGAAATGGATATGGTAATGGAAATGGCAATGGTAATGGTAATGGTAATGGTAATGGTAATGTTAATGGTAATGGTAATGGTAATGGTAATGGTAATGGTAATGGTAATGGTAATGGTAATGGTAATGGTAATGGTAATGGTAATGGTAATGGTAATGGTAATGGTAATGGTAATGGTAATGGTAATGGTAATGGTAATGGTAATGGTAGTGGTAATGGTAATAGTAATGGTAATGGTAATGGTAATGGTAATGGTAATGGTAATGGTAATGGTAATGGTAATGGTAATGGTAATGGTAATGGTAATGGTAATGGTAATGGTAATGGTAATGGTAATGGTAATGGTAATGGTAATGGTAATGGTAATGGTAATGGTAATGGTAATGGTAATGGTAATGGTAATGGTAATGGTAATGGTAATGGTAATGGTAATGGTAATGGTAATGGTAATGGTAATGGTAATGGTAATGGTAATGGTAATGGTAATGGTAATGGTAATGGTAATGGTAATGGTAATGGTAATTTTAATGGTAATGGTAATGGTAATGGTAATGGTAATGGTAATGGTAATGGTAATGGTAATGGTAATGGTAATGGTAATGGTAATGGTAATGGTAATGGTAATGGTAATGGTAATGGTAATGGTAATGGTAATGGTAATGGTAATGGTAATGGTAATGGTAATGGTAATGGTAATGGTAATGGTAATGGTAATGGTAATGGTAATGGTAATGGTAATGGTAATGGTAATGGTAATGGTAATGGTAATGGTAATGGTAATGGTAATGGTAATGGTAGTGGTAATGGTAATGATAATGGTAATGGCTATATATTCATGTGTATATAAAATTACTAGTAAGAAATAAATAAAACAAATAACTTGAACAGTAGGCTTATTCAATCAAATAAGAAAGTCATTACTACTCTTGAGGAATTAATTTCAACAATCTGTCACTCCATAAATAAAGTTAATCTTGCATTAAGAAATCCTAGACTAATAGTAGATAATATTTATCTTAATACTATTAAACTAATTGAACTAACAAAGCATTTTGCAATATTCTTCACGATTTAAAATGAACCTTACTTCTTTGGCATCACAAATCAATATATTTTTTAAACTATTTATATATTAAATTTACAAATAATTCTCTTTTGCAAAATAAGCCGTTCAAAGAAAATCAATATAAAAACAACAATAAATAATCAAGAACTGATGGATAGTAGTATTATTAGTAATAGTTATAGTGATCGTAATGTAAATGGTGTTGGTGATAGTGGTGCAGGTAATGGTTATAGAAATATTAATGGATATGCCAATGATTATGGTATTGGTATATTTTAATTTGTATATAGCAATTGATTTTTCCTTAATTTCAATTGATCTTTTCTGAATTACAAATGCAAATGGTGAAGTAAGAAATAAGACTTCCTTTGGTAAAAGTTTGTCAGTGATGATATATTAATACAGAACTGTAAGTGGTATGGGATAAAAACAGCTTTGTTGAGAGTTTATAAACCTTTTTTTATGTTAACGCAGCAGTTCAACTTTGTCGCCTGTTTAACAACTTTCTAACAATAAGTTTAGCAGTGGAGTAGTGAATTTCAAAAATTAGGTTATTGCCTGTTATTGGGTTATAATCATTACCATTAGTACATAATGTAATTAAAGTATTATCAAACATCCACTCTAAAAAAACTACTTAAAAAGACAACAAACTAGATCATTTAGTTGTAGAAATTACAGCGAAAATAACTTGTGGCATAGCTTGCTTGCGTTTATTTGGTTGTGGTGTATTCTCTTTCGTTTTCATAGTGTTTCTTTTTTTGGCAAAGAGGAAAAATTCATATAATTTTTTGTGTACACTTTAAGCTTGTGAGTTGTTATGCAGCGTAAAATGGGCACATGAAGTAATCAATTATTATTTCTTAAGTACAATGTAGCTGAGTGGCCTCTAACGTCTGTATTCAATTCTTAACTATTCATGTTTCAAAATGAATGCTAAGAAACTGATGACATGTACCTTACACAGTAAGCGATGATGGGAGGAGGGAGAAACATATCAAATTGAACGTACATTTTTCTTATGGAAGAAACACAACGATTTTTTAGCTAAACGAGCCACGCACTCTACCCAGTAGGCTAACCCAGTAGGAACAAACTAATTTAATTGGCGTCAAAATTATTTAAATCAAAAGGTTTAAATTAAAAGATAATTGGTCACAATTAGTTACAATAAATTTAAATATTTACACAATAGATTTTACAGTTTAATGAACGGATTTATTGCCTTTTCTTAAGCATTTCAAAAATTTGAATAATAAGTAATTAGTTATTTTATATATAAAACTTTTTTCTGGTGCAAACGCAAAAGTTAATTATTTCCACAATTACACTTTCCTGCAAAATTTCTTGCAAAAGTCAAACTGTTGCCTTAACAATGAGAAGAAACTATCACTAATAAAACGAACACAAATCAGATTATGTCACATTATGCTTAAATTTCTGCATAACAATGCCATCACTGATAAATTTTTACAAGCGGGTAGCAGCATCATATCTAATCTTATTGGTGCTTATTGTGTAAGGTAAATGTCATCAGTCTTTGAAGGGTCATATTCAAACTAATGCAATTGAGAATTAAGTACAGGCGTTGGAGTCCTAACAGCTCTATTGAATTTAAAAATATTCGGCTAAATCTTGGACTGGGCATCACTCTTTCCTTCAAAGTTTTATCGAGAGTGAATAATATTTCCACTTCGGAAGTGCTTGTAGTAAAGCAAGCAACAAAATCTTGATCATTAAAGTTTGAAACTTGCCTTCATAAGTACTTGCGATGTTTTATCGATGGAGAGCTTGTGTTCACAAGTTTCTGAGAAATTATATCATAGTATAATTAACTGTTGTCAGTTTAATTTTTAGTTGAAAAAAGCTATGAAACATTTATTATTTTTTAATAAAGTTTCTTTGTAGGAGGTTAGTTGTTTTTCATTAAATTCCTAGAAAATTTAAAATCAGGGTTCAAGTCGACATTTCAATTTCTGTGTCCTTTATAAAGATTTTGATATTTTAATGACGTTGCTTTGTTTAATTGTAAAAGTTTTCATACCATTTCAGAAATTGCAAACTCTGAGTAGCTTTTAAAGGTCACAGCTTATGTGCAAAATTTTAAGTAATTTGATAATCCATTATTTTTTTTTTATTTGTATGTTGTGGAATTTTAAAGGATTTCAAAGTCATTTGTATGGGAGGTAGGCTTGGTTTTTATTTTCATGCTGTGCCCAATTAAACTGGTTGTCATTGACACTTGATATCAACTTAATTCCATACAAAGACTTATTAATTGAAATTTGCATTTTAGCCACGATTGTCTTTTTTCTCTTAATTATTTATTTACAATTTTTTTTTAAAGCAACCAGTTAGTACCGGTTTAAAAAATTGCTTCCATGCTGTTGTTGTTACGTTGTTTTTGCTGTGGTTGATTTAATTGCATTTTTGTTGTTGTTATCTGTTATTATCAATACGATTTAAAAAAGTTGTTGTCATATTTCGATTAGTTGATTGTTAATTTATTGATTTGCAAATTATTAGCAGACATGTGGTTAGCTATTTGTAGATTTTATTGAGATAATTTGTTTTTTTTATTACAAAATTGTGAAGCGATAGTGATTTATCAGTAAACTAAGTAGACACTTTAAGGGGTCATTTAAGAGGTTAATTAATTGTTGTAGTGATATAGAGAATATGTTTTTTTACGCTAGTGTAGTTGATTTCATGAGTTTTCTATTTATACTAATTGATAACAAAAATAGATGTTTCCTGAATAAACTAGAAAAAAAAAAATAATTGTATGTATGTTAAAGAGAAAATATTTTAAAGCATCTTATCGAAGAAATAGCAAATTAATTAATTTCGTTCTTAATATCAACACAGTTGCGTTGCGCAAAACAGCTAAGCAATAGTTGAAAGAGAGAAAAAATTAGGGTGAACAAAATCATTGGAATAGCACATACATATAATTATTTTTATAGTTTTAGGGCTTGATGAAACATTTCTGACAATTCCGTTTATTGCAAATTGCGAGCAAAAGTAAGGGCAAGAAGTTTATTCTCGCAGCGTACGAAAAGAAACAGGTTTTTATTTAGTAGACTTTAATGTATACTTATACTAAACAAAACAAAACATACACGAAAGAAATGTTTGCTAAATAGACTTCACGACAATCGAAATAATTTTAATTAACCCTTTCATGCCCGATGTTGCCTACAGGCAACATTGTACTTATAGGCTTCTAAGTCCCGATATTTTCATGTTTTTGACGAGTGGTTTTTTGCTTCATGTAGCCTTATGTGTTGTGCAAGCTTACACCTATTTGTTCTATTCAAGGCTTTGCACGTGCCCATTCAGTAGCCATTCTCCATAGAATAAAATGGTAGAAATCAAGATCAGGATCGTTTCACAAAAAAAGTGTTTATACAAAATGTGCTTGAAAATATTTAAATAATTGTTTAAATGTAAAACAAAGTGCACAATGTAAATAAATAAAGGTAAGAGAGTTATTTACATACAAAAAATCATGAGAAAAGTGTTAAGCTTGTTTAATAACTGCCCAACGGTGCACATAAGCAACATCCTGTATCTAACGAACTCGAGCACCAAGGACTTTAAAATGTTTGTCAGTTCTTATTTGAGTAAAGACTAGCACATATCTGACCTTAAAAAATGCGTAGCCCCACCCATTTTAATTCGGGCATGAAAGGGTTAATGTAGTATGATATATTTCTTGCATAATTTAAACAAAAATTATTTGGTCATAAAGATATGTTAAATTAATTTTTAATTTCCGATTATCAGCTGACTATCTTAATTCGACTACTTTCTTGTTTAATAAATGTCTTTGAAGAAAACAATTGCAAATTTATTATTTCATTTCAACTACAAATATTAATTGCCAAGCTTGTTGCTCGTTAAAAAAATTAATTAGTAATTATCTCGTTTATATAGAAAACATTGTTAAATATGTCTAAAGCTACGTCTTACTACTTATAATCAATTGATGATAAGCTAAAAATCGATTCTTGATAAAATTTGTAATTTATTGTTACTATTATAACTTTCTTCGAATTAAATACTTTTGGAATATGATTATCGTGTGCAAAAATATTTTATAAGGACAAAATTAAAGATATTATGGTCGGAAAATTTAGTTTGTCAATTCATATCGACCGCTGGTATGAGGTATCAGAGAAGATAATGTTCTCCTAATTTTGACCAAGCAGAAGGATTTTGTGGAGAAACTTGCGAAAATATAAATATAACCATCTGAAATAACAATGCAGTCAAAATCTCTAGAATCTCTCTTAGAATATAAACTATTTAACATATAATTAGTTTTGGTAATGAAATTAAGAATAAAATTTAAAATATGTTGGAATACTCTTAGAACGCAGCGTTAAGTTTGGTTCAGTTTTTATGTATTTTTATAATTTGTTTATGCATATGGCTTTATAAGCCATTTGCTTAAACCAAATACTTATTACCTATACTTCACAGTGATGCGAATGGACATGCTAGACGGAAATAATTCGAAATCGGATTTTTGCATTCTGAATACTTAGAGCTGCCAGAAAATATACATTGATCTCGAGTTGGCTAATTTTCGAACTAAAATTTTATTTTTTAAATAGAGTCTGATAATTAGACCATTGCAAAAAAATTTTATTTTTTTGATAAGTACCCCCCCCCCCTATCTTGTATCTTTTGTTAAAACGAACTTAATTACAAAAATTGAGTCATGTATGTCAAATTTTTACCCCAGCGTATTTCAATAATGCTTTCAAATATAACGCAATGAAACAAATTCTTACAAGCCGTTTTAATATTTTAAATTTAAAATAATTTAGATTTAATTTCGATAATTTTATATAAGTAGGCCATTTTTAATAGGCATTTTTATTGATTTGTGGTCGATAAAAGCGGTGTGTGGGAAACTTTTTTCTTCCTAAACCATCTCGTACTCGAAAAAATCGGCTGCCAAAATTTGAGCTTAATTTAATTTATACCTGCACACTTTGCTTCACTCTACTCTTATCCCCTGAAAAATGGGCGTAAACATAGTTCAACCACTTCCATTTTTATTACAGTTGCCGAAAGTAACCTTACGAACTAAATTATCCCATTTCAGTCTTATTCGGCCGAAACCGTCTGAAATATAGCATTTTCACTGATTTGTGGTAGGTAAAAAGGGGGCGTGGAAACCCATTTTTAGTGCAGTAGCCGACGGAAACCATGCAAACTAAATTACCAAATTTTACTTTAATTCGACCCAAACCGACTGAAATATAGAATTTTTATTGATTTGGTGATGGTAAAAGGGGGTGTGGCAATTTGTTTTTTCCATAAACTATCTTGTAATCGGAAACAATATACTGCCAAATTTAAGCTCAATCAGACACTCTGTTTTAAGTTATGGAATTAATAACACATTTCACAACTTTGCTTTATATATAGAAGTATAAAAATAGCTCTATTATTAAAAAGGCTGTACGCGGAGGTCTAAACTCGACCAAACAACATAAACAATTGTATGAACTCTTCCCTTTATATTTGTAACAACATAGGGGGGGGGGGGGGGGGGGTGCTCCACGAAAATAAAATAAATAAATTTTTCCCATGTGTTTATGTAATGGCCTAATGTGTATAGAACTTTATAGTTGGTATTTTATACCGATAACTTATCAGTTCTGACTCTTTGGTTTTCTGACCCTACCGAGAAAAGCTCGTAACTTCCAAAATTGCATTCGGACGTGATAGTTTTTCTTTTTCCTGCTTTGATTCAACTAGTGAATAGTCTGATCCCTCTAAAAATGAACTCTAAAGCCTCACACAGTAATAAATATTACGCTTAATATTTTCTTTGTATTAAAGTTCTTAAAGTTATAAATTTTTAGCTTTAAATTTTGCCTTTCATCGTATAAAACCGAGTGCCTCCAAGAGTTTTAGTAAGAAAACGGTGGTTGTTCGATAATATTTGCTGAATTTTTGGCCAGAAATTTGTTCACAATGTTAGCCATGTGAGATGATGCGTTATCATGTTGCAATATCCATGAGTTTTCCATAGAAAAATCTGGATTTTTTTCGACCAATTTCCTCTCTCAAACGTCGCATAATGCTCAAATAATATTCTTTATATACCGATTATGACGCCATTCCGCCACTTGACTAGTTTGCATATCAAACTCATAAGCCGATGTCTCATCATCAGTGGGGTCGCAATTGACTCGTTCTAGCATGACTTTAGCTATCTTAACGTGCATAGGTACTAGGTCGTGCAGTGTACAAGGGCCCTTGGGCGGTAGGGGCCGGAAAAAATAGAATACGTTCATACAAACAATTAAAAACTGCTTGGAAAGCATTTAATGTAGAATAAAGATAAAATCACTAAACAAAGCTAAGAAGAAAAAAACATGTCAAACCACAAGAAATTGGCCAACACGAACAAATGAAACAAAGATTGTTTTGTTAAACCACGACGACACGTGTGAATAAAACAAAGAACAAGCTGTCCAATCAAACGAGATACGCTGGATCTGATTCACATGTATTAAATATTGCGAATAGACAGAGTAATAGAGAAAATCAAAATATAACAGTTAACACAATAAAATAAATGTTTTTAATAACACTGTGAGACAAACTTTTCGAGACGGAATAACTAAGGCACCCAGCTAAAGAAGACGTATGTAGAATTCAAGGTTTTGAAAAGTTAGCTAAAAAATTTTTTTATGGCCATTCAAAAGTTTTGAGATTCAAGCGAAATTTGTAAAATCTTTTTTAAGTTCTATGTTTTTGTGCTTGTTGTATCTCTTAAGATGTTGGGAATTTTGATTGACTTGATCTACAACTATGCTGAGCATACAACACCATTAAGTGCTTAATTGAAATTATTTATATGTTTCATATAATTTTTCAAGGAAAAACACTAAACAGGTAAACACTTGAACGCAGGGAATGTAAATAAACAATAACGAACGGTTCGTTTTTTTATCTGTTCTGTATATTTTAATACAGAATAATACATAATAGCGCAACCTTTATTTCGCTTAATTTGTGCATCGCTCTTCGACTCAAACACTACCCCTAGCAGGCCGAAGAGATATACTCAAACAGAATGGTAGCGTTGTGTTAAACGAGCACAAAACATTATTTGCTTTGTTGTGGTTTTTCCTCGCGGTCGAGAACAAAAACCAAAAAACTAATAAATGAACCCTACTTCACTAATTGTTACTGCTGTTTAAAAAAAGATTGTGGCATGCGTTAACAAATTCTTCAACAAATTCAAATTCCCTGCTTGAACGTGTAACATTATTGAAAAATAATTAAAATTTACGGTTTTTAAGATTTACTAAATCGAATGGATTTAGTTTTTATGTTTCTAAAATGATATATTGTCTAATTGTAAGATCTTTAAATGTTTCTTTAATTCATTAATGTTCATTAAATTGCTCAATGTTCTAATTAAATTATTGTATATTTTTTATATTTTGGGCACTTCTTAGAATTGTGTTTACTGTGAGCTCCGAAAAAAATACTGTACGCGTTGATGTTGCAGTTCAAAGCTTAAAACTAATACAGTAAAAATTGAGAAGGTAAAATATTTAACGGTAAGACAAAAGAGTGAGAACTTAACGAAGAAAGGGTTGTTGAGACGCAGAAAAAAGAAGGTTAGTACTGAAAATATATTTTTCTTAAAATAACTTAAGCTAACGATGATCTGACTAATTAATTATTTTTTTTTTCCCGTTTGAGATTACTGTTATTGTTTACTTGACAATTTGACCCTATAAAAAAAACAACGCAAAAATGCACAAACAAAATTCAATTAGTTGCCAATGTAATTCTTGGCATATTTTGTTCTGAAAGGTTATAGATAAAACCCATCAGAACAACTTTGCCGAAGAAGCTTTGAATGAATTCCAAACCTTTTTTAAGATTCAACCAGTACAAAAAAAAATTAACTTAAAAAAAATTTAAAAATTTGATTTGAATCTCAAAACTTTTAAATCGCCATAAAAATGTTTTTAGCTAACTTTTCAAAATCTTTTGTGATTTTGAATACCTGCATATGTCTTTTTTACCTAGGTGCCTGATTTCTTCCATCCTGAGACGTTGACCTGATATTTGTCACATAGTGTAATGTACTTGATACACTAACAACTCAACTAAGTGCACGTTTAATTGGTATGAGTTCAATTTTTAATTCAAAAGTTTTTAAAATGCGATAATTAAAAAAAAAAATTGTGAAATAATTGGTCAAAACTTAACCCATCAATTTATCTGCATATTTGTTCATAAAGCTTATTTTACCAGAATTAATTATTAAATATACCTACTATTGACCAATTATATACCAAACATCTGTATACAACAGATATATAAACATCTGTATACTTTAAGAACAAATTGCATGTCCGATTACAACTTTAAACGCGATTTTCTCAAAACAGCATTTTTTAAAACGATGCCAAATATTATGGAAAAACTATAATTTTTTATATTTTTTATAGCAAAAGCTATAATATTACCTTTAATCATCCCCAAAAATTAAATACTCGTGTTCTTAGAACGTTTGAAAGATAAAAAAACAGGGTAATTTTTCAATTTTTTTTTTTTTGTTCAATCCACAATCTTAATTTTTAGTGTTATATTTAATATGAACAATAATTTTTTTCATTTATCTCTTTTAGAAGCTGATCTTTGGCACCGTTTTGGAGTCCGAAAATTAAGTCCAAACTGCGAAAGGCTTACAATGGCAGATACAAGGGGAACAAAAAAACTCAATATATACTTAATTATATGCAGTTTGACGTCCAAAAGCTTTTTATTAATTATAGTCAATAGTTTTAAAAAAAAAAAAAATCAAAACAGAGTTTTGTTTTTAGCAGTTCAAATGAAGAAGCCCCCTCAAATTTGGGCAAATTAATAGAGAATGTGACTTTTGTTAAAACTTGACAAAAACTGTAATAAGATAAAATCTAAAAAAAATAACGTTGCTATACTTCTTATATTTTCTAGATACTTTTTTATTAAGTTTTTCAAGTATTGTGGTCCTTAACACATTGTTGCATCAGTGGCCCAAAGAATAGTTTAAAATTTTACGAAAAAATATATGAATATGATAGTTCAGCGGCTATTATGACGATTTTTAGTGACCATTGTATACACTTTAGAAATGTTAACTTCATTTGAAGACGTTGATGGCAAATCTGATTTCGACCGCTATCAAATCACCG
This sequence comes from Dichetophora obliterata, assembly GCA_963920525.1. Classification (NCBI taxonomy): domain Eukaryota; kingdom Metazoa; phylum Arthropoda; class Insecta; order Diptera; family Sciomyzidae; genus Dichetophora; species Dichetophora obliterata. The sequence goes on along the minus strand of OY986437.1, from coordinate 212,820,085 downwards.
CATAACTCATATGCACGTGTTTTTGATAAAGTCGATACACCGTTTATCATCTGTCACTTTTTTAGCGATTTAAAACATGAAATATCATTTGCAATGAAAAATTCGAGACAAATTCCTTGTTCGATACATTTTGTCCGAACACTTTAAACAAACTAAAAGCATCAGTATAGAGGACAGTTGTGCCAACTTAGCGACAAAGAGAATTTTTCAATTCCTTTAAGCGGACCTTTCAATGATCAATTCCCGGTACTTTTTTGGTGAATGTATATTTATTAACACACAAAATTTTCCACAAATTTAATAACTTATTTCTTTACTTTTTTAATTATTTCAATGTTTCTTACATAGAACTCTCAAAAATATTTTGCTGTTATTAAAGGAAAAATGGTCGATACTCAGATTTGTGCTAATATATGGACAAAAATATTGTACTAGTCCGTCGATGGCAAAATTTAAAGAATAGTATTAGTTTTACTCAGTAGCTAAATGTATATTATCTAACATTAATCGGTCAGTATTTGATGCCTGTACGGTACTAAGTAATATAAATATGTATTCCAATATTTTGATGATGTTAATGTAAATGTTTTATTGTAATGCATTTTATACAATTAAAAAATTTTTTTTTATTATAAAAAGTGTTTTAATTGATTATTATCAAAAGTGTTTGTTCTATTTTCAGTTATTTAACTTTAGCAACAAATTTCCATATTTTGACTCAGTTCTTGTGAAAAAAGTCAAGTGATTTCAGTCTGTTCAAGTCCATGGTATCGATAGATTGGCAAACCCTGATCTTTTGAACCTCTAATGATAATGCGGAGTCTGCTATCTACAAAAGAGGCTACTGACTGCAAGTTTCGTCTGTAACTTGCCCATCTGGGAAGATAAGGTATTCGTATCATCATACATATTCGTACATCGTGGTCGCATTAAAATAACTCATGTACATTCTGTTAAAGTTGCAAGTGTTAAAATAGTATCTATGTTTAATTCGTTTTCGAAAGTGTCAATTGTTTAAACATATTATAACAATTGTTTATTAAGTTAAAATATTTCATTACGAAATAACTTTTTTGTAAGACAATTGGGTTTTTAATTATATTTTTAATTAAAATATAAGTAAAGTCAAATAACGCTGACATTTCTATAAGGTATTTATTAGAGGTTGAAAGTACAAAATTAATAAGTTGAACATAGACGAAACAGTGAACACTTTTTATGAAAATTTTTTTAAAATATCATATTTATGCTACAGCATATTTTAACAATATTTTTCTTATAAAATTTTAAAAATAAGTATATTTAATAAAAGTGTTAAGTTTTTTAAGAAACCATCCCAGCTGCCACGCATTGCTTAACCGTTTTATTTTCACGCGGTTGTGTTGCGAGAGTTTTAATAAACTACATGTTGCTCTCTTCCTTTTATGCTCAGTTAGCACAGCGTAACGAAAAAAGCAGACGAGACTTGAGCAAGGTAATATAAATGCAGAGCGGCGCTCCGAAAAAAAAAACAAAAGAAAAGAAGATTTGTTTTCTTTAGTTTGATATGTATTGTCTTCAGGAGATTGATAAAAAATAGTGACCTTCCATTATATTTATAAATTTGCTTATTAAACTTATTTAATAGAGATTTTCCAAATATGAAACATCCTTAAATAAAAAATTGTTTAAAAATGCTAAATACGATTTTACGTATATTGTACATGATTGAAATAGATTTGTTTAAATGTACTTGAGAAAATTATATATCTACAAAATAAATAGAATATGTTAAATGTTTAAGAAAAATATAGTTTTATTATTTACAAAAAATATGTTTAAAAGTCAGCATAATCTTGAAAATTAGTTAATATTGTGCTTTTATGTATCGGAACTCATCCTTAGATGGAACGGCTGGCTACTCATATGCTGGATGGACAATTCATCTTTGAAACTGTATATTGTAAATACCAATTAATTGGGAGGATTTTAAAACTTTTTCGTACTTTCAGAAAATATAATTTGTATTACACTTGAAGCGTGTATAGTAGTTAGCATTTTAAATAAGTATCCTTCTAATTTTGATAAAAAGAAACTGTTAAACTTAAGTTTGATTGAGAATGCTTATTTAATTTTTAATTCCCCGAAAATGGTGATTCAAAGACAGGTGGATTATAAAATTTCATGTACAATAGAGCCCATTCCCTGATTGATTTGAAATCAATTTCTTTTTCTTATTCCAAACAAGAAATTTTCGTGTTTACGTATTTAACTTACATAGAATCTATTTATTCGGGGAATCAAAAATTAAATAAGCATTTTCGATTAAATTTTTTAGCATAACTTAATGTTAAACAGTTTCTTTTTTTAACTTTAATTAAAAATAATCAGGCCTATTTTAAATAATTTTTCACGCGGAATCGGAAAAGGGAGTTTTCATTTTTTAAAAAAAAGCTCAAGAACATTTTGGAAATTTTTAATGTAAATTTTTTGATGAACAAATTTGCATTAAAAATTTCGAAAATGTTCTTGAGCATTAGATCACCCATGAAATATATGAAATATAAAAAAGTGTTTTTTCTTCGCTCCCCGCGCATTTTCATAAAGAATAAGGTTAAAAAATAAAATCTGCATAAAAAAATGTGTACCGCTAGTGGTAATTAGCCAGTCGGTTTTGATTTAAAGCCTCCAAAATGTGCTAAAAACAGTTCAAACATACATTGTTCTATATCTATTATAAAAAATGTTAAGGGTGGTTGATCTTTGAGACATATAATGAAGAATGAACAGGCAAAGATTAATTGTGCTAATTTTTTAATCTTAGTGCCATATTTCGTGGTGTTTTTACTGCTTAAAGTCGAATTTTTCAATAATTTTTGTGTGCAATTTTTACTTAAAAAATTCCAATAAATTTTTGAAGGGTGATAAAACTGACTTCTTTAAAGTTTCATAATGCAAATTAAATGGGGCTTAATTCATAATTATTTTTTTTTTAATATATAGTTTTTTGCCAAAAAAAAAAGCGTTTGAAAGTAAAAAAGTAATATAATAATGATTTTTTTTTATATTTCAATGAATTTTTCGAATTTCATAACAAATTGCAAAATCTCATCGGTTCTTTATTTGAAACGTTAGATTGGTCCATGACATTTACTTTTTGAAGATAATTTCATTTAAATGTTGACCGCGGCTGCGTCTTAGGTGGTCCATTCGGAAAGTCCAATTTTGGGCAACTTTTTCGAGCATTTCGGCCGGAATAGCCCGAATTTCTTCGGAAATGTTGTCTTCCAAAGCTGGAATAGTTGCTGGCTTATTTCTGTAGACTTTAGACTTGACGTAGCCCCACAAAAAATAGTCTAAAGGCGTCAAATCGCATGATCTTGGTGGCCAACTTACCGGTCCATTTCTTGAGATTAATTGTTCTCCGAAGTTTTCCCTCAAAATGGCCATAGAATCGCGAGCTGTGTGGCATGTAGCGCCATCTTGTTGAAACCACATGTCAACCAAGTTCAGTTCTTCCATTTTTGGCAACAAAAAGTTTGTTAGCATCGAACGATAGCGATCGCCATTCACCGTAACGTTGCGTCCAACAGCATCTTTGAAAAAATACGGTCCAATGATTCCACCAGCGTACAAACCACACCAAACAGTGCATTTTTCGGGATGCATGGCCAGTTCTTGAACGGCTTCTGGTTGCTCTTCACTCCAAATGCGGCAATTTTGCTTATTTACGTAGCCATTCAACCAGAAATGAGCCTCATCGCTGAACAAAATTTGTCGATAAAAAAGCGGATTTTCTGCCAACTTTTCTAGGGCCCATTCACTGAAAATTCGACGTTGTGGCAGATCGTTCGGCTTCAGTTCTTGCACGAGCTGTATTTTATACGGTTTTACACCAAGATCTTTGCGTAAAACCTTCCATGTGGTCGAATAACACAAACCCAATTGCTGCGAACGGCGACGAATCGACATTTCACGGTCTTCAGCAACACTCTCAGAAACAGACGCAATATTCTCTTCTGTACGCACTGTACGCATTCGTGTGGTTGGTTTAATGTCCAATAAAGTAAACTGAGTGCGAAACTTGGTCACAATCGCATTAATTGTTTGCTCACTTGGTCGATTATGTAGACCATAAATCGGACGTAAAGCGCGAAACCCATTTCGAACCGAACACTGATTTTGGTAATAAAATTCAATGATTTGCAAGCGTTGCTCGTTAGTAAGTCTATTCATGATGAAATGTCAAAGCATACTGAGCATCTTTCTCTTTGACACCATGTCTGAAATCCCACGTGATCTGTCAAATACTAATGCATGAAAATCATAACCTCAAAAAAATCACCCTTTATTTCAAAGAAATTGCATTAAAGTTATGAAAAGAAGCGAAAATTAAAGTAGAAAATATGACTTTTACTCACGAGAAACAGCAAATTGTTTTCTAAAAACAAATATTTTAATGGTGTATATTATTTTTGCCATCCACCGTGCTTGACTGACTGCACCAGGCTGAGAAATTTTTATACTCTGGTAGTTTTTCTCCAAGAAATAGCGCACTTAACTTCAGCATTTCTATGTAGTCATGTCTTGTGCTTTCAACTTTATTCTTAATTTGATCTTTTATAAAATATATCAAATCATTTCGGGTTGTAATTGGAAAGCAAATAGCCACATCTGGATCTTCAATGCCAGCTATGAAATTGGTATGTTGTAGTTCAGGCCAAACTTTGCGAAATTTTTCAAATAATAATATTTTTGGACCTGACGTTGTTGGTTCTACAGTGACTTTGAATGCAGCACCAGCCAGCAACTCCATTATATGATGTCTGCATCCAAAGTGCAACAGCTGCCGGTTGAGATTCTGTTCTAATACAGCGCAAGCTCCAATATAAGTGCTGGTATTGCTTGCTGTAGTGTCGAAACACATTGCCATAACATTACTTTCTGCATGCCAGTCCAGTAAAGCCGAATAAACAGCAGCTCCTTCGATGGCACCAGTTTGCTGGGCTACTTTCGGAATTCCGAGTACTTTGGTTATTCCACGCGAAGATAAAATTATGGCAAGTCTGTTGCAAGTTAAATGGTTAACGCTTGTACAATCCTCGAGTATTTTTCCATCCCAATGAACGGTGTAGGCAGCATTAATAGGAAACTGTTTTTTTATATTTTGGAAAATATATTCCCTATGTTTCAAGCGTTGCATTCTAATGTGTTCTGGAGAAATGTGCAATGATCTCACATCGCAGCCTAAATTATATGCAGCTTGACCAATAACTATTGCAGCTCCGGTGTTGCTTATTTGAAATCTGTCTAAGGCTTGCGTCATACTTGCATTGACTATATTTGGAACTGTTTCTGCTACATTTTGTTTTTTAATTTTTATTGGAGGAACGTAAACGGATCCATCTGAGTCTGACTCTGTCTCAGTTAGACTTCCGTTTTCACTGTTTTGTTCTTCGGAGAAATCATCATCGCTTATTTCATTGTCAACTTGCACTAAAACCTCTTCAGGGCTCAAACTCAACCTTGTACGTACAGCTGCCATCGATTGGCGATGCTCATTCAAAAAATCCACCGTTTTCTTTTTATTGTCTTTTTTTAAAGTTTCCATGGCATTAACATGGGAAATATCTAATAACACATCAAATGATTCTAAAATTTTTTTTTCCTCAATTGCCACACCGACACGATCATTGTTTTTACTTTTTCGAATTTTGTTATAATCATTATAGTTTCGAATTATTATTTTTTCTATACCGTCCTTTCTTTTGGTTGGAATTTCGAAAGAGCTATAAATTTTAATAAGTTCATTTGTTATAACAGAAACACTTTCTTTTACACTTTTGTTTTCGTCTTGCACTAAATAAAATATTCTTGCCAAAACATCTCTTTTACTTGGTAGCATTCTGACACTAAAACTAATTTTTTTTCTACCTGTAATTTAACATCAAGTTATTTAAAAAAAAGCCAACATTTTTATATGCTTACCAATTAAGTAAACACTTCTTGATGTTGAGCTACTTTCCATATTTTTTAATATATTGTTTATTACCAAAAACACAACCAATATATAAATGATGACTGCAAGAATGACAGGGGAAACAAACGATTACTTTGAATTATTTTAATTTAAAAAGTAACTGTAAAAAACTGTTTTTTACAAAGTTGCGGCTGTATAAATTCTTAAACAATTTGGGCTAAGAGCTAAAAATCTGTGGTAACCGGGATTTTTTTGTATATGTGTTTTATTTAAGGGAAGTTAGATTTAACCGGATAAGTTTCCTTCCTTGTGATTTTCGACTCATACTTAATTTGGTGTACACTCGCAGATTAAAGTTTTTACCACAGCAAAAATGTTATGATAAAATTCCTAATAGTAAGAAAATAAAAAAAAAATCACAAGTTTTAACTTTCAAACGCTTTTTTTTTTTTTGGCAAAAAACTATATATTAAAAAAAAATAATTATGAATTAAGCCCCATTTAATTTGCATTATGAAACTTTAAAGAAGTCAGTTTTATCACCCTTCTAAAATTTATTGGAATTTTTCAAGTAAAAATTGCACACAAAAATTATTGAAAAATTCGACTTTAAGCAGTAAAAACACCACGAAATATGGCACTAAGATTAAAAAATTAGCACAATTAATCTTTGCCTGTTCATTCTTCATTATATGTCTCAAAGATCAACCACCCTTAACATTTTTTATAATAGATATAGAACAATGTATGTTTGAACTGTTTTTTAGCACATTTTGGAGGCTTTAAATCAAAACCGACTGGCTAATTACCACTAGCGGTACACATTTTTTTATGCAGATTTTATTTTTTAACCTTATTCTTTATGAAAATGCGCGGGGAGCGAAGAAAAAACACTTTGGTATATTTGGGTGGTCTATTGAGCATTCTCTTAAAAATGAAAACTACCTTTTCCGATTCCGCGTGAAAAATTATTCATGATAGGGCTGAATATGTATTTTGCTGTATATTACCCACTTAAAATAAATTGAAAAATACAACCTGGAAATACTTTTCGCAATGAAATATGTCACAGAACAATGAAAAATTACTTTATTCAGATCATAAGAAAGAAAATTAAGGCAAAAATAAATTGTTCTCTACAAAATCTAAATTATATCCTAAAATATAGGAAAAATAAAATATGTTCTCTCTCTCAAAATTTATGCAATCAAAAAAAAAAAAAACAAACTGCATTGCTATCTTTTTGCTCAGCTAGCAAAGTGCAATAAAAAAAAGCAGATGAGCTTCGAGTAAGCCAAAAAGTGAGATAGCTATAAATGCAGTGCTGCGCTCCAAAACAAAATAAAACACAAGAAGGAATATTGTTTATTTCGTTTAACATGTATTGTCTTATGGAAATTATTATAAAAAAAAATGTTCGTAGCGTAGCTGCGTCCTACTACTTTTATATATGGGTCATTCTTTTACAAACCAAACACAATTTTGACCGCTACATTTTTGATTTCCATGAAATTTTTGTTACGGGTTCTAAATCAAAAAAAGAGACACGTGTTCGAGCATTTTTTTTTTTTGATAATAGAGGGCGTTAAAAGTTTGAGATTTTCGTGAATTTTGCCTTGGAGATTAATTTTAAAAGATTCATAACTTCGGGTCTGTCTAAGCTGGATACATTTTTTTTGTTTCATTTTGAAGATAACAAAATAAATTTTAAGAAAAAACTAGTATGAGGCAAGAAAATGAGGTGTACTTTGCAACTGACACTCCGACGCCAGGTACCGCGCAAGTTTATTTAATTTTTTTGCAATAGTAATAATCATTTCTATATATAAAAAAATCGATTTCTATGTAAAATTTGACGTAGAATACGATGATTATGTTTAAAACACGCTAAGTGGTGGGTAAGATTGGTTAAAATTTATTTAAAAATTTAAATTGCGTATAAGAATATAAAATTTTTCATAAATTTTTTGAAACTATTTTTTTCCTAAAATTTACTTCGTTATCTTCAAAATGAAACAAAAAAGTTGTCTCTAGCTTAAACAGAACCGAAGTTATGAATTTTTGAAAATTAGTCTCCAAGTCAAAAATTACGAAAATCTCAAACTTTTAACGCCCTCTATTTAAAAAAAAAAAACAAAAAAAATAAAAATAGAACCCTTAAAAAAATTTCATGCAAATCAAAAATGGGTCTGTCATTTTTTGTTCAAATCTGTACGGTTTGTAAATGAATGACCCATATACAACTTTGTTCTGGTTCAAACATAAAGATCAATAATTTTCACAAAAACACTTCACAGCAAAACTTCCTGATAGAAAACATGATGTAGCTACACAGACGAATAACTTAAATCTGTTGTCTTAACATTAAAAAGAAACTATCGATCTTAACAACACAATTCGGATTTTGTCACATCTTGCTTACAGGTCTGTATTACAATGTCATAACTTAGATTGTGGCCAGAGTAAACGCCGAAGCGGACAAGTAGGCAGAAGCAAGCAAACTGTGCGAACAAGCAAGATGAAAGACAGCTTGGATTTATTTCTATCTCGCTCCTTCGTAGGCTACTACCTGCACCTGTCTGCCTGCTTTTCTAAATCGTCATTCTTTATGTGTGCAGCCTAAGGGCACGTTTGTTGTGGCGACTTGTTGCATTGCCGAGCTGAGCTGAAAGCGCGTCAAGCTAAAAGCAGCTGGTTAACAAGCCGCTGACTTGTTGCACATGGTTTTTGACTTTTTTAGGTTTGCTTGTACATATTACATTTTTTATTTTTGCAATTAGAGCATCAAACAAGTCAAATGATTTCATGTGTGCTACTTGGGTTCCTCAAACTAGCGGACAACAAGTCTAAAAACGAAAATGCGAAAAACTATGCTGAACTGAACTTTAAGCCACTGTAAGTCGCTTTAAGTCACTTTGAGTCACTTGCTGTTCTAGCTTTTCTCAACTTTTTCGCAATTATTTTGTGCTGTTTTTTGTTGCCTTGTGCTATGTTTTTATTTAGATATGTTTTTTTTTTAAGACAAAATAGGAAAAATTACAAATAAAAAAAATTGGAAAAAAGTCAATCGGCTGAATAAGCGGCACATCGAAAGGCTTCCTAAACATTTTCCCGAATGTGAAACCAACACAGTCAATCAATGGACATCAATTATTTATAAGTGTTAGTAAATATTTGTTTGTATGCATTGTACAGACTCGTTGATGGCTTCATTAACCAACATATAATAATTTTGATATTTTGCATACACATAAAACACATTGATGTCTAATAATTGATTTTTGCATAACAAATGAGAAAATTTAGAAAAAAATAAATGCTTCTGATTAAAAGAAGCCGCTTTAAGCTGCTTGTTCTGCTGGCATTAGGCGTGTTTTATGCGTTCTGGTTAAACCAAAAAGGTTCTAAATTACATACAAAACACTTACAAAAAGATAAACTCGCTCAGTCGCTGGTTCATCTCGTTGAACTTATTTTTCGTTTCGCTACGGCTCAATAGGTGCTGCTATTTGTTTTAGTTTCATGATTTGTAGTTACCCAGTGTTGCCAAAAGAAAAATTTATGCTGTTTAGTCATATCAGCGTCGACAATACCCCAAGCGGTCAAAAGAGGTAATTGTTTTGCTTTGCAATTAGCTGTTTGGTTATATCATTTCTCGAAATGCCCCAAGCGGTCCTAGGCTATTATACGCAGTTTGAGCTTTTTTCATATAATTGTATGTGCAGCGGTTTTCAGCTTTTCCCTCTCGGTTCGGCTCGGCAAAGCAACAAGTCGCCACTATAAACCCGCCCTAAGAAATTTTTACAAGCGTAATGAGTCTTAAAAGAGTCATCAAAGTCTGTGAATGTTTGGTGAGTAATAAAACCAAAAATTAAAAAGCATCTAACAGTATTTAAAGATTTTAAGCGAAATTAATTTAAAAATGATACCTTTAATAAATTCTGTTATTGATTGTAGAAAATCGCAATGAAAAATGCAGTAAACCTTCATTTAAAAAATTAAAAAATATTTTATATTCAGCTTTATAGCAAACATACCAACTTTAAATGAAGTTGCATGCATTGTTGGGGGAGTATTGTTATAAAAGTTGAAGTTGCTGTTGTTGTTGCTTTAGCTATAGCTGTTCTGAGTGTCGTCGCTGCTGTTAAAAGCGCATGAATTCATGCAAGCGAATAACGCTATTGTACGCTGTAGCGAATATCTATCAATTTTAGTTCATTCAACTCGGTGAATGCTGCAAAAATTTAAAAAATAAAATAAAATATAGGAGACAAAAAAATTAAACCAACAACAAGCCGCTATTAAAATGACAGCAGCAACATTAACGAGCACAAGCAACAGTAGCGGCAATTAAAGCTGGCTGATAACATTTTTTATATACGTAAGTATATATTTTTTGTTTATTTTTTAATGCTGTTATTTAATGTTGCAAATTAGCTAAATAAGCTTTAAGATAAACTAAGTGTAGCGCAAAGATACACCACAAATAGCGCTGTGCGAACAACAGAGATAAAACCAAAACAAAACACACCTACAGGCATACACGCACGAACACACAGAAACATCCAGAGCTTGACAACAGAGAGCACGACATGCGCAGCAGCTATTTAAACAAAAACATTTTCAGGCCAAGAGTTGACGTTTGACAGTTGTTGGCAAAGCCAAGATGCAGCTATTTGTTTAATTTGAAAAAAAATATTTTTTTTATGGTGGAAGACACCAAAAGATAAAGTACGTGTATCTGTCGGATTGCAGCAGGCTGCAACTGTAAACTTGTCTGATATTTGAACGGTTTTGCTAAACATACCTCTTTTTATCTCTTGTGACTGTGTTGCTGTTTGTTGCAGCCGGAAGGTGTTGAGGGTGCTCCTGTGGATTTTTTTTTTGCTATTTCTGCTCCTTCTACTGCTGCTGCTGCTGCTCTCGACAAAATTTTATTGATTTTACCAAATTGGCTTAGATACTAAGTATTTTGCGTAGAATTTGCACTAAGCACTTAGTTTAATTAAGCAAAAATATTTTTGTATATAGCACTATTTGTTATTTTTCTTAAAATCTGCACTTATTTAATTAGCTTTGAAACGAACACAAAAACAGATTCAAATGTATCTCACAGTTGCACTTTATAGCTTTTTACGTGAATTTTTTTATTTATCGTTAAACTTATGGAAAGAAATAGTTGAATTTCTGTGGATATTAGCAACAACAACAACAACTACAACATGCAGCTGTGCCAACAAGCCTGAACGTCGTCACCAAAAGATAAACAAAAACATTTGCGATAAAAAAAGATACCTTAACGCTTGATAAAATTTCGACTTATTTTTATGCTTGAGAATTTAAATTCTTACTCTTAAAATAATTGCGTTGCTTGGACTCGATACAGGCTTTAGCCTTGATGATTTTTTTTATAACTTTAAACTTTAAGGTTTATCTTTTAAAAAAGCACCACTGAAAGCCGCATTAATCTTGTATACTTTAAGATACTTTTAGCACTTGATTGAATTTTTTCTCGTTTATTCTGTTAAGATACTTTTTTCATAACTCGAATGAGCACACAACAAATTCGAAGCTTTTGCAAAGCTATTGAAATTATGTATGATATTTAACTCAAAAGTAAAACTCGTTTTCTTTATTATCTACTATTTTGATTATCTTGAAATAATTTAGCAAAAGAATTTTTTATTCCTATTTGAATTTTTATTTAGCGCACTGGATGCCCCCCGCACACAAAACAGTATTCGTTTGGAGTAAACCAACCAGCTGTAGCTACGAGCAGCAACTGTTTCATCGAAAGTCACAGCACGTCTGCAACGAGTTGGGCTCTCGTTCAGTTCAGCGATTGAAAGCTACTATTTGTGGTTGAACGTGGTTGAATAAGGTTGAAAGACATGCGTTGAAATTAAACTAAAATGCGCGTGAGTTTTTTTATTTGTTGTTTTTGTTGTTGTACACTTTTTATTTTAACGTTGTCTTGTTTTGATTTTATTGTTGCAATTTGGTTTTTTGACTTTTCACCTTTTAGTCTTGTGCATGCGTAGATTTTAAAAATTGTTGTTTTTTTTATTTTTTTCCTCTATTTTTAGTTATTTTTGTAACTAGTTTTTCTGCTAATTTTGTATTGCATGCTTTCGTGCTTGAAAATGAGTGTTTTGGGGCCCATGCTGTGTGCTGCATTTGTTGTTGTTAAATCCATTGTTAAGATATATATGTACATAAATTGATTTTTTACTCAGTGTTGCTCTCATCAAATTTAAAGATTTTCCACATAAGAATAATTAAACTATTTATTTTCATATTCATAATCATACACTCATATTCATATTTATTCATATTCATAATAATATTCGTATTCATATTTGTATTCATATTCATACTCATATTCATAATCATACGTATATTGATATTCATAATAATATTCATATTTATATTCATATTCATACTCATACTCATACTCATACTCATACTCATACTCATTCTCATACTTATACTCATACTCATACTCATATTCATATTCATATTCATACTCATACTCATACTCATACTCATACTCTTACTCATACTCATACTCATACTCATTCTCATACTCATACTCATACTCATACTCATACTCATACTCATACTCATACTCATACTCATACTCATACTCGTACTCATACTCATACTCATACTCATACTCATACTCCTACTCATACTCATTCTCACACTCATGCTAATACTCATACCCATACTCATACTCATATTCATACTAATACTCATACTCATACTTATTCTAATACTCATACTCATACTCATACTCATTCTCATACTCATACTCATATCCATACTTATACTCATACTCATACTTATACTCATACTCATACTCATACTCATACTCATACTCATACTCATACTCATACTCATACTCATACTCATACTCGTACTCATACTCATACTCATACTCATACTCATACTCATACTCATACTCATACTCATACTCATACTCATACTCATACTCATACTCATACTCATATTCATATTCATACTCATACTCATACTCGTATCCATACTTATAATCATACTCATACTCATACTCATACTCATACTCATACTCATATCCATACTTATACTCATACTCATACTCATTCTCATACTCATACTCATACTCATACTCATACTCATATTCATACTCATACTCATACTCATACTCATACTCATATCCATACAGTCCACCCTAAACAAGTGCGCGTGCGTGGTTTAACTGTCAAAATTGGCTCATGCACATACATTTTGTATGAAGCCTACCGAAACACTCACCGGACTGCCGCAACATGAATCGAATTTCCAATTTTGACAGTGCGGATGTGAAGTTAGCTGCATAAAACCAAAGTATTAGAACAAAGAGTAATCAGCTGCTATTAATTAATTAATCTCAATTGCAAATGGAAGTATTTGCAATATTAATAGATTTTTACACAATACTTAAAGTTTCTTTAAAATTTTTATACCATCTGACTGAGCTGGTTCGAGAGCAGCAGTTTTTTCCGCAGCGCACTTGTTTAGGTTAAGCGTAAAATAAAATTGCGTGGCGCTTGGGAACGCAGCGCAACGCGCACTTGTTTAGGGTGCACTATTACTTATACTCATACTCATACTCATACTCATACTCATACTCATACTCATACTCATACTCATACTCATACTCATACTCATACTCATACTCATACTCATACTCATACTCATACTCATACTCATACTCATACTCATACTCATACTCATACTCATACTCATACTCATACTCATACTCATACTCATACTTGTACTCATACTCATACTCATACTCATATTCATACTCATACTCATATCCATACTTATAGTCATACTCATTCTCATACTCATACTCATACTCATACTCACTCATACTCATACTCATACTCATACTCATACTCATATACATATTTATATTTATATTCATACTCATATTAGTTTTTATATTATATTCATATTTATATTCATATTAATATTCATACTCAAACTCATATTCGGATTCATATTTATACTCATAATCATATTCATAATCATAATCGTAATCATATACATACTCATACTCATATTCATATTTATAACCATATTCATATTCATAATCATATTCATAGTCATACTCATACTCATATTCATATTCATACTCATACTCATATTCGTATTCATATTCATATTCATATTCATATTCGTATTCATATTCATATTAATAATCATATCCGTAATCATATTCATATTCTAATTCATATTCATATTCATATGCATATTCTTATTCATATTCATATTCAGAGACACACTTATATTCATATTCGTACTAATATTCACATTGATTAAATCTTCCTTTATATTACTTGAAACCCTGAGCACTGCTGCCACTCTCCTTTTCCAACGCCCATAAGACCTATAACTTCACAGCTATTCAGTAAGGCATATTTAGGGTGCATGGGAGGTGCAACTCCCCCTTTTCGAATGAAAAAACCATTCATGGTATGTGTTTAATAATTTCCTAAAGTTTCATGAAACCGAATTTCGAGGCTGTGTGACCAATAATTCCAAAGCTATTCGTTATCGAAAATGTATGGTGTATTTGAGTTGCCACGCCCACTTTCACAATCGGCACCAGACTTCACAGAAACACTCTCAAGACTTTTCTACCATTTCACTGATAATTTTATAAACGTTTGTTTAGCGGATTCGTAGTCCTTACTTGATACACACACTAAGAAGTCCAATCCCGGAAGCTTTTCTCGGTCCCGGGATTATAGGGATTGAAAATCTCAATCCCGGGATTAGTTCGGGATTGAAAATTTGAGGAAGTAAATAATTTAAAACGTTTTTAATACAATTTTTTGTTATGTATTACTTGAAACTACAAAATGCAAATTAATTCATACCAAAACCAAAACAAGACACATTAAGGGTATTCACAATTGCGTTGTTTAAGGGTACAATAAGGGTATTCACAATTGCGAGAGTAGTTAAAAAAACCCGCTGTATTGATACCACATTGTTTTACATGAAATCTCTAAAAATTAAAAGTGTGGTTATTTTAGTAGCGCAATGACATGTTTAACGAACGTGGTTTTTAAGGTTCCATAGACAACTGATCTGTTGCCAGTTATTTTCTAATTGCAAAAGTGGAAGAAGCTCAAAATGCAAGTTGAACTTTTTATGCCATACATTAATAGAATATATCAAATTAGATAGTTAATTTATTTGCATAGTAACAAAAAGCTATAGTGGGAGGTTCGCAACCACAAATTCTATTTTAAAGGGTGTTCATATTCGTGATTTTCTACTATTTTCTTAAACCCAACACAACTTTACCACCTTTATTACTAATAAACACACAAAACTTAAATTAAATTAATGCCTAGCAAGTTGTATTTATTTAATCTTTTCAGTGGATTTACCCAATATTTTGGGCACATCAGAAAGTAATTTTAGAAAAGCAAAAAAAAAAAAATTTGTTCGGCCTATTTTTTGGCTTTAATGATAAGAATGTTAAGAGGATTTAAGAAACAAAGATCTTAAGGATTGAAAAACCTTTTAGGAATTTAAAAAAGACTTTGTGCTGAATAGGAGCAAAATATTTTTTTCTTTGTACAAGCTTGCAAAACATAAGTAGCGCAGGTTAAAATCAGACTTATGTTTTTTTTTTCATCTTTAAAGGACTTAAATGATAGGAATATTACCTCAAAAAAATTATTTTTTTCTTAGTTTAGCCTAGAAATTTAAAGAACAAAAAATATAACAAAATAAAATACAGAACAGTTTAAGGTATTACTATATCTTACATTTTTTTTTTTGTACATTGTGTTCATGATTTTTTTGTTATTAAGGCAAATTAAGGTTGGAAAAGACTTTTCAAAATTAATTTTTTTATTTTAATTATATTTAAAGTAATTATTAAGCTGATCAACGCGTTTTATTTTTTATTGGAGAGTTTTGTTTGGATATTATTAGAAGTATAACCCACTGATGAGAAGCACCGTTCTGATTCTATGCAAGTTGGAGAAATAGTTGTACGATAATCGTAAGCAATTTGTAAGTTTCGATCGCGATTGCCTTCACCACAAAACAAAATTATTTCCTAAGTCAGAATATCTGACAATTTTGAAATACATAGCTTAATTTCCGATGTTGCAAATCTTCTAAAACTTTGCAAAGTCTTTGCTCCAGTGATTTACGCTCATCGTCCTAACTATCTTTTTCAGCCTCAACAAAAGGTTTTTCTAATTCTATATTCATATCAACTTAAAATGAAATGTTTGCATTTACATGAATATTTGTAATAAAAATTCTTTATTTAAAAATCCCGGGATCCCGGAAAGACAATCCCGGGATTTAAAAAAGCTTAAATCGTCCGGGATCCCAGGATTGACTTCCCTAATACAAACATACCCTAATTTTTTTATCAAAATTTTACGGGACTGAAGCGGAATTCGAAAGCTCGTCACAAAAAATAATTTTGAGAATTTTTTCAGATTTTTTGAAAAAGGTTTAAAGGTCGCTCAAGGTCGTTTTTTCCAAACAAGTAGCTCTTCAAAAATAAAATGTTCCAACAATCTTATTTAGAAATAAAAATGTTCAAATTTTATTTTCGTGGGCTTGAAAGAGGGGTTCCAACTGTTTGAGCAGGAGGGTAAAAAAAATAATTTTTTTTAAATGTTGGTGTTTTTTGTTTTAAACTTAAATTTCTCCAAATTTTCGCTCTAAATATAAAGCATTAGTATGCAGTTTTAACCAACATTTACTTTTAAGTAAGCAAAAGAAAAAAAACGGTAGTTTATCTTATTTTTACTGAAGTTATGCGCATGTAAAGTTTTGAAACCATGTCATTTTCGGTAAATTTATTAGTGCGAGCTCCGATTTTATAAATAGCAGTTGTAAAGTCTTTGGTTTGTATGTAGCCATGTATCATGAGGAGATAAAGTTTAATTTAAGTCAAAAACAATTGCAAAATGGTAATATTTTCATTAATTTTTATTATTTTTTAACTCTTTTTTGCAGCCGAACTCAACTACCTGTGTATATTTGATTTTACCTTTAACTAAAGTAGTCGATAAATGTTTCATAATTTAAAATTCTGATAAATTTAAATAATCATCTTATGACAAAATAAGGTTGCTTCTTTAAGTTAATTGTTAATAAATTTATGCAAATAAAAAAGAAATAATCATAAAAAATTTTTAAAGGAGGAATATGGCTTCAGTAAAAAAAAAGATGTGTGGCATGTTGGAAAAACCATTCCTGCTTTAAAGTCGTTCTACCTCCCAGCAAAACAAGAGACTATTTGACTACTTTAGTTAGAGGTTAAATTAAAAATGCACAGGTGGTTGAGTACGGCTGCAAAAAAGAGTTAAAAAGAATAAAAATTAATAAAAGTACTTTTAAATAACTTTTTCTCCTCGTGATACATGGCTTTACTCATACCAAAGACTTTATAACTATTATTTATAAAATCGGTGCTTACTCTAATAAATTTACCGAAAAAAGACATGTTTTCGAAACTTTAAATGCGCATAACTTCAGTAAAAAAAGATAAACTAGCATTTTTTTCATTGACTGACTTAAGAATAAATTTTGTTTAATACTGCATACTAAGATTTTATAATAAGAGTGAAATTTAAGTTTTTTGGAGAACTTAAAAAAAATGGAGAAATTTAAGTTTTAAACAAGAAAACAGCAAAATTTTTGAAAATAAATTTTTTTAACCCTCCTGTCCCCCTTTCTGATGCACTGGATCTATGTAACGGTAGTGCATCCTATTCTACTCTATGGGATTATTGTGAGGTGGCCGGCTGTGAACAAATAACATTCCTCAGGCACTTGGAGAAAACTCAGCGGCAGGCAGCGCTATGCATCACGGGGGCACTGAAATCAACTCCAACTAAAGCGCTTGAAACCATTCTAAGTATGGACCCCCTGGACATACACACAAAACTAATAGCCGGAAAAACGCCACAAAGCCTTACGGCAGCAGGCAACATGCACATTCAAAATTTTGGACATTGTACAATCGGAAAGGATCTACCTAGTAGCACGGACTACATGGTGCCTCGCACAATAGTCAATTCCAAAGTACGAACTCTTCTGGGACCAAAGGACTGGTGCAAAGGTATATAACAAGCACAGCAGGCGGTCAACTTATTTACCGACGGCTTCAAAATGCCTACGGGGGTAGGTGCAGCGGTGTATTGCGCAGAGCCTAATATAAGGCAGCCATATAAACTGCCGAACCACTGCAGTATCTTTCAGGCGGAAGTATTTGCCATAAGGAAGGCTGCTGAGATAGCCCTCAGCATGGACACACAACACTCTAACATCAACATTTTCTTTGACAGTCAAGCGGCGATCAAATCCATGCGCTCCGCTGGCTTCAAGTCCAAAAGTGTCTTGGCTGGCAGAGATGCACTAGATGCACTATGCGCTTCGAAAAGAGTGCGCATCTACTGGGTCCCTAGCCACCAGGGCATTGAGGGAAACGAGATGGCAGATGGTTTAGCAAAGGAAGGCACCGGGCTGGAATCAGAACTCGCAGAACATGTACTTACTCCGCTACAAGAGTTGTACAGGAACCTCGAAAGAAGAGCCACAATAGCAGCGAATCGTAGATGGAAAGATACGACATCGTGCAAAATCTCGAAAATCATGTGCAATGCACAATGCGAAAAACGAACTCTGTTCATCTTGGCACGCCCGCGCAAAGATTGCAGGACACTAGTGGGCATGCTCACTGGTCACTGCATGACGGCAGCCCACGCGAGGAAGCTGGGCATCACCACGGATGACAACTGCAGGAAGTGCAAGGAACCGAAGGCATCCGGTTTAACCTAACCTAACCTACCCTCCTGTCCAAAAACACAGTTGGAACCCCTCTTTCAAGCACACGAAAATAAAATTTGAACATTTTTCTTTTCAAATATTGTAAGATCGTTGAAACATTTTATTTTTCAGTTATGCACTCATTCTGGGTATAAAGTACAAGTATTAATTTGAAGAACTACTTTTTATGGAAAAAAACGACCTTGCGCGACCTCTAAACCTCGGAAAAAGTAGGAGTGGCAACATTTATATGTATAGTGACCGCCACTTGGCCCCATTGCACCTAAATACCAAGCTTCACTATAAAATCGTGTACAACTCAGGAATTATGATTTCTGAAAAGTGGGAGTAGATAAAGTGCGACACGCTTATTTTTGTACAGTTTCCAACAGTAAGCATATGAACTTAATTACCAAATTTTAGTCTTCTATGGTAAAAACCATCTGATATATAAAATTTTTACTGTTTTTCGGGTGGTTAAAGTGGGCGTTGCAATATTTATATATATTGGAAAGTCCTAGCGTTCGGACGTCACATTCACAAACATTTTTTTATAAATTTTGCAAATTTTATTAACAGCTTTTCAAATTAGATGAATCTGGTTATATAGCTTTTCATGAGTATAATTTATAATAATGATAACATCCTGCATCTTACCGCAGTTTATATAAAATTTTTTTGTTTTTCGTGCATTCAGACGTAACTAAAAAAGGAAGTTCTTGTAAGACTAACACTCGAACTTAGAATATTTCTGCTAAAAGGTCGATCGCACCTCGCAAGTCTGAAGGAAGAAAAAATTACAAATTAAATAAGCTTTAAAAAAGGCCAACATCATCTCAAGTATTTTTTTTTTTAAAGTCAGAGTTAACAATTTTATTTGTTGGGACGTTACGTGTCGGACGTCACAAATTTTTCCATTGTAGTTTAATTGGATAATTAAGTAATTACCCAGTGGGCAAAAGCAGGTCTTTGAAGCGCTTCTAGCAGGCCATCATATGGATTTCTTAGCCCTTCCATGCTTGTTTCCAAGCCCATAAGCTTTTTTATATGAAACGAGAAAATTTTCTAGGCCATCCGCTCTCGTGACTCTAAAGAAGCCTGCTAAAAAACCCTTCTTTAGAATGTACATTAGAAAGAAAAGCAATATAAATATCAACTTGAAATAAAAAAAGCTTTAGACAAATTCCAGATTTGAACCAGCGTCCTCTCAGCTGGCGGTCCGGCATCTTACCCACTCGTCCACCTCAGTTGTTAATAAACTTCAGCTTATTTTGCATCATTACAAATGAAAGTAAGTTTTTGGGAACGGGGGTTCGCAACCCAGCTCGGCCCAAAAAAATTTTTTTTTTTAAATCGACATTTTTTTACAAATTTTTCTGTCCATTTAAAAATTTTTTTTTGGAATTTTTTTGTAAATTTCTTCATACAAAAATAATAGAAAAGACTTAGAATTTTTCCATATAAAAGTTTTCATATAATGTGATATGCAATGTGTTAGATTTCGGAGACCTGGGTTCGCGTCCCAACTCGGACAAAAAAAAAATAATTTTTTTTTTGTTTTTTCTTAAAGATTTGATTTTTTTTTAAATGATCTGATCATATATAAATTTTTTTAAAAATTTTTTTAAAAATTTTTTTATATAAAATAACAGGAAAAGACTCCAAACGTTCCAAAGGTAGGCCTTACAGAAGCACTCATCAATGCAGCGATAATGGAAGGTATATTGACGCCACTAAGAGCACTACTAGCATGCATTCTTTTGCGTATCGCTAGCTAAAATGCCCACTGGGTAGGTAGTGAAGTTTTTATGAAAATAAGTAAATAAAGAGCGAATTTGATATATAGTCTTTTCCTTGCTTCAACCATTTTTTCACTATCTTTAGCCAATGTCTTCCATTTTTACCATATCATGGTAAATGAATTTATGTATAAATTGCTTAAATAACTTAATTGAAATGTTTTTCTTATATTATATCATAAAATAATACGTTTTTAATAAGTTTTAATTTTTTAGTCACGGTTGAGTTTTCTGTGTATTTGCCAGACCGTCACCTAAATACTAAGCTTCATTATCAAAATGTGAACATCTGAGAATTAAAACATTTTCTGGAAGTGGGCGCAGACATGGTGCGACCAGGTTCTTTTTTTGCATAGTTGTCTATAGTAACCATATGAACCAAATCAGAAAGTTTTAGTATTATACGATCAAAACCACCAAACCCACGATTGGTGGGCGGTAAAAGGGGTCGTGGTTACATTTATATAAAGGGTGGTTAAATTTTAAGGGCTGATGTTGAATGTGAACCACACCTAATCGTCAAGTTTTTTTCTGCATTTCATTTGACATTTCTCAATTTCAGACTAATGCAATTTTAACCATGGAAAGATACACAATCGAGTAACGCGTAAAAGTTATTCAGGCTTATTATGAAAATGAACGTTCAAATCAAAATGCATATCGTGCACTTCGTGATTTTTTTCGGACAACTTAATCGTCCAAATGTGCGTACAATCGGAAAAATCGTGCAAAAATTAGAGCAAACCGGGTCTGTAGGAGATGTGAAAACACCAGTGCATGCTCGTACACCTCGTACTGCAGTAAATATTGCTGCTGTTCGCGATAGTGTGGCTGAAGAGCCGTCCACCTCAACTCGTCGTCGTGCCCAACAATTGCACCTCTCACGCTCGTCGTTGATGAGCATTATGCATTAAGACTTGCATTTACACGCTTACATGGTGCAATTGACTCAAAAACTAAAGCCTCTTGACCATTTCAAGCGTCGTCAATGGTCAGAATGGTGGCAAGAAATGGCAACAGTGGATGATCAATTTTCGAAGAAAATCATCTTCAGTGATGAGGCACATTATCACTTCAGTGGATTCGTCAATAAGCAGAATTGCCGTATATGGGCGAATGATAATCCAAGAGTGATTGTTGAAAAACCATTGCACCCACAAAGAGTGACTGTTTGGTGCGGTTTATGGGCTGGCGGCATCATCCGTTTTTTCCAAAATGAGGCAGGTCAGGCAGTTACTGTGAATTTTGTTCGCTATAGTGAGATGATAACGCACTTTTTATGGCCCGAATTGGAAGATATGGATGTGGACGATATGTGGTTTCAACAGGACAGTGCCACTTGCCACACAGCTAACGAAACAATGGCTCTTTTGCACGACAAATTCAATGGCCGTGTTTTCTCACGTGGTGGCGATGTCAATTTGCCGCCAAGATCATGTGATTTGACACAGTTGGACTTCTTTTTTTGGGGTTATTTGAAAAAAAAGGTGTACGTCGATAAGCCAGCAACAATTCAAGAGCTATAGGATGAGATAATTCGGCACAATAACGGCATAGAACCTCAATTATGCCTCAGCGTCATCAAAAATTTGGACCATCGGATGGAGGTGTGCCGCCGAGGTCGCGGCGACCATTTGGCCGATATTTTGTTTCATACATTATTGAACTATACCAATATTATCACAATAAAAAGAAATGACAATAATTATCCTAAACAATTTGTGTTTTATTCAAAATCAACATCGGCTCTTAAAATTTAACCACCTTTTTATATAGTGACTGCCACTTGGAGTACCTACTTGACAAGTTGCACTATTAAAACGTGTACCACTCAAAAATAAGCATGATTTGGTTTTGAAACTAAATTTCACAGGTTAAAAGCATAAAAATGAAAAAGTATATATCAAAGAGATAGCTCCAAAAAAAATTATAACAATTTAACCGAATATTATTTTTTAACTATTTTTACTGGTGATGGCTTTTATTCCCTAGTTTTTGAATGGCCAATAAATACAAATCTCAAATAAAAACTAGTAAGGAATTATCTTTGACTGAATAGAAGTTTAAATACCCCCACTGCCGTATTTTAAATAATTTTAGGTCTTAAATTTTGTATTATTTTGATGATGTCAATTTTATTGGTCGCGTTTTGTATCCAAATATTTAAAATTTGAAACTCACAGTCCTTTTTATTTATTAAAGCTTTTATGTTTAAAATCAGGCACAAACATTAATTTCTTTTTTTTTTAACTAAAAGGTTTTACTATTATGATAACGTTATTTTGCATTTTCAGTTTTTTTTTTTAATTTCAAACATCGAGTGGATAGCTAAAATTTAAAGTCATTAGATTAATTTTTGCGGAATGGGAAGGGATTTTACCGCTTTGATACTCATACTTCATATGGGAGGTAGACGTGATTTTTATTCAACTTTAACAAATTTTATACGTGCAAAATTTGAAGTCACTACATTAATTTTTATGAGATTTAAAGAGATTGTACTGTTTTGGTAACCTCACTTTGTATGGGAGGTAGCCGTGGTTTTCATTCGATTTTTCCAAATATAATATTTAAAGTACATATTAATTGTTAAAGATTATGTGCAAAATTTTAAATCATTAGATTAATTTTTGGGGAATTGAAAGAGATTTTACCGTTTTGGTAAACTCACTTTGTACGGGAGGTAGACGTGATTTTTTCGACTTTTACAAACTTTATATTCAAAGTGGATCTTAAAGGTTAAAGCTTATGTGCAAAATTTGAAGTGATTAGATTAATTTTTTTAGATTTAAAGATATTTTACCGTTTTGATTAAGTCACTTTGTACGGGAGGTAGATGATATTAGTGGTTTAAGTTAATTTGCAAAATTTGAAGTCGTTAAATTAGTTTTAGAGGAATTAAAAGATATTTTATCGTTTTCGTTCAGTCACTTTGTATTGGAGGTATGCGTGCTTTTTATCCGATTTGGCTTATTTTCGAACTTGACCTCCATTTTTGAATAAAAAGCTTATATATTGAATTTCGTTACGATAGCTATAAAATTACGGCTGTTTTCGTGATCAAAGGCAGACAGATGGACAGACAGACATGGCTAAATCGACTCAGGAGGTGATGCTGATCAAAAATAGATGTACTTTCCTATACTGGCCACGCCTCCTTATCGGTGTTACAAACGGAGTGACAAAGTTAATGTACCCTATTAGGTTTTTTTAAGTGGGGGTATAAAAAAACGATTTTTACTGCTTTAACGCTTACAAACACTTTTAAAGAGATATTATTAAAATTTACAATAAAAACTTACTAAATTATAATGGTTCTTGTATTAATTAAATACATGAATTCTTAAGTATATTTTTAATAAATTAAATACGAATAATTCTTTAGTCGAATTAAAAAAATTAAATAAAAAGTATTTTATTAAGGGAGATCACAAATTATTCAAATGTTTGTTCAAATAAAAAAAAAATCAAATTAGATGCCGCTTTAATATAGTTTAAAGTAGTTTATCCACTACATGTTCTTAAATTAGTTTTTTAATGACTTGCTTTGAAAAACAAGTTATTTTGTTCCTATAAGTTATAGATTCATATTTATATTCATATCCATATTCATATTTAGTTAATTCCTATAAATGTTTAAAATTAACTTTTTTTATTGATGCCCAATGTGCAGAAAAACGGATGCATATCTGTTTCGAAACCGTTACGAGTCCGTCAGCGCGGAATTGGCTCCGTTATGTTTCGATGGAAACGTTTCGAACTCGTTACAAATCTGTCAAAATAATGTTAGAACGTTAACGTAAATGGCAATTTTTTACGTTATCAATTTTTTCAGTTTTGTTCTAAATAACTTAATTAAATCATCAGCCACGTGGTCCTGAAGCTCGCCTTCTAACAGAATAGAAACACTTGTCAGAATTTTTCAATAATTATGATGATTGAGCAACAAGTTACACGTGCCAGGCTATAGTATAGCTGTATTTTCGGGGAACTTTTCAAAAAGCGTTAATTTTGTATGCTTTGTCATTATAGCTGTAGTTACAGTTTATAGTTATTGGGATGTTTCAAGGAAATAATAATCAATTTTTTTATGGTATAAGTGGAAGTCGTCCTTTAATTCACCAACAATGTACTCGTATATTTGATAATTTGAATTAATATTTTTACCATTTAAGCTAGCCTCCACTATTCTCTTACAAATTTGTTTACAAAATAATTGTTTTTGTTTTGATTTACGTCTGATTTCCTGCAAGAAATTTTCGAAATTGAATGCATTTCACTTGTTTAGCGAACATATATATTAAACATCTGTAGCTAAATGCGTGTATTTAACATATAATATTATATATATTTTAAAATCTAATTGTTAAAAAAAAACGAGTCCATCGCGAATTAGCATTATTAAAAATAAAAAAATCCGTCTCGAATCGAAAAAAGAGTTTGTTCCGAGTTCGAGACGAGTCCGAAAAAACCGAAAAAGCAATTCGCATTTTTGAAAGGAATTTCGTTCGAAAAGGGATCAGTTTCGAATAAAATATACGAAGAAGCGAGTCCATCTCGAATTCGAAACGGATTCGTATGGCACACTGGATATCTACGTATGCATAGTTTGATTTATCTAATATTATATGTTTATAACTGTTACACATACATTTGTCACACATTTTCCACTTTTTTTTATTTTGAAATTGTGGTGTCACAATGAAAAATTTTCTCACACAATGAGAATGAGTGACTCATGCAATTTTAAAATAAATAAGTAAATAAAATTTTTAAAAAATGTTGTTTTATTCAAAAGTTTGTTGTGCATGTAAAATAACAGTTCGTCGTCCAGGGACTGCAGTGGGTTTTGATAAATAGTTTTAACAGAAATTTTTGGTGACCTATTGCCCCATTTACCGTACCATTAACTCAAAACTGTTAAAATGGTGTATGAAGCCATTATTGCAATAAAAGTGTTAAGAAATTCATTTTGGATTGGTTCAAAGGCCTATTCCGTGCAGAATAACCAATTTGAAGTTGGTGTTTTCATGGCTTTTGAATATTTTAAGAAATGGATGAAATAGACCAAAAATATCAAACATTTTTTGTTAGATGGGATTTTCCCAATATTTCACGGCCACAACCAAATCAAATATGAAAATAACTAGTTCTTCTGATTTGTATTTTTAGAACGCACAGTGCTAACTGTTTTCAACATTTTTCTTCATTTTGTAGGAGTACCCCAGCAGGTTGGAGGTGAACAAATAATAGGAGCTAGTGACACATTTGATTCTTATAGGATCAACCGCGGAGAAGGAATAAATTACAATATTTTCGACATTTTTTCGAATTTTCTTTGGTTTTTTATAAGTGGATTCTCAAAAGGGTGTTTGATGGAGAGTAAGTATGTTCAGAAGAAATATAGGTTAAACAAATTATGGGACCGCTTATACATTTGACCTCTCTATGCGATAATTTTTAGGAGATATGAACTATTTTTGATATATTTCTTTGTTTTTTATAAAGGGGCCTGGAGATGGGTGACAGATGGAATAGATATACGGGTGTATTTTGAAGAAACGTTAGGGGGTAAAAAAATACATTTGAAACCTTAAAGAATCATCCTGGGGGGATCTAGGAATTTTTTTCTATATTTTTCTTGATTTTGTAGAGGTACCCCCGGGGTATAAAAAAGTTTGAGGTAAAAAAATAAGATAGGCTTTTTGACCATTGGACACATTTGACCATTCTAGCGGGCAACCCCGGAGGAGCAATGAATTATTTTCCCCATTTTGCTTATGTTTTGTAATTTTTATTTTTTTAGGTGGATCCCAAAAGGGGTTCAGAATACATTTTGGGGAGGTTAAAAATTAGAAGACCTCCCCAGCAGTTATTTTGGAGGCAATTGGAAAAACTAACTATTTCATTTCTAGCGCAATTTGTATTTGCTATGAAATATAATGAAACATAAGACTTTCAGCGTAGAACAGTTTATTTCGGTTTTATTTTGTTTTCTTGACAAAATTTTTACTGACAAAAATAACTTAAATCTGAAAACGTGTTGTGGAAATTTCCTTTCAAACTGTTTGAGGAAAATCAATTTAAAGAATGAAACAAAGGTAAGTTTTTGCATTGTATTTAAAAAAAGTAACTACAAAATTAAAGTTTTTTCTAAATGACCTTGTTATTTATTATGTTGATTTTATATGATTTAAATACAAATTCTAAATGTTTGATAGTTTAAATCATACTTGATTTTAAATAGAAATTCTAGTTGTTTGAAAAAATATATAAAAAAAAGTAACAACAAAAATAAAAGTTTGAATACTTTGAAACAACTTTCAGATCTATTAAGACTTAAGACTGTAGCAAAAAGTACCAGTTTTCAAATGATCATATTAGAAATAGTTCATATATAAGGAACTAGTCCAAAACTATTTAAAAGTTGGTCCAATTTTCTGCAGGGTCGCTACAGGGGCTAATTTTGGGGAGATATGGACTATTTTCGTAATTATTCTAAATTTTTTGTAAAAAGATCCCACGAGTGGTGGCAAATAGAGGGCATACATTAAAAAAAAAAATGGGTGAACAAATAATAAAACAAGCTTATACATTTAACCCCTCTAGGGCTCATCCCTGGGAAGTTATAAAATAATTTTGACATTAATTTTTTCCAGCTTCTAGTTTGATTTTTGTGTTTACCATGTTTACCTATCTAACAGATATCAAATTCAGCTTTTCTGCTACGACATAATTGTAGTTGTTTTTTTTTTTGTTATTTACAATAGGTGATACCTCCCAAAGCTCTCCCGACCTAAGATTCAATACATTTGAACGTTATAACTAACTCTTGCTTCTATTCTCACATAAAATCTTAGCCTTGCTAACATAACGTAATTCTGAGAGAGCGCTGGCACTTAATTTTTAAAATTTACCAAACTCGTCTAAAAGTATTTTCCAATAACTTAATACGCAATTTACTTATATAAACAAATCTACGTTTTTCGCAAAATTACAATAAGAACTCGAAGATAAGCCAAGGACTTTTAATAAATAGCTAAAAATTTTTAAACCAAAAAATACATTTAATAACCTTGCGTGTCGATGTTGACCCATCACCTTGTGGATAAAATAAGTTAATATACTAAAACGCAAATAATCACTACAAATGCAATAACATTATCAGTAATATTTCTAATGAGCTCATCACATGAAGAGCCAACAACCAGGCGTTGAACCTAGCTAAAAGTCTTAAGCAAACACAAGAGTGCCGAATACATGAAAAAGACTAAAGGAGCGCCCATCACCAAAGTCATCAGATAACGCAGCAAGGGTTCAAAAATTTATAATTTTCCTATCAGAGAACACACATGAGAAAATAAAATAAAAATAAAAACTGGATCCAAAAAGCGCCACAAAAGCCACCAGCTTGGAGTTTCCCATCCCCCAGCGTCTCATACTTAAGAAGTCAACAAAAACTCGAAAGTGAGTAGAATTGTTGCTGTTGTGTTTATTTTCTTACTATATATTTATGTTTTTTTATACAAATTTTGAAACAGACTTTCACGCTATTTTAGGGAGCAACAGACTGACTGCAGCAAGTCAACAGCACCGATGCTTGACGCAGTTCTGGTGACCATACTGCTGGTGAAATGAAGCAACTGAAACCGAGCCAAGTGCCAAGTCTTGGGGTTAAAATGTTGCCGCACCTGCAATCGCTATAGTGACGCATAAAAAACCCATCAATATAAATAGAAAAATCAAAATCTGTGAAGTGTCAAATTCGACAACCATAACTAAAAAACCATTGATCTCATTTCGCATAGCTGTCCCTCTTGTGTTGTTGTTGTTGGGTGCTTTAATTAATTTTCCGCATGTCTGAAAAAGCAAAATGTTGTGTGCGATGTGGGAAACTTTGGCGTGGAGTTCACTATCTATGTAGCTAGTATGCGTTGAATTTGCTTGCTTTTGTTGTTAAAAAGTTTTGGCATCTTCGAAAGTAATTTCATTTATTATGGTCTTAGATTGCTAGCGATGCATTCAAATTTCAAAGTTGGTCTCTCAAAAATGTTGATGTATACATTTTTAAAAAATCGATTACTCGTGGGAGTTCATTAATTAATCTGAATTTTTTTTTTTTTTGAATATGTACCCCAAGTCAAATGAAACTTGATTAAATTTATTAAAAACTACGACAATCATATTTGTCGTACCAAAAATAGGTATTAGAAATTACTTGCATGGTACATACAAGGAACAAAAAGTATTAGTAGCGCTATAAATAATGAATTTTGGAAGGTGGGGTACACTCTAAAGACTGATTTTAAAATCACTACAATTTTGTTAAAAGATCACACTATGAAGCGAGTTTTTTCAATTCTGTCTAAAATTCTGCATTTTTTTCCAAAATATGTACACTTTTTCTACTTTTCACGCTATTCCAGCATTTTTTCGCTCAGAGAGTGTTAAAATATGTATTCTCTTTCTACTTTTCACGCTATTTCAGCGTGCTCTCGCTCAGAGAGTCCTAAAAACGCTCCAGACTCATGATACAAAGAACTACAGATAAAGTATTGCGCATGTCCGCCATCTTTGCTGTGACGTGCTAGGTGCTCCTTGGTTAAAACGTAGTCACAATTTATTCATAGGGTATAAAGATTTTAAAATGTCTACATTTTCTTATGAAAACTTGTTTTACTGATATGAAATAAATATTGTTATATAAAGCACATGTCCAAAATAAAGTAAATATATTTTTTAGTACTGTTTGTGAAGAAAATTTTGCACATTTTGTAGGGGTGCTTTTTCCCCTTTTTACCGATTTACACAAAAAGCGGCTACGTTGCTTGATGTGCTTGACAGAATTTTGACTGTTTGCTCGTTCTCATTTTGCTATCTTCGTCACTTTTCTACATTTTCTTTTGAATGTATTCATCAAGTGTCACATTTGACGATACCGATGACGAGGTGCGCAGTAAATTTTGTTTGTTGCGCCGGGAATACTTTACCTGTAGCTCTTTGTATCATGCTCCAGACTAATGGTTTTAGCGGATTTTTTAACAGATGCATAATTTTCATCAGTTTGATTTTTGCTTCTTATGCAACAACTATGTTGTCAAATAAATAATAATAAAGTTTTTTCTAAAGTCAACATAATAAATAATAATATTAATAAAATATTAACAAAAATAGGTATTAATAAGTACAGTTAATCGTATAATATAATATAATATAACAAAGTTTTAATGTACCTTAAAATAATTCTTTAAAGTTAGTTCAAGATTTACAAATAAATATGTTCAAATGTAGTGTTTGTGCCTGTGAATATAAGATATTAAGCCTGTATCATAGGCATTTATATAAGTGCAAAAACTTAAATGATACCATTTTTAATTGTCTGAGTGAAAATTGCTTTAAAAAATTCAGATTCAATTTAAAAACTGCTTTATCTCTTTTATAAACGTTCTCTCAAATTTTAAAAAAAATATCTTTTTTAATATGAATTAAGTTAAAATTAATAAGCTTATTTTAAGTACGAAATAATTTTAAAAATAAAATCTATTTTTGTTTTATGTCCTAAACTTTTGTGTTCTAATTTTTGGCTTCTTTTGTTTTATATTTGAGTTTTCAAATTTTTTGGCACTAGTGGCAATGTGTAGTACAATCTCGAAAAATCTGTAACAACGCCAAGCGTAATGAAGAAGTTTTTTAATTTTGTAAACTCCTTCTGAAAATTTTGACTGCGTCTATTTCGAATATTTTCCGGAACAATAATGAAAAAACACGCATAAAAAAGCTTAATTACTTGAGTATTGAATAGTTTAGAGAGAAAGAGAGAAATGTGTGCGAGGCTTCACGTAATTATAGCGATTTCTTTAAACGAAAAAGAGCATGAGATTGATAGTTGTAGAAGAGAGTTTTTACAAGGGCGTGAAAGAGATTCTTATAGGTAAGAGGATTCACGCATTTTCAGCGTGAATTATTTTGAATTTTGGTCGATAGGATTTATCGACAATAAATATAGGCAGTTTGCGCTAGCAATTATTGTAGTTAATTCTCGTGAATTTTTATTTGAGTGTACTTTATCACCTCAGAGTGGCCGAAACGGCCAAATGATGAAGTATTATTTTTTCTGAATCAACGGATTTTTCATGTCAGAAGATAAAAGTTGATATTACAACTATAATTGTTAAAAAATAATTTATAAAGTTTTTTTTCCAAATGACCTCTATATTTATTATGTTGACTTTATATGATTTAAATACAAATTCTAAATGTTTGATAGTTTAAATCATACTTGATTTTAAATACAAATTCTAGTTGTTTGACAGTTTAAAATCGTTTATCGAGCTTAAGGTCAAAGTTAGAACAATTAATTGTTCTAACGAATTTTTCTAAAGAAACAACAACAACAACAAAGTTTTTTTTTCTCAATATGAAAGGAAAAAAAACCACTAGCAATTGATTTTATTGTACAATTTCTGCTCTGCTAAAAGCGTCATCAGAAATCTTTGTGATTGCCCGTGCAAGCGCGTTGACGCACTGCACCATCGGGGCGATGAGATTTTGAAGCTTCAATTTCTCATTTTTTCTCCTTAATTTCATAATGCCACCTTCGCTGTTGTATTTCTGTTTTACTTTAGTTTCTATGCTTATGTATATATGTAGTCCAACAGCCTGCTGGAATTCTGCACTAACAAAGCATGTTTACTGAAGTTGTTTTTAGAATTTTTGCTGATTTTGTTTTTCAGCTGTTTCCGTTTGGTCGAGCTCTACCATTTGATTAAAGTTTTTTTTCCAAATGACCTCTATATTTATTATGTTGACTTTATATGATTTAAATACAAATTCTAAATGTTTGATAGTTTAAATCATACTTGATTTTAAATACAAATTCTAGTTGTTTGACAGTTTAAAATCGTTTATCGAGCTTAAGGTCAAAGTTAGAACAATTAATTGTTCTAACGAATTTTTCTAAAGAAACAACAACAACAACAAAGTTTTTTTTCTCAATATGAAAGGAAAAAAAACCACTAGCAATTGATTTTATTGTACAATTTCTGCTCTGCTAAAAGCGTCATCAGAAATCTTTGTGATTGCCCGTGCAAGCGCGTTGACGCACTGCACCATCGGGGCGATGAGATTTTGAAGCTTCAATTTCTCATTTTTTCTCCTTAATTTCATAATGCCACCTTCGCTGTTGTATTTCTGTTTTACTTTAGTTTCTATGCTTATGTATATATGTAGTCCAACAGCCTGCTGGAATTCTGCACTAACAAAGCATGTTTACTGAAGTTGTTTTTAGAATTTTTGCTGATTTTGTTTTTCAGCTGTTTCCGTTTGGTCGAGCTCTACCATTTGATTAAAGTTTTTTTTCCAAATGACCTCTATATTTATTATGTTGACTTTATATGATTTAAACCCACCCGATGCACCCGATGGTGCAGTGCGTCAACGCGCTTGCACGGGCAATCACAAAGATTTCTGATGACGCTTTTAGCAGAGCAGAAATTGTACAATAAAATCAATTGCTAGTGGTTTTTTTTCCTTTCATATTGAGAAAAAAAAACTTTGTTGTTGTTGTTGTTTCTTTAGAAAAATTCGTTAGAACAATTAATTGTTCTAACTTTGACCTTAAGCTCGATAAACGATTTTAAACTGTCAAACAACTAGAATTTGTATTTAAAATCAAGTATGATTTAAACTATCAAACATTTAGAATTTGTATTTAAATCATATAAAGTCAACATAATAAATATAGAGGTCATTTGGAAAAAAAAACTTTAATCAAATGGTAGAGCTCGACCAAACGGAAACAGCTGAAAAACAAAATCAGCAAAAATTCTAAAAACAACTTCAGTAAACATGCTTTGTTAGTGCAGAATTCCAGCAGGCTGTTGGACTACATATATACATAAGCATAGAAACTAAAGTAAAACAGAAATACAACAGCGAAGGTGGCATTATGAAATTAAGGAGAAAAAATGAGAAATTGAAGCTTCAAAATCTCATCGCCCCGATGGTGCAGTGCGTCAACGCGCTTGCACGGGCAATCACAAAGATTTCTGATGACGCTTTTAGCAGAGCAGAAATTGTACAATAAAATCAATTGCTAGTGGTTTTTTTTTCCTTTCATATTGAGAAAAAAAAACTTTGTTGTTGTTGTTGTTTCTTTAGAAAAATTCGTTAGAACAATTAATTGTTCTAACTTTGACCTTAAGCTCGATAAACGATTTTAAACTGTCAAACAACTAGAATTTGTATTTAAAATCAAGTATGATTTAAACTATCAAACATTTAGAATTTGTATTTAAATCATATAAAGTCAACAAAATAATTTATATTCTTAATTTTACGGCCTCAAGGTTCAAAATATTAAAAGTGAAAAAACTATTATAATTTTAATTTTTATTGCCAATATTTCGATCGCCGTACTCTGGTCAAAAATTAAGAAAAGCTGGCTAAAATTCATAAAGACGTAATGTAACCATAAAACTAGAAGATAATTAATATTAGCCAGGAAAATTATCGATAGCAAAAATTGGAGGTCATTCCTAACACCGTTCGGAAAAAAAATAATAATCTGGCATATGTTTTTCACCTCATTTATGGTAGCAATGCTAAAATCTATGATTAGTTTTTTCATTAACTTCAAAAAATGTTCAATTCAAGTCCCGTTTTCAAGAAAATATGACCTGAAAAATGCACAAATTTAAAAATTGTATCATTTTTTTTTTAAGAGTTCCTTTTTTTAAACTGATTTATGGCCAAACAAAAACGAAATTATCTAGTCTAGGCATATTGCAGAATACTATAATTGCCATTATTTCAGATCATTCGATAATACATTTGAGAAATTGATAATTATATGTCTGTGGAGTAAAAAATATTACATTTTTGCCTCTTTGCATTCTTTTATGAATAAAGGAGCCATCACACAGTGCCCTTTTTCGATTTTAGGATGACATTGCCATATCTTAGAAACAGTAATAGCTACGGTCATGGAATCCAGGTCAACTGTTTCGCCTACCTCCCATACAAACGATATTGTTTTAATAAAAACAGAACGCATAAAATTGCTAATTTGAGTTTTTAAAGAGTAAATTAAGTTTATTTTACTACACTTAAACGTCATGCTAAAAATTAATAAAATCAGTTAACTTTGAGATATATCTCCCATAAATTTAGATTATCAAATTAACGAAGTTTAAAAGAAAAATTTTAAAAAAAATGGTTGCTAACACAAAATTAGGTCAGAACTTGTTTTAAGTTATAAATTTTATATTATTTTTAACCTACAAATTGTCTAGGAAATCAGTGCGTTTATTATATATATTACTGATTTTTAAGCGTTTTTTTCAAATAAAAATTTTTTCTTATTCGCAAGTAAGCGCAGACCTTTTTGCAGAAATGTAATATCAAAGTACTATATTTTATGATGGTAATAGATTTCAAGTGATATATGGTAATAAAAGCTTAATATTTTTTACTTAACTTTAGCTAAATTCAAACTCCTTCAAGAATTTATAAGCACACTTCGCTGCTTTTTTGTAATTTTTTTCCGTCAATATTTTGTTTTAATTTTTATTTTAATACAAAGTTGGTAAAAACTTTTTGTTTTTGTATTTATTGATCTAGTATATTAACATATAAGAAAAAAATTTCTTGTGCATGCCGCAAATTAAAATATATACAACAAAACCCTTAAGAATTAAAATTAAAAAATTAAACATTAGAATTAGTAATTAAAATTGAATTAAAATTGAAATTGAAATAGATAACAAGTAATAACACATTTATAAGTTAACACATTTATGAGTTATATAACAGCAAAACACTTAAGAATTAAAATTAAAAAGTAAACATTATAATTAAAATTGAATTAAAATTGAAATTGAAATAGATAACAACAAGTAATAACACAATTAATGACAAATTAATAACTTAAAGATAAAAGGGAGATTAATTGCAACTAAGAAATAACTTAGTAGAGAGAAAGAGGAAAGAGAACGAGGATAGTTAAGATTAAGAAAATAAGTTAAAAATGAAATGCTTGAAGGCTCTGTGATTGGAAACAACTTTAATGTTATTAGGCAAAGAATTCCGCAATCTGATTGCACTGAAAAAAAACAACCTGCTGGAGTTTTTGTAAAAGTGATTCAGAATCAAGAGATTCATGCCCCTGCTAGACCTAGAGAAATTAAGTTTTTAAATAGATAAAATGGACTACGCGAGTATATAATCTTATGTAAGAATAAACAATTTCGCGCTTCGAGATGGTGAAATAGGCAACGACCAAGTAGTTTTGTGCGAAAAAAGGATACATGCTCAAGCTTTTTCAGGCCATAGACATAACGAACAGCATTATTCAGGGCAACTAGCAACTTGTAAGAAGACCGTGAGTTCAAATTGCTATACACCACTTCAGAGTACGTAATAAGAGGTATTATTAGTTGCAAGACAAGTTTTCGTCTGATTTAAACGGGAACAAATACTGCAGTTATTCCCAAATTTCTTAATACATAATACACTTTACTAACACAAGAGTTTATATGGTCTTCACTGGACAGGGAACTATTATACGAAATCCAAGACTGGAGGCCTTATTGACAGCTTTCAACTTTCAGCTTTCATCATTAAGGAGGATTGAGGGAAAATCTAAGTAACAGAGGGGAGTTTTACAGATCGGCAAGACGTATGCTTTTTGGGGGGTTCAATTTAAGTTTGTTTTCTTTAGCCCATTTTGTTATAATATTTAAGTCTTTAATATTAAGCTTTGTCAAAAATATACAATTTTGCTCAAAGTTATAAATATGTCAAATTGTCCTTAATTTTTGGCTTTGCATAAGCTATTTTTTGTTAGGAAAAAGTTTCAACTTTTACGAATTCAAAAAGAAAGTAATCAGAGTACAGTTTTACCACTTTTAGAGTAATTTCTCAGAACATGAGGAATTTAAAATAGCTGTGAGTAATTTTTGAGGAATTTTATTTTGAAAAATTTTTGAGGAATTTAAAAAATTTTTAGAATTTTTTTTTAATCTACATACAAAAAAAACTTTGGCAGCACCTTTTTCTGGTTGATAGAAACACACCTTTAACCCTCTAAGACGTAAGAGTGCCTCAAGGCACTTATCATATTATTCGCAATAACAACAAAAGTAAAAGCTTTAATATCATGTGAATATTTTTGGCTGTTCGTAAGAAACACACCAATCTAAATGCAAAAGATCCAAAAGCTCTCAGAAGTTTTAATGATACTTTTATCGTGATTTGCAAGAGCCATATGTTTTTTTTTTTTTTTTGCATAAAATTCTGACTGGTGCACATTGCGTTTTGCTGTGATAATAAAAAAGAAATTGAACACAGTAATCAAACCCATAATTTTTTTCGTCAAAGGTATGTTTATACTCTGTAAATTATACTCTGTAAGACAACCGCATTCGCAACAGATTATTTTCCGTTCAAAGCTCCAAGAGTGCCTTGAGACACTTATTCACATTTTCTCACCTTACAGGTAAACGAAAGCTTCTCCACCATTTCTGAGTTTATTTTTGAATTCAAGAGCTATAATTTACCTTAGAAAAAATTATGCGACTTATTTTCTCCCATTATTTTAAAAAGTAGTCTTAGAGGGTTAAAATAAACTGACACTGAATTTTCCGATTGCGTTTCCCCATCACTATAAAAAAAATTGAAACAAGTGCAAACGAACTTAGTAATTGGCGTACGGTTTAAGCTAAAATCAGTTTAAACATGAAATAACTACAAGAAAAAGGATACATGGTTGCGGTCTGCATCGCAAGCAAAGGCATGCATTGACTATTATTTCTATTGTAGCAATTATCGATTAACTCTTTAAATCAACAAAAAAATTTTTTTACACATTGCCAATTTTGACTATATTCTTATTTTGACTAATTTTTATGTGATACCGTTAGTTTTGCCAAATCCGACTTAGTGATGCCATATACCTTAATCTTTTTCCTAATTGGGTAAGAGATATTTTAGAGCACTCCAGTAGAAGCCAGCAAAAACGAGCATATAAATTCAATCAAATTTGGCTTTTTAAGATCTCGATAATGAGTGGAGATTATTTTTACCTCGATTATTTTTAAGATCCAGAGTCGTATTAAAAACGAGTTTTTAATATAAAAAATTTAGTAGATATACATACATATATTAGGGTGTCCCAAAAAAAAAATCGTGTTTGATGTCCGAGGCTTTTCCACTTCCATTTGACCTAAGAAACACCCTCTATAAAGCGCATCTCAGTTGGTAACTCAGTTTAGAGGTCGCGAACTCATTTTCTAATTTTCCCATACGATTTGTATGGGGGAAAATCAGTTTTGCTGGTAAATTGAATTTAGAGCCATTATATTTTAAGGAAAATGGTTAAAAAACACGTTTTCCGTCAAATGTTGTCTGTTATGACATATCCAAAATTCATTTTCATCTGATTATTATTTGGTGGTCTGTGGCTCACTTCTTACTTATGTGAATACTTTTACTTAGAATTATTTAATTAAAAATGAATATCTTTTAAAGTACTCCATTTTCATTATTGTTATTGGTCTTAAATTTTAGATAATGAAAGTTGAAATGCACAATGAAGAAAAATTTTATAGGGTTGCTATATGTTTTTTTATTAAAAGTTACAAGAAGTACTTTTTTGTAATTATATTTTTAGTTTTTAATCGTTTTGAGCATCCATATATATATATAATTTATGCTTATAACTAAAATTTTTTAACAAAAACTTACGTTAAAACTAAAAATTCTTAAAATTTTTTTAAGGAACGCATAAAGCGTTTTAACCCTTTGATGGCGAGTGGGTGAAAAATAATCCATTTACATTTTTAAATCGCGTGAGCACAATTTTCTAGATATTTTCATACAGTAAGGCTTAAATGATGAAAAATCAATGTGGTTTTTAACGTGTGCCATTTTTCGAACTTACTTTAATTTTAAGAGAAAGAAAAAACTAGGAAGTCAAAATATATTTTTTTCCATAAGTATGGAAACCACAAACGATTTTAAATCTAGCGGATATATTTTCTCATCCAAATTACGTCAAAATGAATTATGAAGCTACTCCAACAAAGTAAAAAATACATTTTTTACAAGTGAAAAAAATTTAAAAAATTTCAAATTTCAAATTCACTTTTGTATAGAAATATGCCACCGGTGATGACAATTCCACAAAAAAATTTACAGCGGTTTGCTTGTCGTCCTCAAAGGATTAATATAGATATCCAATAAGATAGAAAATATGTAGGAAAAAATTTATTTGTTTATGTTTATTTGATAAATAAGATATCGTTTGAAAAAATTTTTGAGGAATTTCATTAAAATTTGTAGAATTTTTGAGGAATTTGGGTATTAAAAAGTTTAGTATCATTTTTATAATTTTAAAATAATTACTTGTCGAAAAACATTTCTTTTTAAGAAATTCCAAATAAATCGAAAATTTTTTTTTTTTGCTAACATTAATGCCCTAAAAGAGATATCTTAACTTATTTTCATTATTAGACCACTTTCGATTTTTTAATTTTGCCAGTTTTTTTTTAATTTTAGACCTGTGTGCGCCGTCGGATATTATCATCAGGGAAAAACTGAAAAAAACATATGAAATTACTTTTAAGGGATGTTTTAGGCGAACAATTTTTTAAAAATCAAATTTTTTGAATTGAATATTGCTGTAAAACTATTCAAGAATATGTTAAAACAATTTCAAATCAATTCCGGATGTAGTACAGATTCTACAGCGCTTAAAACCCGGTGCGCCAGAGTAACATTTCCTAAACAGTGTAATTTTCAAAGCGTTTTTCTCGAAACATAATTTTACAAAACGGGACACACTGCTGCAAACCATAGCTGTCAAATAATGATTACTAATCGTAATAATTAGTAATTCGATTATTTTTTTAAATAGGTGAAATAATTGATTAAATACGATTCTTTTCTAAGTGTAGTCATATTCTGATAACTAATTACGATTAGAAATAATCAAAAATAATCACAATTACTTCAGATTACGAAAATAGTCAAAAAGAATCAAAAGGAATCAAGAAAGAGTAATCCGACTACTTTAAGATATTATTTTTGACTCTTTTTGATTTTATAAATAATTTCTAAAAGTAGTCGAATTCTTTTTCCTTTCATGTAATTGTAATTATTTTTTTGTTTATATGTAATCGTCATCAATTATTAATCACAAACTTCTTCCTCAAAGTTTATTATATAATGATTCTTTTTAAAATATAATATAATTGATTACTACTCGTAAGTCGAAATTTATGCTGCAAAGAAACTAATCAACCGATTAAAATTTTCTTTTTACCACCTAATTTTGTATATCGAAAACGTAAACCATCGACAAGCCATACACGAGAGGCAATAAAATTTTGTAAAAAAAAGGCTTCTCGTGTCTTACTTGTCGTTGGTATGTTGGTATCCCAGTGTCTATGAAAAATAAAATTTTGTCAGATATTATTCATTTTATATTAAAAACTTACCTTTTAGTTGTGGCAGCAAGTGCTCCAACTCAAACTCTTTCATTATTTTCTTGCAGGCAGTTTGAGTGAGGAAATCGAGAATGAAAAATATGTGTTTATGAAATATGAAAAAAGTGTTTTGAAACAAAGTATGTGAAACCAACACTTCCACTTGAATTGTATTTATATATTTATATATTCATTTTAGTATGCCATGGTAAAACGTTCGTAGTTGTTTTAAAAACGTTTCGTTTCACTGTTACCTTTAAAATGTGCGTTTTCATTTTTGTATTGCGTAAAATATTTTTAAAAACATTAATTCTACTAAAAGTTTTTAAAATGTTCGTTTCTGATTTTTTGTTTTCTCAGTGTATACTTTGCAGCAAATTATTTCTCATGGAAAGACTGATACCAGAAACAACTTACAAATTTAAGAGCATACTTTTTGGCAGTGTGATAAAACGTGCACAAGTCGTGTAGCATACATGGCTTGTACGTTGTAATTATGCTTTACTCAGTCTTTTGCATATCATTCAACGCCTAAAAGTATACTAAATAAAATTTCTAACGTAGTCTTACGACTGAAAAAATATGTTGTAAAATCACAAAAATAAAATCACTTTTGTAATTTGAAACATATAAGTTAAAGACCAATAAAAACTATTCCATAAATGAAAACGAAAGGCTGCGGTGCACGGTGGGCGATCCCATACAAATGGTTGGACATCCAGAAAGAGTGCAACTGCAAATTATTAAAATATTTTGATACATTTCGATAGAAATATATTTGGGCGATTTGAATTCGGTAAATTTTTTATTTTTAAGTTCGTACTTTTGTTTTTGTAAAGCCTCAAAGTTGATATTTTGTAATATGAAATAAATATATTTTTTTAAAATCCTATTACATATTGTTAAACTGCTTGATTGAACAGATCTTTATATTTTATAACAGGGTATACTCTAAACTTTTAAACCAGATATATTGTTTTTAAGTTCTTTGCTATCCCGTTATTGGGATAAGGAATAAAAATTAATATTAAAAAAAATAATTAAATTTTAAGAATAAAAAATGGCCAGGGTTGGCCAGGATCAAAATACCTTAGATTAAAATAATGATAGTAAGAAAGGTTTTAAAAAAAGAAT
Source organism: Dichetophora obliterata (assembly GCA_963920525.1). NCBI lineage: Eukaryota > Metazoa > Arthropoda > Insecta > Diptera > Sciomyzidae > Dichetophora > Dichetophora obliterata. Next base: position 212,779,862 of record OY986437.1, on the reverse strand, counting down.
TAGCGCGCGCCATCCAGCGTCTTCTGAGAATTTCACTATCAAATATGTTTTTCTCAGGTTTTTTTATAGCATTTCTCATAAAGTTTGCCTATTACAGCGTAACTATAATAACTGATTCAGTTTGATTAGCGATACAAACTTACGAATGGATAAAAAAACAAGTTTGGGATACATATGTTTTTTTTAACCCTTTCCGGCCTTGCTCCGTGACCTTTTGTAATTGGAAAAATAGATATTTTGCTTTGCGGCATAGCATCCATACTAGTAAAGTCACGTAAATTTATAAGTGTAGACAATTTTATATTTGCAAAATGCAAATATTTTGGTATGCTGTTTATTTATCTGAGACATCTGGTTCTTAAGATATATTTTAGACACGATGCAAATATCATCAAGAATTCCAGTCAAAAAATTGCATAAACTGGTACAGTACAGATAAAGGGTATGAAATCCACTTAAAAGTGATCTGCCAATAAACACAGTTGTAATATCTTTAACCGTCAATAATTGCAAGGCACCCTAGATGTATTTATGAAGGTGGCAAAGTAGGTGACGTCTATCAAATTGGCACTGTAGCAATGTAAAAATAAAAAAAAAACAATATTGCCATATTTTGAAGGACAATCCAATGAAAAATCGAATGTTTTGTTACTTGATATTTTTGATTTTAGAAACGTGAGTTATTTTTCTCTTGTTATTTTTTTGTGAAGTGTGTAAATATTGTGATACAAAAAATATAAAATATGCCGAAAAGCTGTGCTATCTGCAATTGTATTGTTATAAAATATAAACAATTTTTTATTTTCAAAAAAACATATTTTAATTTTTTTAAAAAATTAAAAATAGTTTCTAAGAAGTTTCATGCAAAACACAAAAATGTACCCGGTTACTTCGTCACACCAATAAAAGTGTTAAAATATTATTGACAACCCCCACCCACCACAAATGGTTGATTTTGCTGTTATTGTAAAAAAGGTGAAGTTGATAGAAAATTAGGAGCTCTCAGGAAGTTTCAGTACTTTTTCTTGGTTATTAATAAAAAAATTCTTTGCTTAAAAACGCAAAAGGTACCCGGGTATCTGGTCACTCTCATAAGAGTTAATAAATAACTGTTTGTTCTTAATAATTCATATAATTTGTTTTAAATAGAGATGCATGCTGTCATTAAGCATCTTTAAAATGTAATAAGCTACTAAATTATTGTTTAAAAACACATTTTGTAATAAAATACAGGCACGAAATATCGCTAAACACAAACAAAAAATGGTTTTTTTTTTCTACGTTCATAAAAAATAAAGGATTTCATGAGAAATTCTTTTAAGAAGACATGTTTAAAATTTGGTTAAAATACATCAAATGGTTCCAGAGTTACATTCAATTATTTAAAGCAATATGCAATGTCCAACTCTTTGTATGAGCTCGCCCCACCGTGCGTTGTACTGATATACATAATTATATTCCGCTGAAAATTATATTTTCCACATTTCTTCATATCGACTTGCATAAAGAATTTATTATAAAAATTTAAACTAAAAATAATTTTCGAGCATTCAGAAATGTTTTTCAATAATGCTGTTGGTAGTTAAAAAACCCAGAATGCAATATTTTTCGTCGTTTGTCTGTAATAACTCTTAAAAATTACCAAATTAATACGGCATTATTCAAGCATTTTTACATTAATCGACTTTAGAAGCGTCAGCACAAAAAACTATATTTCTTCAAAATATTTTGGAATCATTTCAATTAGACTATTCTTAAACAATGTAAAGAAAAAATTCATCAAAAAAGCTCATGCATTTTGGTATTTATTTCCACTTTTCAACCACTGTGCAGCGCACAATGTAAGGTTTTATCGTTTGAGCGCTCAAAACTATCAAATGCAAAGTATGTAATCTTAATATTATTTTACGACTCTAAATTAAAATTTTACGAGCTTTTTAATTTCGGTAAAAGTTTTTATATATCTTTGATGCATTCTGAGATATAAGGGCCGGAAGTTGGAGCTTTTTTAATCTCTGTGGAAATGTGTTAAATGTAATATTGTTTTTTATCTTTGAAACTGTCCTATTAGCAAACGCTTAAATCTTTTAAGTTACGGTTTTCTTTTTTAACACAATAAAGTTTTAAAGTTTTGTATTATCACATCGTTATTATTATAATGCAGGATAGCATTAATTAAATGTGCGGCACGAAAATCTGTTTGTAATAATTTCAACGTTTTTCACTTAATTTTAATATGATAAATATCGTGGTGACATCCGTTTTGCCCCTTTACCGAAGACTATAGAACAAAATTTTTTTAATAACTCAAGATATATTTATATATTATCATGGTGATATCTCGTGAATGACTAAGAACTTAATTTTAATTTCTTCCGCAAAGCTATTTCTATTATTCTGGCCAACAACTTTGCTGAAGAAATATATATGAAAAATTCGTTTGAAATGGTTTTCAAATCTTTGACAAGCCACATATGTCTTGCCCGTTTTCAATGCTTTAAAATAATTCACATCACTCATACGCAATGTTGATTTAATTTTTGTTAGTTGCAACCTATGCTGACTTTAAGCTAGACTCTTTGTCGCTAGACCCACTGGAAGCGATTTTGGCCAGAATAATAGGAAAAACTTTGCTAAAGAAGCCAAAATGAAACTCCTAATGATTCAAGAGTTAAAGAATGTGCACGAAAAATATTAGTCGCAAACAAACACGTGTTACTTGCCTTAGAATAGCGGCAAACTAATTGTTTTTGTAAGCGATTATTAATTTTTATTTTGTCTTTGTTTTAGCATTTTTTTTTAAGTATATCATTGTGCAAAATGACTTCAAACAATCAACACGTCCGCCAATTAATTGTGCGCAAAAAACGGTAAAATCCGTGTATGTCACATAAAGACATAGCAAAATCCACAGTAACTTATGTAATTAAAATATATAATGAAACATTAAGTATAAATAGAAAAAGTGGCAGTGGCAGACCGAAAGGTTTTGTATCAAAAAAAAATGTGAATGCAGTAGTGACCACGCTTAAGAGAAATCCTGGACTTTCTGTTAGAGATGTGGCAAAAAAAGTGCAAGTGTCGCCATCTTTTGTACAAAAAGTGCGAAAAGCAAAGGGTTTACGTTCTTTCAAAGTGTAAAGAATAAAGTGGCTAAAACACGCGCTCGAAAATTGTACGACAAAGTCATACAAAATTTTGATTGCATCATAATGGATGATGAAACATATGTTAAAGCAGACTTTAAACAAATTCCGGGACGCCAATTCTACACTGCAAATAAGAGTGGTGAAGTGGACAATAAATATAAACAAAAAAAACTTGATAAGTTTCCAAAAAAATATTTAGTTTGGCAGGCAATATGTCAATGCGGCTTAAAAAGCAAAATTTTTGTGTGTCATGGAACTATTAATCAAAAAATTTATATTGAAGAGTGCTTAAAAAAATGTTTGTTGCCACTTTTAAATATGCACAGTGGTTCAGTATTGTTTTGGCCAGACTTAGCCTCAGCCCACTACGGAAAGCTTGCAATGGAGTGGTTTGAGAACAATGCAGTCACAATTGTCTCGCGTGATGCCAACCCACCAAACACGCCGGAACTAAGGCCAATTGAAACTTATTGGGCAAATATTAAAAGAAAATTGTTAAAAACGAAGAAATGTGTAAAAAATGAGAAAGAATTTAAGTCCGAGTGGCAGAAGGCCACAGATACTGTGACAAAAGACGATGTGCAACATTTGATGTCGGGCATAAAATCAAAGCTGCGTAAATTCGCTTACACAATTAATTTTTTTTTTTTTTTTAATATAAATTTTAATAATAAAGTTTTTTTAAGGTATAAATGTCTTAAATTTACTAATCAATAAGTTAACACAAATTAGGAACATTCGACCAATATTTTTCGTGCACATTCTTTATCCACATGAAATGAGTGCATATCTTGAGTAATTTTTTGTTCTGAGCTATAAATCTTAACAGAAAAATTTTGTTCTAAAATGTTCGCTAAAGTGGTAAAACAAATGCCACCACAAGATTCCTCATGCCAAAATTAAGTGAAAAACGTTGCAATTATGAAATTCGGAGAACAAAGGGCACGAAAAAGACCACAGTGCTATTAAAATAATATTGATTATATAATTAAAAGCTTATATTTGCATTATTTTTGCATACACTAATCCGGAATATATGTTTGCTTAAAATAGAAGCCTGTTAAAAAAAATAAATCTTAATACATTATCTTTCAGTAATTATTTTGAATATTTTTAAGTAAAACTATAAAAACAAATGTGCGCACAGAGTATATCGTCAAGTTTTATTTTATTTCTGTTAAATTCGAAAAAATATTAATTAAAGTTTTTAAAAAATCATAAAATTTCATAATTGTTTTTTTCGTTGATTTTGTGCGACTCTTCTCAGCCATCCATAAATAATCTAAAATTTTTTGTTTTTGGTTTCTACGTCGATTTCTAATATGCATATGGGTATTTCCACAGGAAAGTCTACCGTGACCAAAAAATTAAAACTTATTAAAAACTTATTATTTTATGATATTATCTAAGAGAAACATTTTAATTTTATTAATTTAAGCAATTTGTACATAAAATTATTAACCATGATGATCACATCGTCTGCACTGTTTCACAAATGTAGTTTTTCTTTTTCGTAAGTGTTTAGTAAATGTTTCATAAACATTTTTGTTTTATTAAAAATGGAAGGCATTGGCTAAAGATAATGAAAAAATGGTTGATGCAATTAAAGGAAAATATATTGAATTTGTTTTTAATTACCTAATTACATAATTACTTAACTACCTAATTACTTAATTACCCAATTAAATTGCAATGGAAAAAACTGTCCCGTGCGACCTGTCCCGTGCGACCGAGCTTAATATTAAATTAAAAAATAAGTGTTAAATATTATTGGGTAAAATAAAAGCAATTTAAAAGAAACACCAATGCACAATATCTATAAAATAAACTCTTTGAAATATTCCTTCAGACTTCGCTGAATTCGGCGCTTGAGTTGTTGTCCTCGAAAAAAACTTCCGTTTTTGTCCCGTGCGAACCCCGTTGTTTTTGGCAATTATTTTTAAAAGGAAAAATTACCGATAATCAACCTTAGCACCACTTATAGAGCTTACTATGAGTTATAAGTTAAGACCATTATCAAAATATAAATCCGTGTTATTACTACTTTTTTTTCAATTTAACTGCGTACGACTGTCCCGTGCGACACCATGGAAATGCCCATATATTGCATTTTTGGAAAAATTTTAAACTTATTTTGAGCTTTTTAACTATTTTAACAGTTGTATCTTTACAGATACATTGAGTACCGAAGGGTTAAGAAAACTTATAAAATTGTAGTAAATACTATTAAAACTCGAAAATTGGTTAGAATTAATTCACTTTTAATGCAATAAAATAATAAAAAGGCTACGATACAAATATTGGTTTTCGCCACATCTATTTCCAACAAAACACAAAAATCCAATCGATAATATCTTCATCCTTTCAAAAGTTACAGAATATTGATCACCCAGGGAGCGGCTATCGAAATATTGGCATTAAAAATTAAAATTAAAAAGTTTTTTAATTTTTAATGTTTTGGACCTTAAGCCCGTAAAATTAAGAATATAAATTACTTAAAGAAAATTCGTACAACAAATAAAAAAATTGTTATAAATTTTTTTCAACGAAATGTATGAAGGGACGGAGTTCTCTATGTACACTCAAACAAAAATTCAAGAGAATTAACTGCAATAATTGCTGACATAAAGCAAAATTATAAATTTCACGCAAGAAATACCTCTCACCTACAATCATCTTTTTCGCGCTCTTGTAAATCTTTTCTAAAGTTATCTCTTTGAATCTTGTCTTCGCTTATAAAAAAACGCTAGAAAAGCGTTAAGTCTCTCAAGTAAGTTTTGAAAAAGGTAACAACAACAACTCTGTATAGATTCAATCACACAGCGGAAGGCGCAGGGCCGGATTAACCATGTCAGGGCCCCTAGGCAATGTAATTTTTGGGGCCCCTTTACTATTTTCTGACGCCTTCAAATACATTTTTTCTACAACAATTAAATTATATTCATTATTACGCTATTAATACCCCTACGCGTACTGTGTCAGGGGTATATTAACTTTGCCACTCTTCTTATAACGCTGATAAGGAGGCGTGGCAGGCATAGAAAAGTATATATATTCTTGAGCAGCATCGCATCCTGAGTCGATTTCGCCATGTCTGTCTCTCAACAAGATTACAGCCGCAATTTTAAAGCTGTCGTATTGATATATGGTATATCTGCTTATACTGAAATAGAAATAACGAAGATCAAGTTCGAGAGTGTGCGAATTCGGATTAAAACCACGCCTACCACCTATATATAGTTATTTTATCAAAACAATTAAATCTCTACAAATGCCACAAAAAATTAAGTAGTGACTTGTAATTTCGTAAATTAGCTTTGAAGTAAAATTAACACCATATATTTGAAATTTGTTAAAATCGGATGAAACCCACTCCTACCTTCCATACAGAGTGATTTTAACAAAATTGTAAAATCTTTTTAAATGCCACAAAACCAATGCAATGACTTCAAATTTTGCACATAAGCTTTGATTTAAAAAGTTCATCACGTATTTGAATATTGTTAAAATAGGGTGAAAACCACTCCTACCTCCCATGCAAAGTAAATTAAACATAATGGTAAAATCTCTTTGAATGCCACAAAAACTAAAGTAATGACTTCAAATTTTGCTATAAGCTTTGGTCTTAAATATTCACTATATAGTTCAAATATGTAAAAATAGGCTGAGTTACTAAATGCATTAATACAACTTAGTGGCAATAGAAAATTTTAATGGTAATGAAAAAAATTTGCATTATCACTAAAATTTTAATGGTAATGGAAGAAATTTACATCACCATTAAAATTTCGGTTCTCTTGCTCCGAATTTCAGTACCCTAATATCAATATTAACTTAGATACCTTGTTTTTCTTATAGCAACATGCCTTTTTCCGCATTCCGCCCACTTTATTCATCTTGTTTTATAAAATCATGCCCATTCATGTAACAAATTATACTACCACAGAGTCAATATTATTCGAGATACGTAATTTTTTTTTAATATTGTGTTTTCTACGACTCTTTCTCTAATAACGTCCGCTTTCTTGACAGTAATTTTTCAAAAATGTGTCTACCACTGTACTAAATTTTTGTTTTTCTAATATTGCCAGGCTTCTTTCTCCAATAACTACCACTTTTAGATGAGCACCTCAGTGTTCAATTTCTCTATCTGTAGACAAAAAAGTACGGCAATCGGACAAGTGCATTAGGAGTTATCGATGCACATTATAGTGGAACGATTTTTTTACCTCAACGGATTCATATATTTTTAAATACTCCTTGTCAAAACAAATTTTTTTGTATTCTTAGTTTTTTCTGCGACATAACTTTTAACTTTGCCTGAGGGTTTTTGTATATCATTGCAATAATTTTTTCACTAAAATTGTTTTCTTAATCTGAAATCGAAAAATTTACGCTCCAATTTTTTTGATGCAAACTTCTCAATTAAATCATATTTAACAATCTATCATGAGTTCCCTTCTAGTGGTACGAATTAGAAGATATTCGGGCTCAAAGTTCACCGAAATCGGTCATTCGCCAATATCTCGCTAATCTAGGTCAGACATAAATTCTGCTTAGAGTAAAATTGTAAATCAGATATTTACCTTCAAAAATATCATTAACAATTTAAACGTAAAACCCACAGTTCTTACGCTATGGGACTATTTATGTCTAAATGTGCAAAGTAGAAATTTCTTACTATGAGCAGATTTTTAACTTTAATTATAAGTATTTTATTCGCAGAATTTTAATATTTGTTTGTTATTTTCTCACTTCGAAAATTTACCGCCAACCAAACACATCGTCTAATAAATGTATATATTTTAAACAAGCACTGTAATCATACAAGTAATAGTATATGTTTTAGTAAAAAATTTCTACTTTGCACTGCTTAGATATAAATAGTCTCATAGCGTGTAAGCTGTTGGTTTTAAGTTAAAACTATGTGAGACATTTTTGAAGATAATAATGAAGTTTCCAAAAAAATATTTAGTTTGGCAGGCAATATGTCAATGCGGCTTAAAAAGCAAAATTTTTGTGTGTCATGGAACTATTAATCAAAAAATTTATATTGAAGAGTGCTTAAAAAAATGTTTGTTGCCACTTTTAAATATGCACAGTGGTTCAGTATTGTTTTGGCCAGACTTAGCCTCAGCCCACTACGGAAAGCTTGCAATGGAGTGGTTTGAGAACAATGCAGTCACAATTGTCTCGCGTGATGCCAACCCACCAAACACGCCGGAACTAAGGCCAATTGAAACTTATTGGGCAAATATTAAAAGAAAATTGTTAAAAACGAAGAAATGTGTAAAAAATGAGAAAGAATTTAAGTCCGAGTGGCAGAAGGCCACAGATACTGTGACAAAAGACGATGTGCAACATTTGATGTCGGGCATAAAATCAAAGCTGCGTAAATTCGCTTACACAATTAATTTTTTTTTTTTTTTTAATATAAATTTTAATAATAAAGTTTTTTTAAGGTATAAATGTCTTAAATTTACTAATCAATAAGTTAACACAAATTAGGAACATTCGACCAATATTTTTCGTGCACATTCTTTATCCACATGAAATGAGTGCATATCTTGAGTAATTTTTTGTTCTGAGCTATAAATCTTAACAGAAAAATTTTGTTCTAAAATGTTCGCTAAAGTGGTAAAACAAATGCCACCACAAGATTCCTCATGCCAAAATTAAGTGAAAAACGTTGCAATTATGAAATTCGGAGAACAAAGGGCACGAAAAAGACCACAGTGCTATTAAAATAATATTGATTATATAATTAAAAGCTTATATTTGCATTATTTTTGCATACACTAATCCGGAATATATGTTTGCTTAAAATAGAAGCCTGTTAAAAAAAATAAATCTTAATACATTATCTTTCAGTAATTATTTTGAATATTTTTAAGTAAAACTATAAAAACAAATGTGCGCACGGAGTATATCGTCAAGTTTTATTTTATTTCTGTTAAATTCGAAAAAATATTAATTAAAGTTTTTAAAAAATCATAAAATTTCATAATTGTTTTTTTCGTTGATTTTGTGCGACTCTTCTCAGCCATCCATAAATAATCTAAAATTTTTTGTTTTTGGTTTCTACGTCGATTTCTAATATGCATATGGGTATTTCCACAGGAAAGTCTACCGTGACCAAAAAATTAAAACTTATTAAAAACTTATTATTTTATGATATTATCTAAGAGAAACATTTTAATTTTATTAATTTAAGCAATTTGTACATAAAATTATTAACCATGATGATCACATCGTCTGCACTGTTTCACAAATGTAGTTTTTCTTTTTCGTAAGTGTTTAGTAAATGTTTCATAAACATTTTTGTTTTATTAAAAATGGAAGGCATTGGCTAAAGATAATGAAAAAATGGTTGATGCAATTAAAGGAAAATATATTGAATTTGTTTTTAATTACCTAATTACATAATTACTTAACTACCTAATTACTTAATTACCCAATTAAATTGCAATGGAAAAAACTGTCCCGTGCGACCTGTCCCGTGCGACCGAGCTTAATATTAAATTAAAAAATAAGTGTTAAATATTATTGGGTAAAATAAAAGCAATTTAAAAGAAACACCAATGCACAATATCTATAAAATAAACTCTTTGAAATATTCCTTCAGACTTCGCTGAATTCGGCGCTTGAGTTGTTGTCCTCGAAAAAAACTTCCGTTTTTGTCCCGTGCGAACCCCGTTGTTTTTGGCAATTATTTTTAAAAGGAAAAATTACCGATAATCAACCTTAGCACCACTTATAGAGCTTACTATGAGTTATAAGTTAAGACCATTATCAAAATATAAATCCGTGTTATTACTACTTTTTTTTCAATTTAACTGCGTACGACTGTCCCGTGCGACACCATGGAAATGCCCATATATTGCATTTTTGGAAAAATTTTAAACTTATTTTGAGCTTTTTAACTATTTTAACAGTTGTATCTTTACAGATACATTGAGTACCGAAGGGTTAAGAAAACTTATAAAATTGTAGTAAATACTATTAAAACTCGAAAATTGGTTAGAATTAATTCACTTTTAATGCAATAAAATAATAAAAAGGCTACGATACAAATATTGGTTTTCGCCACATCTATTTCCAACAAAACACAAAAATCCAATCGATAATATCTTCATCCTTTCAAAAGTTACAGAATATTGATCACCCAGGGAGCGGCTATCGAAATATTGGCATTAAAAATTAAAATTAAAAAGTTTTTTAATTTTTAATGTTTTGGACCTTAAGCCCGTAAAATTAAGAATATAAATTACTTAAAGAAAATTCGTACAACAAATAAAAAAATTGTTATAAATTTTTTTCAACGAAATGTATGAAGGGACGGAGTTCTCTATGTACACTCAAACAAAAATTCAAGAGAATTAACTGCAATAATTGCTGACATAAAGCAAAATTATAAATTTCACGCAAGAAATACCTCTCACCTACAATCATCTTTTTCGCGCTCTTGTAAATCTTTTCTAAAGTTATCTCTTTGAATCTTGTCTTCGCTTATAAAAAAACGCTAGAAAAGCGTTAAGTCTCTCAAGTAAGTTTTGAAAAAGGTAACAACAACAACTCTGTATAGATTCAATCACACAGCGGAAGGCGCAGGGCCGGATTAACCATGTCAGGGCCCCTAGGCAATGTAATTTTTGGGGCCCCTTTACTATTTTCTGACGCCTTCAAATACATTTTTTCTACAACAATTAAATTATATTCATTATTACGCTATTAATACCCCTACGCGTACTGTGTCAGGGGTATATTAACTTTGCCACTCTTCTTATAACGCTGATAAGGAGGCGTGGCAGGCATAGAAAAGTATATATATTCTTGAGCAGCATCGCATCCTGAGTCGATTTCGCCATGTCTGTCTCTCAACAAGATTACAGCCGCAATTTTAAAGCTGTCGTATTGATATATGGTATATCTGCTTATACTGAAATAGAAATAACGAAGATCAAGTTCGAGAGTGTGCGAATTCGGATTAAAACCACGCCTACCACCTATATATAGTTATTTTATCAAAACAATTAAATCTCTACAAATGCCACAAAAAATTAAGTAGTGACTTGTAATTTCGTAAATTAGCTTTGAAGTAAAATTAACACCATATATTTGAAATTTGTTAAAATCGGATGAAACCCACTCCTACCTTCCATACAGAGTGATTTTAACAAAATTGTAAAATCTTTTTAAATGCCACAAAACCAATGCAATGACTTCAAATTTTGCACATAAGCTTTGATTTAAAAAGTTCATCACGTATTTGAATATTGTTAAAATAGGGTGAAAACCACTCCTACCTCCCATGCAAAGTAAATTAAACATAATGGTAAAATCTCTTTGAATGCCACAAAAACTAAAGTAATGACTTCAAATTTTGCTATAAGCTTTGGTCTTAAATATTCACTATATAGTTCAAATATGTAAAAATAGGCTGAGTTACTAAATGCATTAATACAATTTAGTGGCAATAGAAAATTTTAATGGTAATGAAAAAAATTTGCATTATCACTAAAATTTTAATGGTAATGGAAGAAATTTACATCACCATTAAAATTTCGGTTCTCTTGCTCCGAATTTCAGTACCCTAATATCAATATTAACTTAGATACCTTGTTTTTCTTATAGCAACATGCCTTTTTCCGCATTCCGCCCACTTTATTCATCTTGTTTTATAAAATCATGCCCATTCATGTAACAAATTATACTACCACAGAGTCAATATTATTCGAGATACGTAATTTTTTTTTAATATTGTGTTTTCTACGACTCTTTCTCTAATAACGTCCGCTTTCTTGACAGTAATTTTTCAAAAATGTGTCTACCACTGTACTAAATTTTTGTTTTTCTAATATTGCCAGGCTTCTTTCTCCAATAACTACCACTTTTAGATGAGCACCTCAGTGTTCAATTTCTCTATCTGTAGACAAAAAAGTACGGCAATCGGACAAGTGCATTAGGAGTTATCGATGCACATTATAGTGGAACGATTTTTTTACCTCAACGGATTCATATATTTTTAAATACTCCTTGTCAAAACAAATTTTTTTGTATTCTTAGTTTTTTCTGCGACATAACTTTTAACTTTGCCTGAGGGTTTTTGTATATCATTGCAATAATTTTTTCACTAAAATTGTTTTCTTAATCTGAAATCGAAAAATTTACGCTCCAATTTTTTTGATGCAAACTTCTCAATTAAATCATATTTAACAATCTATCATGAGTTCCCTTCTAGTGGTACGAATTAGAAGATATTCGGGCTCAAAGTTCACCGAAATCGGTCATTCGCCAATATCTCGCTAATCTAGGTCAGACATAAATTCTGCTTAGAGTAAAATTGTAAATCAGATATTTACCTTCAAAAATATCATTAACAATTTAAACGTAAAACCCACAGTTCTTACGCTATGGGACTATTTATGTCTAAATGTGCAAAGTAGAAATTTCTTACTATGAGCAGATTTTTAACTTTAATTATAAGTATTTTATTCGCAGAATTTTAATATTTGTTTGTTATTTTCTCACTTCGAAAATTTACCGCCAACCAAACACATCGTCTAATAAATGTATATATTTTAAACAAGCACTGTAATCATACAAGTAATAGTATATGTTTTAGTAAAAAATTTCTACTTTGCACTGCTTAGATATAAATAGTCTCATAGCGTGTAAGCTGTTGGTTTTAAGTTAAAACTATGTGAGACATTTTTGAAGATAATTATCTGATTTACAATTTTGTGACAATCATATTTTATGTCGGACATAGAGGAACGGCGATATTCGCGAATGACCGATTTTGGTAAACTTTGAGTCCGTATAACTTCTAGCGCGTTCATGGTATCATAGGGAGATCATGACTAGTTGTTAATTATGACTTAGTTAAGAGGATTGCATCAAAAAAATTGGAACGAATATTTTTGAATTTCAGATCAAAAAAAAAATTCAGTGAAAAAAAATACAATATGTCAATGAAATATGTCGCAGAAAAAACTGAGGATGCAGAAAAATTTTTTTTGACGAGGAGCTTTTAGGAATATATGAAGCCGATGAAGATTTTTTGCTTCCGTACGAAATGTTCACTCTAATGTTCATATATTAAAAAAAAAGCAATAATATTGTCAACTTAAATTTTCACTCGATAAAACATTTTAAAAATTTTTTCGATGCGCGGGGCCCCCTGCCGATGTGCGGCCCCCAGGCAGTTGCCTACACTGCCTTATCGATAATCCGGTCCTGGAAAGGCGCTTCTTTTTCCAACTTCAGTAGGCTTAAGTAAGTAAGCTGTGACCTCGAATAAACTCTTCGAAATCATATGACTTTGAAGCAGAAGTATTTATTTTAGGTCAAGCGTAACACCCTCTCCTTAAGCGTAAAATATCACTGCTAGAGCGTTTTTAGGACTCTGAAATAGCGTGAAAAGTAGAGAGAATATTCATATTTACGACTCTCTGAGCGAAAATACGCTGAAATAGCGTAAAAAGTAGAGAAAATATACATATTTTGAAATCAGACAGAATTGAAAAAAACCCGCTGCATAGCGTGATCTTTTTACAAAATCGCCAATAAATGTGAAATTTCACATTTATTGTAGTGATTTTTCAATCAGTTTTTAGAGTGTGGATAAATTACTATTAATTTGTAAAAAAATTAATTTTTAATATTTTTTCTTTTTACAAATAATAAAAAAACGTTGTGTTAAAAAGAATTATTCGAATGACGATTAAAATAAAAATTTGTTTTTCCTTATTAAGTATTTATGTGGTTTTGAATACTTTACAGATGATTTTCTTGCTTTGCTTAAGAAACGACCACTCTTGGCAACAGACAAAGTTGGTCAAACTTTCTTACAATGTTTCAGTGAAACAACGCACATTAAGCCAATGTCTGACATTTGTTTACTCTTTAGAATTTTCTTAGAATCAGCATCAAAACGTATACACAAAAACCAGTCTTCTATTTAAAAATAGAAGGGAAAAATGGTATCATTACATTTACCATTACATACCCTCACCAATCGTGCAGCAGTTCTAAGCTGCTGCGTGACCTAACCTACATCTCTACTACTCCACTTAAACTCTTCGATTAAAGGATTTCAAAGTTGTTGCCCGTTTAAATATATTACCGAATCTTAAATTTATTGCACTCTATTTTGTAGATACTTATTTATGTCAATATTGATAGACGCGTCAGTCAAATGCACGAAGCCGCGCACATTCACACAAATCTTAGATATTTACCCCCACACACAGTTAGGTATACACACAGATCCACACGCACTCAAACAAGCACAAACACATTCAATGACTGGAACACATCGACTGCAGTGACCTCTTGTTAACAGCAATCAAGACAAATTGTATTGAACAAGCTTGTTGAGAACCTCTGCAGAGATAAAAATCGATTGGATAAAATTAATGTACAATATCTTGAGTTTGTTTCTATTGTGGATGGATCTTGTAGTTGTTGTTGTATTATAAACCATGCAGGATTAATTTTATTTTGTGTTTAGTTAACTGTTCAAATAAGCAAGCAGACATATTTTAAGTGATATCGTGATTAGAATTTGAAATAGACTATTTTCAGCACTTATTTTGGAAGAAAAATGTAATCTTTAGTGTTTATTCATGATCTACTATCTGGTCAAATAGATTCTCCCGAGCTATTAAGTTTTGTTGATTTTAATATTCCTGCAAGGTCTTTGCGGCATTACTCTTTATTTCATTCCCAAATGCATAGAACTCTGTATGCTCTTCAAGAGCCCCATTACTCGCGCTTTAACATTTATGCAATGAACTAACTTTTGAGAATAATTTCGATTTTTACATTTCGAAATTAACTTTTAAGAAATTGCTAAATTACTGCTTTCGCATCTAAAGATATTTCTTTTTATCTTATTTTGTTTATTCTATATTAATTAAGTAGGTACATACATATATTTTGTTTGTATTTTTTATTAGTTTTAAGTAGTCTGTTAAGATATTGTATCTAAAGACATTAATGAATAAATAAATAAATATTATATATATTATGTATATATATATATGTGTATATCTTTTATATTCTAGATTGGCTATGGAAAGTATTACAATAAAACTCACATATTGTTTATGATTACTAAAACATAGAAAGTAAAACCTACAAAGAATTACTTGCATATATAATAATTATTAAGCTATAATTTTATTGAATAGTTTTGATATGAAAACCGAAATTTTAATTTCAAACGAAACTCCGTAGGCAAAGAGGCAAAAAGGTACTCATGCTTACTTATAGCATAAATTCTTAATTCACTTTTGTTACAATTAACTAATAAAGTGTACATAAGCTTCATTGTAAGAAAAAAACAAACATGTGTTATATTTTTACAAACATGTGAAATATAACAAGATGTTCAGGCTTTCAAATAACGCCAGTCATATCAAAAAGCCGTGTCTTTGCATATATTAAAAATAGAATATATTGTTAGTGTTTCTCATCTGGTCGACTACATCAGCACCACATCAGCCAAAAATATAAGAAATCACTTAGTTCGTATGATAAACCAGTTAAAAGCGTTTGACAAAAAACCTAACCTGGGCAATTTTTTTAATTTAACCAAAATAGAATCGTATTGAAGAATCAAGTTAAAAATAGTTCGATTGTATCATATCGTAGTAATCAGAATGATTCATAAATAATTTTTATTAAAAATTAACTAGCAGAATGTTGCTCGGGTTGTCCTCTACCGATGCTGCAACAGCATGTAGATTATTTCAAATTTATTTTCACATACTCTTCTGATATGCGTTGATCCAAACTTACATTATTTTGATGCTCTACCGCTTACGTAGCCAATTTGATAAGTCAGTGGCTTTTTAAATTTCCCGCATAGTAGCTGCGTTTTATTCGTTCTGGTTTAACCAGTGAACGAATAGATCGCATTAGTTAAAGCTTTGTAAGTTTTGCCTTAGACCGTTTGGGGCATTGTCGCCAAATGATATGACCAAACGGCTGATTGCAAAACAATACCATTACTGCTTCTGACCGCTTGGGGCATTGTCGACGATGATATGACTAAACAGCACAGATGTTTATTTTGCCAGCATTGGGTGACTAAGAAGGGTTGTAAACCAAACTCTTACTTGCGAGTGCTGCCACAAACTAAACCAATAGCGACATCTATAGAGCCGTAGCGAAAAAAAAAATAGTTCAACGAGATGAACTAGCTACTGAGCAAGTTCATCTTTTTGTTAGTGTTCTGCATGTTATTTAGAACCTATTTGGTTTAACCAGAACGAATAAAACACGCCTAGTAACTTTAAATGCAACTCTGCTTCTGTCAACTACCATCCGATTTTGACTACTGTCAAATTTTTAGCAAGCTGCGTCATTTAATTTGTGTTGGACAACTATTGAAAGCAGACAACCTCGTGCATTTTGGCAAAAATAGAAAAAGGTGAATTTCGTGTACTCATCAAGCATTATTTTTTAACCCTGGAAGGACTTTTAGGAAATAGAAAAATTTCTGTCGATTTGTGACGACAGCAACGAATTCGACGATGAATTGGATTGCAACAACAATAGATTAGGTAAAGAGGACTCTCAAAATAATCTGGACAACGACTTGGACGATGAGCCCTACAACAACACTGAGGAGACTGGTCAAGAGGAGCTTTTCAATGAATGCTTTGAAGAATAAAGCTCTCCAGAGGAGTTAAGTATCTTGGATGAAGATGATGTACCGCTTGCTTAAGGAGGCGTCGATACATTTGATCACATGTGTAGCGTTATGTGCTGTTCACTGCACAGTAAAAAAATATGAGGATACATTTTATACTATTTGGTATACATATAAATCCAAACCAAAAATGTTTTAAAAGTTATACCATCAAATCTTATAAATTTTTCCAGACCATTTTTCTCGTCAGACCAAACGAAACCACTATATTTATAAATTTCTCGATTTCGGTGAATTTTTTACTTTCGAATCAGAATATATTTAGATTTACACATGATATCCATTAAAATTTTTAAATTATATTTGCTTTATAATTTTCATAATATTGTGTGGTATAAAATTTATAAATTATTTGGAATAAAAAAAGTTTATTCCACACAAATGTTATAAAAAAGATAAAATTTAGCCTCAAATTGTTTACTGTGTAACAGGTAGCCAATATGTCAATTCTATGGTTTTCTGAATATGGCTTTCAATAATGCTTTATTATCTACACGAACAACATGTTCTAAGCAAATCAAAAGACCTTCAATCGTATCGGCTTAATGAAAATTAACACTTTTCACTTATTAAAGCTTAATTATATAATAGGATACGGATTCCAACTTTGCCGACAGCGGTACGAAACAGCATCAATAGTCTATGGCTGAAGAATGATCGAAACCCTCCAGAATTAAATTCTGAGAAGAAGAGGAAAATATGTGCTCTTTGTCCCCCCTCCAACCGTTGCATGAACAAATCATATTGCTCAAAATGCCATATGAGCTTGTGTAGGGAGCATAAAATAGAGCTTTGTGCCTTTGGCCTATAGTATATTCTCAACCCTATAAAAATATGATCTCATTAAAATTTCGTACATTATTTCTTAAATAACAACAAATTCCATGTTAAATATGTGCCTTTAATTATAATTATTTTGTTTTTTAAATGTACCTTTTGTAAAACAATCCAAATTAACTCGCTCTGTGAAAAATTATTATTTTTAATATTAAATAAATTAGATAAAAATAATATATATTAAACAAACTGTTGTTTTTATTTAGTCTACATAAGCTTAATAATCAAAAACAGAGATTTTGAAACATTATGACATAAAGGTAGTCCGTAGGACCATTTTGAAAAATGGCGTTGTCGATTCGACGAAGCATAACTTTTATGTATACAAAATAAGGCTGTCCATCCAGGGTTAAGGTAACGAAAACCATCACCGAAACAAAAGAAATGCTTGTTTAACACTAGATATGTGCAACTGCCAGCAAAAGTCGACTTCGACTTTTTCAACCGTTGAAAATGTTGAAACTTTAGAAGTCGACTTTTCAACTATTTTCGACTTTTTTTAAAATATTTTTGTACCGCTTTTGTAGCTTTTGTACCGCATTTAAGAAGCAAATGATTCAATATGAAAAATGTGTTTTATCGTTAGAAAATAAACAAAAACATGGTACTTAAATAAATAAATTAAATGCAAAAAAAAACAAAATATTGCAATTTTAGTTCTTATATAAATATTCAGACTGCTTATGAATAATTTTTCCCGGGTAATCGGAAAAAGGAGAGTTAATTTTCGAAATAAAGTTTAAGAACATTTTGGAAATTTTTAATGCAAATTTCTTCATCAACCGTCAATATTAATGAAAGTAAAAAAAATGTGATGTCTCTATCTGTTATCTTAAAAATGAAAACACCTTTTTCCGATTCCCCTGGAAAAATTTTTCATAATTGGGCTGAATATCAAGCCCTAACCGCCGAATTAACGTAAGCGTTATAAACCAAATTTTACAAGAGAAGCATTTTCCTTGTTTGTGTTTTTTTTTGCATAAGCTGTATACGTAAATTTAATTGTGTTAGATATAACTGCAGAGCAGTTTAACGTAGAGATGTGAAATTTTTGGAGATGACGACTTTGTTGTCATACTATCATTTGCCATTTAAAAATAAATTTCGAAAAAGTAGCGCTTACGTAAATTCGGCGGTAAGGGCTCGATATATTTATGCACAAGTGAATGCACAATCAAGGGAACCACATGTCTTTACCAACTGAACGTAGAAAAACCAACATGTTAAGATGTTTTGGCGAAAGCCGGATGCGCAATTGGTTCGCGATGAGACCAGCATGAGAAAATAACCTTTCGGATGGCACCGAAGTTGCAGCAATTGATAAATATTTTTTTGCAACGGCTTCAACAAAATGAAATTCAGTTTTCATGCATTTCCAGACAACAAGCGGATTTTATTAAGTTTTCGATCAACAGCTGTTTGAGACAGATAAGGGCGCAGCTGAGTGGACAACCCTTCAATTTTGTCAGTTGTAGAGTCCATGTTTATTTAACCACTTCATCCAAAAAGCATAATATGTCACTGTTATCGGAATCTTATTATTAGATGTCGATGCCGCTATCACAACTTCTTCATTTGAAATTCTTGCTTGTCTCATCTCGGCATTCACAAGATCACCTAAATGGAGGGGTGGGGGGGGGGTAATATTTGCAGTGGTTATTGATGTACTGCTGCTTACCAAGGTGACAGATTGCTTGAAAATACTTACGGATATTTTGAAATGCGTGCTTTTTGAACCTAGGATCTAGAAGTGTTTGAAGAAGGAAGTGTTTGAAGAAGAAGGATCCAATTCATTATTATAAATTTTTTTTTGTGATTTCTATGGCAAGCACTCGTTTTAAATTCTTGCCAATTTGACTTAAATTCTCTATATCTATATCTATAATGAAAAATTAATCGATTTAAGCTTGGTTGTAATATTGTGAATAAAAATTCAAAGCCCTATTCTGGCAAAGTTACAATTGCTAACCAGTTTTCTTGATGCTGCTTCCAATATGGTTGTTGTAATGTTTTTTTTTTCAAAGCAAAATTTGAAGCTCAAAAATTATTAACTTTGATAAAAACTGTCATCTGCTTTTCAAATAGTCGCACTTTGTCACACTTCCACTTATAGTATCTTTTTTTAATTTTGCCGACCACTATTCTACATTTGTCGAATCAAGAATTGCCAACGCAGCTATATTTATTGTTAAACAGCTATTTCGTTTATTAGTTTAGAGAAGACAGCTCTCAGATTAGCGTTAAGGTTTTTGTTTCGCATAAAATGAAAAAAGTCGAAAGTAAAAGTCGACTTTCGACTTTTTTTATAAATTACTAGCAAATACCCGCTGCTTCGCCTGCGATAAAAATATTAAATACCATGTAAAAATTTTAAATCTTTTTACAGAAGTAGATCACTATAAAGAAGATTTTATATAATCCAAAATGTTCGTAATTACTTTAGACACACAACTGCATTATTAGAGATAAATGGGGACTTCAAACTATACAGAGAATTTTAACACAAAACTAAGTTTTATTAATAGTCTGGTATGAAAAAATAGATTTTTAGCCATAACTTTTGATTGGAAAGAGATATTGGGGTAATTTTTTCACATAAATTATTTTGTAAAAAATATAAAAACAACATTTTGGAAAAAATAAATTTCGCGAAAAAAAAATCAAACCCTTGTTGTTTTGATGACAAAAGTAGTAAAATAATTTTTGCGCTTAGCTGGAAGAATTTTTGCAAATAAATGCTATGTCATATGAAAGGTAGCCAGATGTGCAATTTTTAATTGATTTCATTTTTACAACAACAACAATTTTTGAGTCATTTTTTGAGTAAAAATTCAATATTTTGGACCTTTTTGACATAATTATAAAACATAGTTAAACTAAATTAACGGTACAGTTCAACCTATTTTTGTGAAGTGATTTTTTTTAACTTTGAAAAAGTCGTTGCACTGGAAATTTCTTCAATTTTGAAGATATGTGAATGTTTTTGATGTCAAAATTACAACTAATTTTTAAAATTTAATACACAAAAATCTCCGATACTAAAAAGTTAAATAACAAAATTACCGTTAGTTGAAAAATTTCAGAGGGGGCGTGGCAAAAACAAAGTATGTAACATTTTAAGTTGGGATGCACTTAATATGTATACCTAGTTTGAGCAAAATCCGTTGAGCCGTTTAGATTTGTATAAAGGTCAAACAAACAAACAAACAAACAAACAAACAAACAAACAGAAAATGAGTTTTATTACTATAGATCATGAAAAAATCGACTTTCGACTTATTTCAACTTCGACTTGCACATCTTTAATTAACACTATGAGGACTCTGCACAATAAATTTCTATGGTTAAGAAGTGGTTTACTGAACTCCGTTGTCGTACCAGCACAAGTGACGCTGAACGTTCACGTCGCCCTAAAGAAGTTGTCACGCTGGAAATCATCGCTAAAATCCATGGAATAATGTTGGACGATATGCGAATAAAAGTGCGTGGTGTGGCTGAGGCTGTAATCATCTGAAATGAGCGGGCACATCACATTTTACATGAAAATTTGGACATGAGAAAGCTTTCCGAGCGATATGAGCCGCGATTGCTCACACTCGACCATAAACGAAGAAGTGTGACCTTTTCAAAGTAGTGTTGGGCAATGTTCAACCGAAATCTGAATGAATTTTTGCACGGTAGACAAAACTAGGAATGAAACGATACGAGTAAAAACAAGTACATACTGGATACTTTTCTTTCGATACCAAGTACTTTTGGTATCGATACCTTGTCATCGAGTAGTGAGTAGGTATCGGTGAAAAGTACTCGGATCGGTACACATTTCAATCAGTTTTTTTACCATAAAATATCGATTTACGAACGCTTTTTCTTTTTAGTTGGCACCCTGCACTTTTCGTTGTATGAACTGAAATTTATTGTGTGTTTGTATTTGTGCGACGCTATGAAATCTGTCTTTCCAGTTTTATATAAAAAGGCACGAAAGTATTTACGTACTGTTGCCACCTCTGTGCCTTGCGAGAGAGTCAACATGAAAATGCGATTTGACTTCGCCACGCAGTATGTCAACAAATCAACAGATTTCTAGATGAATGTGATTAGTATTGTCACTTTACTACAATTGTCGTAGATCTACCATTTTTTACGACTTTTTTGGAATCTACCATTTTTACCACCTACTATTTGCAATATCGCAAAATCTACCACTTATTCATTTTAGTCATGACTGCAATTTAATGAAATTTTTTAATGATAACCACCAAAAAATAGACACCAAAAAATTATGAGATGAAATAAAAAAGGTTGGATTTTTCTAGGTCCGTTTTACGACTACTGAATTATTTTGGCGCACAAAAACAAGTTTAAAAAGGTTATTTACAAAGGATTGTGCGACTCTTAAAAGATTTTCCGTTTTACGAATTATCTTTGAATTTTAGCAGTAAATAAATTTACTTTGAATACATTGTATTAAAAAACGCTATTCATTATAAAATGCAATACTGTGTTTAATTCTTTATATTTTTATTTCAATAAACTTTAAGCTTTAAACAGATTATTTTATAAGTATATAAAAAGCATTTCAAATGTGTTTTTTATGCAAAAAATCGACCACTCTTTTTCAAAATTTACCACTTTTTCAGACTGAATCCACACTGAATGTGATATGTGAATGCGATGAGAGTAAGTTTAATTTATTCGGTTGCGATGGCAACGTGAGATATGGCGCAGAACGAATGCAGAGCTTTAACTTTTGAGATATGGCGCAGAACGAATGCAGAGCTTTAACAAAAAAAAAACTTTATTCCAACTGCAAAGCATAGTGAAGGTTCGGTTATTGTATAAGATGGCATGCCGGCGAATCGCGTCACTATTGAAAAGCAGTTAAAAGCAGGGACAGAAAATAACAGTTATTTTCGAAATTTCTATTCAAACAAGCAAATTAAAAGAGTAAGTCTATTCGATATTTTAATATAGCAATGTGATGCTTGTTAGCTAAGGAATAAAAATCTTTAATGATTGTAATTTATCAGATTTTTTTAAAAAGTCAATAAATAATCGTTATTTGTTGACCAATTTTATTTCGATCTAAAATAAAAGTTAAAATTTGACTATTATTTTTTGATCATATGTAAAAGTTAATATTTTACTTTTATTTTTTTGATCAAAAAAATAGTTCAAATTCGACTTTTTTTTCGATCAAAAATAAAAGTTAAAATTCGACTTTTATTTTTTTGATCAAATATGAAAGTTGAAATTCAATAAAAACAAAAGCAAATTATTCGCGTCACGATCGTAATCGTAAAGGTTTTATAATTTGATTACATTTTTGTTAAGCCATAAGCTTTAGCGCACTGAATTCCTCCTAAGTCGCTCGTTATTTGTATTTCGCACTCGTTGTTTTGAATTATATTGAACACAGCTTCCGGCTGTTAACTAAGCTCCTTACGAGCAAACACAGAGGCAACTTCCTCTTTCATCTAAAATTGTTAGCAGAGTAAGGTCGTGTCCAAGAACCAAAAAACTGAATATTTTTCTTTATATTAAATTAAAATTTAAGTTTTAACATATTAAAGCAATTTTCATTATAACTTAAAATAAAAATTCCTTAATACAAATAATTCATATTAAAAAAAAAAGATATATTGGAGTTCTCTTTCAACTAAAATTAAAAACAAACAAGCTGAAACAAACCCGTCTTTTTATTTGGACAAAAAAAGGGATTACGCGCATCAACACACCGAAAGAAACACAAATAAAAGTTGTTTTGACTGGCTTTAGGTCTTCAAAATATAAAAAATTATTTTATATATAATTTTGTTGATTTTTATTTTCGATATTTCGAATTTACTCTGAATTCATAATCAGGAAAATTGAAGAAACAATATACACAATAAAAATATTTAAGTTACAGTAAGTTTTTACATAAATTTAAAAAATCTAAAAAACCAATGGAACAATTCTTAAACTTGAAAATTAGCGTATGCCACTTAAAGTACCTCTACACTATATGTTTCATACGTATGACACGTCAAAAAATTACAAATGGTTTTTAGCTACAGATAGTGTGGAACATATGAAAATGTGGTTTTGAAATGTCGTTTATATTTGCGTCTGTAAAATTTTTAATTAGAGCTGTCTCTAATTTCGTATGTTTTTCTATCTGTACAAAATGTCAGTTTGATAAATTTTTTATTTGAAAATGGAAGAAAATGCAAATATGAACATATTTATTCAATAAATTGATTTATAATTAATTTATTCTTAGTTTGAATGGCTACAAGAGGACATTTAAGAGCTTTAAGGTTTACAAAAATTTCAAAAGCTGTTTTTTATTTTCAAATGACGTGTCGATAGTGTGGAGACAAAAGAAAAAAGGTGTCTGACAAAAACTTAATTCTGACACACAGATGAAATTCGGTATGTTATTTTATTTGACATGTCATATGTATGATACGGAGTTTTTAAAACTAAATCCTAAAAATTAAACTAATGCAAATTTTTCCCCTTGCTACTTATTATGTGTCTGTAGCTGTGAGCACAGTTCTCTGTGTCCGTATTGATCCGTATGTTGCTTGGCGTATGTGATATGTGAAGCATCTCAAGAGTAAGTCTTTTGGAGTAATTGTTCTCTCGTTGTAAAATTTCCACTTTGTCGAAGTTGGGAATGTGACCCTCTTTTAAACAGTGCAAAGCAACTGCTGTTTTTTGGTTATTATTGTGGCCCGCTTTAATATCCGATTTGTGGGATGAAATCCTCGTTCTTGATTTTGATTTAGTGACTGATCTGTCCCAATGTATACCTTTTTGCATACATAGGTGCCGTCAGAATTACATGGGATTTTGTAGATTAATTCTGATTGGTCAAGTTTGTCCATCGGATCTTTGGTTTTACTAAAAAGATTTTTTAAAATGTTGCACTGTTTAAAAGCTAATCTAATTTTGTTCTTGTCAAATATGTCAGATGCAGCGAATCTTTCAGCGAACTCAGGTACGTATATCACAGATTTAAATGGATTTTCAATTTCCGGTGTTTTAGGAGAAAAGGTATTATTAATATTGCACTGTCTTATGATTTTATTAATGTACGGTATTGGAAAGTCGTTTTTTTTTGTAGAACTTGTTTTACTTTCTTTATGTTTTTAGCATGCAAACCTTTGTCTCTGATTTTTAAGACTTTGCACAAAGTTTTTTGCAGTGTTGTAAATCGTCGATTTTGGATACTTTGAATAAAAGTAGAAGAATGATCAATCGTCCAGAAGCCATGGATTTTTGGTGCCAATTTATTTTTAATACTCGATTTTCCCGTGTGACTAAAGTATCTAAATATATCTATATAGTATGACCACAGTATCTAACTCTTCATCTTTTTCTAATTTTGCTCTAAATTGTATATTTTTGTTATAGTCGTTGAGGCATTTTAAAGTTTCATCTACTACATCCTTTTTAAATATGTCAAATAGGTCGTCGACGTATTTGCATAGAAAGCGCGGTTTTGTCTTAAAAATCTCCATACAGGTTGTCAATAATTCTTCCAATACAATATCTGCGATAATGGGGGACACCGGAGAGCCCATCGGCATGCCACTACGTTGGTTGTAGATTTTACCATTATACCTAAAAAATCGATTCTCTTTCGTTATAAAGTTTAAAATCTGCATAAATATTTCCTGTCATATTTGTGTGCTCTCTAATAATGTCCCACATATTAAGAATTATATTCAGTCTGAATCCACCGGAATACTGGGAAATATAATATCACGTCGAACGAAATTAAAACTTAGTCATTTTTTTTTATGAATCCAATACCCTGCTAGACAGCAGTAACAAGTTTACATACACAACTAAACAAAATTTGGTGTTCACCAATACACTCTTATGTTGTCATTTCATGGAAAACAAGAAAAGTTATATGTGTTTCTATTTCTAGCTCTTTTTCGGGCAAAAAATAAACTCAACAAGAAAAATAAGCATGCAACACAAAGCGGTTCAATCAAATGGAAGTTTTTGAAAATTTATTAAAAATAGTGCAAACGATATTTAATAATTTTTATTTTCAGATTAAGAAATTGAATAGATGCTGAAGAATACTTGGGACAAATTGTTTGAAAAAACAAGCAACTGCAAAATTGTGCTTTTGATGTTATGTGCTGTTCATGCTGAATTATTCTTTTATAATTGTTTGCTGTTTAAAATTTTATAATCAATGCTAAATCTATCCGGAAGGTAAATATTTTATTAAAAAATTAATGCAAAAACTTCAAACAATTGTGTTTATAATTTGTCATGTAAGAGGCCAGAGCTCTAACCTGAAGGCTAGGGGTTGGGTTAAACACAACGGCATAGGGAGAGGGGAGGATAGTGCACAACTGAATTTATAATTGGTGTGAGCAGTTTAGCTATATATTTTTCTCATTGTAAAAACATGTGTGGCTGAAAGGGATGCCAGATCACACGAATGAGAATCAGAGATGCAAACCTTGTGACATTTTGATCACCGCTTGAGCAATGGTCACAAGTTTTGTATGAAAAATTTTATATGGACGTAACGCAAAACGTGTGACCGCTCGTGTTATATACGCCGTATGTAACAGTTACTGTTCTAGCTGGGTATTAATTTTTTTTATTGATATTGTTTTCTTCTAATACAACGAAATTTTCATTTCAATGTACTGAATAAAATCTTTTTCTATAACGTAAGGACAAAAAATAAAAACTCAAACATAATTGAACAAATTAAATAAGAAAAATTGAAGTAAACTAAGTGTTACGTAGGAATAATATTTCGAATTTAAAAGCTCCATCCGTTGGAAAAAAAAGTTCAACTTCCTTTATAGGAGCTCGAGATCCAAGCCAGCGATATGTATTTACTTGTCAGCACCATCGCCATTGGAGCCATTAGCGGCATCGCCAGACTTCTCTGATGCATTGTCTTTAATGTTCAAATGTGCCGGACCAGTTTGCTGAATATTAACAATGCGCTCGTTCGACTTATTTTTCAATTGCGGTGGCTTGGGTACGCTTACAGTTAGTACACCATCAGACGAAAGTGTCGAAACCACTTTGTCGGCGTCATAGTCCTTTGGTAGAGTGTAGCGCCGCACAAAGTGACGAGAAATATAACCATGGTCATCTTCACGCTCCTCATGCTTTCCTTCAACCACTACACAGTTGTCTACCACCTTGACTGACAATTCGCTGGGCTTAAACTGTGCTACGTCCATACACACTTGGAAGCCATCTTTGCCAACAGCAGATAGCTGACCTACGGAACCTTTTCTGTCAGCAACTCGTTGACGGTTTAGCAATCCCAAAGGCAACGTATAGCCAACCAAGTTAGTGGGATGTGGTTCATGACGGTGACGATGTTGCGGCTGACGATGAATATGTTGTGGATACAAACCAAATCCAAAATCGTGGCCATGGTATGACGGATTATAGGCCTCACGGTCCAACTCATCGATTAGGCTCAAAATCAATGGTAAGGTTGACATTTTACTGATTTATTTTCTGTTTTTCAAACTGTAAAGCAAAAAATAAAATTTTACTTCAAAAGTAGAACAAGTTTCAAAGAATGCTTCGCTCTCAACGATGTGTTCTGTTAAAGTGCTTTACTCAGACTGATGAAAATCAAAAAGTCATCAAAAATAGGGACATTTTCTACTCTTTGTCGCAATTCTATTGCATCTTTGACTTTGGAATTTGAATCTTTGGTTAAATTCTTTAATATAATCACCACATACTTAGCTAACTAATGCCAAGGTGAGTTAACCGAAGAAACTATTGGCCGCAGAGGAGTGTTTGCTTTGTGGATTTTTGGTAATTCATATAATCTTGAACAAGTCGACGCATAGTTGATCATTTTGAATTTTTCTTTTATCGTTATTATGTTGTTTGCATGTAGTTTGTCCACTAAAAGTTTATTTTTGTCTTGACGTGAGCTTGTCGGGTCCTTCCTTACTACATTATACATATTTATATTATTTAAGGAATTGAAGACCGAAAGTCAGTTAAAACAATTTTTGTAAACTCAAAAGGTCGCTAAAACTTTTAACATATAGATAAAAGTTAACATTTTACTTTTATTTTTTCGACCAAAAATATAAGTTAAAATTGAACTTTTATTTATTTGATCAAATATAAAAGTTAAAATTTGACTTTTATTTTTTTGATCAAAAATAACGGATAAAATTTTACTTATATTTTTTCTATCAAAAGAAAAAGTCATATTTTAATTTTTTTATCATCTGCTTGCAGTCGCTATTCCAGTCGTTTGCGAAAAAAATAAAAACAGAATGATGTAAAATTTTAACATATATTTTTGATCGAAAAGCTAAAAGTAAAATTTTAACATTTATTTTTGATTGAAATGAAATCAGTCAAAAAATAACGATTATTTGTTGACTTTTTTGAAAAAAACATTACCGTTACGGTTCCTGGTTTCAAAAAATCCGAAAACAAGTTGGGTCTGAACCAAAACTTACATTCCATGTTGCCAAAGAATGGCTGCTTTACAACGTTCCGAATCCATGCCATTCGCCAATCCAATCACCGGACCTCAACCCAATAAAGCATTTGAGGGATGAATAACATCGTCGCATTCGATAGAATAACTTACCGGAATTTGCGAGGATTACGTATTGTTTCCTGTGTGACTGTATTTTTAAAAGCGTGTTCCACATACAAATTTAAGTTTTGATGGGAAAGTAACTTTTCCATAGTTTTTATAATTTTTTAACATTCAAATAGCAATAGATTAATAGTAAGGATACATGCTCTATCGTATATAGATCAAAAGCTTAATCATTAAAAACCAGTTATTTGGTAGAACCATTTTCCAATAGGTCCCGCTTTCCAATGTTCGCAATTATTTTTCTGCTACACAACAAGTTTCTTTGCTCTATCACAAAAAGTTCTAAAGCAAAGCCATGTAGGTAAATGATTAAAAAATTTGTCCAAGGTTCATAGTCCCATTATTTTGACACCAAGCCATTTTAAAGACGCTAAAAAAAAATAACATTCGGAATTCGGGAAAAATATTCAAAAAAACATTGAACGATAAAAGAAATGAAAAGAAAGTAAGATAATTTTTCATTTATTGTCAAAAAAGGCTAAGAAAGGCTAAACTCGATTTTTCATGATAAATGAAAAAAAGGCAACATGTACCCTGAAAAAGTCTAACTTGGCAACACTGCTCTTGAAGTAGCTAGTACATAACAAACACTGGTGGCAATGCTATAACTTTAGTATATCTTATGCTTACACCAATCTAGGTAACTGACTTAGCAGTGTACGGAACCAGCATTTGCGATGTTTTTATATGCCGCCAGAAGTCGAAGAAGTACGTTGGTTTTTTAAACTCAAGGCACAAACCAGTAAGAATATGAATTTAATAAGTGGAGTTAACAACCTTTCTGCAACCTGCGATGTTTGTGTAGAGATTGCTATGAAAATCAGCTTCCCAATCAACCAGTGTGTAATAGTTTTTCTAGTAAGCTTACCCACAAAGGAATAATGAAAGCCTTTTACAAACATGCATTGAAAACACTTGTCTACGTCATAAATTTACAAGTCGTGTTGAAAAATTGTATCGACACATAATAAAAGTAAGCTTCTTATAATAATATTTGTAGTTACTTACTTGAAGTTTAAATTACAATCGCTTTCAAAGCATGATTGGATGCTTTCAGAAATGCTTTCAGAGGTAATTGTTTCACAACTTCCACATTATTGTGGAATTTGGAATTCCCTAAGCACTACAAATTACAATTGCAATAAAAAATAAAGTTCCATCACTAACAATTTTGATGTCAGTGCCTTGTGTTCAGTGATAATTCCAACACATTTTTTTAGAATTTCATAATACTTAAATAATTTTTAATGTTTTGTTTGTTACACCAATGAGCTTTAATAAAAATTTATATTGAATAGTCCACATAGTTTTATTTATATTCCCTTTTTTTAAGTGGCAATGTGTTTATCGACAGTATATTACAGATAAATTTCTTGTAGATTTGGATGTGATGGTCTTTCGTATGGATTAATTTTACTGAGAAGATTAATTTGTGCTCTTATGTTAACTGCGAGCAGAGCTGTAAAAGAATGCAATCATTTGTGATTTTAAATCATGTGATTTATATTCAAAATGAATGCAATAATTTTTCCAAATCATTCAAATTTCAAATCGCAATCAATGATTTGAAAAAATGAATGCATTGTGATTTGAAATTTCAAGTCCCAATCAATGATTTGAAAAATTGATTGAATTCATTTTTTCAAATCATTGATTAGGACTTGGAATTTTAAATTAAATTTTTTCAAATCTTTGGTTGGAAATTATTGACTGCATTCACTATATTTCATTCATTTATTTAAAGCATTGAAATGTCCATGTTTTTCTGTAACATATCTTATTATCAAAAGTATTGATATCTCTGTTGAACAAGTATTGGAAATTCATAGACTAATATTATTTGTTTAACAGTTTATCTTTGTTACTTGCAAGCAAAATTAATTTTTTAAGAGATTTTTTAATTTTATTTTGTGATTTATTTTTCGGTTCGCTCTCGCGCTCTTTCAAACGTTTAGCTTACTCTTTTAATATTTCAATTTCTTATACACGGTTAAAAATCTTGGAATAAATTTTCGTACACCTAAAAGTATACTGCATACTTTTGTATCTTTTGGTTTAAAATTTAAACTTTCACAAATACTAACCCATAATTAAAACTTTTCTATACTAAAATTTAAACCTCATTTGCAGAAATATTGCAATGCTGAAACTCAATGTTAGGCTATTCGGTTCACATGCATGTTTATTTCTTTGGTTTCGTATAGCGCAATGGCCCAGAGGTTAACGTAGTAATAAACAGTCAGTACAATTAAATTGTCGTGAAAAAATGTTGCTCAGAAACACGTTGCGATAATTTCACGCAGCGGAACAGAGTACTGCTCTGACGAAAATGTTGTGGAAATTTGCACGCCTTGAAAAATTTGAATATTGTCATTTCTATCAAAATATTTTAAATTAAATAAAAAAAATTAACAAAAAATGATTAAAATGAATGAATGCATTCATTTGTGATTTAAAATCATTTAATTCCTAATCAATGATGTAAAAAATTAATTGCATTCATTTTTTCAAGTCATTGATTAA
Source organism: Dichetophora obliterata (assembly GCA_963920525.1). Taxonomy (NCBI): domain Eukaryota; kingdom Metazoa; phylum Arthropoda; class Insecta; order Diptera; family Sciomyzidae; genus Dichetophora; species Dichetophora obliterata. The sequence goes on along the minus strand of OY986437.1, from coordinate 212,749,000 downwards.
GACTTGAAATTTTAAATCACAAGCAATGATTTGAAAAAAAGAATGCAATCATTTTTTTCAAATCATTGATTAAGATTTTAAATTTAAAATCACAATCAATGATTTGAAAAATGGATTGCATTCATTTTTTCAAATCATTGATTGGAAAATAAATGATTTTAAATCACAAATGAATGCATTCTTTTACAGCTCTGCTCCATAACAACATAAGCATAAACTAAAGTAAACAAAATGAACAGCAACAAAAAAGAATGAAAGGGAAAAAACGGAGAAATTGACACTGAAATCTCATCGCCTCTGTGGTGCAGTGCACTAAAATCCGCTGGCACGGCGACCACACCCGGTTTCGATTCCCGGTGGTGGCATCACAAAAATTTCTGATGAAGCCTGTAGCAGGGCCGAGATTGCAATAAAATGAGCTAGTGATGTTTTCCTTTTCATATTGAAAATGTTGTTGTTATTGTTTCTTTGGAAAAAAATCGTTAGAGCAATTAATTGTTCTTACCTGACCTAAAGCTCAATAAACGATTTTTAACTATCAAATTAAGAATGATTTTAACAATCAAACATATAGAATTTGTATTTGAGTCATAGAAAATTTTCATAATTTTGTATTGAAATTATGTTATCTAAATCGCAAAATGACTATTTTGTATCACAGTTTTCTGGCAACACTGATGAAAATAACGAAATTCTGTTTATAAAGCAAATTTTTCTTATCTTTTAATCAACGGTGGATTTTTATAAAGATTTTCCCTTAAAATACGTAGGACCATTAAGCAAATTTTCACCCTGTCATTGCCCTTGAGACCTGTTTCTTGGAGTAAATTAAAATATGTCATTTCTATTGAGTTCAAATTATTTATTGTTTATTTAAATTCTTTGTCCGTTATATTATTATATCCTACATTTATGTATGTCTATGTTTGTATTATATGGTATTATTTTGTGTACTTAATATCAATAAATGTTACTATTTCTGGTTGTTAAGAGCTTAATATGCAATTCTTAAATTACTTATTTTTACAATAATGTAAAGACATAATTAAAATAAAACAATTATTTCATAAATATACATAACATTTTTTTCCTTAAAACTATTTCTTTTTTATGGTCTTAATTACTTGAATATTCAACATAATTACAAAAAATTAAGTATTTTTAAGTATAATTACAAAATTGTTTTATAAAATGTTTGTTAGTTTTGGCTATTTTTTATGTGCTGATTTTTTTATAATGTATTTTCTTTATGTATAAAATTCTTTATAGTACTTGTATTTGTAATTTGTTGCGTATGTAATTGTAATTTGTTTTATTTTTACCCTGTTTTCAATTTTGATGCCTTAATTTTGTATAAATTTTTACTCTTTTAAGTATTGCATAAGTTTAATGGATTGATTATTTGCTAGAACCTGTTTTTACTCTTTTTAAATTCTATAAGTTGTTTGTTTTTTTTCAATTGAAAATGTGTTCTTTTAAATAATAATTTTTTTAGTTTGTACATTTGGGTTTTTTTTACCTTATTTATTTTGAGCGTATACTTTCATTTACTTTTATTTAGATGTTACATATTAATTTTTAAATTTGCTTAAAATATTTTTAATTTGTATTTCGAAATATGATAAGATACAAAAGCAAATTTTTATAAAATTTTTTTTATGTAATGTGTGTGCGAATTAAAGCTATTTTTTTTTTTTGGAAAGATGATAAGAGAATGTTTTGATTTTGAGTGAAAAAATAGTACTTTGAAATGAGTGCATGAAATGAATTTCTTTCGTTTAAATAAATGGAATTTAGCCAATAACCTAAAAATTTAAAACCATTTTGGAGAATAAATTGATCATTATTTAATCCATATCTTTATATTCTCTAATTATCAAGAACTTTGACCAATATCTCATTCAAAGAAATCATAACAAACCAGTTCAGGACGATTGATTTTAAATATGACTTCAGTTTTGCAGTGCGTTTTATATACAATGAGAATATTTTAAAAGTATTTCTGATGATAAAAGTGTTAATTGTAAAAATGATTTTTCTGCGGAAATTTTAATATTTTCTGTTATAAGATTTAAAAAAAAAATTCCAAAATATATCTCAGTGATTTTAAATAGAAAATCATTGCAAGTGTTCAAAATTTTTAAACCAATTTTATGAGAACAATATTCATATATTACATTACAATTTGCTAAAATGTAAATTTTTATTGAAAGACTTAAGAAAAAAATCAAAGTTGATGAAAACTTGAAATATTTGTGTAAAGAAAATAATTTTTTGTAGACAAACTCCCATAAATCTCTGCAAAGATTCTTATAGTTGTATGTTAATTGGAGATGTTAGTTCCCAAGAATGCGAAAGTAGAACATTAGGGCAGTTCACGATCTTGTTGCATCGTTGCAAATGCAAAATAAACAGCTTATACAAAAACAAAAAGCATATGTAGCAAAATCTTTTCAATGCATTTTTTTTTTGTAAAAGCTGTTTATTTTGCATTTGCAACGATGCAACAAGATCGTGAATTTCCCTATTGTTTTTATTGCAATGATTTCTACCGATGTAGAGAAGATAGTGAGGTTCATTTGCCATCGATGCATCATAGTTAACTAGGTTTTATTGTAACATTTAAGCAATAAATGTATTAACGATGTGGTGTATATAGTATTTGTATTGTGTATTTGTGATAAATTTAAAACCCATTATGAATTTCTGGCATTCACAAAAATAAAGTACATTGAGTTGCTATGTAATACTTTCCGAATAAAAATCACTTAAGGAAAACCTTATCATATACGAATCTGATATAGATATCTCTCTCAAGGAATCCTTATCGATTTCTGATCAGATGAAAATCAGGTTTTCCTGAAGCTACTGATCACGTAACCTGGTCATAGTAAATATCAAAAATTTAAACACATTTCAAATCAGTTCCCTTTCAAAAAACCTATTTTCAGATTTATTTTCTGATTTCAGAACTCATTTCCATTGGGGCTTATCGAATTAACATCGAGCAAATGCTATTATATACGCAGCATATTTTGTTGTTTTTCAAATTGTTTGAAAATTTTACAACACAAATTTTTTTCCTTAAAAATAAACTTTTTTCCTGATATGAGCATGACAATAGATAAAGAAATATTGAAAATGCAAAAATTTAGCAGAGATATGTTAAATAATTAGGACCTTATTATGAGTTGCTTTCGACGTTCGATCTTTGCTGGTTATCGAGCAACGAGTATCAAAAGTTTAATTCTTATTATGAGCAGTGCAACCCTATCGAAATGTTCGTTGCTCATCGAAATTTCAGTCGAATAGGATTTTGCTTTCGATGCGATGCGTGCTTAGCAATAATTGTTAAAAATGTAAGTATTTTGTGATTGTGTTTTCCTTTTTAAAGACTATTATCTAATATTGAACTGTTTTTGTAATTTTTATGCAGGTTTAAGGTGGTGAGCAACAAATCACAGTTAGAAAAGATGGTCTTATTGGTAGAGGCAAACTTTGAGTGCAAAGGATATTTGTTCCAAAGTTCAGGCGACAAAGAAATGGGAAGAACTCACGCTGCAATTAAATTGCTTAGGACCACCAATTAAAACAGCAAAGTGGCTTAAGATAAGCTAAAGAAAGCGTCGCTCAGCCATTTTCTACTTCTAGCCAGTTCCGTCAAGCTTTCATCCTCTTCTGACGAAGCGTCGAATCTTATGGAAATTATTTTCGTCATAGTTATAACTTTTTTGTCTTATTTTTTCCAATCAACTTTCAAACCAATCGTATTTAGTTGAAATAAAACACCAATCACCTGAAAGAAATATACTACCGTGTAGAAACAAAATGAACGAAATCCACAATAGCGCTACTCTTTATCGAAAGCACGTTATAATACCAAATGCAAATTCGTTCGATCAGGCCGTTCGACTACAGTCGAAGATCGAACACAGCTCATAATAAGGGCCTAAGTATTTTGTGAAATACTAAAATTCAAAACTAATATTGAACTGTTTTTGTAATTTTTATGCAGGTTTAAGGTGGTGAGCAACAAATCACAGTTAGAAAAAATGGTCTTATTGGTAGAGGCAAACTTTGACTGCAAAGGATATTTGTTCCAAAGTTCAGGCGACAAAGACATGGGAAGAACTCACGCTGAAATTAAATTGCTTAGGATCACCAGTTAGAACAGCAAAGTGGCTTAAGATAAGCTAAAGAAAGCGTTGCTCAACCCTTTTCTACTTCTAGCCCGTTCCGTCAAGCTTTCATCCTCTTCTGACGAAGCGTCGAATCTTATAGAAATTATTTTCGTCATAGTTGTAACTTTTTTGTCTTATTTTTTGCAATCAACTTTCAAACCAATCGTATTTAGTTGAAATAAAACACCAATCACCTGATAGAAATATACTACCGTGAAGAAACAAAATGAACGAAATCCACAATAGCGCTACTCTTTGTCGAAAGCACGTTATAATACCAAATGCAAATTCGTTCGATCAGGCCATTCGACTACAGTCGAAGATCGAACGCAGCTCATAATAAGGGCCTTAGTGTCTTATTTTTCCGAAATTAATATTACAAATACACAACATCGCGAATACCTGGGTTATCTCTGAGTTATCTTAAATTTATAACTGTAACGAAAATATTGCTGACACAAGTATTCCTGTAAAAATTTAGTGGCTGTCTGTAAAAATTAAAACTTAATTTTAACTTAATATTTATAGCTATATATTATATTAGCTGCTATGAAATGAATCTTTTTAAAGTTACTTTAATGGGCTCTAGGGAAACGAATAAAATTTAGTTCTGGAAATAACAAGAAAACTGATATTAAAATTAGGTAGATCTTTGTAAAATATTACTTTATAAATTTAATTCATGTTAGATACATTTCGTGTCAGAAAATGACATACTTTTACCACTGATAAACTTGATTTTGTAGTAGATTCCTTAATACTTATAAAAAAATTTTGAAGTTTGTTTTCATAATTTGATTTTGAACATATGAATTAAGAAAAGGAGCAAGTGTGTTTTCAATCTTCTCTTCATTTGGTTGATGAAAAAAGTTCCGAAAATCAAGAGTACTAATATTGCGTTTCATCACTTCATTTAGAGTAGTGGACTGATTGACAAATTTAAAGAATTCATGACAACTATTCCACAGCTTTATTGATTTAGAAAAACTAAAAGACTGTCTTTATTTTAAAAACATAATAAAAATTATTGAAGACAACGGGTAGAGCAGAAAGAGTATTTTTTAACAGTATAACTATCTTTTTAGAACTTAAAAAATCAAAATTAATCCTTAATATACAAACTGACAGAAGTTTACTTTTTAAAAACGACATGTGAGTATGTTAATTTGAGTAATACTAAATGAGCCATTTTGTTTAAAATCGTCGATTTATCTAAGATCGAATATTAAATCTCATGAGTTTTTTTCTGTCTATTTCGTTGTGCTATTAATATTGTAGTTAATTGATCCAAAGTGTTATGGTATCTAATTTATTTGTGTATAATTTGTGTAAGTAAGACAAAGAGGTCTTAAGTTTTAATGCAAATATACATACAAAAAAAGTCCGAAATTTTTAAATGAGTCTGAAATAAGTTATAATTAAGGTTTACTTCCATTAGAATTGTGAAAATCAGGTATTCAATGGATAAATAATGGACACTGGTATTCGTAGGCCTGAAATTTTTGATGTTTTGGCAGATAAGTTATAATTATAGTTTACTTCTATTAGAATTATGAAAATCAGGTATTCAATGGATAATGAATGGATACTGGTATTCGTAGGCCCGAAATTTTTGATATTTTTGCAGATAAGTTATAATTAAAGTTTATGTGTAATTAGAGTTTTTAAGTTGTGCTCTGCGACTGATAAACATTTTTCTGTCACTTTAAGTCTCATTTCAGTGCTAATGGCTAAGTAAGGTTAGATCAGATAATTGGTCCAATGTGATACCATAGAAGGAAATAAGAGAGTAATTAAGTAAAACTTTTGTGTATAATGTTCCAAGAGTGGCATAAAGATGAACAAACATTAGGTATTGAATCTGAGGTTAGTATTATTGCCTTCACCTCAGTCCAATTCAGTTACCAATCGATTCTGTCCACAAACTTCCCTACCTTGATGGTGGTAAACAACTTTTCGTCGTAAATTTATGTGTTTTTCAGAGAATGTGTTTGACTTGAAATAAGGAGAGAAAGGTTACAGTGTAGGACCGCGACTTGGCAGGGATTCGAACCTTTGACAAAGTGATAGTCAAGCGCACTACTACTAGACTAATGAGGCCGTCAATGGTTGCTAATGTATCTCTCACTAATTTATTTGGAGCAATCACTATATTTTCCTGAGTATATTAATACATAAAATATAAAAACATATTATAATTTCTCGCTCGCCTTCATACCATTAATTTATTAATACCTAAATTCTTTTAATATTTATATAACTAAAACAAAAATTTTACGGAATAAATGATACCATCACGGTTAAAAATATTGGACTACTTTTAAATCCAAACTTTGGTTTAAGGGAATTTTTAATCAAATAATCCCTACTTTAGCTTAAATTAAGCTGGTTCTCAAGCCCACGTCCCTTACTTGCATTCGTAAAAGCTTACTTGCATTCGTAAATATAGCAAAATAGACGAAACCTTGTTAACAACTGAGTTGGACAAGCGATTAATGTGTTGGACGAGCACATCAGAGGACGTGTGCTCAAATCATGAAATGGTAAAAGTAATTTTTTATTTTAAGTTGATACTTATATTGCTTTTTTACTAACTTTTTGTTGGTGTAAAAGTAATCTTTTTTAGATTAGAAAATTTTTGGAGTGTTGGGTAGCAACATTTTGGAAATTGGATTAAAAAGTAATATTTTTTGGTGTTGTCCTATATGTAATCTTTTTGATGATTTTAAACCATTTTCCAAAATTCGTATAAACGGATTCTGGTAGTGGAGACAAAAAAAATGTATATTTGTATCGGCATTTTAAAAGCTACCCTGCAGTGTATCCAACTAGTTAAACACTAGTAAATATACTAGGTCAAAAATTACCAGTACTAGCTCAGCTCAAATGCTTTTTACATTGAGCAAACTGGTTATTTTCCTGTGTTGATGTCATAGGAAAAGACAACTATTCTCGATATGAATTAAGCTAGTATTTTACTGGCATAATTTGAACTAGTTGTGCTAGTAGTAACTTTTAAACCATTTAAATACTAGTATAATAGAAACTAGCTTTTTACTGGTATGGTTTAAGCCACCTTTGTGCTTGTATATTTTTAACTAGTTAAATTCTAGTTTAATATATGCCCGTTTAATATTAGTATTATTTTAGCCAGTTCCATTCTAGTAGTTTTCATACTAGTTGTTTGCTAGTATTCGTTTTGTTCTAGTCTTTTTGAAACCAGTTGTATGCTAGTACTACCTAAACTGGCTTTATACTTGTATTATTGAAACTAAATTTAGATTTCTATTTTTAAGCAGATTGTTATTTTTAAAAAGCTGTACATTTATCTTACACAAACTAAATAGAAAATAACTTCGATTAATTGTGTTGAATTAATTATGTAGTCCGGTGCTCTGCCCTAATTTTCAAGGTTTATTTCGGAATGATTTTTTTTGTAAGAAAATAATATACAATCGTTTAAATATTTTTATATGGTTTTATATTGTAGATATCTCATACTGTAAAAAAACCTTTTTTTTTATTTAAAATTTTTTTTTTTAATTTGTACGTCCAAAGTGGACAAAAAGAAGGTGTTTTTCTGACCCGGGTGATAACAGCACTTGAAGTAACTTAAACGAATGAATTAAAATAGATTATTGTTCTAAAGACTTGTCATTCTGGCAGGTAGTTAATTTAAATATTTTTATTAAAAAATAATAAACTAAAGTTTGTATTTTAGTATACAAAATAGAGATACAAACTAGAGATTTTAAAATCTTTGAAAGGTTGATGAAGGTGATATGTCGCATTTTCGGATTTTCGCTGTTCTATGTATGCATGGATGAAGATGTAATGAGCATACAAACAATTTTAAACCTTAAAATAACCATGTTTGAGGCTATTCTAGAAAATAACTTCTTCACAAAGTTTGATTTAATATAGATTTCAGTCCAAATGCGAAACTTTGAACTCAATTTTCTCGTAATTAAAATTTTGCGACATATCACCTTCAAATACTCATGTCTTTAATTGTTACTGTTTTTACAACTAAAAATTCTATTTATTTAGTGTTTACAAATTTATGCAGAACTAGCGCATTTGCAACAAGCACAAAAGCTAGTTCATTTATGACTACTTAGTAATGAGCTAGAAAAACAGTTGGTATTTTTAACTAGTCAAAATGCGACTAGTTAGTTAACTTTAAATTAAGTAACTAGTTCTTTTATAACTAAAAAAACAGCTTGTATTTTTTAATTAGCTGGAATACAGATAGTAACTTATCTGTAACTTTTTGGTTAGTAAGATTTGACTAGTTTAACAGCTAGTATTTTTTTGACTAGTTTTATTTTAACTAGTGAGTTAACTAGTTAAAATTATAACTAGTACGATTTTTCACTGCAGGGTAACTTTTTACCTTCAACAGTTTATGTTTTTTTATTTATTTACTTGATTGCTAAACCTTAACAGGTTTTATAGCAAATTTAAAATTAAGATACTTAAATAAGATACTTAATACAATTCAAAAATATAAACTATGATTTTGAATGAAATAATGTATTTTTAACAAACTAAAAAGTTTTAGTAAATTGCTTAAAGTATATAATTTTATTAAAGTATAAAAAATAATAGAAAAAAAGTTAAGTCAAAATCGATAAAATCAGACAGCATAGCAGGGTTGCGTATTCAAGACAAACAAGGTCAAGTTAGCAACAATTTTTGTATACGGCGGAGTCGTGTGACAAACAAGGTCTCATACCCAATAAAACACCACTCCAATAGGTATATATATAATATATATCGTTCTGTCTCCCTGAAGCCGGTGAAATCCTGGCTTGACAGGGTGGTTACTCGACAAACTAGGTCAACTTCACCAAACCAATTTTCATAAAATAAAGAAAAAAGAGTTGCGAACGCAGGCACCAAGACAAACTAGGTCTTATCGGCCACTCATATTAATATATTACAAATCGATCTAACGTAGTGTTTCAAGAGGTAAAAAGACACCAAGACACCACGGTACCGTCGACAAGTGTAGTTACAATCATCATGAAGATATGAGGCAACTGAAGATTCCAGGTTTAGGTCCATTCAGATTACTTATATGTTTATCCACCAAAATTTTCCATTTTACGCTTAGGTCCATTTATCCATTTAGATTGTTATATTAATGTGTTTACAAATCACCAGATGCATCAGATATATGTTTGAAAGAACTTTACATAATCAACGACGGTACTGCAGGTAATCTATAATTTTATGTTTGATTGAGTCCATGGATTCACTTAAGGATATAACAAGGATATATATAACAGATACACAATTAAAATCACCGCAAGCGCTTCTAAGAGGTTCATTTTGCAAATAATTAGTTCTACAAAAGTTCATGTGGAGTAACTCAAAAGATCTTCTAGGACGAAGAGGAATATTAAAATATATTTTACTCAATAAATATGGACTGTTTACATAGCCATGTAAAAGTTTTATAATCCAACAAGCATTTATCATAATTCTCCGATTTTTTAAAGAAGGAAGATTTAAGAGTTGTAACCGATATTCATAAGGTGGTAAGTGAAAATCAGTATTACAATAAAGATAGCTTAAGCAAAACAAAAGAAATTGTTTCTGCACTGATTCAATGTCGTCTATGTAACAACCGTATCGACTGGACCTTTCAATAAAGGTTTTAAATTAACTCTAAATTTAACTTTTTACTAACATAAAATATAGAAAAAAATATAAAATATATTCCTTGTTCACAGACTTAAGCAAAAATACTAACAGACTTAAACCGAGGGATTCTGGTTGAGGAGATAAGAAAAAATTATACGTGTATCAGCGTTTTAAAAGTTTTCGAGTGAATAACTTTAAACTCTTTTCTTCATAGTGTTCCATATCCATCTAATTATTTGTTGGTATATCATTACGGTGACATCTTTCAGTATTTCTTTGTACTATTACATAAAAGTGTATAGAAAAACTTGTGTATGGTACACAGTAAAAAATTTGAGGGTAAAGTTTATCTGTGTGGTATAAACTTTTTTATTCCAAATAATTTATAAATTTTATACCACTCAATATTATAAAATTAATAAAACAAATATAATTTCAAAATTTCATATGGATATCATGTGTTAATCAAAATATATACTGATTCGAAAGAAAAAAATTCTTAAAATATAAACCGAAATTTAAAAATATAAACCAAAACAAACCGAAATCAGGAATTTCGATTGGTCTGACGAGAAAAATGGTCTGAAAAAATTTATATGATTTGATGGTATAAATTTTATAACATTTTTGGTTTGGATTTATATGTATACAAAAAAGTATAAAATTTATGCTCATATTTTTTACTGTGTACCTGTAGACAGTGGCTCCACGGCCGATAAGAGACAGAAAATTTATAATGAAAACGAGTAAAATTTAAATTAGCCGTATTGCAATTGCTTTATTTAATCAGTAGATAAGTTATTTTTTATAATTATGCATTTCGAGTACATTTACGTAGTGCAAATATGAGTAAGTATGTAATGATATAAAATGTAATGAGTAATGAAGAATTATGTGTTATACTACAATAAGCAGTTTTCTTCTCGATGGTTAGCTAATGCAGATCCTACACGGTCAATCATGTGACATCAATCATCATATATGTTAGTAAATATTTGCTTGTTTGCGTTACACAGACTCGTTGATGGTTTGATTGACAAAAATCTAAATTTTTAGATATTTTGCAAAGCTGGTCAAGCGGTTGATGTGTGTAAGAGCTTAATTGTTCAATCTTTCGTCAGTAAGTTTGTTTTGGTCGTGGGTTAAACTGTCGGCAGGAAAAAAGGAAGCTGTAAAAAAAATTTTAAGAGGTCAAACAATTTTTGGAAGAGTTGATTGACTCTTTTCCTTGTATTTTTGCGCTTTTTAATGCGTAAGTAAAAATTACTAGATTCGCAAGTAATCAATATACGCAATACAAACGTCCGTTTAACTCATCGCACGTCTGTGTTCCACGAAGAATACCCTGTAGTTCCAGTCTTGAAGAAGTCTCAAATGAATCATGCATGATTTTTTCTAGTCCTTGATGAAACATGCTGATTTAACCACACATTTCGCTGCCGAAAATTTCATATAAATGTTCAAAATTCGTGCAAAAACGCAATGTAGAAACGTCCGGATTTAGATTTATCATGCACGAACAAATATCGAAATATTAAGAAAGTTTTGCTTACGAAAATAGACAAAAATATAAAAAAATTTCGTTTAAGAATTGAAAATCGAAACGTTTAATTAAATTCATGAAGGAATAGCATACCGAAACGTTTAAGAAGTTTCGTTTTTTTTTATATCCCAAAAAGTTAAACTTTTATGTAGGATGTTCTTTAATGTGGCAGAAGCTGTAGAAAGTGTGATATTTTACCTGATGCAAGTTATGCCGTGACCACCCCCACTAGAATAGCAACCTTGATGTTGGTGTGGGATATAAAGTTGCTGAGAAGCAATGCGCTATGATGGCGGAAGCAATGCACAAAGACCTACATATTCCTACCTATATCCCAGCTTAATCCCCATACCTTTCCCATTCATCCGATCTATTCCTTCTCTTAGCCCCTCCGAACCCTATGGGTCGAATCCGATTAAATTGGCTGGAAGCCCATCAAATATAGCCCAGTCCTAAACGAAGCGTATCGGATACCTGGCGACCTCCGATACTATTTAGCCCTACCCGCACACAGGGACCTCTGTAGAGGTGAACCGTTAATTGTCCCACACTTGTCAGAACTACATGGATATTTCTAACGACAAAACAAAAACCTAGTGAGTCCGGTACTCCCAAAAAACTGGAAGGGAGCTAAAATTGGTGACTCAAGCCAAGGCGTCAAGCTGCAGCGCCAATAAGGTGGTCTCTGATCCACAAACAAAACAGACCAGTGTTGTGTGTGTAACCCAAAACCAAATTAAAACAAACAAATATTAATAACAAACAGACTACCTAGTCACAAGCAAGGTCATCAACGTAAACAAACCTTGAAACACTGAGCACATGTGAGTGCAATATGGTCAAGCTGAGTAGTGCAACATAAGTCAAAACAATAAAACGGCATGAACGTAAAGAATAAAAGAAATAGTGATTATGAATGAATCACGAATTTTAGCTAAGCGCAAGCAGCCACTAGCGGTGTTGACAAAGAGCTGATGATACTGTATTTAAAACATGTGGGTCAGTATGTGAACAAATGTTTGGTATTACATTTCTGCGGAAGTCACAAATGCAAGTCTGCACATTTGATTTACAACAATCTTAAATGATTGGTTAAATGGAATATATTGGAAATGTGACTGGAAAATGGGTGTAACCTAGGTTAAGAAAATACTGTAACCAATTACTATAAAAGAAAATTTCATTTAGAATAAAACACAGTCATTTTATGAATGACATTCGGGCAGCATTGCCTTCCTTTTTTATTTTATATAAATCGGCCTTGTGGCCTTCACATACAACGTGGCACGCTAAAAGCCAAAACCTTTGTCAGAATATTTAGTAAGGATTTTTAAATATTTTTAAACACAGACACAAACATAACACCAGCACTCCGGGGGCTTGGCTAGGAAACTGGCCATTAAGGCGGCTTCTGGAGCAGTAAGCGATGGTCCGAGCACTTCGGCACAAGCCAAGGATAGAACTAGTTGAGGCAGTGGCTCATCGGGTGTGAAGGACTGAAATGCACCAAGTCCCAGAATGGCAGCTGATCGGCTTGCTGGGACGCTCGGTAGGAGCAAACAGGTTCGCAACTCAAAACAGGCCTGGTACGATAGATGTGCCAAAGCAAACATGCTGGAGGGTCAGCTTGAGCAAGCAGGGCCTCCTCAAAAGGCTGAATCTGCACTTGCAAACATAAAGCAGAGGCTGACAGAGGAGATACCTGCTGCTAAAAGACCAAAGAAAGTCATTAAAAGCACGGAAGACAGGTCATACAGCGATGTGGTCGAGAGGCAAGGCAGGGTGCTGAGTAACATTGGCACACAGAGTGCGGACGGGGCACTTCCGCGGGGCAAATGAAGGTAGTTGGAGGCTAGGTTTAGCCTGTAGCCCAAGCTGAAGGCAATTGAAAAAAGCGAAATACCGGCTCGTCCAAGAGAGTGGCTACCGGTCACCTGCTCGAAGCAAGAAAAAGTTTTGAAAATGTTCCGGGACTGTAACCCGGATGTAAATTTGTAAAGCAGGGCGATCGGCAAGACAGAGGAGCCTGTGATTCCCTCAAGGCAGGTCCTCCTGCTGATGAATGTGGGATCGCTAAAGCCGCTAGAAGAGAGGAATGGAGTCCTGTGATGTTCCTTCTCCAAGGTCTTCCTAGAAGTGTACAGCAAGGAAAAGCAGTTCAGGGGCCCAACAACAGAAGTGCAGTCAAGACAGGCTATAGCGGAAGCTGTTGAGGCCACAAGCAGTACGCCAGATTCAGACCTGGATGAGGTCATGTCGGAGGGCTCGGTTGGCCTTACCAGAGTGTCGGACCTCTAACATGAGGATGATCTCTTGGCTGAAGAGAGGGAGCTGACACAAATCTATTGGCCAGTCACAAATCTGGAGCGGATAGAGGTGCTCCTGATTAACCTTCATCACTCGAAGTTCGCCTCGGTGAATCTCCAAGTCCACCTGGAAAACTGTCGATTTGACATAGCCCTGATTCAAAAACCCTAGGTATGTAGTGGTAGGGTTTGCGGATTGAGGATGAAGGGCTTTAAGACGCCGGAACGTGCATTGTAGCAAAAAAATTATTAATCTCTTCTTGCTTCACAGATACTGCTATAGAGATTTGGTTGCAGCCAGCTTCGAGTCAGGCAAGGACACGAATTGGTTAGGTGCAGGCTACTTCTAATACGATGAGAAAAACAAAAAAAAAAAATACGACGTCATCATATCGGCCGACGCTAATGCACATAACTCCTTGTGCGCAGCACGGACACTAACGAAAGGAGTGAGTTACTTTTTGGTCATTTATCAAGTACTAACCTTTATATATATGCAATAGGGGTGAAGAACCCACCTTTATTATCAAAAATAGAAGCGAAATTCTTGACATAACTTTAGTCTCAGACTTAATATTCGACAAAATTGGCGGTTGGAGGGTGTCAAATGAACACTTCTAATCCGACCACCGCTCGATTGAGTATAATTTACATAATACTTCTCCCAAACTCCCAAACAACGTTAACAAGACGAACTGGGGATTATATAAAAGGGCTTTGGCAAAACATTTTCCATCAGGTCTGATTAAAAAACCTAAAGCGGCCGCTGATCTAGATAATCTAGTCGATGTACTAACCAAAATAATAGGTCTCTTGCTAACTCATGTCCTAAAAGGACAACACGGGGGAAGCTAAAACCAAAGTGGTTGTCATCGGTACAGAATGGACTGGCAGAAAACTCTTTAACGCTCGAGAGCTGAGCTTGATTGGACAGCCTACAAGGTAGCCCTCAAAACTTTCAAAACTCAAACCAGGAAAGCTAAAAGGTTTTCTTGGAAACGAGTCTGTGAAATAACTGAAGAAACCTCAGAGACTTCTAGGTTACGCAAGATTATTGCTAGCACACTATACACGCGCGGCTACCTCAAAAGGCCAAATGGCACATGGAAAATACCTAGGGAGGAGTCCCTAAACCTCCTATCAGATAAGCTAATCTCTAGTAGTGTAATGCACCTATTGGTGCACAACTGCCTAATCCTAGCTGTTTAAGGCAGGATACCGAAAGCATAGTCTCCAAAAGGAAACTGAAATGAGCAATACACAGTTTCAAGCTCTAGAAATCAATAGGTCCTGATGGTGTTTACCCTATAAAAATATAAAAAGATGCGAAATAGATTTTGCCTTGGATTCGCATTATATTCAATGGCTGCATAAGCCTTTCATATGTTTCCAACGCTTGGAATAAATCAAGAGTGGTCTTTATACCTATGGCAGGGAAGACATCACATACCACTCCTAAGAATTTTAGGCATATAACCTTAATGTTATTCCTCTAGAAGACCTTAGAACGGCTTTAAGATCTGTGTCTACGCAGAAGTGTCGACTCTGCGCTCTTATCGGCATAACAGCATGCATATAGTAAGGGAAATTTCGTGAAAACGGCTTTACACTTACTAGTCAGGACCACCGAAAGATCCTTCCTGCATAACGAAGTCACTTTAGTTGCTTTCCTATAAATAAAAGAAGTATTTAATTAGTTCTAGTATTAAATGCTAATGCTAGCTTGTTCTAGACGGAATTCTGTGAGATGTAAGCTTTTAAAGCGCTAATACATGTACAGTTTACATGTACGAATCCTTTAAGAAAAGTTTGTTATAAATTTTCTGTAGTTTATTTTCTTTGAAGACAATGTTCAAAATTAAAAAAAATATATATGTATGTAATTATCTATTAGAAGGTTTTTTCCTGATTTCTTTTAAATTTTGGGACTTCTTATTGGAATAAAAAAAAAAAATTATAACCACAACCCAATTCCAAATTTCTGTTGAATGATCTCAAATTCAAGGTCTGATGCAAATGCCCTTTTTATTGTGCATCAATTAAAAAAGTTAAGAGAATTTTATATAGATTGTGTGAACACGGTAGTCAACAAGACTCCTTGCTTGCAAGCGCATGCATCGCAAGACACAAAAAAGCTTAAGACTTTCGAGTAATGCCCAGGAATTTTGGGTAGAAAGTGTTTGTGTCTTTGCTTTAATTGTTAAAAGCAAGAAATAATTGTTTATCAACAATTTTATGAAAATAATATATATCTACACTGGAATAGCCCACAGAGAAGTGAAATATATTACCAGGTCTTAATATTTTTCACCTCCCAACAAATCTTCAAATATATACATCTCCTGTCTGCCTCCCATTTGGGGGTTTCTATAGGAAAATAAAGTAACATGTGGAAAAAGCTTAACATCTCTACCGAGTTTACCCCTAGAAGTATTAAATGAATAAGATGGCTTTAGTATTTCTTAACTTTAAACTTTCAATAAAAAACCCACCCGTCATATGCCACTTCTGGGGGTCCCCATACAAAACCACAAAACAATTAAATTTGAAAATAGTTCATATCTCTTTCGAATTGGCAACTAAGTAGTTTGAATGTATGAGATGGTTTTTAATTTTTTTAGATCCCGCATTTCTTCTGAAGACATTCGTTCACCCATTCTTTTTGCCATCTTTTTTAAAAGATGGGTGTTTACACCCATCTTGGATGTTTACAGAGAACCCATCTTCAAAATTTCACAGTTATTATAAAATTTTCTCAAATGAAGCCATCGACATCAAGAAGACATAATTATATATCTTAATTTTATCGTTTTGTTCTAGTTTTTTATGATGTAAGCATTAATTTTAAATTTGTTAAAACTTTTAAAAATGGTAAAATTAGTAAATTTCAATCAATATCCTATTTTATATTTTGGAATTGTAATCAATATCTTATTTTACAATTTTAAAATTTTATATTGCTATAAAGCCTGGTTAGACTTAGCAATCAAATAAATAAATAAATTAAAAAATATATCAAAATTTGAGCAAAAACAAAGAAAAAATTGGTTTGTCCTAGCACAAAAATTTGGCAACAGGCACTATGTTTATGTCATGTTTAGTTTCTTTTATATAAAAACTGATTAATAATTTTTTTATTCCTATAAAAAAAATCATAACAAAAAAAACCCATCAATAAAACACTTTTAAAAGAAACTTTCATAGTATAGACAGCGGAAATAAGAGGATTAAATGAAAAAAATCTTTGAATAGGACAAATTAAGGTCAACTTTTTTTTTTGTATGGAAAACCATTTTTGTCGAAAACCAAGCTTTGTCTAAAAATATTTTTGATTACTGCTAGATTTAAAGAACACAAAAACTTAGTACATATTAATCAAATATATGCTTAGCGATAATTTTGGTTGATAAGATATATTGGGATTACTGTTTTTTTTACAATTGGCTAATTGATAAAAATTATAAAAGCAACATTAAAAAAATGTCACATAAATCTTAGGAAGTGTTCTTTAAGTTTTGTTTAATAATAGAAATATTTAAAAAAGAGTCATCCAATAATTGAAAAAGTTTCCGGCAAAACTTATACCACATACTTTTATCGCTTGTTGGAGCATGATATTTTGAACACATTGACGACGACAGCAACAGTGCGTCAAATGTCATTTTCTTTTTACATGCTTTTCTTATGGAGGTGAAAGTGGTGAAAATGTTGCAACGACAATGAGCGATTGCAACAAAGTCGCAGTCGTCGGTTTAGAATTTTTTCTAATTTGACGTGCGACAACAGAGCAATATAAGTGTTTGTGTATACGTGAATGAAACAATCTAATGATACTTCCAGATTGTTGTTTCTTTCTTCATGTTGTTTCGCACTGTTGCAGTCGTCGTCAATGTGTTCAGTACTTGAATTGTAGAATAGTGAATAGTAGAAGCAGGACACTGCTTTGAAAGGCAAAAAGCACATATAATTCTGCTATGAGTAAGCAGAAGTTGTGCCTATTAGCTTGTCTAAGTGAGTCGACTGCAGAAACCACAGAAGATCACGGAAGAGGTGATGTAGCGATCAAAGAAACAGCTGCTTAGTCTGATGGTGATTTTTTTTTTTTTTAAATGCTTGTTCTTGTTGCAAATGGTTGCTTTACGAACTTTTTGCATAAAGCTCATATATAATTCTAATAAAAAAAATAGGGGTTTTCATTTAAAAAACTAAAGCGGACTTTGATTCGACCTGAAAAATGGGTCGAGGTCAACGGTAAAGATGTCATATTTTCATTTTAGGTAATTTTATGAAGCCCATAATTTGGTAAGTAGAAAACGAAAATTTTCGACATTTATTTCTATGATTTCTTACAATCATAAATAAGAGAGAAATAAATTAAATCTACTTTCTACAGTGCAAGCAATGCAAAATGTAATGCCGTTGCCACGTTGCACGTGTCGTTAAGTTTTTCCTTCATATTCTCTAATAAGTAAGTAAGAAACGCATCATTAGAAATAATTGAATAAGAACGTGCATTTCCGTGAAATGCGTATTCGATTATCGCCAAGGATACGTCTCAGTTAATGCAATGCTTTTCGTAAGTTAGAAGGTTTTCTCGATAGCATGTAAGCGAAGACTTTGCTGGTTAAGCTTAATATGGGTCTTCATTTTTCTACACAAGTTAGGGAAACAAGTTAGTTATGAATCAGTTGAAATTTAATTGTTTTTTGCCAATTTGGAGATTAACTAAATTTTAGTGAGAAAACAAAAATAATGTTTGTATGGGAAAAGTTGCGTGCAATTTAGTACAGAATTACTTAAAGTAAAAATAATATTATTGGCCCAAAAATAAAATAATGATTAATGCAAATTTTGAGATTTTGAATTTTGAACTATGATTGAAATTTTAGTTTGAGATAGTAAAATTGTGCATAAAAAAAAACAATCACTTAACAGTTTACATCAAATTTTATTGCTATATTCTTTGATTCTAATTATTTATCAATTTAAATTATCTATAAAATAAGCTTAAATTGTGTTTATGTGTTGTTGCGAGTGTCATTTTGTCCCACGTAAATTTCAAATATGTAGCTTTGAGTGCAATTTAAAATTTATCCAAAGTTTTCGGCTATACAAATTTAAAATAAAAAATATTTTCTTAACTTAGGGCGGGAGAAAACAAAAATTAAACAAAAATTTTTTTAATTTTTAATAACTTTTATTTTGGATTGGAACTAAAAGATTTTGTGTGTATTTTCTAAACAGCATGTTGTTTTTATTGTGTTGTACAAAATACAAGTTTGAATAAGTTATAGGTTTTTAATAGAAATGGTTTTTGTGTGTTGGGTCAAATATTTTTTATAATTATATGTGTATATATAATTGCATCAATTTTAATACTTTTTCAATAAATATTATATTACAAAAATTCTTACTACTTAAATTTATGTTATTAATTTTAAATTTGATTTCAGTTGTTTTTTCCTTCATTTTTATATATTAAAAACAATAACTTTCTTATTATTGACAAACAATTTTGGTACAGTCATTAAAATTACAGCATCTTGAATGTTAAAATTATTTTTTTTGTTTTTTGTTGTTTTTTTTTTTAAATAGTGTAAGGTTTTACTCATTTATTGCATGTTAACATTGAAAAAAATATTTTATTTTAAATTTATGTACATTAGCTTAAGATTTTTTATTTTCGATATATAAAAGAAACCTTGCATTAGTGAATAAATAAAAGGAGAAATATGTACTTTAAATTATTGTAAAAAAATATGTTCCAAAAGCTTTTAAAGCTTTATACTATTTCTTGTTAAGAGTGTAGATAGATATAACATTATTATGTTAAAAGCTTTTTTAAAGAAAAATACTTAATTATTACATAAAAATTTAGTTGAGTTTTATTTGAGTATAACTAAACTAAAATAATAAAGTACAGTAGCAAGTGCATTTGTGCAATTTTTCGTGCATAATTTATAAAAAAATAGGAACTTAAAGCACCAAATTAACAAAAATTGTTTTATTTTATTAAATTAATATTACACAAAAAAAATTATGTAAAAAATAATACCATCTGGTAATACTTGTACAACTTAGTAAATAAATTGTGCAAATTTACATGGAAAAAATATTTTAATGAGGCAAATCGAATTAAAATTCTCTTGGACTTTTCCGTTTGTTTTTTTAAGAAGCTGTCTAGACTACAAATATAGAGCTTTTACGAACTTTATATCTCGGCAAAAGCTCTCTTACTTGCTATTCAATTTAAAAAAGAATGCTTTATTAAGCTACAGATTTGCTTTGATACAAGAATTAAAACATTGGAACAGTCAAAGAGCTTTACAGTTATTCTAAGAAATTCTAAAACACCCACATGTTTTAAAATTTAAGAATTAATTTTTTTTCAGAATTTTTAATATTCATATCAGTGGCGTGGATATGGGTTGGGCTAGATCCCACCCAGAGCCATGGAAACTTTTCTAAATATCTCACGTTATTGTGAATTGATTCTATTAAGCATGAATCCAAATGTACATTTATGTATTGCCAAAAATTCTTCTTATTCTCAAGAAAATTTTCAAAACTTGATTTAGTTCAGTATTTAATCTTTTTAAATCGATCAATAATTACCAGAGATATAATGACATGTGAAGCTACCATAAATTCGGTGTTGCTTGGATTCAATTCAACAAGCCTATAATTTTTGTGCATACCTACAGTTTTTCGACGTTTCAACAATGTAAGGATGTGAATCATGACATTTGGCGTCACAAAACAGTCATGTAATCAGGTATAAAGTAAACTTTTTCAAGGTAATTATATTTTTTGCGGACTCCCCACAACCAAAAGCTATCTACGCCACTGACTCATATACATTTATTTTTACAAACAATAAATACATTTAGTCTTACTTTCATGACAGCTTTTATAAGCTAAATTTCTTTAAATTTTGTGTTTAAACAAGAGCTTTTAAAAGGTTTTAATATGTTTATTACTCCGAAGAGTAAAAAAATTTCCTTTATTGGGTAAAATCACGGTATAGTAATAAGGTATGGTAAAGAAGTTGACTTGAGCTACCGTTTATGTCAAAATATGTTTTAGCGATGCTACTTTCTACATTTTTTTTTTATGTGAAGCAAACACTTAGAAAAAATTTTATTTAGACTCAAAAAGATAAAATTTGGGTGAACAAGGACGCTCCAACTTTAGTTTAACCCATTAAACGCGGTTGAGTATTTTTTTACCCATGTAAATGCTTCTGCAGAATTGATCATATCTCAGGATTGGTAGCAGATAAGTGCTTAATTTTTTTGTTTGTTGCTTTAAGAAATCATACAGCTATGAATGGTTTTTATAATGTGTCAATAAATTCTTACGTTCATTACTACATTTTCAAAGTCGAAAGTGATTAAATTTAAAAATCAGAAAATTTGTGTTATTATTATTGTTAAAAAATTTTATATATTAAAAAAAAATTTAAAAGCTCTCTTAGCCAATTAGCCAACTATACCTGCTACTGATAGAAAATTAATGATAGTAAACTGTGCAGTCGTTGCAGAATGAATTAGTGTCCATTTAGAGCACATTTACGACGTTTGGGTATTTTTATACCCAATTCATATCTCGACAACGGTGACAGATACAAAGTTGAAATTTAATGAGGTAGTTCCTGTGAGCAATATAAGAAAGCATACGAAAAAATTTGTACGAAGCGATTGGTGGCCACTCTTAATGGGTTAAGACTAAAAAGTTAACTTAAGTGTTTGACAGAGCTTTCAATAAATGATGATATTTCATCAGAAATGCTAAAAATACACATTTTTTTTTAAATATACATAAAAATACGGCAGCACTGCATTTTATGAGTTTGACATGATTTTGGCATTGACAATATAAGTGATGAGCTTCCCTAGCATACGTGATTATTGTATGCATCATGGCTTAGAAATGATTTTTGTTTAAATATATTTCCATGTAAATTTAAATTCAATTAAAGCTCCAAACAAATAAACAAAACTAGCTTAACTTATATATTTGTATATTTAAATAAGATTTAATAAATCGTTGTTCTCATATTTTAAAAATATATTATTTGTCTCTGGTGTTTTTTTACAAACTAAAGTTTTTTTTTAAAATACATATCTCATTTTTAATTATTTTGAATTACATAATAAATATTATTTAAAAAAAAAAATCAATAAAATATTGCATTTAAATTTACATCAATTCACAGTTATTTATAATAAATATTATTATTTTTTTTTGTTCTTTTCTTTTTATACTTTGCTAGCTTATTTCATTTATTTAAAAGTTAAATTTTACATTTTACAGCAGCGCATTTTCTACGTCAAAATTCACTGTTAAATAATTTACAATGACAATATTATGCAATTTTTCTGCTCTCTACTGTACTTGCTCTATGTTCAACTAAGTGCGTATAACGGGCGGTGGCAACGTTGCAACATTTAGCGGCATAAATGGATCGCCCGGCAGCTGAAGGCTGTCTACAGACATACCCATGCCGTAGCTCCCCCCACTGCCACCCTCCCCATTTTTACGCTTACGCTGCCGATAGCGCTTCAGCTTGCGACGTGCGAAGTATAGATTTTGATTAAATTCTCGAAAGGGATTTGACGCCACCGCTCCAGTTGTCCCTCGCCCGTTTTTGGGCGCTGCTAATCGCAGCTGCTGCTGCTGTTCACGATCGTCGCGCATTTCGATAGGCGGGAAAAACATCGGGTTGGCGGCCCAATCCCGCCAAAAATTTCAATCTTGCGCTCCACCATTTTGTTGCGCCATCGACGCCCCACAACCGCCTCCCACCGCCAATTCTCGATTAAGCGCCAAAGGCTGTGTCGTTCCACCAAAAGCATCGTCATCCATGGACGAGGATTGCTTGGAACGATCCGACTTACAGTCCTCGTCCAGCGTCATATGATGCATTGCAGCGGCTGCAGCCGCTGCTTGTTGATGTCGCTCAGATGGTGGCAGCAAATTCAACATGCTCAGTGGTAGGCCTGGAAATCCGCCTGGAAAATCAGGATAGAAACCAGGTGGAAAGGGATTGAAGAGTGAGTTAGGACCGCCTAGCAGATCGGGCTCAGAACTGGCGCTTCTGGGACCACACGGGCCAGAGGAGGGACAGCCTGATGCACTAAGTTCCATTTCAGCGCTGCTACCACGCTGTTGTTGCTGCTGCTGGTGTTGTTCTTTGCGTGTTTCACTGCGATCGCGTTCACGATCGCGTCCCTCTTCACCGGTACTTGCAGCATTGTTGCTCCCGCTGCCGCCACCCCCGGCTCCGCTACCACTGTTTTTACTACCTTTGCCTCCACCACTTGAGCTCAGACCCATTTGTAGCAGCTCCAGTGGTGGACCGCTTATGCAGTCCTTACGTAGCTGTTCAAGCTTTAAACTTTTGCCATATTTGCCACGTACATACATTAGCAGCGAATTGTATGGTATTCCGAAGATGCGCGACGCTTGTGAGGTGGTCATCTTCTTATTCCAGACATGCTGCAGTGCTTCGGTAAGCTCGGCATTGGTCCAGGAGCGGGGTGGGCCACCACGTGGGGCGGAATGTTGACCTTTGGGACGTGGCACTGAAGGAAGAGATCAAAGAAAAAAGTAAATATAGAGAATTCAACATAAAATTAATTTTCTTTAATTTAAAACTCTTAAATATACTTTCAAAATATTTTGTTTTATTCTGGTAGTGAAAGTCCTGTAAAATTATTATAATAATGAAATGTTGTATAAAAATGTTACAAGGTTATAATTTAGTACTTTAGGTCAAGTAATTTATGAAAGAAGGCAACAACAACAACAACTCTGTATAAAGTCAATCACACAGAAGTGGGGGGATCGTAGAAAAGTGAGAGGAGCAACCTTAAAATAATCACAAGTCTGATAAAGTTTAAGGCTTGACCAAAAATTAGATCCAATTGCTTACACCGTTATATTTTTCGATGAGTTTTTTCAAACATGTGCCAATTCATATAAAACTTAAGGGGTTAGGGGCTGTCAGAAGTATGAAAAAACAGCAACTTTAAATATTTTTTTTTGTCAATAATTTATTTTATTTTATTTTATTTTATAAAAACAATAATACTAATGAAAAATTTCATGTTTTAACTTGATATGACCCAAATTTGAAAAAATAAATTAAATTATATATGAAGTTATGGGTTTTTCTCGAAACTATGTTTTAAAAGTCGGTGACAACTGTAATTAAAAAACCGCTTAGTGGATTTGAATGACAGCTTTACAGAAATACAGCTTTTTTAAGCATAAAAAACTAGAGCGTAGTCGAAGGATTTATTTTAAACTTCTATTTCTTGTAAAGTTTTAAGTGTTGCATTTTTTCTTGAAAATCCGGATATTTGATCCGTACTTATTCAACAAAAATCAATCAATAAATTAATAATAAAAAGTTTTATGTCATACTAAAAAACAAAGTTTCAAAGATCGCCATTTTGTTAGTTAAAAAAAGCATCGATCAGGCATGAGATTTACTATTAAAAAAATAATATTTTTTTTAAATGATATTAGATGAACTTGTAAGAAGTTATTATGGTCAATGCAAAAAACCTTTTATGCAAAAACGTAGCTTTAATACACTGCGTCTCATAACTATAGCACACTTTAAAATATTATTTTAACTGACCATGGGATTTAATTAAAATACCCTGTATAAAAAACTAAATTAAAAGAAAAGTTGCTTACTCTCTTCTACTTTTTTCACAAAATTTTTTTTCTTAAATCTGCTCTCTTAAATGAACCGTTCAAAATAACAAAGTGATTGCATATTGCACCTGATTTTTCATTTTATAACCATAGCACACATTTGAAAAGGATACGTTAAAGTGACAACACGTGAACTTAAGATAATAATTATGTGTTTAAAGTTAAAAACAAATAAGAAAGTAAAATGCCACGAGGTAAGAAGTTGTGAGAAGTAGAGAAAGGGAAAATCCTTGGGTTAAATGAAGCAGGCCTGGAAATAAGCGATATTTCAAGGAAAATTAGCAGAAGTAGGAAAATTATTTATAAATTCCTCTCAAATCCGGAAAAATACGATAGTGCAAGATGAGGTGGCCCAAAAAAAACTTTCGAACCTTGAATCTTGAAGAATTTTACAAAAAACTATCTACTCAGCGCTTAGTTGCAGCCCAGTTGCTGATACAATAAAAACAAAAATTTCTAAATCAACGGTTTAGAGAGTTAAACAGCACCCAGATTACTTAAGCATCATAAAGTTTCCCGGCTTAATTTAGCTAAGCGAAATCTGCAGACATACTGGTCTCAGGTATTGACAGTGCATAAATAACTCTTTGTCATATTCTGAATAATTTTGTTCTATAAATTATTTTTTCTGATGTGAAAAAAGGAACCGGGATGGCCCTGATGGTGACAGACAATAATGGCGTGACTTAAGAAAAGAACCACAATTTTTCTCAGAGAAATTTCGGTGGCGGTTCGTTGATGGTATGGGGTGCGTTTTAAGCGGATGGTTTGTTGGAGCTGCAGATTGTTTCATCAAAAATAAAGAGCATGGATTATACCAAGGGGCTTCAATGCAATCTACTTCCATTTTTGAGGCAGAATGTTAAAAAAACTACACATTTCAACAATGGCTTCAAGCCAATAATATCTCGATTCTGGAATGGCAAGAATACCGCCCGTACAACTCAGTTCCAGAACTAAGAAAGGCAATTTTTCATGCTTGGGAAGTTATTGAAGAAAATGTAACAAAAAACCTAGTTGATTTCATAGATAACCAAATATTTGAGTGTATTTAGCATAGGTGTTATTACAAAAATTTTTTTAATAGAATTAAACAAGAAAAACCTTTTTTGAGAGTGTTTACTAAAGTGTGTTATAGTTTTGAAAGGAAAAAGGTGCAAATATGAAATTGTAATTTGGAAATTATATACCATGGATATACCAAGTACAAAAAGTATACCAAGTATACTTAGTAAGAAAAGAATAATTTATTGTACAACGTTTCTTTGCTCTCCTTATAAGCTATCCTCCCTTTAAGTAGTTTTTCTCACAGCTGCAGATCTAATAAGTAAACAAAGGGAATCTCATAAAATAAGCACCAATGATACCAATTTGAGAGAAATTTCCTTTTTGGAGGGATTTTTCAATCGTCTTTTGAACTAAAAAGGAAAAAACAAAACATTTTGCTTGGTAGTACACAGAAGGGAATTTTCAAATGGAGCATGACATGAAACATGAATTACCTTTCCGTGTGTTGACAGTTTTGTCAAGTAGCTTTTAATACAATTTTAGACTAAGAAATCCTTATAATTGTAAATGAATTTGCAATCGTCAAATTAGTCGATACATATAAGAAGTATCGTACATACACATAAGAAGTATATTGTTATGAATATTGTTTTGTTTATTTGTATTAATTAATTATTTATACAAAAATAATTATGAATTTAAAAACTATAACATATTTTTAGTTTACTTCCTTTGTTTCAATGTCTTGAGTGTACTTTAACACTATGACAGTGTGACAGTCATTTTCCACTTCTCAAATTTATGCACTTTCTACCCGTTCACTCAACCAGTTATCAACTGATTCTAGATTTTATTCCAGTTTCGGAAAGAAAATATATATACCTTTTAAATGATATACAAAACTTTGTGGTATTGATGTATTTTCTATGAGTATTTATCAAGTAAATGAAAAGATTCAAATTTCTTATTTCAATTTATTCAACTTAAAAATTTTCTGAAAATAAATAAATTCAACAAGTTATATAAAAATTTTAGAAATTATAAAAATGCTTTTTGATAAAATTCGATAACTTTGTCAATTTCAAATCGATTTTGCATTGCAAACACTGAGCTTACTCGTAAATGAACAATTTTCTAATATTAATACAATTGCTATTCTTTTCGAAGAAACTGTGTAGAAAAAACATCGGTAGAGGTAAATAAGTTGGAAAAATATCAAAAACTTAACATTTACTTGATAAATGCACGTAGAAACTATTAAATAAAGTATTAAATATCTATATTTTCCCAACTTAAACTATCAAGAAATCTTGAATTGGCTTATAAATGATTGAGTAACTGGATACTAAGTGCTTGAAGGAGTGCAAAAACAGTTTTTTGACTTGCAGCTTAGTTAGTTTTGTCGCACCGTGTAATTTACATGGAATATCATTTCTTATAACAAATACTTATGTTTAAACCACAGAAAAGAGATTTTAATAGAGTCTGTATTTCTTTTAGTTATAAAAATATTGTATGTTTATGTTTCAAACATGTGTTATGTTTTTTAATACTTTAATGAACCGTTTTACCTAGAATTTTATAGCTTAATGAAGTTATGTTTGAAAAATATATTAAAGATTTTTTTAAATTAAAGTTTTCTATATAATATCAATAAATATTTAATTGATTTTCTTTGATTTAAATACAAATTTGAAAGGTTTGATAGTTTAAATCATATTTGATTTTAAATACAAATTCTAGTTTTTTGATAGTTCTACTATCAAAGTGTATGAAAGTAGATTTATCAAACAACTAGAATTTGTATTTAAAATCAAGTTTGATTTTTTTAAATTTTAGAAGGGAAAAAAGAAATTATTTCATGTGTTTGTGGGAAATTATATATTAATCTACTGGCAACACTGGTGGGCAGAGTTAAGTGAGCAACTGGTTTTTTGTAAACTTTTTTCTGAAAAACAAAACTGAATTGATAAGTGAATTAGTGAAACTGTTAAAAAACATATATTTTATAAATTCTATAAAACCAAACCCATAAATAACTATAAAAACAGTATGTATTTTGTTGTTCAAATTCTTCGAATATATTCAAAAAATTTTTAAAAATTGTCTATATAGTTTTTCTTTGTTTTATATAATGATAATAAACGTTTAACTTTCCCTCAGAGCTCAAATAGTATTATTTTTTCTATATAAATAAAAATCAAATGTCGTTCGTTGGTAATTGCATCAGTTGAGAACGGCTGAACCGATTTGGATAATTTTTTTTTTTAAATGTTCGTAATAGTTCAACTTAGGTTTTTACGGAAAGAAAAATTGACCACGCCCACTTTGCGCCCACTTTTTTTGATTTATCTAAAATCGGAAAACGGCTGGACCGATTTGGATAACTTTTTTTTTTTTAATGTTCATAGTAATCCAATTTAAGTTTTGTCGGAAAGAAAAATTAACCACGCCCACTTTTGTGCCCACTTTTTTCAATTTATCTAAAATCGGAAAACGGGTGGACCTATTTGGATAATTTTTTTTCAAATGTTCGTAGTAATCCAATTTAAGTGTTTACTGAAAGAAAAATTGACCACGCCCACTTTTGCGCCCTTTGTTTTGATATCTATATATATAAAATTAAGTGGCAAAACTTCCTGTTCGCATACTCCTCCTAGACGGCTTGCCCGATTTCAATGAAATTTTCAGGGGTGATTGGGGTCTGTGTGGAGGGTGCACATAAGAAAATGCATGTGTGTATCTTTGCAGGTTTTGTACCACACCCCCTTTTGTCGCCCACAAATCAATAAAAATGCTGTATTTAAGACGGTTTTGGTCGTATGAAATTAAAATTTGGTAAATAAGTTCGTATGATAACTATAATTAACTTTGAAAAAATGGGCGTGGTCACAATTCATCTACGCCTAGTTTAAAGAAAATATCAAAATACTTCGAAACCATTGGTCCGATTGAGCTCAAATTTTGTAAGTACGCTTTGCTTTGAGTACGAGATGGTTTAAGGGCAATGCCACACCCCCTTTTACCTCCCACATATAAATAAAAAATTGTTGTTATCGAATAGCTTTAGTTAGAGTTATGGGTCGCACAGCTTAGAAATTCGGTATTCGACCACAATTTAGACGTACCGTTTCTGTGATGAAATTTTATGGGAGTGGACAAGGGGGAGGGGCACCTCCGATGCAACCCAAATTTGTGATATCGAATAGCTTTGAAGTTATAGGAATTCATCTTTGGAATTCAGTTTTTGACCTCAATTTACACATGCAGTTTCAATGGTTTTATTTTATGGGCGTTGGACAGGGAGGCGTGACATCTCCCTTACAACCCAAATTTGCGATATCGTATTGCTTTGAAGTTATAGGTTGACAGCGTAAGAATTCGGTATTCGACCTAAATTTATACATGCATTTTCAATACTTACATTTTGTCGTCGTAGGGCAAAGGGGAGTGGCACTTCCCATACAACCCAACTTTGTGCTATCAAATAGTTTTAGAGTTATAAGTCGTACAACGCCGAAATTCAGTATTCGACCTCAATATACACATGCAGTTTCATTGATTCAATCTATGTTCATTGGTAAGAGGGGCGTGGCACCTCCCATTTAACGTAAATTTGCGATATTGAATATCAGCGTCAGAATTCAGTATTCGGCCCCAATTTATACATGCAGTTTCATGAATTACATTTTATGGGCGTACGACAAGGGGGCGTGAGACCTCCTATTTAACCCAAATTAGAGATATCAAATTGCATTGGGGTTATAGGTCTCACAGCTTTGGAATTCAGTATTGGACCTCAATGTACACATGCAGTTTCATTGATTACATTTTATGAGCGTTGATCAAGGGGGAGTGGCACCTCCCATACAACGAAAATTTGTGATATCGAATAGCTTTGTAGTTCAAGGTCGCACAGCGTCGGAACTCAGTATTCCACCAAAATTTACGCTTGCAGATTTACTGATAAAATTTTTTAGAGTTTGTCGGGGGGGCGTGACACCTCCAATTTAACCCAAATTTGCGATATCGAATAGATTTGGAGTTACAGGTAACTCAGCCTCAAAATTCAGTATTCGACCTCAATGTACTCATGCAGTTTCATTGCTAAAATTTTATGGGCGTAGGGAAAAGGAGAGTGGCACCTCCCATACAATAAAAATTTGTGCTATCGAATAGTTTTGGAGTTATATGTCGCACAGTTTTGGAATTCGGTATTCGACCTCCATGTAGACATCCAGTTTAATTGATTACATTCTATTAGCGGTGATGAAGAGAGAGTGGCACTTCCTATACAACCCAAATTTGTTATATCGAATAGCTTTGTGGATATAGGTCGCACAGTCTCAGAATTCAGTATTTGACCTCAATTTAGACATGCTGTTTAACTGATAACATTTTATGGGCGTTTGAATAGGGAGAGTGGCAGCAACGCGCCGGGTTTCAGCTAGTATTTACATAAATTATTCTCAGTCTCAAAGCTTCCTAAAATCAATTGCATTAAGTTTCTTTTTAATTTCAGCAGTGCCTTTTCCTCTTATTAACACAATTCAACTCAATTCCTATCTAAATGGCTGTGTGTGTATTCATTTCACTACATGTACTTGGTGTACCGAAATATTACACAGAGAATAACACAAGAACTCAAGTTAATTTCATTTTGAGTGCTCTACTTTTAGTACAAAACAGGGATGATATATGTAGTGGATAGGGACTTTTTTACATTCTTTCGATTTCAAAAAGTCCCCAACTTCTTTTTATCCAAAAAAGTACTTTCGGATATATTTCACCACCAAAAAAGTATTTTCGGATTTGATTCACTAAATTTTATTTAATTGATAAATAAATATATCCACTAGAGTGGGGCGATTAGTATGGCAGGAAAAAGTGTTAATTTTTTTCTCAGACTTTTGTCACGTTTTCTTTTGGGATATTTTGGGCTATAACAGCCAAACCATTGAGATTTTTGCCTTAGTATTTGATTGAAAATCTCGATGGTCCAAAAAAAAAAATCCAAAAAAATATTCGAAAAAAAGTGACAATAGTCTGAGAAAATCTGCAAGTCAAAATCTGGAAGCTTGATTTTCACCGTACACGTATGGTCTAGTGGACTTTTTTGCTCAGTACAATCCCAAGAATCAGAAACGCGAAGCGCCCATTTTGATGTTCAAATCGCCCCACCCTAATATCCACGCATTTTGTAATTTTGTGTGCCTTTTTGTTTTTGCTTTTTTCTTTGACATAATAATCATACTCAAAAGAACCTTAAGGCTTAGCTTGCTTTGTTTGAGTGTTCTTTTTACAGGTTTAATTTTTTGTGATTGTAAATATACCATTATAACTACCAACGTCATATGGTGTAGTGGACGCGCAGTGCAGTGATGAAAGTATTATTATTTGATTTTTTATAGCAATGTACTATTAGCCTTTGTTATATATTTTATATATAATTTTGATTAAGCATGAATTAAATTGCAACCTTTAGATCAAGAAAGTTTTTAAGAAGGCAACAACAACAACTCTGTATAGAGTCAATCAGTTGTTGTTGTTGTTGTTGTTGCCTTCTTAAAAACTTACTTGATCTAAAGCTCGTAATTTAATTCAAGTAATAATTTAATAGATCATAAAACTAATTAACTATAATAATGATTAAGTTAAAAAATCTATTAAAAGTACAGATGGTTAGGAAAGCTTCCTGGATTGTCGACTCCAATTCAAGCAAACCAGTTTGAAGCATTGACAAAAACATTGACCATAATGTACCACGAGCAGCACTCCATCAGGATCAGTTACATGTGTCGAGTATGTTGAATTGTAAAGTTATTAAGTATAAAATTTTAATTAACCCTCAGGGTACCAACTACAAAAAAATCACATTCAGTACTGACATGGGTTAGCCTAACCCGACAACTTTAATTGTCTGTATCTTGGGCTGTAAATGGCTAAATGGAACGTTTTTTTTTCAATTGATAAGAAATTTTGTCGCAATTACAAAGGTGTTAATAGATTTATTGGATTATTTATTTAAACAAAGAAACATTCAAAAATTTAAACAATTTGAAAAAAATTTTCATGAAAATTCACTTATTTAAATTGCATAACTTTGTGAAAAAGATATTGAAATTTGTCTTGTTACATTTAAAAGCTAAAAAGTTGTTTTTTAAAATGGCCGAATTAGTTTTTTGATTCATTTCGAAAACTTATTTTTTTTAACTTTGAAGATACCCGTTTTTTTGGAATAGTGATAAAATGTTCCATGTTTGATTTATCGTAACAAAGCACAGCTATAATATAAATAAATAACAAAATTGATTGTTAAATGAGTCTTATTGTTCAAAATATAAGAAAAGAAAATTAGACTGTGTTTCCACATTCGCAGCGAATTTATTTGAAATTTTGGTTTATTAGTCAAGTGGCAGCAAAAGCCCGTACTGGGGTCTACCTAATATAAATCCACCTTGAAAAAAACCAAAACATTTAATTTATTTTATCAAAGAAGTGTATGAGCTTAATTGAATTAAAATAAAGCCCAACACTCTCACAACATGTGAATGGATCATTACCAATGATTAAGATGAGTAAAACAAGTACTTTGTTAAAATTTGAAAGATTTCCATTGAACGAAACAAAAATAAAAAATCATTTGTTTGTTTTTAAGATGTAGGTTCATGAGTGAAACCCCAAAAAAAATAATGAAAAATAATATATTTCTTATATCTCGTTAAAGTTCCTTCATCATGATGTTATCTTACTATTTTGCAGATTTTTCTATGATTTTTCGAAATTTTTTTACCAAAAATAGAACATAAAAATTAAGTAGTAAATACAGTTTGATCTTCAAAAACTTCATTAAATAACATACCTACATAAAAAAGTTTACACGGACCGTCTAACCTTTATAATTGTCTGTCGAAAGAAAAAAAAATATTAAAAAGCATTACTTGTTATTTTTAAAGTTATAGGTCAGAAATTGTTTAAGCTATTTTGTAGCAATTTTAAGCCCGTTTTTGATGCTTTAATAAAAGCCGGGTAGCTATTTTTCATTAACGATACCGATCTTTTGATGCAGATCCTATTTTTTAACCCCATTCTATTAGAAAATGCTGGAGGAGCGGGAAAAACACTTTTGCATTTTGGGGTGATCTAATATATGTGTATGGTGAGTGTGTGTTTTCGTGTGGGTTTCGATGTATGCGCGCATTAGTTTATGTATAATTATATATTGGTATAAATTACTCCGAAAATTGACCTTCAATTTGTGATTTTTGGTGATCAATTCTATCACCAAAAAACAATTTGTTTTTTTTTTCAAAAAAAAAAGGTGCATTGATTAATTTTTTTTGCAGTCTCTTGGACAAAAATATACAACATACTTGTCTCATTTGGAAAATTGCCAGTGACAAGACTTTGCAGTTGAACTTGTCAATAATGAACCGTGTTTTGTTTTTTTTTTTGTTTTAACATTCATAAAAGCTCTCTCAAAACCATATCAATTCCCTCAATTACGCTTTTAATTTCTTAATTTTAGTTTTATTTCGCATTTAATGGTGTTTCATTCCCATCAACAACTAATCAAATCAAAAAATCGTGATCACATGCACAACTATAGCAAAAAATAAAACAAAATAACAACCAACAACAACAAGATTAACAGCACCAACAATAGCAGCAATACAAATACTGCAATACATGCTGTCAGTGTTAGTTCTTTCTTAACTTGCTTTCTTCTGAGCTGTATGAGATACAAGAGCAAAACAAAAGACTTTTTTACCTTTTGTGTGTTGTTGTTTTTGTTATTTTATTTGGTATTACAAAATTTCGCTTATCGCATATGCAAGATCTTTGAGCCATTCTTCGAGGGTTTTTTTCGATTTTTTCCTATATTGGCTTAACTTCTTTTTGGCCAAATTACAATTCCAACCCATATACCACGATATTTACCAAATGATAAAAATCTTTCACTCGCTACGACAGACAGATAGACCGAATAATATATCTACATACAAACATTCAGACATTCAGTCAGCCAGAGACATAGTGGTATAGTATATGTTATTGTTGTTATATTTTACCAAAAAATAGCAAAAAACAACAACTGATTTGCCAGTCTTAGCCACCGCCAGCAACCACAACAACAGCAACAATAGGTAACAACGTGTGGGTGTGATTTACTGATTTGTTCACATTTAAACGTGATTTGCGATTTGCTACAATAACAAAATCAACAAGAAAAGCCTGGAACATATTTATATAGAAATCGAATCGGAATCGTTTATCGATGATGTTTCCCACCCTTCCACCCCTGTTTTTTTGCTGTTTTGTTCTCTTAAACCTTTTCCGTTATGCCTTATATCTAAATCGAATTAAATATTTTTTTTTCTATCCGTATTATTTTTATAATTTTTTTTTAGTAATAACTAAATTTGAGAGCACTTAAATGTTGTTGTTGTTGTGCTCATGACTGCCGAAATAGAACTCTTCATAGTGCTTACCAATCTTTTTACAATCAATTTTGTAAATATTCCGCAAGAGTTTACTATAGAAAAGGTCGCTCAATACGAGTGACCTTAATGCAAGCTACTAAAACAATAACAATGATACCAACAACATCAATAACAGTAATAATAAAGCAACAACTAAAATTTGCATAAAAATATTTAATATAATAATACAAATTTGAAGATCAATATCTTTTCAAGCACAATATCTTCATAACGTTTCTTCGAATATACTCGTACACTGCAAAAATCACTATGATATTAAACCAGAAAAGCATAGCGAAAAAATGTTCGTACCGCTTTTTTGAAGGTACCATTATAATCCTTTCATATTGTCGAACATGATTGCATATCGACTTTAATAATGTTAACTTTTACAATTTGAACAAAAAAAACCCGATTTTTTGCAACATTTGCCTATATTTGTTAAGTACAAAATACCCGATAGTTTTTGATTTTTATTTTTTAAATAAAAAATAAAAAGCTATGTTTTGATTCATGAAAGTAGCGGGGGTAGGGCCGCAGCCCATCCCCCAATGCAAAAGAAAAATTGTTTTGCATTAAAGTATGAAATTTAAAACTGTTGTTATTACAATTAAAAAAGTATTAAAGTTCTGAATATTTATTAAAGCCTAATTTATTTTTTATTACAAGCTCAGTGCTAAAACATTTATTATTTAGTTAAAAAAGTTTATGAAAAGCTTTAATTTAAATTGATTGGTAACTCTGTCACATATGTATGTTGCAATCTGAGCTGCACAATTCGATAGTAAATTTCTCAAAAACACTAACGCTCGTTGCCATAAATAACGAAACCAAATCAGCTGTTCGAATTGAAATTTTTGACTGGATTTATTTGTACATTTTTTTAATTTATAACTGTTTTATTAAATGGATACACGGTTAGAAATCTGGGAATAAATTTTCATACAAGCAAAGTATTACAAAGATTTTCAATACAAAAATTATTAATATTTAATACTTTTCAATTGATTACAAAATTTTTAAATACAGGGTCCGCCAAATAACTTTTTTTTTTTTGAAAATTCTATAAAAAAAACTACTGGATATTTTCTCTAATTTCTTTTATTTGAAAGTACAATCCTTCCGGTTAATAATGGAAAATAATTTTATTCAAATGGCTGCCTCGGCTGGCCATGCAGTAGCCTACACGATCGGTCCAATTTTTAAGCACATTATCGATTGTGTGCAGCTGTATTTCACCAATGGCTTCACGAATATTGTCCTTTAAAGCGTCAATTGTCTCTGGCTTGTCGGCGTAACACTTATCTTTGAGGGCACCCCACAAATAATGGTCCAACGGTGTCAAATCGCAGCTCCGAGGTGGCCAAACGACATCAGCTCTGCGGCTGATAATGCGATCTTCAAAAACAGGGCGCAAAACATCGAGTGTAGCTTCGGCTGTGTGGTACATAGCGCCGTCCTGTTGAAACCAAATGTTGCCAATATCCTTCTCTTCAATTTTTGTGAACAACATGGCCCGATAACGATCGCCATTGACTGTAACGGCCACTCCTTGCTCATTTTCGAAGAAAAATGGCCCAATTATGCCTCTGGACCAAAATCCGCACCAAACAGTGATTCGTTTTGGGTGCAGCGGCTTTTCAATGTATGCGTGCGGGTTTTCTGTGCCCCAAATGCGACAATTTTGCTTGTTTACTTACCCGCCAAGATCAAAATGAGCTTCATCTGAAAAGATGATTTTTTCGGCAAAATCGGCATCTTCTGTAAGTCGATCGCAGGCCCACTTCCCAGCGTTGTTCAAGCGAAAATCCGAAATAAGCACTTGTCGAAATAAGCACTTGTTGAAAAGTTGTAGTTGAAAAGTTAGATGGCAGACCCTTTATATTTTGTTTTACATTTAAATACAGCTCAAATATTGCAACCATACTTTATACTCTTGGATTTAATTTGATAGTATGGTGAATATCAAATTTAATTTCAAGACATGCTGTATTTTATTTCAATACATTTTTTAATAAATTTTAATACTTTAGACTTAATTTGATACTGTTGTTAATATTATACTTAATTTTAAATACAAAAGTAGTATTAAAAATTTATACGAACTGAGCATTAAATTTTAATACATATTTTTATTAAAAATGTATAGTAGTATTTGGCCAGCATATCATTTCAATACAATTTTGGTGTGGTCATATATGTAAGCCCAAAAGTATTGGAAATTTATTCCAAAATTTCTAACCGTGTATATAATTAAGTTTTTTTGTGGTAAGTTTATATTATTTAACTGCAAACTATAAGGTCTATGTTTATTTTCTAATCAATTTGCTTTGTTCTAAGAAAAGAAATAAATAAATTTAATACACTGATTCTGCAAAGATCCGACATTTCACTAAAATTCTTAAAAATATTACTATTTCATAAACAATAAATCCCATTTGATTTTATACATAATTTTTTCATATAAATGCCGACTGAACTACAACAAAAAATAGTTGATTTTTTTTGGTTTTTAAGAATTTATGTAACCTATAGAAGTTACCAGACAGTACTCTTTTTAAACTTTTTACGTTTTATACTACCTCAAACCAATAAAAGAAACTGAATTCTTCAAAACTGACAGCTACAAAAGTAAACTATTTATACTAAAGTTAAGAGTAAAGTCCTAACAATTTAAGACTTTTTAAAATCCAAAATATTTAAAAACATTTTAACCCATTTTCTACGCTGCACAAATTGTTGAACTTTTTAATATAAAGTATATTTCTAGAGTAATTAGGGTCCCCTAATTCCAAATCCGTCATAAAAATTCAAAATTCAAAAACGATCTGTTTTCTCGTTATGTCAAAAAATGAAATGTTCGATTAATCGAACGTTGGCGCTTATCCCATACCATAAAATTCCTTACAAATACGACTTGTTTTTATTGAAATTTTTATTGCAAAATAGCTTTGTTTTTTGACTAAAAGATCTCATCATTATTTTCTTTTTTTTAACTATATGTATATTTAATATTATTTACAAGTAATGTCTATTGGCATGGGCGTCCGCAAGGAGGCAGGGGGCTTACCCCCTCCTAGGCAATGATAATTTTTTATATATCTTCATCCTAGGTGTTAAGTAATGATAACTTGTCGTAATCATTGCTTCTTCAATTCTTTTTTCAAAAAGGTAAAATAATTGATTAAATACAATTATTTTCTGTTTGGCTCAGTAATCAAAAGATTACGATTACAAATAATCAAAAAATAATATCGATTACTTAAGATTACGCAAAATAATCAAAGAGGTTCAAAAGTAATCAAAAAATAATCCGATTACTTTTCGAGATTATTTTTGATTCTTTTTTGATAATTTTAAGAATTTCAGTGTTAGGTACAAAAAATTTTGTTAAATTTTATTAAAAAAAAACAAAGTTATGTATTTCATTATAAAACAAAGATTGACAAAAAACAAGAACGAGGACAATAATGCATTATATTACAACAAAAACGAAACAAAAGTAAAACCTTTTTACTCCAAATTACTATTTGCCTTCATAAGCACTAATTTTTCAAAAGAAAAATCAGACAATGATTGCCGTCTTGGAGTGTTTACTATGCCAGCGAAAGAAAATAATCTTTCAACTGGCGCTGAGGACATTAAAGCCGTATTGAATGAAGGAAAAAACGAGCACAGAAATTTGACGATTCTGAAATGTTTGGCGTGTTTGCTGTTTCAAACAGGTAATTAGCGAGGTAATGAGCAGGAGAGAAAAGCTTATATCTCATTTTATGCGAAAACACTAAATAAAAAAAGCTCACCCAACATGTTTGCCTAGCATACCCACGGCATAAGACTGAAATTCTTAAAATAATCAAAAAAGAATCAAAAATAATCTTTTTCAAAAACAATTTTGCGTAATTTCAAGTAATCGTTATAATTTTTTGATTATTTGTAATCGTAATCAATTACTAATTATAAACTTCTCCCTTAAGGACTATTTAATCATTACAATTCTTTTTAAAAAGTAATCTAATTGATTACTAATCGCAATCGCAATTTAACAGCTATGATCTTTATATTAAATCAAAAAAGCCGTAAGTTTCAATTAAAAAATTTTAAGAGAAAATCAAAAAATCTTCCAAATTGTAAGTTGCGCTTAAACTTACGGCTTTGAGAACTTTGTTAATAAAAACGTCGGTGTTAGTTGTAGAAGTGTGCAATTTTGAGAAACATGTATTTTGATAAGATTTATCATAATCAATCTAAAGTAGGTTTCGAATTTTTTGTATCTTATGGCTTTTTTGATTTCATATGACAATATGTTCATTATGTATTTAATATATTTTGTAAAGAATACAAAAATACTTTTTTTAGGTTAATTTATAAATAAAGCAGAGTTAAGCCATTCATTTTCAAATAGCTAGTATGTTATACCCGTTGCTGTAAGGCCGTGTTCATTTAAATACATTTATTTATTTAATATTCAGTATTTCTCAGTCGCATTTGCGAAAAAAATTGAGAGCGGTGCCGAAATCGCGACAAAAAAGAGTAATATAAACACGATATAATAAGTTACAATGCCATTTCATTTACGTTTGCTTCACAAAAACTTTTCAATACGTATTCTTAAATAGAAAAAGTTTTCTACGAATTTTATTCGTAATTTTTAGACACATATAGAATTCGTAGAATGGACGTAGTTTGGTACACATTTTGAATATTTTGTTCGTATTCGTACAAAAACAAATTTATATCGTACTTTACATTAACGAATGATCGTAATACCTAGTCACGAAAAAAACGTCTGTTCAGCTAGGGTTTGAACCGCGGTTCTTTAGCGTATGGGGCGTACTCTTCCAGTAGGCTACGGCCACCTTGCAATCACACATGTCCTTATATTCGGTAATTGTTTAGTCGAAGATCATTCTTCGTAGCAACAGAAAGCAAGGTGCATTTAATTCAATAGCGGATATAAACTTTGACGATAAGCAAATTTATTTTTAAAAGTCACTGTAAACAAGCAGATGACAAAGTAAATAAATTTAATAAAAAAATTAATGTTTACCAAAAAGTCGGTTAATTTTTCTATCATAAAGATGGTCTAATTTGGATTTTATTTTTAATTTTTCCTAAACTTAATAAACTGAAAAACATTTCTAAAGCATTTAAATTTAAGAAATTTGCAGCAATTTAGGCGAGAGCAAAGCTTCTAATTCAAAAGCGAAAGAAAAAAATTAGGGAATTTAATAAAGTAGGCCAAATTTGAAGGTTTAATTTTTTAAAAAACCTTTTATCATATTAAGCAAATGATTTTACATTAGAATATGTTATAATCAAAAGTTTTTTATGACAGAAACGTAAATAGAAGACTCGATTTCAAACAATAATTTTATACTTCTTAAAATTCACGTTATTTTGAACAATAAATGAAGAATAAATAATGTCACGTTATTTTGAACAATAAATGAGAAAAAATGAAGAAATTTAATAAAGTAGGCCAATTTTGAAGGTTTAATTTTTTAAAAAACCTTCTATCATATTAAGCAAATGATTTTACATTAGAATATGTTATAATCAGAAGTTTTTTATGGCAGAAACGTAAATAGGAGACTCGATTTCAAACAATAATTTTATACTTCTTAAAATTCACGTTATTTTGAACAATAATTGTTCAAACATAGAACAATAATTGTTCAAACATAGAACAATTGATTGTTCTAACGAATCTTTCCAGCATACTTTTTTTTTTTTTTTTTTTTAGACTGAACCAACGCTCAGGGGATGCCCCCTATAAATGCGTAAGCATTGTGTTGATTCGGAAGATGGGGATAGTTAGTTGGAGGGTGGATAGATGAAGTAGTGTCGGTGAAGATTTGTTTTGAATTTGCACAGCTTAAAACTGCCGCGAAACACGCTCGCAGGGAGACTATTCCACAACTTAACCGCGCGACTAAAGAACGAATTATCGCGGTAATGCGAGGTTCTATTAGGCATCGATGCAATGGTAAAGGGGTGGGCTTGGACAGCTGCCCGAGTGGACCTGGGAAACACACGAGCTGGTGGCGTCAGGCCATGTATCTCCCTTGAACACTTCCCATGGTAATACCTATACAGAAGGCTTAGGCAACCTACATTACGTCGATGCCCAAGAGAGTTGAGAGAGGATGAAATACTTTCATCCCCTATCAAATATATCGCACGACGTTGAATTCGGTCCAGAAGCTCCAAATAAGATTTTGAAGCCCCTGCCCAAATGTGCGAATTGTACTCCATTTTCGGCCTAATATATGAGGTGTAGATCATGCGAAGATCAGCTGAAGTGAAATATTTTTTGCACCGTTTTAGAAAACCTAGGCACTTGCCCGCTTCTTTCGACACATCGAAAATATGATCATTCCAACGAAGATCAGATTGGATTGATATGCCCAGAACGTCAAGAGCGGCTGATTCCACAAGATCCACACCATTCATACTGAGAGGAGCTAAAGGGCAATTTACTCGCTTGTGGGTTAACAGACAACACTGGGTCTTGCTTGCATTGAACTCTACTCTATTAGCAAGACCCCACTCGGAGATTTTTTGTAGATCATTAAGGAGTGTGTCATTCATAGTTTGCCTTTTTCTCTCAATCTCCATAGAGCTTGGGCGTTTTTTTAATGAATATGAATGACAAATGCTGCTGTCGTCCGCAAACGAATGTATTGGGTTATGCGTCAACGACAGAAGGTCGTTGATAAAAACCAGAAACAAGGTGGGCGATAGAACTGAACCCTGCGGTACTCCTGCGTTGATGGCGTGCTTCTCGGACGAAATACCGTCAACTACGACTCGAATCGTTCTGTCCTTGAGGAAACACGTGATTCATCGAGCAAAATTACCACCAAAACCATATGCAGCAAGTTTTGACACGAGCGCTTTATGCCACACTCGGTCGAACGCTTTTGAAATATCCAGAGCAACAACCCTGCTCTCGCCGAAAAAGTGAACGCATTTATTCCATTCCTCGGTTAAGAACGCCATAAGATCACCAGTAGAGCGAGCCCTACGGAAACCATATTGACGGTCACTGAGCAGTTGGTTGTGTTCCAGATAGTTCATAACGTTGAAGTTTATTACGCTCTCCATAACTTTGGAAAGCGTAGAGCATATCGCAATGGGTCGGTAGTTTGCAGGGTTCGCGGCATCACCCTTTTTAGGTACCGGCTGGACATTTGCCACCTTCCAACAAGATGGAAATATTCCTGTTCTGTAGGAGATGTTGAAAAGGTTGCGCAAAGGCCGAGCCAGCAAAGATGCACACATTTTAAGCACAATTGGCGGTATGCCATCAGGACCAGAGGCTTTGTTTACGTTGAGATTTGAGAGGACCCTTTTAACTGCTCTCGTTCGAAAGTATATCTCCTGCATTGCAGAAGATCCACTCTCAACAAAGGGCAGTGGCTGATTGCTATCCGAGAGAGTGGAATTTTGTGCAAACAATCTAGCCAATAGGTTCGCTTTATCAGCCGAGTCAGTGAAGATTTGGTCATCTTTTAAAAGAGCTGGAATCGATGACGATGTCTGCCTCTTAACTCTTTTAACAAATGACCAAAAATTTTTGCTCCCTTTGGGGCAGAGAAGAACCTGTTCTCGAATGCGAGCTTCGTGCAGAAACTTTTCGCGTTTTAAAATTGCATAACAGCGATTCCTTGCCTCGATGCGAAGTCTTTTAGTATCAGTATTCTTGTTAGAACGCCAATTCTGAAAGGCTTCCTCTTTGGACCTGACTGCAATCCTGCAAGTCTCATTAAACCATGAGTGGTCTTTTGGTTTAATGCTTCTCATCTAATTGGGAATGAAAGATCGCATACCCAATAAAATAATTTCTTGTATCATGACAGCCGCGGCATTCACATTTCTATCAGCGAAACATAATTTCCAATTGAAGTTGCGATAAAAATTATTTAACGCAGTCCAATTTGCCCTTCCATAAAACCATGCAGTCCTCTTCGGGGCTTTAGGCGTAGAGGTGCAGGGGTTAGAATATGGAAAAACAGCGGAGATGGTACAATGGTCCGAGTTACCAAGAGGTGCGTTGACACTCACATCATATTTTTCATGATGTGAAGTCAGAAAAAGGTCAAGGGTATTATGGCTATGCATATCACTTTGAGGAAAAAAAGTGGGTTCCTTCACTAAACTACTAAAATCAACATAATAAATAACATGGTCATTTAGAAAAAACTTAAATCAAATGGTAGAGCACGACCAAACAGAAAAAAGCTGAAAATATATCAACAAAAATCTAAAAACTACTTCAGTAACCATGCTTTGTTAGAGGAAGACTTCCAGCAGACTGTTAGACTCCATAATAATAACATAAGCATAAAGACTAAAGTAAAGCAAACATATAACAACAAATGTGAATATATGACATGGGAGAAAAGCTGAGAAATTTACACTTAAAATCTCAACACCTCTGCGATGCAGTGCTTTAGTGCGCGCTTGCATGGGTATCACAAAGATTTCTGATGAAACCTTTAGCTGAGCCGAAATTGCAATAAAATCAGCTAGTGATTTTTTCCTTTTCATATTGAAAAAAACTTTGTAGTTGTTGTTGTGGTTTCTTTGGAAAGATTCGTTAGAACAATTAATTGTTCTAACTTTGACCTAAGGCTCAATAAACGATTTTAAACTATCAAACAACTAGAATTTGTATTTAAAATCAAGTATGATTTTAACTATCAAACTTTTAGATTTTGTATTGAAATCATATAAAATCAACACAATAAATAACAAAGTCATTTAGAAAAAACTTAAATAATATAATTCTATTTAAAAATGATTTTTTGCTACTTGAAGTAAGCTATACTATTTTTTAAAAACATTTTTTATTCCAAAAAAATGTCCTCTTATATATTTCAGTGCAAAAATTGGTGTACGAAAAATCGTACGTTGACCAAATACGTATGCAACCAACGTGCAACTGTTATATGTCAATCTTCTTTCAGCTGTTTTTGCTCGAAAAGGAAACTGGCTTTCGTAATCATGGCAAGAAGTCGTTTTCTAAAAGCAAGTGAGCTTTTAGATATTGTCGAGAATTGGTGCGATGATGAAGAAAAAAATATCGACAATATTGTTGTGTGCGCTACCGATAAGGTGGACTCCTTGACTGATGAAAAAACTTTCAACGATGAGGTCCCACTCATAACAGAGCTGTAAATGAATGCATTCAATTTTATTTTATTTGCAAAAAGGTGAATCAGTAAAAACGAATTAAGAATACATTTAATGAATGCAAAATTGATTTATAAATAATATTTTGAATTCACATTATATTTCAAAAAATAAATTTATTAATCATTTCAATTATTCATTTTTGTTATACAGAATATGGAATCAATTTTTGAATTCATATAAATGAATGCTATTCACAAAGAATGTAATACACAAAGAATGTCTAAATTTTCAATTATTCTTTTTTATTCATTATTAATTTTTTATTCGTAATTTATTTTTTATTCATTACTCTTTTGTTATTAATTGTTACTTTTCATTCATTATTAATTTTTTAATTCATTATTTATTTATTATTCACTTATGTCTAAAAAATAAAAAGAAAAAAATTTCTTAATTCACATTCAAAAGTGAATAAAAAAAATCTTGTTAGTAACATTCAAAACTTATGTTTATACAAACAACATACCTTCATGACAACACTATTTCTAATTTCCATATAGGTATACGAAGTAAAAAATGCTGGTGGAATTTGTTTATCTGCGGTTTAGATAGTGCACTCGTCAATGCTTAGAAGCTGAACTGTTTTCTAGAAAAACGTTTAAATCGAAAACCTTGCGACAAAGGTAGAGTTAAAAGTAAAAGTAACTGAAGATCTTTTACTTACAAGTAAAATATCCAAGTTTTGTCCAGAAAATATCCCAAGGATTGCAAGTCATAATATTATAGTAGAAGATCCAACCAATAAGTTTTTACGATGTGGCGTTTGCCACAGAACAACGATATTCATGTGTACCAAATGTAATAAGCAGTTGCACCCAAAATGCTTCAGTTTCTACAAAAATCACGAATAACAAATACTAAATTATAGTTAGCTGCGTTAACTCTTATAAATGTGCCACAAGTGGTATTCCTGCCTAAAGAATATGTAGTAATTATTTGAATTGTATTATCTTTAATTTAATTAATATGTCTGTTAGGGCGGGTCAAATTCTGGCTCAGCGAAATTCGTAAAATACATGTAATTTCAAGACTTTTTCTCCACTACAGCATATACAAATTCTGAAAAAAAGCTGTGCGGACTTTCGTAAATAGATTCATACACATACATTCATACATTCATATTTACTAATTGAGAACAAAATCTATTTACGAAAGTCCGCACAGCTTTTTTTCAGAATTTGTATATGCTGTAGTGGAGAAAAAGTCTTGAAATTACATGTATTTTACGAATTTCGCTGAGCCAGACCTCCAAAAAATTCGTCCATACAAATTGACCCGCCCTAATGTCTATACTTACAGTGTTGCGCAAA
Organism: Dichetophora obliterata; assembly: GCA_963920525.1. Lineage (NCBI taxonomy): Eukaryota > Metazoa > Arthropoda > Insecta > Diptera > Sciomyzidae > Dichetophora > Dichetophora obliterata. The sequence goes on along the minus strand of OY986437.1, from coordinate 212,704,582 downwards.
ACAATAGCAACAAAATAAGTGCGCTGCAACAAAATCGTTTATCTTTTTTAATATTGGGGACACACAAAAATGATTATAGGAATCAAAGCATATATTCATACATCATATATAAAACAAATCAAATTCAAATTTGGTTTTGTTGTTTTTATTAAATTTAAAATTAATGTGACTACATTCAATTTGTCTGTGAGCAAAACAAAAGCAACAAAACTTGAAAAATGTAAAAAGAGAACAGAAGTTCGAAGAATTATTGGTAAAAGTTCCGTTATTGTAAAACACGTGTTGTTTGTAAGTCATAAACATTTAAGTTTAGTTTTTTTTGTGCTAGTTGTGACATTGACTGTACCATTTATAATGGCACGTTTTAAATACTGTGAAGCTCTTCAATTATTAATTATTTCCGAATAATAAAAAGATATTTGCGAAAATTCGCAAATATCTAACGTGAAACAGTTTGATATTAATCGGTCAATAGTTTGCAGATTAATAAAGAAATATACCTTCACAAAAGACGTAACAACGGTACATTAAAGAGGGTGACCGCGGAGGACATCGCTGCGTGATGACAGGAACATTTGTGGTGTGTTCAAAGGAAATGCATTCGCCGGATATAAAGAGGTTGTTCGGACACTTGATTTAGATATCCACCACAATACTGTTTGTAGACGAGCCGTTGAGAACGATTAAAGAAGTTACAGACTGGCAGAGAAACCTTTGCTTACCGCTAAGCATAAAAAACAAGGTGAGGTGATACAATTTAAAAAATTCTGTCTGAAATTGTGACAATTAGTTGAAATTTATTGTTTTTTAGACTCAGCCTTCCAAAAGAGCACCTAAATTGGACCGTTCAAAAATCGAAAACCGTTTTTTTAGCGTTGAATCAAACTTCAACTAGATTAATTCAGATAGGATGTGCACGGTACGGCGCCACACAGGTACACGACTTGAAGCCCGAAACTGCAAAATAAATTTTAAACACGGAGGCGATGGCATTATGGTCTGGACTTGTTTTTCCTATAATGAAGTTGAACCATTTCAAAAAATTGATGGAATTATGGATCGATTTGTATATAATGACATTTTAGAAAGCAAGATGCGACCACAATCAGAGTGGAATATGTCGCTTCAGTGAACGTTTCAGCCCGATCACGACCCGAAGCACACTTCAAAGCTCATCAAAGATTACATTAGAGGCAATGGGATTTAAGTCCTTGATTAGCCGGCACAGTCACAATGACTTGAATCACTTGAATTGAATTTTTTTTGGGATTTTGAAGGTCAAAGTTTCTGGTCAAAGGTTTTCCAATAAGACTGCACTGTATGAAGCGCTGAAACTTAATTGGGAACATATACTAATACTAACATATATACTTTAATAGAGTCGATGCAGCTCAGATGTGCAGCGGTTATCAAAAATAATGGATCTTACACCAAATATTAATTATGTTGCTTTTGTTTTGCTCTCAGACAAACTGAATGCAGTCACATTAATTTTAAATTTAATAAAGAAAACAAAACCAAATTGGAATATGATTTGTTTTTAATATGATGTATGAATATATGCTTTGGTTCCTATAATCATTTTTGTGTGTCCCTAATATTAAAAAAAATACATGATTTTGTAGCAGCGTACCGATTTTGTTGCTATTGTTTTGCGCAACACTGTATATTTGCTTAAAACTGAATAAAACAAATAAAGTTCCTTACCTTCTTTTAAATTAAGTTTTTTCTTATATCTTAAGTTTTTGCATACGTATATGGTCAATGTACGATTTTTCATACAGTGAATAAAATTTTTTTGGGCGTGGCAAAAAAAAATTTTTTTTGAGGTCTGTGTGTTGCACACATTCCAAAAATCTTCGAAAAATTTCAACGCTTTCTAGTAGTGACAAGAAATGGATTAACGGCTTTACATATAAAGTTAATACTTTTTTTATTTTTCTTTGCACAAGTAATAACTACTGAAAACAATAAATATTTGAAGCTTTTCGAAACTTCGTTTTTGGCACTTATGGCCGCACTCGGGACACTAAGCGTCATCTGGTATGTTTTTTAGTATGTTATATCTACTGACTCTGAAAACCGATGCTATGAAAAAAACTTAAAAACTATTTAAGTAAAAAAATTTTTAATATAACTCGTTTTTAAAACGAACTAAAAAGTATAAAATAATTTCTCCTAGAGTGGGCCTTTTACTTCTCCTAAAAACGTGAGGCGCATGCTATAGAGTATATTATTAACAAACGTTAGTGAAAAAATTATTTCTTAACCCAGTTCCTTTCACTGTCAGGATGGAAGTCAGGATAGAATTTTTTTTGTTAAAAGTTTTCCTATCTATGCCTATCTATGATGAATTATTGAGAAATTATTTGTTGGTAATTAAACATTTCAATATGTAAGTGAGCAAATGCTTTTTTAACCAAGGTATTCTTAACTCTTTTACCATGGACCACTAAGCTATTGCTGAGTTGCGGCACAACTAACTCTGGTTGTTTTACACCCACATAATAAACTCTCAGCTATAAGGATATAACTGCTTAAACCAAAGAAAAGTGTTGATTTTACATAAATTCAAGATTATTTTACCATTTTAAAATGTTTTTTTATTAAAATAATTGATTTTTTACATTTGATTTTTAGTTCGTCACACATGTATTGCATTAGAAATCTTGCATAGAAACAGCGACTGGGTGGATTCCACCCTAAGGATAGTGATGCATGGTTAATATACTCTATAACATGAGCCCCACGTTTTTGGAGAACTAAAAGCCTCACTCTAGGAGAAATTCTTTTCACTTTTTTGTTCGTTTTAAAAACGTGTTATATTAAAAATTTTTGTTTACTTAAATAATTATTTTTTGATTCTTAGACTTTGTCAAAAACTTTAAAAATTGGAATTTTCAAAAATTCATTACTAGAGGTGACAAACGAATTTTTTCAAGAAACCGAAATAGTCTATAAATATCAAAAATAAAACAAAAAAAAAACCGAAAAAATCCATTGTCATTGCTGATGCTCGAGCTCACAACCATACGATTATAAACCAAGCGCCTCGTGCTCTGAGCCACAAAACTCACAAAGAAATATATTCTAACTAATTTTTTATAAAATAAATAAAAAATTTTTATTTGAACAACTTTTTTACAATTTTTTTCACCCTCAGTGGTGAATTTTTCAAAATTTGAATTTGTTTCATAAAAAAAACCGTCCACATTGTTGAGACTCGAACTCACTACCTTGTCAAATCAATCGCTTTACGCTTTGAGCTACAGAACTCACACCAAACATTTTTCTAAATGTGGTAATAAATTCACTTTTAAAATTTAAAAATGTCAATGAGCTTTTTAGTATTTTTCCGTGGTACCTAAATCATAGTTTAAATTCGGACTGTAATTCCTATAGATATAATATATAATTAAAAAGCGTGATACCTAATTTCGGAGATTTCTTTTTTAAATTGCCTTTGAAAAATGCTTGGGATTTAATGTCCATAGAATGTACGTCACTTACTTAAAATACGACCGACAATTCATACTTTGTCGTTGTTTTTTTAATTTTATAAACCAAACGTGAATTCAACGAACTGAGAGCAAAAGATACGATATACAACTGTTTTCATTGCATTACTGTTTAAACAGTTTTTTTTTTCATTACAACACCGCCTTTCGAAACAACATAATAAACTTCTGACAGTGTTTCTCTAGCAATTAAATTTTTTAATACTTGCTGCCGAAATACTTCTCCACACACCCAAAATTCAGTCTGTCTGCCAACCTGTACAAAATTCCAGCTCCAACAGCAATATAATCAACCGTAGATACCACCAACCTACTTTCAATATCGGTATCTTCTGATCCGATTGATGCTTTAGTGACTTGGTACTCGCCTCTCTATTGCCGAAGTATAACTCTTGAAGTCATTCCACTGTGGTGCACATGCAAATTCAAGTCAACTCAAACAATGCATGCAACATGTGGAAGAAAGAACCTCTACGGCGAACGGCGATTGAGTGTGGAGGATCACACACCGCAGCAGGGTGTGTGTTTTTTGACAATAAGGTGCGCTCATTCGTTAGAGCCGAAAGCTTCATATATGGGCTGAAGCATGTTGCAGCAACAACAAATAAACAAATCGTGCTCGCCTTGATCGCTCTTCATCGAAAGGGGGAAGAAATTCAAGAATTTTACTTCGACAAGATTGAAACATTATCTGATGCGAACCAAGTGATAACCTTTGGGGAGCTCAGGTGGAGTTGTTTGCTGTAAGTATGTTTGCATATCTTTTGTTTTAAATTTTTTTGTTTTTAGTTAGTGCTTCAAGGTGGAGATGGCAAAGAATGTAGAGCAGCAAAATACTTGAATAAATGGGTGTAGGTATAGCTTTTGGAAAAGAGCAAATATATCCATTAAGCAAGTCATATATTTGTTTGGTTATTAAAAAATAATTTGTTTTAAAAAATTTACGATTCATATAATAAAATACACCCTTTAATGCGTCTGGAGGCAGATTTGAAACAAATCGTATTGTTGCTAAAGAACAACTTCTTGACTTGGTAAAACCATACAAATAATTTTCATATAACAGCACAAAACTGAGAAATGTCAGCGTCCACTTCATACAAAAACTGCGCTTTATGGCTTACCGCAATGCAAAAAAACGAATAAAATAAGAATTATTTAATATATTTTAAAAAATTTAAAATTTTAAATTTAAAACTATTAAAAAATATTAAAAAATTTTTATTTTTATAAATTTGTGTTTTTATTTTTGTCTGGAAAAATAGGAAAATAAATTTTCCCATCACTGAAAGCTCAAAATAACACGGTTCAGAAAGTTTCATCTGCACGCTAATGGGTTATTGATATTTCAGTTATCTGAAATCAAAATCTTATTCAGAAGATGTATGATATCTTCAAGACACATATCGTTTCGAATAACCTAATGTAAGACTTTGATAAAGCAATCACTGAAACAAAACTCAAAAATCATTAAAAATTTAGCAGGAAAACCACTTAAAAGCTTATAATTTTTCCCATAATCAAAACATGTTTAAATTCCTTAAAAATATAAACGAACTTCTGTTCTGCACAATATGAAACGTCATTGAGTTGTCATGTAGAATGTCACATTAGCTCATAAGTGATTCGATTTTATGACTGATGTCAATATTAGGAAAGAGATTATGATGTTATATGGCTCGATTGAAAATCTGTGCTACAGAATTTAAGCATGTAAGATTTTATACATTTGCCGTTTTCACTCTACACCTGAGAGTGCAACGTGCTGTCAATCACATGACTTGGCAAGCAATTAACAGTTATTGATCTGTTTTTTTTCTTCTTTTACTTAGTTTTTTGTTTGTTTTGTGTTAATTGCCTTGTTCGATGAAGGTTTGTTTTTTCTGTGCAGTCGTGTTTATCAAAGGTTGTTATAACTCAATAACTTTTTGAGGTTTTGTAGGAAAAGTAGAGTTAAAGTTGTAAGGTATTTATGTGAGAAGTTTTGTAAAATAATTGCAAACCAAATAACACTGAAGTAGCAGGAGGACAGCAAAACAAAAAACTCTAATTGTGCTAGTGCGACATGCATAGATGAGCATGTTCAATGATCCTCGTTACACAAAACAGCAATAATATTCATGCACAACATTACAATACAACACAGGAAAACCACGAAATTGAATTTCCCGCCTCACATGATTTTCAATTTGATCGACATGAGCGACATTGTTGAGCAAGAATGGTTCGAAAGGGAAAAATATGACAAGAAAAAGTGAAGTGCACGATTCAAATAGTTTTGTATCTTATAGTAAATTAGTGTTGCCAGCTGTTGTTGAAAGGCGAACTTAATATAAAAATGTTTTCAAATTACGAAAACATAATTTGAAAGTTTTACGTTTCTTAGAAAGGTTGCTTTTGTTATAATATCAATAGAGTTTAATAATATTTATTAGAAAAAGTAAAAGCTTTTCATTCAAGATTAAACATGAAATTGGCAACACCAATTTTGAACAACTCATGCATCACAAGAGTAACAGCAACAACAACAATATTGCAACGTTCGAATGAAGATCACTGAACGTTAACAAAAAAGACAAAAAAAAAGTTGCCATAAAATGAGGAAAAAACTAACTACGATCAACGCAGTGATTGAAATTGATCGAAGCGAATCGATCAATGAAACAGTTGTGGGCTTCTTGAAGGCGAAGAGGAAAAGGTTGGCAGGCGCCGCACATTGGGACGAAATCCTTTTGTTCCCCTAAAGCCTTTTTTTTTAAATGTTGAATACGTAAATTATAAAACAAACTGATTGCTCGTTTGTTATTGGTATGTTTCATTTGTTGTTTCTTACAATATGTTTTGAAAAAGTAAATTTTAACTAAAAAAAGGTCTTCGAAGTAAAATTTTACCATAATTAAAAGTGCTTTTTTAAATGAACGTTTTCCAACTATCTTTCCATTGGCTTAGTCGTGTTTTTGGTTAATGTTGTGTTGATTCCCCAAATATTTCGACTCTAGCGATATCCATCCGTGAGCTGGAATGGTTTGAAATAACCTCTAAGAATTGAGTTTTTTGTAAAAATATTGGTTGGTTGCTTATTGTAGAAAAATAAACTGTCAGAAATTATATGTCGGAAAAAGCTCTTCCAATCTGCATCAAAAAATTGTAAATGTTTGCAATCAAATTAAAGATAACGCTGTTTTTCACGTATATATTTGATATTTATTTGATATTATTTCCATACAAAAACTTTAAAAATTCAAATAACTTCATTACTTTTATATTTTTTTTCTTAATTTCTTACGATATTTTTTCAGTAGGTGTTTATTTTATAATCAATATTTATACCTTTCCATTGATATCTTGAAGGGAAGAATCACATTTGAAATAATTAAGTTTTTTAATTTTAGTGAAATTGAATTAAAAAAAATGCATGAAAAACAGCATTATGTTTAATCCGAATGCAAAAATTTGAATTTTTGTTGTAGATTGGAAGAGCTCTTTCCGGGTTGTAATTTCGGACAGTTTATTTTTTAAAACAATTACACAAGCAAATATGGTTACAAGAAAACTCTATTTTTAGAGGTTACTAGCTGATATACCCGGTGTTACTCGAGAGTCATTTATATAAACATTTTAATATACACTTCTCGATTTAATTTTTTTTTAATTTCTGAATTAATGAAAAACATGTTGAATTTTATTTTTAAGCTACCGTTAGAAAGGTAATTGAACGAACTTTTATCCAAAAAAGTTAGGGACAATTTTTGTTGTTGGTGGTTCCATCTCTTGCGGTAAGCTAATTGAATTCAAAGAAGGGATATTAAAATTAAACATAATTCTTATATTTACTTAATCTTAAAGCTAGGAAAATTACCTTTTCAACAATATAAAAATTATGGTGGGACTCAATGCGTCCTTGATATATGAACACTTCAACATCTAAACAAAGATTTATATTAAAAACTATATTGAACTTTTTAGCAAAAAAAAATTTAATGAAATATATTAAAAACAGCGGAGATATTGACATAAAAATTAAAAACTTTGATTTTCATATCATTTTTTTCTCATTTCTAGGTATCAATAGGGGTATTCACGATTCAGAGCACTTGCCTGTGCAGTTGAGGACTTGAGGACTTGTGCACTTTACAAAACAAATTGTACGTACTTCAAAAATCTGCACAAGTGCTTTTCTACTTTTACTTTCAACTTGAGGACTTGAGCTTGTAGCACCATACAGCTTTGAAATGGTGATGGTGGTGTGTTCACGAAAACCTAACTGCACAACTGCACAAGTCCTCAAGTCCTCAACTGCACAGGCAAGTGTGAATCGTGAATACCCCTAATGTTTCATAAAAAATTCGTTGCACTAAAAATTATTGTACCAAAATTTAAATTAGCTGTGTTTTTTTTCATGGGAGATCAGGATCATATCATTGCATTTGCAAACAAAGCAAAAACAACAAATAATCCACCAAGTGAGCTGGACATTTCAATTGATCCAATTTTATGTTTTTAAGTGTTGAAAGCGCAACTGTAAAAGTAGACAGCACTTAGCCATTATTGACGGCTAGATGACGCTGCGACTGAAAAAACTGGTAGTACTGCATTATTTGACATTTGCATTTTCGCAAAAAATTTCGCAAAACTTATCTGCTAGCTACATAAAAACATCAGATAATCTTCTATAAGCAGATAATAGCACCACCTGTCTGTAATCCTAAACGAGTGGGGTTAAATTTGAAGAAGTTTTTGGTAGACATCATTAGGCTATTCGCCGCAAGGTGTATAGATTGTACCCACAGTACTTACAAATGCGGCGCCACACAGTGGGGATGGCTTCATACATTTCTGGGAAAAAATTATAAGGAGTGCTTGTAGAGTGATAAAACTTGGCACCTAGCACTTAATTAACGTTATTAAGAAAAATATAAATTTTCATAAAAATCTGCCACGCCCATCATATACCGCCCATGTAACTCAAAATGAATTTTTCATACAAAATTTTTCTTTTGCTCCGAACATGTTGAAATTTAGCACAGACATTACAATTAACAAAATAAAAAAGTTGTGAAAGTTTCAATAAAATCGGCCACGCCCATCATATACCGCCCATATAACTCAAAATTAATAATTCATACAACATTTTTTCTTTTGCTCCGAACATGTTGAAATTTAGCACAGACATTACAATTAACAAAATAAAAAATTTGTGAAAGTTTCATTAAAATCGGCCACGCCCATCATATACCGCCCATATAAAAACAAACGAATTTTTCATATAAATTTTATTATTATTATGTATTATTATTCTAACATGGACATGGGGCATAAAAAATTAGCGCAATCACGAACAGTCGCAAAACTCTTTTAATAACACAACTTCTTTTAACACGTTCTCTTTGAATTAAAAAAAAAATAACATAAATATAAAAAAAAGATATAAAAATATAATATAAAATATAAACCAGTAAGGAAGCTATAGTCGGTCGAGCCCGACTATGAAATACCCTACACTTAGTGTGTTTATACAAAATTTGAGTGTTGTGGGTGGTATGGAAGGTGGGCGTATTTGTAGGCGTATCACGCCCATTTTTGGTACTCAACTAAGAATTGATAAAACATATACACATACAAAATTTTGTCTTTCTAGCTCAATTATTAGCCCATTTTTTGTGTTTTCTCAATAGTTGGTGGTATGGGAGGTGGGCGTAATTGTGGGCGTATCCAAAAAAAAAAATCATTGGGCTCATCCCCGGGTCCATATCAATATGTGTGCCAAATTTCATTCAAATATCTTACCTGGTTCTCTTTATTCTTTGCAAGATATAATCACACAGACGGACGGACGGACGGACGGACGGACGGACGGACATGGCTGAATCAACTCAGGAGCTGACGCTGATCAAGAATATATATACTTTTCCATACCGGCCACGCCTCCTTCTATGCGTTAAAAACGTTTGCACAAAGTTAATATACCCTGACTTTGTCAAGTGTAGGGTATAAAAATATAAGTTTTATTGAAAGGCGCACCTGGCCGCAGTTGAAATTGATTAAAAATGTAAGAACAGATATGAGGCAATGTATTAGTAGTGATTTCCAAACATAGGCAAGTACAGCTAAAATTTCAGATTCAAATGTTTGGAAAAAACGGGATTTTAGTTATAAGTTCATAAAAAAAAAAAAAAAAAAAAAAAATTAAGTCTCTCCAGAGTTTATTTTTTAAATTTTAGTATATTGACATATCCTACTTTAAATAAAAAATAAAAAAAAACACGTTAGCTCACATAGTAAAATAATATTCGTCTTGAAATTCTTAGGTTTATATTAAGTTAGTTCGGTAAAACATACAAGTTCGGAGTTTGAAACGGCATAAAAATAAAACTACCAGTCAGATTGAAGTAATTGTTTTTGATTTGACTGTACCATTTAGTCTTTAATATCAAAATACCACTGCATGTTGCATGAAGACTATGTTGACAATTTGACTTTTTTCCGCGAAATCCCCAGTGTGCGCCATCTATCTGTGAATTTATAGCACAGATCAAAACCAATGAAATAATCGTGCTAACCAGATGCACATATGTTTTATCATATTGCCATATAGCTAAAAGTGATTATATGAAAATATTAACTTTTACAGCATTTTTATTCACAGTCATCTTTTCGATGAAATGATAATATATATACAATATTTAAAGTACCATTGATAAAGAACTGAGTGACAACGGTGACACAGTATTGAGAAAAAATACATCTATCACAACAAAACAAATTTAACAGGAGGGAAGGGGTGGGGAGGCAAAAACTTCTATAAGGAAGATTTCATATAAACCAAAATGTTCGTAATTACTCTAGAAACACAACATTAAAATTATATAGAGAATTTTAAAACAAAACTCAGACTCAATAGTCTGGTATGAAAAAATAGATTTTTAGCCATAACTTTCCATTGGAAAGAGATATTGGGGTAATTTTTGCACATAAATTATTTTTGAGACTTGAATTTTTTGTAAAAATTATAAAAACAACATTTTGGAAAAAATAAATTTCGCGAAAAAAATAAAAAAACCTTGTTGTTTTGATGACAAAAACAGTAGAGTAATTTTTGCGCTTAGCTGGAAGAATTTTTGCAAATAAATGCTATGTCATAAGAAAGGTAGCCAGATGTGCACCTTTTAATTGATTTAACTTTTACAACAAAAACAATTTTTGAGTCATTTTTTGAGTAAAAAGTCAATATTTTGGGCCTTTTTTGACATAATTATAAAACATAGTTACACTGACTTAACGGTACAGTTCAAGCTATTTGTGTGAAGTGATGTTATTGAACTTTGGAACAAAAAATTTGAATGAAATATATTAATGGACAGCAGAGATATTTGCATCGAAAGACCAAACTTTGATTTTCATGTCGTTTTTTTTCTCATTCTTAGGACACGATGTTTTATGAAAAAGTCATTGTACTGAAAATTTCTACAAATTTGAATATATGTGACTGTTTTTGACGTCGAAACAACAGAAATTTTTTAAAATTAAATACACAGAAAACTCCGGTACTAAAAAGTATTATAATAACAAAATGATCGTTAGTTGAAAAATTTCGGAGGGGGCGTGGTAAAAATTAAGTATGTAACATTTTAAGTTGGGATGCACTAAATATGTATACCTTGTTTGAGAGAAATCCGTTGAGCCGCTTAGATTTGTATAAAGGTCAAGCAAACAAACAAACAAACAAACAGAAAATGAGTTTTATTACTATAGATTTCAAACCTTGCCAGCTTACGGATGGCCATCGCTAGAGTCGAAATTTTTGGGAAATCATTATAACATAAGCCAAGGATTATCTTGAGCAAATGTATCAAACAATTTTTTTCGTGAGGCGCCTTAACGAAATTATTGACTAACTTCAAGCACTTTTGTTTTATAATATTTTTTTTTTATGTAAAATTTTCTAGAAAAAATTTGTTTAAAAAAAATTATTTTAGTTTTTAGTTTATTACACAAATTCTTTGGCTAACTTTGGCAGTTTTATTTTGTTAAATGTTTTGTAAGGTTTTTTATGTTACGTTTTCTAAAATTTACACAAATTTGGCTAACTTCGGGCATTTTCATATTAGTGATATTTACACTTGCTAAAGTGTTATGTTTCTGCAATTTTGAACAGCGTGTGAACACACTCTTACAATTCTTTTAATGCATCTTCACCTTTGTTAATATTAATTTTTTCGGGTTTTCTTTCTCATAGTTTCATTATTATTTATTTTATTTATTTATTTATTTAGTTATTATTTGCAGTTCTTAGTGTTACAAGATATAATATCTCTTAACTAGCACTAATCATTAAGAAAGGAAATATGGCAGTAAATATTTCATATACGAAACACTTATATTTAATATACGAAAACTTAAAACTAACATGAAGAGCTTATTACAATAAAAAATCGAAAATATACAAAATTATAAAAAATAAATATGAAATCTGATTGAATAATTTAAAAGGACTTATATCTAATGGATGACATGTTAAACTAATTAAGGGACGATAATAGTCTCTTTTTAAAATTGACAGCGTTGCTAATTTGTTGTGTGTTATGATCTAAGGAATTCCAAAGACGTGCACCATATATGAAGAATTGTCTTTCTGAGACAAGGCAGGAGTGTCTAGCTAATACAATATTATTATTACGGCGCGATTGTGTAAATCGAAGTCTCTCGAAAAGATAGATAGGTTCAGCGGAAAATATTAATTTGTGGACAAACTGTAAGACTTTTATCTTGAAAAGGTTATCAAAGGGTGTGTTGTTAATTTGGTAAGCATATTCCGAGACATGATCAAACCTACTCAGACTGTATACATACCGAGCGATATTATTATATGTTACTTTTAATTTTTGCTCATGGACAGAATCAGCGTTTGCAAATACTTCACAGCCATACAAGAGAATTGGTATTAAGTATGTTTTTGCTATAAGCAGTCTAATTCTTAATGGCGTAAAGTATTGGGTAGGCCATAAACTGCGTAACATACCATTTACCTTACCTGAGGAACTGGTGATGTGTTCGTTCCATGTCAAGGTATTATTAAAAATAAAACCCAAGTTCTTAGCCTTACACACATATTCAATAATCGAGTCGTTAATTACTATATCAGGAAGACAATTATAGTTTATAGGTTTTTTAGAGATCAACAAACACTTAGATTTTCTTGGATTAATTTCAAGCTCATTTTCTGCGGCCCAATTACCGATTCGCTGGAGTTCTTGATTAAGGATACTCACACCACTACAAAGATCAGTTTTATCACATGAAACATAGAGCTGTATATCATCAGCGTACATATGTGTGAAACATTGAATCGGGATAAACGGAAAATCATTTACGTAAATGGAAAACAAAAAGGGTCCCAGAACTGACCCCTGGGGAACACCTTTATTTACTCGAATAAAGTCTGAGTACAAATCACCAGAACAAACACATTGGAAACGATCATACAGATATGACCAAATCAATTTTATTGCAGTTGGAGAAAAACCGTACCAATTTTTGAGCTTATGGCAAAATATTAAATGATTAATAGAATTGAAAGCTTTTGAGCAATCTAAAAGAACCAGGAAAGTAGGTTTTTTTGCTTCAATATTTTGGCGAATTGTTTCAGACACATCTGTAATTGCTGTTGTACAATTACGTTTTGGTCTAAATCCAGACTGTCTGTCCGTAAGTAGACGATTGGTGGTAAAATAAGAATTCATTTGCTTGTAAACAAGGTTTTCGAATGCTTTTGAAAGAAAGGGTAAGATAGCTATAGGCCGAAATTCATCGCCTGATTTTGGAATTGGAATTATCTTGGCTAATTTCCACTTCTTTGGAAACACTGATTTAGTAAAGATTGTATTGAAAATATGTGCAATAACAGGTACAAGTTTAGGTAATTTAATAAAATTTTCACTTAAGATTGAATGAAAAAAATGTTCAAAAATAGTAAATTCAAACGGACAGAAAAATTATGAAACATTTTAGCAACGTATTTAACAATAAGGTCGAGCTTTTGCTAAAGTGTTAAATAGCTGAAATGTGACAAGACACATATTTTGTTGTTCTGTTTATAAAAATATTAACACTTTAGCAATCTAACACAGTAACAAGACAAAGTGTAAATACCACTATTGCATTTTTTCTAATGTTTTTTTTATGTAAAGTTTTCAATTAAAAAAATTGGTCAATCTTAATTTTGGTTTCTTTTTTAGTTTGAAGTTTTATTTTTTCATCTAGTTTTTAGTTTTATAATTTTTGTTTTGTTGAGTTAAAAATTTATTTTAAAAATATCAAAAACTAAAATTTTTTAAAAATAGTTTTATTAAAAAATGTAAAAAAACCTAACTTTAATCGAAAGTGCAGTTGTGTAGAATGATAGATATTTGATGTATGGGCATTATAATGCAAAACAATAGAGTCTTGTTCCATTGTGCGTCGCATTCAAGCAAGCATTACAAGAAAGTGCAAAGAAAGCAACCTAAAGCTTGCCTATGAAAGGGATAAAATTCCAATATTAAAAGAAAAACAAAGCTTAAAGTCGTTTGGTAACTCAGGTGTGAAAATGTAGCGCCTTTTTTTTTGCCGTCAAAAGTTGTTTTTTTTTAATCATTCAATCGACCTACACGTCGATCGTTGCTTCATTGCCTGGCTGCCACAGAGTATGTTTAACTTTTTTTAAGGGATCAACTACATGCCAATCATGTTGAAACGTTTTATGTTGCTCTGATTGTTGCTGTTGTTCTTGTTGTTGTTTTGCAGCTTAGGTGATTGTATATTGTTATTGTAACTCAAAGCGGCATTAGCTACCTTCTGGTTTTAAGGATCAGCTACGAGGTTAATTAGTTGTTAAGTAAATGTTTTGCTTCACGGTTTCAAATTAGATTTTGTTGTTTTTTGAAATTGTTTTTGAAAGGTTTTTGCTAATTTTTTTTTCTTATTTTTTATAATGTTGTTTACTTTACTTACTTTTCTTTTTCAGAAATGGCTGTGGTTCACCGCCCATGCCACGTGGATCGGACATTTCCATGAGTGGGTTGTAGAGCTTGCCAGGATCGATGCCGGGCGGAAAGAGTCCGAGTGGGGAATCGAGACCAAACACTAGAAAAAATAAAAAAAAAATTAAAGGATATTATTAAAGAAACAGTCAATGCAACTGGAAGCTTGCTAAAAGCTTTACTTTTATGTGTAACTGACATTTTACTCTGTTCTAAAATTTTCAACCCTAAATTTCTAAAATTGCAGACTTTGATCGCAATTTTGTATCGCTGTTTTCAAAGTTTACGTCTGAGTGATTTTTAATACTGGTTTTAAATTTATTCGCAACTAAGCTATTTACTAACGCAACAACGTGCTTTACAGAGGCGTCCCTTGGGGCGGGCGAAGCAGTCCCACGCCTGTGGCGCCAAATGCTAAGGGGCGCCAAAATCAAGTTTTCATTTTTTATCTATTTTAACTTTCACAAAGTATTCTTTCATATCGTATCAAAATTCGTAGTAGTACTTATTGTACTTTTTCTTAAAAATTGCAATGCTTACTCACATTGTTTGACAGCTACAATAGAAATAATACCATCACTAACTAATCAAACTTTGACTGTGGAAATAATTTTATTTGTTTTTTAAATGTTGGTCGTGTAATTTTTTCTTATTGGAAAATGTGCCCTAAATTGCTTTTTTTTAATTTTGTGCTGTAATGAGTAAAAAGGGAAAATTAAGTGTTCTAGAACACAAAATAAGAAAAAAAAAGCGCTGAGAGATAAAGAAGATAAGTGTCTTCAAAAGTCCTTTTCAATTTTTTTTAAATGTGGTCCAGAAAGTGATGTAAAAAACTAAATTGATGGTCAGTGACAGGACCGTAGCCAGGATTAACCCAAGGGGGGTTTTGATAAAAAATATTGATATTTATTCAAATCGATAAATGGAAAAAGGTATTTGTTATATGTATATGAAATGTTTGCTCATATTGTTGACGCCATAGGCTAAAAAAAGTCGATTTGATATAAAACTAATGCTATGTTTACACTGAGAGCTAAATGTGCATTTAGAGCATTTACTATATATTTGTGTCCCTGTTACTCCTACCGTAAATGAGGATTTCGTAAATGAGCATTTATCAGTGTGAACAAGCCATAAAACTTATAAAGTTTCATTCCGATTGATATTCTTTTAGAGCTCGCTAAAGAGCCCAATAAATGTAAAAGCGTTTTACAAGATTTTTTCCTGATATTTGATCAAAGAAGTAATAAAAATATCTCATGAGTAAGTTTTTTATAAAACTGGTATGCATTTCATTTTAAATGTAATTTTTCTTTAAAATGAGTTATCAAACATAAAAAATCGGATTAAAAGTACCGCAGCTGTCATATTTCAGTTCTCGAAAAAATTTTTTTTTCTCTCTTGTTTCAAGAAAAAAATAGTAGAAATCCAATTTTTTTTTATTTAAAAAAAGATCAAAAAACTAAGGCATGTGCCTTATACGAACAAGGTTCGGTCTTTGACCTGAAAGGAAAGGTTTAGAGATAGATTATTTAGAGAAATTGATTCGAACCATATGTGAATTATTGATTAGGCGAAACAATCGTGAAAGATAATTTGAATTGCTTTTAACCGAAGCTAGTGTTATGCCTTAACCTTGGCAAGCATTTCCAGCCCTTAGTTGTGTTTCTGTCCTTTTAATTACACATTTTCCACTATTTAGTTGTGGATTCTTAGTTTTCCATAATTCTTAAATGTAGGGAAAAAACAAAGAAAGTGAAAAAAACCATGCCCAAGCCCGGGTTCGAACCAGGGACCTCTGAGTTGATAGTCTAGCGCACTCTCCACTAGACTACAAAGGCCAACAATTTGAAAAAATTGCAATGAAGTGTTGTTGATAAATTTTCCAAAACAACACTTATTACAAATACATAAAATAACATAGGGTGCTATAGCATAGTCTTAAGCTATTTTGTGAAAAAAGTTACAAAAACCACAACTAGGATCAAAAAGTTAAAGCTGTTGACTTGACTTGACGCTTAAAAAACGCCCTTTATATATATGATCTTATTTTTTATGGTTTTTTGCTATCAATTTTAATAAAATGAATTTTTAGTTTTTATTAATGTTCCTAAGACATATGTTTCTGCGATTTTTTTTAAATTAATATATTTAAGAAACGAGTTATATATCATTTACTTAAAGATATTTAATAAAAACAGGTTTGATATTGTTTAAAAAAATATATTTGTATTTTTTTGATAATTTTATAAGAGCCTCAAAATTCTATTTTGCCTGTACTTCCAAAATGTCGTGGGAGCTAGGATTTGTGTTCTCAGACCCATAGTGATTTTATATGAGAAATATGTTTGTAGAATATTTAAACACACTACAAATATTTTTTGATCAATTCTGTATAAATTTTTTTAATAATATTAAAAAAAAATTTACACAATGCTTTTGATGGAGCTTTTTCAGGAAACTTCGAACAAAAATTTTGCAAAAGGTGTATTAAATTGTTTCAAAAATGCTGTTTTACATTTGGTAAAAATTTTAAAAGCTTTTAACGAAATTTGTATTGAAAGCTTTTAACAAGGTAATCTTAATTTATAAAAGGCATGCACGCTTCTCCGTGTCCAATATCTCTCAAACTGTTCAGCCTGAAAGTATGCACAGAAAATATATTTGATACTTATCAGTGACAATATTAGGTTTTTACAATAGTACGTTTTTGATCTAATTACCTCTTTTTTTCATCCTTCTATAAAAAAGTTATAACGAATTTCAGGAAATTTTTTTAAGTCGATTTGAGTCGACTGTGACCGCAAAACGACACCTGAGTTGCTACGTATATAAAGGTTGCAAGGCCAGTTTGTAAGGCTGTGTATGAATATGATTGTTACCAAGCTCGACTTTTTGCACTTTTACACTTGAACTAATTTTTCAACACTGCTTCAATACGCAAAGTGTTATTTAAAGTGGTACTTTTTTTTTTGCAAAAACAAGTGCATAAAAAATCAAGCTTTAAAAAGAGAAAAAAGTGCTTTCGGCTAAAGGCTCCAAAAAGGAAGTGCGTCCTACCTGTCGTAGGATGGGCTTTTATATTAGTGTACTATATTTGTCAAATGCTTTTTGTAAAGCCTCATTAAAATCTTTTTGCAATACCATTATTAAGAGCTATTTTGAAAGGCTTTATTGCTTTGTAAAAAAGTTTTTTAAGAAGTTTGCAATAATTGTTTATTTAAATAAAATTTTTTTTTTTAAAAGTTTTCTTTTAAGCTTTTTGCAAAAATTGCTTTTAACCCTGGATGAACATTGCAGTTTCAACCTTGTTTGTGGGCTTTATTAGTCAAATGGACTAACACCAACTTTCAATTAAACTTACCACAAAGCAAGCAAAAAGAAAATAAAAGAAATTAAAGTTAAGTTTATTTGTATATATTATATATTTTACTAAATAAATGAAAAAAAAACATTACTTTTTGTAAAATCGGATATTTTGAACCAAAATATTAGTGACTACATTTTTGGCATTTTTAAAGATATCAATGAAATTCTTAAAGAGATCGACAAAAAATTTACAATCCAGCCTTCTGATAGTTTCGCACAACTGAGCATAGAAAGATCTCATTGGCCGCATTCAGCGCAGACAACAGTTGGCAACTGTTGTGTAAAAATTCGCTGAATGGTGCAAATTTGGTAGCGCTAACTAAAACTGATGAAGTAGCGAACGCCTTTTATTCGAGCGAACAAATTCTATGCTACATGAACACAACTGTTTGCTTAACTGTCAGATACTGTTACTGATGCTGTTAAATTAATAAACGCAGAAAGAACGCAGCAAGTTTAAGTGAGAAACCTTTGCATTTGAATTAAATTTACATGAAAATTAAATTGAATCTAACTTCTGACGTGTAGAGTAGCAACACATTCAGAGAAAAACATCGTGAACTAAGGTAGCGCTACCATTACAGTTCACAACAGTTGTCTGCGCTGAATGCGGCCATTGTCGACTAGTGATACACGAAAGCACAGCGAAATACGAATAAAGAACAAAAAAAAATTTTAAAAATTAAATCATTGTTAGTCGATTCGACTAACGTAGCACATCCAGGGTTAAGGTAGTTAAAGCTCTTAAAAATCACAAAATTCCATGTCAAATTTTTGCAAAAGTTTAAAAGCGTTTGTTAAAGTGTATTTGATAGAACAAATTTTTAAATTTAATAGATTTTTTCTATAAATTTTTTAATTTATTGACTTTTTCTATAAAGTTTTAATGATACTGAAATGATTAAATAATGCTCTACAAAAATGTTAAGCAAAATATACTACAGCTATTATCATATATCTTTTTAGATTCTATTTGTTCTTTAAATAGTTATATCGTTTCTCGAGTGACAAACTATCGTGACCCACAATTTTCTTAAAATTAAGTTAATAACACTTCTTATGAAAGTCCTTATCATTCCTCAAAGGGTTATGGTCATACTTGTCATAGGTAAGCATAAAACGCAAATGCCTAAACGTCGTAACCAACAAAGTATTTGAATAAAAATTTTTACACACAGCATAGACCCACAAATTTTTAAAATACAACTTTTGGGGGACAAAAAGCTTGTGATATTGATAGATTGTAACCACATTTATGTTTACAGATTAAAAAGCGCTTCAGTTTACTATTTTGCAAAAAAATATTTTTATGTATGGCATTTCACTCATTTAGCCAAATTGGCATTTTCATTCATTTTTATGTTTTTTTAAAGTTCGATAGGGCACTTTATTTGTTCTGCACATTAGTTGCAATTTGCTTATGCCCATATAAAACGATGTCCGTTTGCTCGGCGTACAAATAATTTTGTTGCTTCCAATGCGAAACTGTCAAAACTGTTGTCTGAGGTTACAACAACAAAATTATATGTACGCCGAGCTAACAGACATCGAGTAATATGGGCATTAGATATTTATATAAAATATTAGATGCTATATAGTAAATATTTTTAATTATATAAAGGTAAAAAAGTGATTTGCATTCAATTTATTATGATTTGAATTAATTTGGTTTTTGAAAATAGAGACATGATGGAAAATGATATTCAGCAGTTATCAGACAGCTCATCTCAGACGACGAACCACTCATAAATGTTGCAGAGAGAGAGAAAGAGAGAAATCTCGTGCATCATGTGCTGCTTAAGTCTGCGGACAGAGTAAACGCTGATGCGAGCAGGCAGGCAGGCAGGCGCAGGCAGGTACCTGCTCCGTAAATAAGCCGTGCAGAGTGAATGCGAGCAGGTCAGATCAGATCAGTGCGAGAAAAAGTTTGGGGTGATTACGATTTCCGTGGCCCCTCGATTTGAGTATGCAGTTTTGAAGTTCTCTTTGAGAAAATAAGATTCGCCGAAGGATTTATCGATAAGTCGTTTAGTTACCGAGATATATCGATTTTTCAAAAAAATGTTTACTCAATGGAACCAATATTTAAATTCGGCTATATCGTTGCTAGTATTTGTCCGATCTGAATGATTTAGGTGTCTTTCGAAAGATATTTAAAATTTTATTAATATGGAATGAAAAAAATATGGTCCTGCCTTTTACAAAACATACTTTTTCTGTAAAAGGAGCCAGATAGACTTTTATCAAAAGTTGTTTGTTGTATTCTAAAGTACATATTGATATTTTTCCTAATTTTTATAAAAAAAAGTGGCTCTTCCTTTTACAAATTGCACTTCTTTTTTTAATGATACCCATATTATTCCGATCGGTCAAATATTAGAATATACATAGTCGAATTTACATTAAGACTTCTTTTAGTAAATTTGTTTTTGAAAA
Source organism: Dichetophora obliterata (assembly GCA_963920525.1). Classification (NCBI taxonomy): domain Eukaryota; kingdom Metazoa; phylum Arthropoda; class Insecta; order Diptera; family Sciomyzidae; genus Dichetophora; species Dichetophora obliterata. Next base: position 212,684,241 of record OY986437.1, on the reverse strand, counting down.
ATCGATAACTCGAATACTAATATATATATATATATATATCGATAAATCCTTCAGTAAATCTTATTTTCTCAATGAGCTCTTCAAAACTGCATATTCAGATCTTGGGGCCACGGAAATTGTAATTGTGCAAAAAGTTTGTTATTTATTTTTCCCCCCCTATTGCATTCTATTTTGCATCATCCGCTAATGGCGTTTATGAATAATTTTTATTTTCTATACATAAATAGCACTCTCTTCATTAATAGCAAAAAAAACAATTTTTTTCTTCAAGGGACTCCATTAAAAAAAAAGAGACAATATTATTTTTTTTAATTAAAGACTAAGAATATGTGTACAAAATTAAGATAGCCGATGTATATGATCACAAATAGTCTTACACGAAAAAGTTTATATGTAAACATTTTGAGTTGTGACTCTTTTGAAGAGAGTGTGCGATATGTTGTACCACTATAGAATTGCACTGATAATTTCAAACTAAAATTAGCGTTTTCTTCGGTGGCTAGAAATGTTCCATTGGCCGATAAGATAACTCTCCAGAAATTTTATCCAAATCGGACACCAATAAAGTAAGGCTCATTGCGATTTAATCTTATTGAATTGGTATAAAGGGCGAAAATGAGGTGTTTCGTTTTTAAAATGTGTATTGAAATTCTGTAAACTGATTAAATAATTCTGTACTTTTAATCAACAGAAGATTCAAATACCTGTACAACGTGTCATCGGTGAGAAAAAACGGATGAAAATTACCAGAGTTGTAATATTTTCGAAAAGATTATATTTTCTTTCTTGTTGTAATAAAAAAAATCGTAAGAATCCAAATTTTAAAAAATTGCAATAAAATTTTGTTAAACAATTTCTTGAAACAACACTTAATACAAATACGAAAAATTGTGACATTAATTAATTTGAATTTATTAATTTCATTTATTTGAATAACTTAGAATAAATAATTTATTTGAATAATAATAATCATTAATTTGAATAACTTGGTGGTTATGGCATTTTTTATAAGAAGAGTACCCTTTAGAAAATGTCAAGTTTGAGTACTTTACGAAAAAAATTCTCAAAAATCCAAAAATGCAAAATCTTAACCAATAACAACAATAATGCTTAAAGCATAGCCTTGAGCTATTTTGGGCATAAAATTAAAGAAACAAAAATCCTAAGAAGAAAGTTATAGCTGGTGAAACTTGATTTTTTGTTTTCTAGAATTTTGAACACAAAAAAAACATAGAAAAAACGTATCATAAAAACGTTATATCTCATTTGAAATGACTTTACAATTAATACTTTTTAAATATTTTTGATTTGTGTGTTACAAAAATTTTGGAATTCAGGGGCTCAAAACATATTAGACACCAAATTTGTCAATACCCACCAAAAACAACCCTCACACACACATAAACATGTGCGCGGTCGCTGCTGTTGATGTTTGTTTCGTTCAACGCGTTGTTGTTGTTGAATGTTTTTGTGGTAATTGGTTTTGTATTCTAAAGATAATAAAAAAAACTCAGTTTCTTTGAAAAATTACAAAAAACAACAAAAAAAGAACAAATTCAGTTGCGAGAAACCTGCGCCAACCTGGTTTCTCGCAACAACCTGATCTGATCTGATCTGACCTGCCTGCTTCCACTCTGCACACTTCGAGCAGGTTTATATGAAATCGTATGGAGCGAGTTTTCTCGCATTGGGACAAGTAAGCAAACCTGCCTGACTGCCTGCTCGCATCGGCGTTTACTCTGTCCGCAGACTAAGTTTGCGAAGTGTTTGGATGTAGAGCGAAAGTGTTTAGTTCCTGCTTCATATGAAGTTGCTTGCTTTGCAGTTATCACTTTATGGACGACATATCCTGTGATGCTAATGAACCGCCATCAATGCAAAAATCACTTACTTTAGAAGTAATCTAATCTCGACCGGAGGACTTTGCACTTGAAGGTTCCGAAACAGAAGTTGTAAGAAACAAGCCAGCAAAAAATAAAAAATTAGTTAATTAATTTGTGATCTATTAAATTACTACATGAATTTAATTAAGAGCTTTAGATCCAGTAAGCTTTTAAGAAGTTTAGATCAAGTAAGTTCAAATTGTTCGATATACAGGGTTCTCCATATTCGAAGCGCCCATCTGGCAACACTGTAACTTTCCGCAGTGATGCCAAATTGACTAATGACATACCGCGTTTGAAGCGTCATTCCAAGCAAATGTTTATAATGGAACAGTACACGCCACGCGAACGCTCTAAAATTGTTGAAATTTACATTCAACAAAACAAGTCAATAGTGAAAACTCAACGTGCTGAAAACTCATGAGCGATGAAGCTCATTTTCAGTTGAACGGAACGGTAAACAAACAAAATTGCCGTATTTATGCCACTGAAAATCCACAAGAGATTCAAGAGGTACCTCTTCACGATGCAAAAGTCACTGTTTGGTGCGGCGTTTGTGCTAAAATGCTCATTGGGCCGTTCTTTTTCGAAGATGATAATGGCCACAGAGTTACTGTCAATCAGGAGCGTTATCGCGATATGATAAACAATTTTTTCATGCCAATCGTTCGTCGAAAGCGTATCAGGCACTACTGGTTTCAACAAGACGGCGCGCCACCATACACAAACCGCACTACAATCGATTTTTTGAAGCAATTGTTCCCTGGCCGTTTGATGTCAAAAAATGGTGATTTCGATTGGCCACCAAGATCACCAGATTTAACGCCTCCAGACTTCTTTTTGTGGGGTTATTTGAAATCAAAGGTTTACGTCAACAAGCCAAAGACCCTAGAAGAGCTGAAAACCAACATCCGTCAAGAAATAACCGCCATTCCCATCGAAATGTTGAAGAAAACCATGGAAAATGCTGCAAAACGGGCACAATATGTCGTAGAGGCCAATGGCGACCATTTACGAGATGTCATATTCAAAAAATAATGTAAGCAAATCTACTTGAACCCAATTAAATGATATTCATGACGAACAGACAAAAAAATTGTGGTTTCTTTGATTTATTTAAAAATAAAATGGATGGCGCTTCGAATATGAACAACCCTGTAGTTAAAATGAATGAGTTCCAAAATATATGAAATCATATACGACTGTAAACAGTGATTTGATCACAGCTTAATAACTCAAAGACTACTGAAGAGGGAATGTAGCAATTTCTGAAACAGACTATATAGTCAGCTAAGTGATACACTCTATACAGAGTTGTTGTTGTTGCCTTCTTAAAAACTTACTTGATCTGAAGCTAGCAATTAAATTCATGTAAAAATAAAAAATAATGAAACAACTTAAGAATATATAAAAATCAACATTGAATAGAAAGTGCTCACGAAGCATCACCGTAGGAAGTCCTGAAGTTTTAGATCGATGCGTCAAAAAATATTAAAGATATTCATGTTTAAACTTAAAATGAGCCTAGCTAGGCCCAGTTGCCCTTCCTGGAGTTATTAATTTTTCTTATAACAATTGTGGGTTTCGACACCTAAAAATTCTTAAAATAGTAAAAACAAATTTCACAAACAGATGTTCGTGTTCATTTATTTGCTACAGTTTCTAGCAGACACTTGACTAAATTTTTACTTTACACAATTCAAGACACTATAACAAGGAACCCAAAATATTAAATAAGTTAGATTTTAAATTGGTCACGTGTCCAAAAGAAGCAGTGCAACAGTGACCAAAACAGAAAAAACGATCTCCTGAAAAATTTTGTAAAATGTGGGTTACGACAGTTTGTCACGCGAGCAACGATATAATGTGTTTTTTTAGTATTTAATGAAAACTTTAAAATATATAAAGGATATTTAAAGATGTAAAATCAAAAACTTTACCTTACTGGATATCAGAAATATTTTTTAAGAAATTATAATTTTTTTCATAATTATGAAATGAGATTTTTTGTTGTAGTAATGACTCTTCTTTTTACACACCACAATATAGAAACAAGTAAAATAATAATAAAACAATTCGAAACATCGACTTCGTAATCGTTTAACATTCATTAAAATTATAAACTAGCCATAGTAGAAGATTTTCTGATTTCTTGTCACAGACTTATATCGACACATAAAAATCGTAAAGAAGGACAGGAATTGGAGTTTTTTTATACTATAAATGTGATGACATAGCATGTGCTAAGAAAAGTGTTGCCAGCTGAACTGTTAGTAAAGCAAAACATTTTACAAACTCAAATAAATTGTCAACTAAACGCCTTAAAAAAACTAAAAAATAAACACATGCATTGAGGTAAGAAAAAGTGAAAAAGAACGACCGAAAAAGCTTTTAAATCCTTATTTTAACTCTTTGCCATTTTGAAAAGTATCTAAGAATGCACTACCATATATACATACGGCTACATATATATATAAAAATAAACCAAAAGTAGCGTAAGTTTGAAACAACGTAAAGTCAGTTGGTAAAAAAGTCATTAGACAAAAGTTGTAATTGTTGTGACTGTTGTTATTGTCTCTTGATTGCTGTCATATATTAATGACAGCTGACAGCAAGCGCGTAAACAGTTTATTTTATTTTATTTTTTTTTTTAATTTTTTTCCACGATTTAAGTTCGCAAAAAACTGTTTAAATTTTGTGGCACTGTTTGGTTAAATGTTGTTGTTGTTGATAGCAGGATATGCAGTGCATAGAACGGGTAAGTTGGTAAATTTTATATGTCTTGCCATTAATATATGCTGTCTAGCTGGCTGTGAAAATAAAGGTCGCCAAGGAGGAAAAACTTTTGTAGAACAAACATTTAAAGGTAGCATAGAAAAAAAGAAAAGAAAAATAAATGAAGTCACCGCAACTTTAAGGAAGTGACTGTCAGAAAAAAAGTTCAAGAATAATACAAATCAAAAACTCTAAAATGCTTTTATGAAATTGGCACAATTATCAAAATAATTGCCCAGTAAAAATTATCCTTATTAAAATTATATGTGTATAAACATGTATTTGTACATTAGTGCGGATTAATGTTGGTTCGTCCTGAAATCATTTGCCTTCATATTCTTAGCTTAATTGTACAAACTAAACTCTTCGGGAGCATAAATGTAATTGAGAATAGTATACAGATTTCGGAGGACTTGCAGCTACATTATATTTAAGAAATAATTGGTTACGTCATGTGTTCATTTACCACCGGGAATTTTTACAATTTAATGAACTAATTTATTACTTTTTATAGAATTAATATTTAATAACACTTCGGTTATTTTATTCATAAAACTTTGTTCCGGTTTAAGCATAAAGATTTATAATTTTTACAAAAATACATCACTGCAAAATTTCCTGTTAAAAAACACGATGTTGCTACACGATGTTGCTGCAGATGATTAAAGTCAAACTGTTGTTTGAACAATGAAAATAAAATAATTTGAGCACAATAAAGAAGTGAGCCCAAACAAAATTTTGTTTCCGCTTACAGCTCTGCATTGCAATGTCATCAGTTACAAATTTTTACAAGTGGTTAAAGACATCCTTAACTTATGCAGAGCTGATGTAAAAACAGAGACAATGTCAAATCTTAACAGAGCTCTGTTAAAAATGATTGACAGCTAGCTCAGCGATGACAAAAACAGAGTAGCAGCATCGAGGGATAGCGAGGGACTTGCATTAAAGAAACCAATTAAAAGAAAAACCAATTCAAAAAGTTTAAGTAATATACAATTATATACATATTAAAAAATTTAATGCATTGAGAAAAAAAAATTGGAATTTTTAATTTTTATATTACTTGTATAGTTTTTTTAATATAGTTTCTTTCAATTAACTTTAATAAAAATGAATTATTATTCACTGAATTAACTTAAAAAAAAAAAGGGAATGAGAAGAATAGTTTAATTTTATAATTTCATTTTCGTAAGTAACATCAGGTCACCCTACTGTGCGCAGAAGGGAGCTTATTAGGCCTGTTGCGGTTCACAACACAACAGTAATTTCTGTTTTTATTGTGTACATTGCTAATACTTGAAATAAGACACAGCAGTGTATTGCTGTGAACCGTAATAGGCCTATATATCTTTTTTTTTATAAATTGGTTATATTATTTTTACAGAGAAGCTTAGGTAGGGTTATAAGCATAAGTGTCAACACTAAGAAGCATCAACCCACTTAATCAAGTAACGTTTCTTTTATATATTAAAATTTTAAATTTTCCTAGTTTCTTATGATTTTCGTTTTGTTTTTGCTCTTCTTTATCTATTTTCTTTGTCTTTTTTTAGACAAATTTTTTTGCTGTTATATATTTTTTATTTTTCCGGCTTGGAATAATTTTTTTTTATAAAAAACAAGAGAAGGACATGCAAGGCTGAAAACAATCCAACCCGCCACTGAAACATAGAGGTGTAAAGCACATTTCTGTTCTTGTTCAATCCCAGGATCCTGGACGTCTTAAGCCTCTTTAAATCCCGTGATTTTCTTTCCAGGATCCCGGGATTTTTAAAAAAAAATTCCATTACAAATATTTATGTAAATTCAACTATTTCAATTTAAGTTAATATGAATATGAATTAGAAAAACCTTTTATTGAGGCTGAAAATGATTGTTAGGGCGATGAAAGTGAATCATGAAAGGAGTAAAGGCTTTGCAAAGTCTTATAAGAATTTGCAACATCAGGAAGTCAGCGATGTATTTTAAAATTGTCAGATATTCTGACTTAGGAAATAATTTTGTTTTGTGGTGAAGGCAATTGTGGTCGAAACTTACAAATTGCATACGATGGCCGTACAACTATTTTTCTAACTAGCATAGAATCAGAATCAGCACATTATATTTGTAATAATATCCGAACAAAAATCTCTAATGAAAAACAAGAAGCGCTGCTCAGCTTAATGTTTTACTTTATAAATAATTAAAACAAAAAATTTAATTTTGAAAATCTTTTACAACCTTATTTTGCCTTAAACTAAAAAAAATAATAAAAAATGTTTAACATTTATATAATAATATCTTAAGCTGTTCTGTATTTTATTTTTTATATACATTTTTTGTTCTTTAAATTAATACAACTAACTAACTAACTATCCAATTTGATACATTATATTAATATATGACATAAAAAGTTTAACTTGCATTTTGAGTTTCTTCCATTTTTGATATTAGAAAATAACTGGCAACCGATCAGTTGTTTATGGAACTTTAAAAACCACGTTCGTTGAACATATCATTGGGCTACTTAAAATTAACCCACATTTGGTTTTTCGAAATTTTATTTAAAACAAAACAAAAAAAATATAAAAACCGCTCTGTAAAGTGTGGTACAACACCACGGGGTTTTTTAACTACACTGAAAACCACGCAATTGTGAATATCCTTAATGTGTTTTGTTTTGTTTTTGTTGCTTTATAAATGAGTTAATTTACATTTTTTTGTTTCAAGCAATAAATAATAAAAAAATTATATTAAAAACGTTTTGAATGATTTACTTCCTAAAGTTTAAAATTCCGAACTAGTCCCAGGATTATTGAGATTGAAAATAGCTTCTGGGATTGGACTCCCTAGTGCAGACTTATTAATTAGTCTGAAAATCATTTTAGGTTCTTTATATAACGCGATAAGCCATTAACCATGTCGAGGCTCATAGGCAAACAATTTTTGTTGCCCTTTTACCCTTTTCTAACTTTTTAAAATACATATTTTTTTACCACAATGCTTTTACATTCATAATTACGGTGGAATTATATTCATAATTTGTATCGTTGGAACCCTCTAGAGGACAGTAAGTCAACTAAACTAATTATCATAATTTGACGAATGTTGATCATAGTTATGTCCGTGATCGTATGCCACCTACCCTTAAAAAACAATTCATTCTAACAGCGTGAATCAGAATAACTGTCGCACTTGTTTTTTGCCATAAATCGAAAGCACTGTGTAAACTTTATGAAACAAAAATTTTTATTTTTTATTTTAAGCATTCTTTATAATTCTTTATCATTTAATTCGAATTTTTCACCATTACTTCTTTTTAAAAATTTAAAACAATTTGTGAAAGACGAGCATTCGGCACGCATCTACACGCAGAGAAAAGACATGGTTGAGACATGATTACTGCAATAATAATTTGTTTACTGAAATTATTGTTTTATTCCTGCAAACATAAATTTTTGACTTAATAAAGCATTATTTACTAATTGAAGTACCAAAAATAACATTATAGTTCAAATCATACTATCGTCAACATATTATAATTGGCTCAACTATTAGTTGCAACAAAAATGCTGTGGTTCTGTCAATCATGATAAATGTGAATATTATGATAGAGACAAACATACTAGAATTTTGAATGTTTGTCTGAACTACTTTTTGATCGTGGGTAAACGAAGCAGCACATAGTCAAAAATCGAAAGAACTTATTGTGTCAGAACGGTTTACAGGAAACCTTTCACTTTATTCAGAGACGATAAGTTTTATCGATTCCTCGTTATGTGCCGTTTCGTTTGTCAACTCTTCAATTACTATGTTTTGTTATAAATCGCCTTATCCTAAAGACTGCACGCAGAAAAATTATATTTTCGACTCTAATTGTAGCAAACATATTTCCATGCACTCAATGTACCATGTTTATGAATGACTTTAGTCAGGCGAACGGTAGTAGCAGCTGTGATCCACTGGTAGTCTGCGTGGCTCGTAAGCGAAAGAACCGCGGTTCCAACCCCAGCTCGGACAGAAAGTTTTTCAAAATGTTTTTCCAATTGAATTAATATTTCTGTTCGGCAGCAAGACAATGGCAAACCTCTAGAGATATTTTAATTAATAGCTGTGGAAATTGGTGTGTATTAAAATAAAAAAAAATATTGTTTCAATAATTTTCTAGTTCCTAAAAAGAAATTCATAATAAAGTTGTCGCAATCATTTCATTTTCGTCCCAATAAGAGAATAATGGTTGTTTCAATAATATTTTGGTTCCTACGGAAAATTCCTTTTCTAAACATATTTTTTGTAATCATTTTACCATGATCATAGAAACCATTATATGTTAAAGAACATGGTGTCAACAATCATAATCCGAATCATACTATGATCCTCTTAAAACGTTGTTGTTACTATGTTTCTCTGCGTGTATTTTTCAGGTATATCATCTGATATTTTCATTAATCGTCGCTTGAATTTTCCTACCGTCATGTGTTTATGTTCGTTAATATGCTCAGCATTATACCCCAAATAGAAAAGTCCAGGGGGCTTAGGTCAGGGGAAGACGGAGGGCATTCCTTCAACAGAAATAAAACATGGCAAATTTGCTCTACTCCAGCTTTGAATGATTTTTGCCTTGTGTGCTGGAAAAGAATCTTGCTGAAAACAAAAGTGACCCTCTCCGTAAATTTGCTTGGTATGCAGTATAAGATAGTTCTTTAAAACATGTTCTAAGTAATATTCCAAATTATTTTAACGCCTTTTTTTATAAGAAGAAGGGGCAATTTGCCTTTTTCGGACAAAGCGCCCCAAACCATGATTGACGAAACATTTTGAAATCTTTCAATGGTTTTTTTTTTCCTTTAGAAATATCTGCCATGCAAGCTGCGTACAATCTATCATTTTGCTTGCAAAAAGGAGAGTTTTTCGTCGGAAAATATTATACTGCAACCTGCGTGCCGGCGAAGGATCTCTGCACGTATTTACTTTCGCAATATTATTATTATTATTGACAAAACTTTTGAAACGGTTCATGCACTAAAGGTGTGTGTCAATCGGTAACTTTTCAGTCGGATGATCGAATTTTGACAGTTGGTAGAGCAATTTTCAGCATTTGAGAGGTGAATATAATTGTCAAAATTTGTGCTAGCCCCAGGGGCTTCTACAAATTTTGACAATCGAAAGCGAATTTTTGACACACTTAAAAATAAAGAAGAAATAAAAACAACACGTACATTTCCGCAACATATTAAATTTGTGTACTTGTACTTGCAACTTATTTCGTAAACTTGTAATATTTTAAACTTAAAAAATAACAAAATAATAAAAATAAAAAAAAACAAAAGTGCTTGAGTTTGTGTGTGTGTGTGAGCCAACGATCTCCCGATGCATCAGAAGTGCAGCAAAGTTAAATTGGGTTTCTTTGCTGGTGAACGTGCGTTAAGTTTTGTCGGAAAGAAAAATGGACCACGCCCACTTTTGCGCCCACTTTTTTCAATTTATCTAAAATCGGAAAACGGCTGGACCGATTTGGATAATTTTTTTTTCAAATGTTCGTAGTAATCCAATTTAAGTGTTTACTGAAAGAAAAATTGACCACGCCCACTTTTGCGCCCACTGTTTTGATATCTATATAAATAAAAATCAAATGTCGTTCATTGGTAATTGCATCAGTTGAGAACGGCTGGACCGATTTGGATATTTTTTTAAAATTTTCGTAATAGTCCAACTTAGGTTTTTACGGAAAGAAAAATTGACCACGCACACTTTTACGCCCACTTTTTTATTTATCTAAAATCGGAAAACGGCTACACCGATTTGGCTAATTTATTTTTTAAATGTTCGTAGTAATCCATTTTAAGTTTTTACTGAAGAAAAATTGACCACTCCCACTTTTACGCCCACTTTTTTATATATACCTAAAATCGCAGAACGCCTGCGCCAATTTGGCTAACTTTTTTAAAATGTTTGTAATAGTCTACAAACGTTTTTACAGAAAGAAAAAATGGGCGTTGGGCAAGGGGGCGTGGCACTCTCATACAACCCAAATTTGCGATATCGGAAATTTTCGGAATTGCTCGGAATTTAATATTCGAACTCAATTTACACATTAAGTTTAACTGATAACATTTTATGGTGTTGGACAAGGGGGCGTGGCACCTCCCATACAACCCAAATTTGAGATATCGAATAGCTTTTGAGTTATAGTTCGCACAGCCATGGAATTGGGTTTTCGACCACAATTTACACGTGCCGTTTTACTGATAACATTTTATGGGCGTTGGGAAAGGGAGCGTGGCACCTCCCTTAAAACCCACATTTAATATTTTGAATAGCTTTTGCGTTATAATTCACACAGCCCCGGAATTCAGTATTCGACGACAATTTACACGTGCTGTTTTACTGATAACATTTTATGGGCGTTGTACAAGGGGCGTGGCTCCTCCCTTGCAACCAGAATTTGCGATATCGAATAGCTTTGGAGTTATAGACCTCCACAGCCTCGGTATTCGAGCACAATTTGCACATGTCGTTTTACTGATAACATTTTATGGGCGTATGGTGTGGCAACCTCCCATAATTTGCGATATCGAATAGCTTTTCAGTTACAGCTCGCACAGCCTCGGAATTCGGTATGCTACCACAATTTACACACGCCATTCAGGGGGCGTGGCACCTCCCATACAACCCAAATATGCGATTTGCGATATCGAATAGCTTTGAAGTTATAGCCTAAGAATTCATTATTCTACCACGATTTACACTTGCCGTTTCACTAATCAAATTTTATGGGAGTTAAACAAAGGGGCGTGGCACCTCTCACTCAACCCAAATTTAGATCAACCCAATGCAGGTTCACTGATAACATTTTATGGAAGTTTGGCAACGGGGGCGTGGCAGCAACGCGCCGGGTTCCATCTAGTGTTATAATAATAATATCTCTTCAACTTTTTTTTATACAAATCGCTTAAAGTATCTACTTAGTTGACCATTTCGAATATATGATTTTCAATCGCCATTATCACCAATTAATTGAAACAATTCTGTGACATTGATGAATGAAGACAGTTTTTTATTAGTTTTACTTTTGAAAAGTAACATTCACCCTTGGTGTTTGATGCCATCAGACTTCTATATTTTTCCAATGCTATTTTTACATTCGGGAAAGTTGGTTGTGCCATGTTATCAAAAATCAATTTATACAATTCCTCGGCAGATGCAATTTTATCTTTCCCCGCATTCATTAGTTGTAAGATGAAGTACTTGAATTATACCATCTCGTCTATAAGCTCAGGCTCAATATACTCGGAATAATGTTTACTAAACTTTGTACAAGCCTCTTTTATTTAATCGTGGGACTTTGTAAAGAAATCTGTTAGAAATCAAAACAGAGAATTAATTCCCTGATAACCCGTCATCTGATTAGTCGACATTAAAATCGCCGCGAAAAAATTTAATATAATTCTATAATAATTGGTAATATGACAATATAATATAAAAAGAGGCAATAATATTGTCATTGACGCCACAAATTAAACTTCTCGGTGCGCTGAGCCCCTAGGCAGTTGCCTACATTGCCTTAGAAATAACCTGGCCCTGGATAAATCACATGATCAAAAAAACTATTTTTTAGGCCAAACACATAATTTAATGCATTTCCAACCCTTACTGAAGCGATTTCGTATATTCTCTATTATTTTTCGGAGTTATTTGCAAAAGTTATTAGCTCCTTCAATTTCATTTCCATGTTCATATCATGGTCATACCATGTTCTTACAAAAAGCAATATAATTAATTTTTACAATTTTAGTTTTGTAACGTAAAAACAAAGTAAAGTTGTTTTAAAAGTACTTTCATGGTGAAGGCAGTTAAAAAAAATGTTTTAGTATGTATACATTTTGCATGATAAATATCACAAACCATGATGCCTCAACCGACGGGACCTCTCATTTTATTGTAAAAATTAGAGTTTCAAGTTATGAGTTGATAAATCTAAAGAAAAACATCCAACAATCTTATATTTAACTAAACTTGCAATGAGCATTGGTTAGTTTTTCTGATATTTATTCTTTGAATTTTTCAAAACATTATACAAGCTCTACAGAAATTTCCAATTCAAACAACGCACAGCAAAAACTTTAAAGCTCCATTGACATAACATTAATCGATTATATTGTCAATACTATACATCTGTAGATTTCATATAATAATCACTCATATAAAACTCACGTTTTCGCCAACAAATAAAATACAAAATTAACCATATAGCTGAAAGAACCTGCCACACAGTCCTACCTTGTGCCACACTACACTGTCTTCCTCAATTCTCACTCCACCTAGACGATGCTAGCTACTTGTATTTGGCAGCGTGCTCAAACAATAGCAGCTATTATTATATTAATATTTTACGCTTGAAGGACTCTTCTACACATGCTTGACAAACAAATAATCCGCTGATGAGCAGAAAAGATCTTTAGGAATAGATGGGTGTGTGTGTGTGTGTATGAGTTTGTATGAGTTGAGGATGTGGATCTTTGTATGGCTTTGTATCTAGAAGTAGTGACGAAAGCCAACGCATAATATTGACATTTTTCTTCAATGATTTCGCCAAAAGCAGCATCAGCAACTGTTACGCGAAATTCATTGAAATGCAAAACAAAAGATGTTCGAGAAAATCTAGCGCAAATCCAAGCAGTAAAGAAAATGCTAAGGACTCGACTTGAGTATGAGTGTATAAGAGTGCCTGCATGCTGCTGCATGAATATGAGTGACTAAGTGTGTGTGTGTGTATTTGTTTGTATGGGTGAACAGCAATCAATGCCATTCATGCATTCATACGCAAAAAATAACGAACGAACGCCGTTGATATTTTTCTTAACATTGTTCATGTAGGACACGATTTATTATAAAAAAAAAACGAATAAAATTCATAAACAACTCAAGCGTTAAAGAAATCCTTAAGATGTCGCAAAATAACTAAGGATTAAAGAACGTGGCAAACTGTTAGCATTTGCCTAGAAGAAAGCTGAATTCTTTACCACGCACATCAAACTCATTCACATGTCCTTTTTTGTGTGTTGTTTTCTTGTGCCTTGCTACCCCAGATAAGTCAGTTTTAAATATGTGTGACAAGTCGTATGCGTTCTTATAACCTGGCTAAGCGCTTAATTCATTGCCAGCAAAAAATCACAGACAGCAAGGAAGGAAAAAATATGAAGAAGCAGGGAAAAAAACCAGAAAATATTAAGTCAAGGAAGTGAAATTTTACGCGATTTGTGGCTACGGTGAAGACAGTCTTCGCTGATTTATTTGCTTTTTCTACTGGATTTTGTTGCGCTATCTATAGGTTTGGCGTCGCTATCCTTTCAGCGCATATTAGTTGAATGATTTTTCATCATATTTGTCGTCGCGTAAAAATATTATTCGAAATTTAAATAAAAATGACTCCCTCACACATATATTTTTTTTTCATATTTCTTTTGCATTTTCGTATATGTCTATTTCCGTTTCCGTTGTTGTTGCTTTTGTTGTTGTTGAGCGGTATGAAAGAACACCTTCAAAAAAGACTGCCTAAGGATATGTTCTCAATGCAGTTGAACTTCAACTTTATTATGAATATATTTTTCTATATGAATTTTTGTCGCATAGCGTTAAGTTGTGCTTTCCTTAGGTTGTTTTTTTTAGCTTTTATATAAATACTGGCATGCATGTCCTTGCATGCATGGTGTTGTTGTTATTTTGCTTACTCTTCTTGGCATTTATTCTGCAGAGGTAAATATTTTTACTTATTTCCCTTGGATTATTTTTATTTTTTCGTATAATATCGTAGAAGTTACAAGAAAAACAAAAAAGACTTTAAAAAACTTGACTGTAAGTACTGTTTAAGGGTCGTCGCATTTGACTTATGAGCTTTGAAAACTTATTTATACTCCTAAGTTATCAGAAATAAGTTTAAATATTACAACTGCTTTGTTAAACGTATCTAAACTCCAAATTTATATATACATATATATTAAGATGCCCTAATCGTGTTTGATGTCCGCGGCTTTTCACTTCCATTTGACCTTAGAAACACCCTCTGTGAAGCGCATCTCAATTGGTAAAGGTTTAGAGGTCGCAAATTCATTTTCTAATTTTCCCATACGATTTGTATGGGGAAAAAGCAGTTTTGCTCTTATATTGAATTTAGAGCTATTATCTTTTAAGCAAAATTGTTAAAAATAAAAACATGTTCCCTCAAATTTTGTCTGTTATGATATATTCAAATTTAATTTTCATCTAATTATCATTTGATGGTCTGTGACTCAATTCTTAAAGCTACCCATATATATGAATACTTTTATTTTGAATTATTTCATTAAAAATCAATATCTCTTAGATTATTTAATTTTCATTATTATTATTGGTCTTAAATTCTAGATAATAATAGTTGTAATGCACAATGAAGAAAAAATTCATAGGAATGTTACATGTTTTTGGATTAGAAGTTACAACAAGCAGTTTTTTTGTATTTGTATATTTCTATCTTTTAATCGTTTTGAGCAACCACCAAATAATAATGCGATGAAAATTAAATTTGGATATGTCATAACTAGGGACTGGAATCTGATGCAAATGCATGTTTGCAGTGATCACCATGTTAAGAAAATGAATAGAATATCTTTGCGATTCAGAAAATTTCCTTTAAAATGGCATACAATCGTTAGTGCATATTTTTGCATATTTCTTTTTAAGTGTATATTTTGCTATAAATGCATGTTTTTTTGTATTTTTATTTGTATTTATTTAGTTACAATATGTTGACATTTAAGACTTAGTCTTTTACATGCCTCATTTATAGCATACATAACAACTTATAAGATTAAAATATTTTGTGAATTATTTTACATTAGAAAGACAAAATATAGAATTATAAGAAATACAGAATTATTTAAACAAATATTAATATCAAATGAAAATTTTACATAAGAAAGACAAAACATAGAATTATAAAAAAACAGAATTATTTAAACAAATATTAATATCAAATTAAAATCAAATTTTAACATACATTAGTTTTTGAACAAGAAAAATATTAGTTATAAATATATATTGAGATATTAAATGTAAATATTTTAAATTGCTTTCTTTAAGAATTTTTTAAGAAAAAAAAAAATTAGTTGAGAAACAGACTTAAGATTTAAGAACTGAAAGGAAAATATAAAGAAAACAGATAGAAAAAGAGAGTTAAGAGAAGTGCTCGAAAATTAAATGCTTAAAGTACCTACTATTGGAAACATTTTTAATGCTGTTTGGCAGGGAGTTCCATAGTCTTATTGCACTAACGAAAAACAAACTACTTGAGTTAAGAAAATTAAACTTAGGAATAATTAGGTTCATGCTTCGACTTGATCTACAAAATTTAAGCTTCTCAAAAAGATGGTCTGGGCATCGCGAGTGGATGATCCTATGCAGGAAAATGCAGTTTCTTGCCTCAAGATAGTTGGTTAAGCTACGGCCTAATAACTGATTAGTAAAGCGTGAAATGTGATCAGACCTTTTAATTCCGTAAACGTAGCGTGCAGTGTTATTAAAAGCAACTTGTAGTTTTTGCAAAGATCTCGAGTCCATTTTGCTATAGACAACTTCCGCATATGTAATAATTGGCAGTAATAGCGTTAATACTAGTTTTTTTCTGATGTCAACAGGTACAAAAGCTGCAGTCACTCGAAGATTTCTTAAGACATAGTAAATTTTACTGACGCAGGAGTTAACATGGTCATCGCAAGACAGAGAAGAATTTATTTTATAACCAAGATTTGTGGCCTTACATACGAATTTTAGCTGCACGTTACTAAGGAGAATCGGTGAAATATCTAGATTTTCAAATGCAGTCTTTGAAACCGGTAGGACATACGATTTGAGAGGGTTTAGCATCAGTTTATTAAGATTGCCCATTCTGCCACTATTTTTAAATCTTCATTAACTTTTTCAATTAAATCTACAACTAGTCCAAGTGACCTAGACAAATACAGTTGTAAGTCGTCAGCATACGCATGCATGGTTACATGATTGCATTTACTGAAAATATCATTTATAAACATGGTGAAAAGAAGTGGGCCAAGAACAGAGCCTTGTGGGACTCCACTCGTGGTTCTTTTGTAAAGCGAGAAATTGTTTTCTGCATATTTTCTTTAAAATTTACGTTATCTTTGAATATTTTATAAAATGTTTTTATTTTTTTATTTAATTTTCTTCACGTTCAATATTTTTCTACACAACATGAACAGTAAGATGGATAAAAAAAACATTTTTTTCGGCACTCATATTCTGGGAGCTGGATTCAAGTAGATCTTAAATCCAAAAGGATATCGAAATCAGTGAACCGTCACCCAGCGGTTTTGATTTAAAAAAATTACTTTTTCGCCAAAAATCACCGGTTCTTTCGCCGTATGTTTTTATCAATCTAAAATAACTACCTAAAAAATGGGTGCAAATGAAGATTATCTGGGATACCGAAGTTGTAAATAGGGAGATTTTTAGATTCAAGAAATTTTTTAGTGCAACAGTGTTCAGAATTCGGTCAACATTTTGGGTACTTTTCACTAAAATCGCTATTTGAAAAAACATTTTGTTGTCTCTGCTAACAAGTCAATATGTGTAGAAAAGTAAATTTAATATATGAGGTCTATAGAATAAATAATCTACTCTTTCACTTTTAAGCGAGAACGAGATAAGTATGAGAGATTATACTCAAGAGCGGTCACCATAATTCAGCTTTGAAAAAAAATTGGTTAAAACATTTTGTGTCTGCTTAATTTGGATCGATAAACAAATTTTCAGATATGATTGGCTAATGTGGAATAGAAGAGTTTTGATTCCATATCGCAAAATACATATTTATGATTTTGTTAAACTTTCTTCTATCTTTAAATATATTACAATAACTATTTTTTGTTAAATCAATAACTGTTATTTTTCATTGCTGGTTTAACTCAGAAAAACATACCAAGAGACATTGCACAGTTCAATTTGAACTTGAATGAGTGTAGAATCATATTTTGATTTTATAGTTCGTGTTGATTTTGTTTTCCGTATTAAGTTTAAACTTGAGCTTGAAACGAGGAATGAAAACAAACTAAGCTAATATTTACAAATATTTTTTTGAGCTTTATGTGTTTTTTGGTAAGTACATGCATATTTATGTAATTGTTTGTCATAAATATTGTAATTTTTTTTTGTTTTTTAATGCATATTTTAAGTGCATATTTTCTTAATTTTAGCTGCATATATATGAGCATATATTGGATGTTTTTAGTGCATGAGATTCCGGTCCCTAGTCATAACAGACAAAATTTGAGGGAACATGTTTTTTTTTAACCATTTTGCTTAAAAGATAATGGCTCTAATCTTAATTTACCAGCCAAACTGATTTTTTCCCATACAAATCGTATGGGAAAATTAGAAAAAGAATTCGCGACCTCTAAACCTTTACCAATTCTTTACCAAAGACACGGACATCTGTCAAAATAAAAAAAAAATATATATTTTTGGGACACCCTAATATACACGCCTGATCAAATTAATAGATACACTTAAGAGTTTTTTATGAAACAAAACAGAAATACGTTTTTATTGAAGTAATTAAAAAAACTTACAAACACATTTATTCTATTATAGAAGGTTAATCAAAAAACAAAGAATTTCAATGACAATGTTTAAATGAGTAGATATAAGAACAATTACAAAACCTTTGCTCAAATTTTTACTGCTCAAAATAATAGATACACTTTACGACGCTGTATAAAACTTAAAAAAAAACTTAAAGAAGTTATACTTTTTTTATAATAATTTCATTATTTAATTAATATCCTGTGTATCCACCTCTGATTTGAATTGTTTTTGCCATTCTATTGGGCATGCTGTTAATAAGGTCCTGACAGGTCTTTATCGGAGTTTCGTACCAAGTTTTTTGGACAAATTCCCACAGTTGCTTCTTATTAGCGAAAGTTTTTGCTGCCAATTTTTTCTTTAAGTCTTTCCATAAGTTTCAAATCGGATTTAGATCCGGGGACTGACTTGGCCAGGTGAGCACATTTATTTTGCTATCCGCAATGAACTTTTTTACCAGCTTTGAGGTGTGCTTTGGGTCGTTATCATCCTGGAAGACCCAACGAAGAGGCATGTTCTCCTCGGCATATGGAAGCATAACATCTTCCCAGATGCTCTTATATTCTGCTGCTGTCATTTTTTGCGAAGTTTGGTAAATCGGACCTACACCATGCCAGGAAAAGCATCCCCACACCATAATATTTCCGCCACCATGTTTAACAGTTTTCTTAGTAAAACGGACGTGAAATTCCTTGCCTTTAGGTCGTCTTACATTCCTTTCTGCATCATTTCCAAACAAATTCATTTTGGTTTCATCACTCCATAGTATATTTTGCCACTTCTTCTTACCGTCGGGTCCTACCCAGCTGGCGTGATCTTTTGCAAAATTTAACCTCATGCCCACCTTTTTTTTCGCAGCAAAGGTACCTTTCTAGCAATTCGTCCTGGCAGTTGTGGTTGTTGTAGACGACGTCTAACCGTTGAAGCGCTTATTATGTTGCCCATTTCGGCTGCAATATTTTTTGAAAACTTGAATGGGTCCTTTTTTGAGAGCATTACTATGTGGTGATCATCTGCCAGGCATGTTTTTAACGGTCTACAACGCGTTCCTTTGTATGGCTTGTTAAAAATGTTTTGTACGAAATGCAATGATCGATTTAATAATCTACCAATGTCTCGCAGAGATTTTCCATCTTTTCTAAGATTCGATGCCAAGATATTCTCTTCAGCGGTGCAATGCTTATTTCGACCCATCTACATTAAATGTTTTTCGATATTTTATAAAATTTAAATTCTTTATTGAGAACACTTACCCTTTCCTTAAAAAAGTTTAACAAAATTTGTACTACCAGCTCAAAATACCAATTATACTTTTGTTGTATCTATTATTTTGATCAATCAAATTTTCGCACTTTACACAAAAGCTTAGGAAGATAAAAAAAAAACCAGGGATGCACACTCTAAATTCTTCGATCAAAGGCGTTACCAGTTTGCATTTTTTAAATTAAAATAACCGCTGTATACAAAAACTTACTGAAATGTGAATTTATGGTGAATAAACGTGAAATCTTCAAGGTATATCTATTAATTTGATCAGGTGTGTATATGTTACTTTAACTTTAAAACAGTCTTTTCTCTTACTCTACCACTAAAATTAACTCTTCCTCTAACTCTAACTATAACTCTAACTCAAACTTTAACTCTAACTAAATGCTTTATACTTTCTTCTTTATACTTCTTAATTTTTATTTTCTACTTTATACTTTAACATATACAAAAAGTAATATATCTGAAGTAACTCCCAACGTAGCCAAGAGAACCTTATAAAATATATTCAATTAGGAAGATATTTAAGCTCAAACCAATGTGACTTCGAACTCAAATAGTAAGGTTTTGAACTCAATTAAAGTTAAATGTAACATTTTCAAGATGGCTGCTTATAAAGTCAAATAAGTCATAGAAACATCAATATATGTTGCAACAAGCATGAAGTTAAAAAAAAAACAGAGAAAAAGAAATGAAGAAAGAAGCATAAAAACTGGAGACTCAGCACAAACTAGGAAAGATCCTTATGAAAAAAAATAGAGTAACACAATGCTTGTCCTTAAGATGTGCAACAGTTTCTCGCCGTAGAAGGATATGCAGAAAAAAAGTGTTATTGCAAACACATAACGTAAACAGAGTAAAACAAGCAGCAAACCAAGTCAAAACAAGCGGAAATCCTTAATAATCATGCACGTCAACGTATGCACACGCTTTGAGTCTGCCTGTGTGTCTTGTCGTCATGTGTTTTTATATGCAAAGAATTTCACTTGAAGCGTGAGTTATGCACTCAATTTTTTTGCAATTTTCCGCACTGACATGCAACAACATATTTGCTTTGTGAAGAGCTCAGGGACAAACTGTAAGACAGGCAAATAGACCAACTCAGTGAGAACAAGGACCCGTTGAGGAGTACTAAGCACAAGGAGAAAAAGTTAACATCAACAATTTGTTGACTAAATGCACGTTTTGAGCGACTTATACTAAATAACCCTCTTTTTCACAATTTGCAGTCTTGCGTTGATTTGCAATTTTTTTGCATTACTACCGGTGGGAAGGAAGAAAGCAACATGTGTGTTATTGCTTTTACGAAGCATATAATTTTCGTTCCATGATGCAAAAGTGCTATAAAGCAGTTCTTAAGTGAACTATTTTTCTTTGATGCTGTGGTCGGGAATCACTTGAAAATGGCATTTACTCAAAGTACATTAGTGTCAAAAGAGGTTTGATGAATGGGAAAAAGAATCCGATTATTGGTTATTACCAACACTTTAGGCTGGGGTATAAATTTAAATGATAAATGTAAAGGAAGTTTGTATGCATTTGATCGAGTGAGAAATAAAATATATTTAATAAATAGAGTTTACATCATAATTGGCAATTCTTGACAAATTATTTGAATTTTAAATAACTCGGTTTAATCAAAATTAGAAAAATTGAACTTAAGATGTCCTGACCTGACCACCTTTGTTCCAACAATCTTGATGTGGAGGTTGGTGCCCTGAGAAAATTATTTGAATTTAAAAGTACTAAAAACTTTGTGTATGACACGACAGTAGTCGACGAACTGACGGTTCTTGGGAACTTCGGAAGTTACTGCAATTACAAAGAGGTAAGGCTGATGGTTATAAAAATGGATGTATGGTATCTTTCTATTTAGTTTTGTCTGAACCAATGCTTGAACACAACCTTGTGAGCCATATCCAGATTTTCATTTTAACATATAAACAAAAATATTTTTTTGTAACAAGTTTTGTTTAGGTGGATTTGGAAACTTGACTTAATTCGGTTAAAAAGTGTTTGCGTTACAAATCTTCGTTGATTTTCTATGATTTATATACAAATTCTAAATGTTTGATAGTTATAATCATTCTTGATTTTTAAATGATTTAAATAATAATTTAAACTATCAAATATTTAGAATTTGTATTTAAATCATAGAAAATCAACATAATAAATAACATGGCCATATAGCAAACTTTCAATTGTAGTATAAATTTCCGTAAAAATTGATTATTGACGTTTTTGCCAATTTTTTTCAATTTTGTGCTACCTTTAACTCCACTAAAAATTACTCCAAACTTTTTTTTATTTCCGTCTATGATGACCCAAAACGGATATGGTCATTCCGTAAGGCCGGTAGGTTTGAAGTGCAATTGCAGTATATTTAAAAAAAATTTTATGTACATTAACTTACTGTGACCGTAGGCAACTAGTTAGAGAAGCTTAAGAACCGCGGTAGCTCGGGTTCAATTCCAAGCTCAGAAAGTATGGTTTTTAATTGAATAACTACACGCTCAGAAATCTTGGAATTAATTTTAAGCCAAGCGTTGGAATCATGCATTTTTTAATATCTCTTTAATTAAAACTTATATTTTCGAGTATATTAAAAAAATGATTTAATGTTATCTGTATTAAAGTATAATAAAAATTGTATTATATACAAGTTATAATACAAATTGTCTTAAAATATAATACAATAATCTGTCAAGCATCTGTCAAATTGTCATTCTGGTTCTGAAATATGACATTGTAAAAATAAAACCTAAAGAAATAGTTTTTGTTAACGAAAAACCGTATGTTATAAAGGAAACTTTAAATGAATAAATATTTTGTTATTGGTTGACCAAACATTTTCTTTTTATTTCACTTGGAATTTTAAAAGTAAGTAAACATATAAAAGATTTATAGCTTTATTCCATAAATGTTCCATAAATTTATTCCATAAATGTTGATTTTTCCTTTCACCTTTTCAGGACAATATGTATTAAATGTTATACATCTTGTATTACTGTTTAATACAATCTGTGTTACTATTTAATACAATTTGATACAATTTGTATTACTATTTAATACAATTTGTATTAATATTTAATAAAATTTTTTTTATTCGTATTACTTTTTAATAACTGAAGTATTACACTTGATTACAAATGTATTAAAATATAAACCAGAATAGTATTGTTCTAAACTTAGTTTCTATTCCAATTCTGTATTAGAATTTAGTATTTTGGGACTAGAATTCAATTTTAACATTTGACATATATTAGATTCTAATGCAATTCTAGTGTGGCCACATATACAGTACAGTTTTTATTAGAATTTAATCCAAGATTTCTGAGCGTGTATTTTTGTTCGGCCGCCACCTCTCTACAGACAATAGCAAAGCTCTGAGCGTAGAAACTGTTCAACACCATGTCATTTTTCTTGAGAACAAGAACCTTCGGAGTCGACAGAAAACTCATACGTCCAGTTCTCAATCATTTCTGTTAAAACATTAAAGAATAGGAACAACACAATTGATTTATAGAAGCTCAGTCAAATCCTTAAAAACGCTAAAATTACCATTTCGATTCTTTTATTAACTTTATAAGTAAAAATGTACCCTAAAATATTAATCCTTAATTGTTCAAATCCAAGTTATATTCGATTTTATGATTAACTGGCACAAAATATGATTAATTAATACTCATTAAAACAACAATATTTGCCAGAATTTGTTAATGTTTACCAAAGTTTGTTTATAGTCACTAAATATTGTGTATTGCGGCGGCCGTAGCCTAGTGGGTAGAGTGCACGGCCCCTAAGCTTAAGAACCGTGGAAGCCCGGGTTCAATTCTAACTCAGACAGAAATTTTTTTCAATTGAATTAATTTTTCTGCTCCGTCGTCACCTCTCTGCAGACAATGACAAACCTCAGAGAGTAAAAATTGCCATGTAAATCTACTTGAAAATATAAGCTGTTCGGAGTCGGCATAAAGCACGTAGGTCCAGTTCTCGGTCATTTGTGATCAAACATTTAATAACACGCACAACACAATTGATCAATAGAAGCTAGGTCAAAGTCCTGTCAAGGGCTGAAATGCCTTATATTTTTTTTTTAAATATTGTAAAACTGGCGTTTATCCAACACATTTAGTTGACTATATTTTTTTAACTTAAATTAAATAAATTTATCTGAATTTTTGTTCCAGTTAATCACATTTTTCATTATTGCTATTCTAAGAATTTTTTTAAGTGGAGTTTTTGTTCTAGTTAATCACATTTTTTATTATTGCTATTTTAAGAATTTTTAAAGCTTCTTATTCGATTGGAAATGGAAGGTTGCATTTTTGAGAATATTTTTAAATAGTTTTGTAATACTTTAATAACGAGATTTCGAAATGAAAATTTCGAGATGAAAAAGTTATTGAAATGGTTCGGGATTTCAAGATTTTGGCTTCCGGATTGACTTCCCTCGTATGAAATTAATAAGTCGATAAATTTTGTGAAATATAAATTAAAAATAAACTATTTATTTTTAAAGACATTACAAAAACATAAAAAATTATGAAATTCTGAAAATTTGAAAATCTGAAAATCTGAAAACCTCACTTCCTTCCTAGCGAGTCTTAGCTAGTATTCTGATGTACAAATCTGTGGTCACAGGGAATAATGACTAAATTCAAAATATCGTAAAAAAGCGATATGGATTTTACTTTATTGTCAATTTTTGGAAGTATGCAGATATCCATTTTTTACCCAGAATTGATCATCACTTATGTTTGCACATATTTTGTTTTTTTCGTTTCATATATTTTAAACAAATGGGTCGTAATTCGTGCAATTAAAAGATCGTTTTTTACGATATTTTGAGTTTAGTCGTTATTCCTTGTGACCGCAGAAATATTGACCAAACATTCTAATTTTTTAAATCAAAATAATTTTTTGCAAATTTTGCCATAATTCTGTTATTAATAAGTTTTCAAAAGACAAAAAGAAAAGTTTTTTCATTGAACTTACGACATTAAAAAATAGAAATGTTTAGCTATCTATAGAGTTAGAATATTTTTTACAATGCCCTTTTAGTAAAGTTTTAAACAAAAAAGATATCAATGAAATATATTCAAAAACCTTGCGGATATATGCATCGAAAGACAAAGCTTTGAAATTGTTATAGTTTTTTCTCATTCATTGTACAGGTTTTGTACGCTATATATATATTGTATATGAGTATTTTTAATATCAAGTGGACTAGAAATATTTTCTCTGGACTTGCTTAACACTTTTCTATTTTATTAACCCTCCGATCCCTGACAAGTTTCTAGTACAACGTTGCCTGACAAGGCCCCTAGGGACCTTTTGTATGAATGTACCCTATATTCTTATAATTTTTACATTTTTTTTACCCTAATGGTGTCATTACAATTTTTTGTGCTCATATGTTTGATGTACAGTCCGCAACAAAAAGTTAGCACTTGAACATTTCCCCAAATATATAATTTGCTTTGAATGTTTAAACTATTTCTTTAGGTGTAATAAGTCATGTGGTTGTGCTCTTTAAGTATTTTAAGGTCACAATGATTAAACATTCTGAGAGAAATACCGATGGTTTACAAAATATGGAAAAATGCTGCTACAAAATGATAGCACGTTATGATGGATTGAGCTCAGTAAGTGTTAATAATCCGATAAAAAAGCAAGTTTAGTTTTTAAAGTAAAGTTGCCTCGTCATATAAGTAAAAGTACTTCAAATTAAATTAAAATCGGACGTGGAAAATGGCTTAACAGTGCGGAAGTGTAAGCTACTTAAAATTTTCATTTAAAAACTTGAAAATAAGTGAAATCGTAAAAAAATTAAACAGAAGTCGTGAAGTAATAAAAAATTTATTAAAAAACCTACAAAATTATGGTATAGCCTTTAACAGTGGGTGTTCAAGGGTGGCTACACGCCGAGATGAGTACGCCATTTGGCGGGTAGCTTCAAATTCTAACCGAAACGTGAAAAGGATTTTAGCAAAACAACTACAATTAAACTCAAAAAATAACAAAGTAAATCGCCACTTCCAGCGAAACATCAAGTAGCAAGATTGAAGTTTGCTGAAGATCACTTTAAGTGGAGAAAATAGTTTAATCTCGACGGTCCGGATGTGTCTTCTTATTACCACGATTTGAGGAAGAAAGATCGTATCCTAAGTCATCTTCAACATGGGGGTAGATGACTAATGGTATGGGCTGGAGTTGGCCATTGTGGAAGACTGAAATTGAGTTTGTTCCCACAAGAATGAATTGCCAAGATTATCCTAATTTAATTGATAATGAAATATCTAATCGTGGGTCACAATTAACTAAAAATTCGTTAATATTTCAACAAAAAAATGCTGCTATACATACAGCAAAAATAGTAAAAGACTTCTTTTGAGAACCGGATATTGAAATATTGGAGTGGAGATCGTGCGATCTCGTGACCTGAACATTTTTTAAAACTGTTGGTATTATATAGCAAGGGAAGTTTATGTCGATAATAGTCAATATAATACCATTCAGGAACTAAAAAGAAGCATAATTTGGAATTGGGAAGCGATACCGAGAAAATACATAAAAAACTGTATTTTAATTACTACCAAAATGCGGTACTGAAGTTTTTAAAAACAAATAGAGACTCCACTCAATACTAAATACTTACAGTGTCGGACAAAACAATAAGAACACCCTTAATCATAAAATATTTGAAGTTTTGTTTTCTTATGAAACTGTTTATGTCGGAAATTTATTTTAGAGAAAAAAGTAGTATGTCATATACTAACAAAAAAACAGGTGGCAGCTCTAAAGCTTCATGCGGCATTGTCATTCGACACAGAAAATATCAAAGCGAAGTGCGTGAAGGTGGACAATAAAATAAGAACAGCAGAAGAAAACGTTATTTTTTCAA
The DNA here is from genome assembly GCA_963920525.1 of Dichetophora obliterata. Classification (NCBI taxonomy): domain Eukaryota; kingdom Metazoa; phylum Arthropoda; class Insecta; order Diptera; family Sciomyzidae; genus Dichetophora; species Dichetophora obliterata. Next base: position 212,657,799 of record OY986437.1, on the reverse strand, counting down.
TAGTTTTTTTATTTGTAGTGGTAAGTACTGAAATATTAAAATTAAGATAAGTTTGAAAGATTTAATTAAAATTGATCTGTAACTCTGCAGCGGAATGGGACGAACAAAGCATTGCAGCAAAGAAGAGCGTGCTTTTATAAAAAGACTGCGAAATGAGGGACAAAGTATACGACAAATAGCTAAAACTATTGGCAGATCTTCGACACTTGTCTACCAAGTCTTATTACCTCAAAAAGCTCGTTGCAAAGGGGGTAGGCTCTGCAAAACTATAAGCAAAGATGACGATTGCAAAAAACTGATGGCGGCACGTAATCCATTCAAGTCAGCTGCTGCAATTAGAGAGGAGACAGCTGTCCAAATTTGTTCTCGGTCTGTAAGGATACGTTTGGAATGAAAACTTTATGGAAGAACAGTTCGGAAAGTACCAATGTTGACACAGAGACATCGCAAGTGTCGCATTGAGTTTGCTAAAGCGCACATTGAGTGGGACGTTCAAATAAACATAACAAAATGGCGTAACGTATTATGGACAGATGAAAGTAAAGTTAATCTAGTTGGAATTGATGGCAAACGTTGGTTTAGGCATCCGAAAAGTGCAGAGTTCAATCCGAAATTTACACTGAAGACTTTTAAACACGGAGGGGGAAGTATTGTGGTATGGGGATGCTTCTCCTGGTATGGTGTGGGATCTCTGTTTTGGATTAAGGAAACTATGGACAGGTTTCTCTACATGCACATCCTTGCGGAGGTGATGCTTCCTTTTGCAGAGTGGGAGATGCCTCTAAAGTGGCAGTTGCAACAGGATAACGACCCGAAGCACACCTCAATCCTTGCGCGGAAATGTCTTTTGGAGAAGAGGATTGATGTTATGACCTGGCCTTCCCAATCTCCCGACCTCTATCCCATTGAGAACTTGTGGAGCATAGATAAAGAAAAATTGGAAGTGTCAGATCCACAAGCAAACATAATTTATGGGAAAATATCCAACGAGCCTAGTATTCTTACAACAGGCTACTTGTGCGTCTCTAGTGGACTCAATGCCCAAAAGGTGCAAAGCTGTTTTGAAAAACAAAGGCTATTCCACGAAATATTAGCATTGAAAAACAATTTAAAATGCCGCCTAAATTTTTTTCAATTAATTTATAAAGTGTTCTTATTATTTTTGTCCCTGTTAAAAGTGATCTTATGTATATTTTTCTTCCTAATTTTTCTTATACTGAAATATACTTGGTTTTGTTTTTAGAAGAAATGAACAGTATGAATAAATAAATAAAAGTAAAAACTCATTGATTTTTTTCGTTATTTTAAACAAATATTTTTTTATGTTTTAAATGTCAGAACAAGCTGTTCTTATTGTTATATCCAGCACTGTATATTATAAAAATTTTAAATTTATTTCTTAGAATTTTTTCTTTTGAATAATACAAATTTTTAACTTTGATCGCTTTTAATAAAATAATGTGCTATCTTTTTGTCGCCGAGTGTACATAGTGTTGTAGAATGTGTGGTTATATATTTGGGGAAATGAAATAGAGGAAAAAGCTAAGCTAGTGCATTTTTTTAATTTTTTTTTAATTATTATTTTTTTTAACCGACAGAATAATACATTAAAAAACATTGTATTGAGTTTCTTGGCACTGCTTCAGCAGCTCCTGCGTCTTTATTGCAAGTATTGCATTTCTTCAAAGCAGTGGAATGTCCAACACATGCAGAGTATTGAGCATATTGTATGAAGACAAGGTCCCTGTAGACATTGTGCAGCAAATCCGCCATAAATGACTTCCACACGACCATTATAACGAAAATTTTCACGTAATTGTATCGTATCGTCAGGAAAGCTGCGGATTTTTGGTCGAATCATATTGAAATGCTTCATTGTTGAAAACTTCATAGGTCCCAGGGACCTTCTAGGGCCTCGGAGGGTTAATGACCTGAAAATTATTTCGAGTGGGATCTTGACAATAGAGTTTTGTTTAATAAAAACAAGACCAAGTGCTGTCGGTTAACCAAGAAAGTATTGGATTTCCATGTAGCTTCTTAGCTCAATATGATCGGTGTTGATTATGTAAAGTCAGCCGCTCTTATTTTTATCATCATACTGATCTAATCTGATCTATATAATCTGGAATAATTATATTTTCGATAAGTCAAAAGAAGCGGTCAAGTGCCTGGCTTCTACTGACTTAAAAACTTAACGCATTTTTTATTTTAATACTGATCAGTCACTTTATTCTAAAAAACCTGATCAGATTTTAATTAGAATTTCTTAAGTACATGGTTAGAAATCTGAGAATAAATTTTAATACTCTTTGGCTTACATATATGACCACACCAAAATTGTATTAAAATTTAATACTGGAAAAATATTAAAAATGATTTTTAATAAAAATATGTATTAAACTTTAACGCTCAGTTCGTATTAATTTTTAATACTGATTTTGTATAAAAAGTTAATTATAATATTAACCATAGTATCAAATTAATTCCAATGGTATATAAATTTGTTGTAATATTTGAGTTGTATTTAAATTTACTACAAAATTTTATTGAAATATAATACAATGCAAGACTTCATAATTAAATACAATATTCAACATACTTAGTATCGAATTGATTCCAAAGGTATAAAATATCGTTGTAATATTTGAACTGTATTGAAATGTAAAACAAAGTAAATTTAATAATTTTGTAAACAATTAAGAAGTATTACATTTAATAATTTTTGTATTAAAAATATCTCTACTACTTTGCTTGTATTAAAATATATTCCAAGATTTCTCACCGTATAACGTTAAACACAGGAAAATCTAGTAAGACTTAAAAACCCTATTATATAGGGTTCATGCCCGTACTTAAATAAGGAATTCTTTAACTAATTTCCACTCGTATCTCTTAAAAAGTTCACAAATATTTCACTTCAGTTGATATAACCAAAATCTATTTTGAGTAAAATAGAGTTAGATTTGACCATTTCGACAGGGGCGTCAAGGGCTTATTTTAACTACTTGGTTAAGTGGAAATGCATTGCCTATGATATTACTTGTATAAACGCCTTGCGACATTTTCATCCCCTATCTATCAGATATATCGCATGTCGTTGAACTTGACCTTCCTTGGCTCACTCGGGTTCTTTTCAATCTCTTCACTTTTTCTCTTCACAGTATTGCCTTGTGCCCAACAAAACTTAGCAATACCAATTTAATTCGTTCTTCGGCCACACAGTAAAATCGTAGAATGATCTCACTGCAAATGTGCTTACCCACATATTTGAAATGCTCATTTTGCCCTCTAACTAAACATTGCTCGTCTTCGGAATGAACACAATGCTTGCACATTAATAGGGGAGTCCCTTGAGCGTTGCTTCCCGACGGGCCGGAAAGTCAGCAGCTTCCTCCGGCAGCAACACGTCAGCACTTTATTTTGTTGTTGAGCAAGCGAACAGTTAAAAAATCTTGAAAAGAAAAACGAACTGCTTACAGAAAGCTCTCCAAGAGAGGCCTTTTAAAGAAATTCAAAGTTAGCTTAATTAAAGTGCTTTTTCCAGCTTCCTCCAGGAGCAAAACGTCAGCACTTTATTTTGTTGTTGAGCAAGCAAACAGTTCAAAAATCTTGAAAACAAAAACGTGCTGCTTACCAAAAGCTTTCCAAGAGAGGCCTTTTGAGGCAATTCAAAGTAAGCTGTGCTTTTTTGCTATGACATACAATATTAAAATTACAATAATAGCTGCATTTTATTCGATCTGGTTTAACCAGTGAACGAATAGATCGCATTAGTTAAAGCTTTGTAAGTTTTGCCTTAGACCGTTTGGGGCATTGTCGCCAAATGATATGACCAAACAGCTGATTGCAAAACAATACCATTACTACTTCTGACCGCTTGGGGCATTGTCGACGATGATATGACTAAACAGCACAGATGTTTCTTTTTCCAGCATTGGGTGACTAAAAAGGGTTGTAAACCAAACTCTTACTTGCGAGTGCTGCCACAAACTAAACCAATAGTGACATCTATAGAGCCGTAGCGAAAAAAAAATAGTTCAACGAGATGAACTAGCTACTGAGCAAGTTCATCTTTTTGTTAGTGTTCTGCATGTTATTTAGAACCTATTTGGTTTAACCAGAACGAATAAAACACGCCTAATGTGTCATACTTTGGGTCAGCACCCTCACGCTTTCAGCTGACTTGTAAGCTCTCAAAAAGGCCTCTCTGAGTGCTTTTTTACGCTGGGTTCAAGCTAAATAAAAATAACCAGTTTTTGAATCAATATAATGCCCAGTTTGTATTCGTTTGGCCTATTTTTACATGTTGGGCTTTATTTTTAAAGAAAATTTAGAGACATATCAGCTCAAAAACTTCCCAAACTCCAAGAAAATGATATGAAAAAAACATGTAAAAAAACCAAAGAAAAGAGGTACTTTGTTTAAAAAAATACAAGGAATTAACCATGAAACGTTCGTTGAATTCTTAATAGTATTAGACATTAATATTCGCTACTCACTGTGTGGTGGCGTTAGGGTCAGTGCCGAAGACATACCAGGAAATGGCAGCGGTGATGGCGGATGCGGTGGTCCATCGGGTGGATTAAAGTGACTCGGCAAACTCATCGGCGAACTGGGTGTAAATTCCTTTGTCAAACGATTCATGCTCTCCTCAAGTCGTTCATGCGCTGATGGGCCACCTGGTGGACCTCCCGGTCCAGGACCAAACGGAGGCATTCCAGGCATACCCATTTGCCCAAGCAAGCTATTCGCATAGGCATTATGATGTTGCTGCATTTCACGTTGTTCGCGCTGCATCTGTTGATCACGTTCGCGATTTTGTTGATGTGAAACCGCAGCGGCGGCAGCAGCAGCAGCAAAGGACAAATCCATTTGGTGTTCCATATGCTGGAAAGGATTCTCACCACTAGCGGCGGCAGCAGCAGCTGCTGCAGCTGCAGCATGCATTTGCGCCTCCAAAGCCTCCATTTTGCATTGATTTTCGACATTATTACAATTTGAGCCGGAACGATCGAGTCGAAGATCGCGCAAGGATGCAGCAGCAAACGGATGCATGCCACTAGCTGAATTAGGGGTAGATGAGTGGCGACCCGACGAAGAGCTGCCGGAGGAGGGTTTGTTTAGGTGTCGAATGTCCTTGAGCGAGAGTACAATACGATTGTTGTTGTTTAATTTGCTGTTATTGTTGTTATTATTGGCAGCGGAGGAGGGGCTATCTTCAAGTTCGGATGCAGAATGATTGGCAGCGTTGTTGTCCAAGTCCTTTTTTGTGGTGCACAGATCTTCTGGACCATCGGAGAGGCCCGAATTAGACTTGCGACGTAGCTCCGTCGAGGTATTGATCAGCTCTTCAATATCTTCGGGTTCGTCGACATCGTCTTCTTCGTCATCGTAGTCATCATGATCCTCTTCATGTTCATTGACATGCTCCTGCTGACCGTCTACCTCGTTTTCGCCTTGTTGCGTCGGCAACGTCAGGTCCTGTTCTTGTTCGGCGTTTTGTCGGTTGGTTTCATTTTCAAGCTCGGTAAAAAACTTTTCACGCTCATTTAGGTCAGTTCCAGAGTTTGGATGATTGTGTTCCTCATCCATGGGCTCAGCCAGCTCATGCTTTATTACACTGGACAAAGTTTCTTGGCTAGGCAATTCTTGAGCTGCAGATTTTTCCGGGGTCAGCTCATCAGATGTGGGGGCGGGGCTAGTGGGTTTGCTGGTCAGTTCATGAGGCAGCTCACCGGAGCGACGACGTGGACGTGCCTGTTTACGACGCGGCATCGGCGAAGTGCAAAGATCAGGATGAGCGTTGATATCATTGTTCAGGAGTTCATGATCGGACATTAGCTCCGCTTCGCGTTCCAATTCACGTTCACGCTCACGTTCTCGCTTGCGTTCACGATCACGTCGTGAAGATGCGCCAAAAAGTCGCGAAGGCAGGATTATTTTTGAGCCAGCCGTGACCATTGAGGGTGACTCATCGTCAAAACTAGAACAGCGTTCTAGCTCCGAGGACATGAGTGAAGTATCGATCATGGCAAAGTCATCGGGCGATGCCGCGGGCGTCGGCGTATGCTCGGGTACCGAACTTTCAACCAGGCCGCGCACCTGCAGTGATTCACCTGCCTGTATCAGGGTTTGAAGGCGTTCTTGTGGCACGCTGATCTCACCGCGATACATAAAGTCCACAATTGCCTGGACCATCCAGCCACGAAAGTCCTTCAATACGATCACCGGATGTTTGCAGGGCGTTTCGGCAAAGACGCGCTGGAAGAAGGGCGAGCAGGCGGAGAGGACCATTTTGTGAGCACGAATGCTAGTCTCGGCACACACGAGCGTCACGTCAACCAGCGTTTTGGTCTGCAATAGCGCATCAAAGGAGCGCAGGATGTGATTCTGATGATTGTTCCAACGCAGACTGTAATGATCCTGCACAGCAGCAGCAGCAGCAGCAGCGGCGGCAGTGTTGGTGGGCGTTGTGGGCTCAGCTGATGATGTTGGATTAGTGGCGTGCATCATGGGCGTGGCAGCCATGGTTGAGAGTGTTGGCGTCGTCATGTCGTGCGTTAGAGCTGTTGTGGCGCCGGCATTTGTGGCTGTTCCCGTACCTGATGTTGGAGTCATCATCGTCGTAGTCATCATCATCATATTAAGAGGCGGCGGTGTGGGCGGTGTTGTTGGCGGTGTCGTCGTCGTTGTTGTTGTCGACAGCGACAACTTGCGTCTTTTGAGCACTGCCTCGGAATCCTTTAACATTCAGACGTATTTCAATGCCGAATATTAAAAATTTAAAGTGCGAGTTCTTGGAGCGTCTGATGTGGGGCTGTTTTTCTTTTTTGTTTTTGCAAACGCCTTCTTTAGACGACCTTCGTTTTTTGTATATTTTTATTTATTTAAAATGTTGCCGCCAAAGTCTGCAATGATATGAAAACAAAAGATAAACATAAGTTTTTTGTTGTAATTTTGTCTGTTAAAAAATGCAAAAAAAAGAAAAGAAAAGAAGATAAGCTTTAAGCTAAAGACAATATATATGTGCCGGCTTTGCCTAAAATAAAAAGTATCTCATTTTCTATACATTCTAGGCCATACCTATGCTATGATGATGATGACGATGTGTGGCTTCGGGTATGAATGTGAATGTGAGTTTAAATGTGTGTTTATATGTTAATGAGTTGCCTCATATATCATGTTAATGTCTTAAAATATCCGTACTTCGTCTTAAAAAAAAAAGAAAATCTCAACTCTCATCGTCTTGTCGTGAAGATTTCTTTTGTTCTAGTCAGCTTTTGCTTTTAGTTACGTGAAATAAGGGTAGGAGGCATCATAAGCCACCAGCAATCACAGCTACGTGTTCTTCTGCATATCCTGCGGGATATGCATGCTGATGATGTGAGCAGCAGCAGCCAGGAAAGCCAAACATCTATTCAGTCTTCATTCGTATATCCTGAAGCATAAGAATTTGATGTGTGATAATGTCTGACGTATGCTTTTTATTTGACTTTGTGTGCGTGGAATCTAATTAAATCGCTGAATTTATGCATGCGTGTGTGACTTTTTTTTTTAAATAATGACAGTTCAAGATATGACTGTAGGTTGAGATTGCGTAAGAGTTAAGGTTGGGTCGTTGTGGAGTAAAGTTGGTTAAAATAAAATTCACGTTGTCGATTTTGAAAAAATTGCACAAATTAATACAGATAAAATAGTACATTTTACTGGTACATTCTTTAATCTCATTTCAAGCAGAAGCTCGGAAGGAAGTGAGTCATACAGGTGCACAAATATCTAAGGTCAGTTGTAACTTCTTAAAAACTAACACAGTATCGTTTGATAACGACGTTAGTTCCTTAAAAATTAATAGCAATTTGAATGGTTATGGATTGCAGTGAAGAGTAGCTCGAAAAAAAATAATTTTCACCTGCAACTTTACACCTTTCAGAAATTTTGATAACGTCATTTTTAGAGTGATTTGTTCCATAGACAAAACTCAAAAAGTTTCTTGATAGCGATTAAGTAAATATTGGTTTCGTTTTAAATGTAAATCATCCAATAAAATAGAACGATCAATAACAATTTTTAAAAGAGCCTTTTTAAAAGTGTATTGCTTAATTATGTATGGGAAAATCCACAGAAAAGTCAACCGTGACTAAAAATTTAAAATTTATTAAAAACGTATTTTTTTATGATATTATCTAAGAAAAAAATTTTAATTTTATTAATTTAAACAATTTTATATAAATTCATTTACCATGATGATCAAATTACCTGCACTGTTTCACAAATGCAGTTTTTCTTTTTCGTGAATGTTTAGTTGAGGTACGTAAACTTTTGGGTTTTAGTAAAAATGAATGATATTGGCTAAAGATAATGGAAAAATGGTTGAGGAGAGGAAATGAGAATATTTTAATTTTTTTTTAATTTTTTATTTTCTAAATTACTTAACTACCTAATTACTTAACCAATTAAACTACAGTGAAAAAATGTTCGATATCATAAACATAACGTCCGAACATGTAAAGTTGTTAACTGTGGCTTTAAAAATACGATGTTTGAAATGATGTGACTTTAAAAATACGATATTTGAGATGATCTTTGCCTTTTTTTGTAAACTTATTAAATTTGCAATTTTTTGTTTCTCTAAACTTTCGAGGTGCAATCGACCATTTCGCAAGAATATTCTTAGTTCGAGTGTTATGCTTGGTTTTCACTATGTCATTTTTATGGCGACACAACTGCTTATTCACCTGAAATATCACCTTAATAAAACTCTAGAATATTTTCTGCATAGCTCCACTTAATAATTTATTTGATTTTAATTTTTCAAATTGCCAAAGTTAGAAAAAATTACAGCATGTTGTTATTTTCAATTTGATTGACAACAACTGACCACTGAAAATAACATAGTGAAAACCAAGCATTAGCTCACAAAATCTTCGTTTTTTAGTGATGTCCGAAAGCACGAAAAAAAGAACAAATTTTAGGTAAACTGCGGTAAGAAGCAGGATGTTATAATTATTATAAATTATACTCATGAAGAGCTATTTAACCAGATACATGTTAATTGGAAAATTGTTAATAAAATTTGCGAAATTTACGAAAAAATGTATGCGAATGTAACATCCGAATGCCCATATGCATTTTATATTTTGTCGCATCTAAGACAAAAGATGAAAGAAAAAATTTCAAACTAAAGAAATTTTTGGAAACAAACTAAATAAATTTCATAATTTAAAAATTTTTTTTAAAATATTTTTAAAAAATTTGATTAAAAAAATTAAATGTTTTAATTTTAACATTATCATTAACATTTTTTGTAAATATTTTGATTAACACATGACACACAATTTGGTTGTAAAAGTAGCCACTTTTCAGTTAGAACACTAGCTTCTGGCGAAGCAAAAAAACTTGTTTCATTTCTATGGTGCATTTCGACAAACTGAACATCAATCAATATTGAAATAAATAAAGAAGCAACTAAAACAGATGGCAACCTTGGTAGAGTAGATGGCGGTGATCTCTAAATAGCCTACTGCTTTAAAATATCATATGATTAGTTGCCATATAATTCAAATGAATTAATTCTTAAATGTGTGAAGTCATATACAAATTTAAACAGTGAGTTGATCACAACTTAATCACTCAAAGACTACTGAAGAGGAAACTGTAGCGATTTCCGAAACAGACTGTCTAGTCAGCTAAGTGATTGACTCTATACAGAGTTGTTGTTGTTATTGTTGTTGCCTTCTTAAAAACTTACTCGATATACAGCTCGCAATTTTATTCATGTAATAATTTAATAGATCATAAAATTAATTAATTAACTATTTTGATTAATTAAAAAAAAACTTAAATTATCTATCTTATAGCACTCAGATTTAGTAAAAACGAAAATATTCGTGATGGGGTTAATAAAAATTGCAAGTTTTCATAAATTGAGTAAAAACGACACATAGAAAGTTCGACTTAAGAGGGGAATCAATGTTATTTATTGCAAGTGTAATTGCAAGTGTTGAAAAATTTGAGTGATGAAGAACATTAAAGAAAAAACGACAACTTTGGATGAAGCCATGCTTAAAAGGTTATAAACAATGCACAAATTAAATATTTAATAACAAAATATAAAAAATACAGCTCATTTAATGAAATATATCTCAAGAAATATTTCAAGAAATAAATTGCATTATATGAGTGGTCAATACTTGCGATATCGATGTCATAAAGTATATCATGAGATCAAATATTTTAAGTGAAGATGGCCTGCTAAAACAGCTCACTTTGACATCTAGCTCAACTTTTGTCTGGCTTCTCTTCAATCTGAGCTTACCTTGCAATTGTATCATATACGAATGAACACAACATAATTAAAGAGAATGTCCAGTAAAAACAACAGGGTTCACATTATCAAATTTTTCTTCATATCGTTGATCAAACAACGAAAGAACAACATGGAATTCCATGGATTTTGATGAAATACATAAAATTTTTAAATAATTAGTTTTTTTCTAAATGACCTCGTAGTTATTTATTATGTTGTGTGAGGACACAAATTGTTGTACAATTTGTGCCCCACAAATGAGATGTATAATGATATGTAATGATATATGAAAGGTAAATGAATTGTATATGTTTAATAAGTTTAACTAAATTTAATATATAATGTAAATATTAAAATATTATATACATAAAATGTATAAAATATAACAAAGTATTATAAATACATTGTAGTAATAATAAATAAGTAAATAAATAATAAATACACACATACAAACATGCAAAGGCATGTTCACAGTCACACACACACAGGCAGGGAAAACAAAACACATGAACGGCGAAACAGAACACAGCGAGAACATATATAAGGCAACTCGCTGGCATACCAAAATCAGTCTGGGTGCAAGCGCGGCTGCGTGCACATGTCGAGACTAGCTAGCTAAAGTGTTTCCACCTTTCAAACGTAGTTAGAAGTCATAGGAACGTGTTTCCACCGTTCAGTTAGAAGCTATAGGAACGTGTCTCCACCGTTCAGCATAGAAGTCATAGGAACGTGTCTCCACCGTTCAGCATAGGAACGTGTACCCACCGTTCAGCATAAAAGTCATAGGAACGTGTACCCACCGTTCAGCATAAAAGTCATAGGAACGTGTACCCACCGTTCAGCATAGAAGTCGTAAGAACGCGTACCCACCGTTCAGCATAGAAGTCATAGGAACGTGTACCCACCGTTCAGCATAAAAGTCATAGGAACGTGTACCCACCGTTCAGCATAGAAGTCGTAAGAACGCGTACCCACCGTTCAGCATAGAAGTCATAGGAACGTGTACCCACCGTTCAGCATAAAAGTCATAGGAACGTGTACCCACCGTTCAGCATAAAAGTCATAGGAACGTGTACCCACCGTTCAGTATAGAAGTCAGAAGCTATTAAACATAAGATCTATAGTAAGTTATAATATATATATATAACATAAATATATATATGTTACAGTATAATTAAGTAAATAATTATAGAACTAATATAAGAAAATACTAATGAAAAATAACAATAAAACCAGATTTTTATTACAGTTGAAAACTTAAAACACCGGCTTTCTCATTTAAATATTGGAATCGTTAGAATATAAATTGTTTTGTAAGAACCCTTGGTTTACTCACTGAGCTTACCTCAGCAAACTAGTAACGGACGAAAAAGGGTTCGTTACAGTTGATTTTATATAATTTAAATACAAATTCTAAATGTTTGATAGTTTAAATCATACTTGATTTTAAATACAAATTCTAGTTGTTTGATAGTTTAAAATCGTTTATTGAGCTTAAGGTCAAAGTTAGAACAATTATTTGTTCTAACGAATCTTTCCAAAGAAACCACAACAACAACTACAAAGTTTTTTCAATATGAAAAGGAAAAAATCACTAGCTGATTTTATTGCAATTTCGGCCGTGCTAAAGGCTTCATCAGAAATCTTTCTGATACCTCGTGCAAGCGCGCACTAGCGCACTGCACCACAGAGGCGATGAGATTTGAAGTGTCAATTTCTCAGTTTTCACCCATTTCACATGCTCACATTTGTTGTTGTATTTTTGCTTTAGTCTTTATGCTTATGTTATTATATGGAGTCCAACAGTCTGCTGGAAGTCTTCCAACAACAAAGCATGTTTACTGAAGTTGTTTGTAGATTTTTGCTGATTTGTTTTTCAGCTGTTTCTGTTTGGTCGTGCTCTACCATTTGATTAGTTTTTTTCCACAACTAGAATTTGTATTTAAAATCAAGTATGATTTAAACTATGAAACATTTCGAATTCGTATTTAAATCATATAAAATCAACATAATACATTTTTAAATAATTTTGATATATTTTAATAGATCAAAATAAAAAAGGAGCCGCACCTTACTTAATAAAGTAAAGACCACATTTGCCCACCGAATTAAGTTTGTGAAAAAAAAAATTCTTGAAAATTTTTTTAACTGCATTGAAGCCAGATTTGATACATATTTTCCTACGGAGAAAATGTAGTGAGTTGCAAAACTGTATGCTTCAGCAACGATGTTCAACAGAGCTAAGTCGCTATGCATTCTGTTTTTGTTTCTTATTGTCCCATTTGGAAGAAAGGTTTTTACATTCGCTTACTTTTGCCTATCTTAATGACACTATAATCGTGTAAAAAATATATTCTGCAAGTTCTGATGAAACAATAAAATCTTTTCATTAATATAAGAGTTATGTGAATATGTTGACGTTAACAATTGTAAAGTGGTACCACAATATTTTTGTTTGTGTATTAATATATAGATTTCAACTGAGGCTATATTGCAGTATAATTATTCAGTTCTTTTGTAAGGTCTTAGCATGAATATGCATCTTATGTATTCATGACTTTCAATATACCCTCAAGGTTGCAACATTTTGAGTTCAATTTCAACTGATGCAATGAATTCTTTGTGTAATTTTTTAGTGTCACAAGTTTTTTTTTAAATTCTCAAAGTTTAAAGGACTGTTTGGTAGTTTTTTTTTAGTTAAAAACTACTTATTTTATTTAAAGTTGTAGATTTTGTTACTCCTTAACGTTGTACAGAAATATATTGTACTGCTAAGGAGCAACAAAATCCACAAATTCATATATTCCGTTGTGCAGCGGTTGCCTGAATAATTTTCTTATCTTTACTTCTTTTATATTGGTATTTATTTTTTTTTTAATTGTAAATATTAATATGTGAGGACTACAAAATAAGCAAAAAAATCTAAGCAGATACTCTGAAGACCAGTCTTGACTCCAATATCTAAAAATAACTCGTCCTTGCCTAAAGCTAATGGAAAAGCTTTAATAAAAAAAACTAAAAGATATCATAAGAACTTGCTTTTTTAAAAAAAAAGAATTAATTAAAACTTAAGTGCTTCCTACGTTTGAGAAACAGGTTCGCGCTACTAGCAGCAAACACACGCATGCTACGTAGATATATTTGTCTGTTTCTTGCATATCCTTAGATCAAGAAAAACATCTAAGGATACTAAGAGTACAGCTGAGATAAATATGAGAAAAAGTTTTATAAACAATTTTTTTTTTTCATTAAGCAAGAGAGTAAATAAATTAAAAGTAAGACAACAACAACAACAACATCTAATTGCAAAATGTTGCATGCGGTGTGCTGCGTGTAGCATGTGTAAAATGTGGTTGCAGCAGACATCTAACCAACAGAAATAAATGTATTTTTTGCACGACGTCTTCAGTGGCAAAAACAGCCAACTGAAAAAGCAGTAAATTACGGTAAACAAAGCAAAGAAAGCTTGCGAAAAAGTATTTGACTGACTTCATTAAAAAGTGCTTTTTTAAGTTGTTGCAACGGGGAAAAAAACCAAATCGAGAGGATAGGGAAAAAAAGAAAATGTAAATATAATGAAAAAAAAAAAGTTAAAAGAAGAGGTAGAACGAAAGAGATACACCTCTTTTTTTTGATTGAAAAGATATAAAACTTATTCAAGAAAGATTGGCCTTTATGGTATTTTTGACAAGGTTATTAAAGCTCTTTAAATTAGAAATACAGCTTATGTTATATTTTTCTTCCGTTTCTATTTTTAATTTTGTTGAATCTTTTTGAATGATCTAATAAAATGGATTATCTAATTGTAAGTATCGTAATGGATTACTAGTTAGAAAAAAAATCTTTATTGTATCTCCAAATCTTTAATTTCTATTGTATCTACCTCCAAAAAAAAATTTTATTGTATCTCCATGCATGTCCGTAGTCGGAATATTCTAACCTTATGAGGTGAGTTCTTAAGAAAGAATTTTATTGGCACCAATATGATTCTTTAAAAGGTCAAAATTTACCTACAGTGTTATCGTAGTAACTACGAAAAAGGCATCACTGAGTTCGAATGGCCACGTCACTAAAATGGCCATAAATAGAAAAAAGTAAAATTTTTGATATTTTAAAAAATTTGTTCTTTACTAATCGACAGTTCGTACATCAGATAAGGAAAACAAAAAAATTCAGTCAGAAATCTTTTGAAGTTTGTTAGAAAATTTCTCGAAATTTTAACTTTTTTAATGAAAAATTTTTAGAAGATCATTTGTTTTTACTACCTGTAGTCGTGAGTATTCTACTTTTTTTTTAAGACAATTAAATTGAAATAAAAAGAAAATCAAAATTTTATATTTAATGCTTCTTAGACCGTTGTTTTTTTTATTGTTGCTGCTATTAAAGCAAATATATTTTATTTAATTCTTCAAATATAAGCATTTTATGTGCATAAAGACTAAAAACTTTGGAAACTTTAGCAGAAAAAAAAGCAACATCAAAAAACATCTTTCCAAATATTTCAAAATACAGTGAAACTTTCCTAACTCGAACTTTCGTAACTCGATATTCTCCATAACTCGAAGTAGTATTGGGCTTTTTTCTTTCTCAGGACATTTTCTCTATATTTCGAATTTTTCTTCAACTCTAACCGAAATCTCATTTGTATTAAAAAGACTTTTATGCAAATTCATCTCCATAACTTGAATAATAAATAATAACTTGAGACATAAAAGTTATTTTTTCTTGTGCTGTGTGTATTTTGTTGGTATATGTTTTGTGTAAGTAAAGAGATTTTTTTGAATTTGCAAGGTAAGCGTGGCTCGTTTTACAGTATTCAAGATGATACTTAGTGACTTAACGACTATATGAAAGTGCTTAATCTGATGATGATAAAGTTGCAGATATTCCACTCCAAAAATTTTTTGAAAGAAATCACTTCGCAGATAAAAATTAAATAATTTACAAAATATTTTATTTTATAATTCGAATTTTCCGTAACTCGAAGTTAAATTCTGATCCCTTGACACTTCGAGTTAGGGAAGTTTCACATACTACAGCATAAATAACTATATTTATAAAAAATATGGTTATTTTCACGGAGGCTTACTGCAACGCGGTTTTTGTTTTTGTGGAATATCATTAGAAAAGCAAATTATTTTATTATTTTCAGCGTAACTTTAAAATAAAAATTACATTGAAAATAACAAAAAGTGGTTTATTAAAAAAGTGGTACATTAGGCTGGATCGATTAGCAAACCTCTGTTGCCTGGGCGATTTTCGGATCGGGCATGAAAAGTTATTAAAAAAGAGCGGGCGATAGGGGTGCACTTTACCCTATCACATCTTCAATTTGTAAATTTTTTCTTTAAGAATTTTTTTCAAAAAATGTTGGTATATAAACGTGCACAGCCAGAAATAAAATCCTCGTCCCCAATTCAACCTAAAATCGGTCTCACAATAATACGTTTTTATACAAAAACCAGCTGAAGCCCGGCGCGTTGCTGCCACGCTCCCTTGAATGAGTAAATTGAGATCGAATACTAAATTCCGACGCTGTGCGACCCATAACTCCAAAGCTATTCGATAGCACAAATTTGGGTTGTATGGGAGGTGCAACTCCCCCTTCTCCAACGCCCATAAAATGTTATCAATAAAACTGCATGCATAAATTGATGTCGAACACTGAGCTTAGATGCTGTGCGACCTGTAACTCAAAAACTATTTGATATCGCAAGTTTCGCTTTTATCAAAGCTGCCATTCGGCCTTGTTTTTTACTCCCATAAAATGTCAACAGTAAAACGACATGTTTAAATTGTAGTTGAATATCGAATTTCGAGGCTGTGTAACCTATAACTCCGAAGCAATTTGATATCGCGAATATTTTATATATTTATGGGCGGTAAAATGGGTGTGGCAGTTATTTCTTAAACTATCTCGTGCTCGAAACAAATCCAATGCCAAAATTAGAGCTCAATCTAGCCAGTAGTTTCGAAGTATTTCTATCTTTTCTTAAAAGTAGGCGTAGCAGTAGTGGGACCACGCCCATTTTAGCATAGTTACCGATAGTTATTATACGAACTTTATTACCAAATTTTAGTTCAATACGACAAAAACCGTCTTAAATATAGAATTTTTATTGATTTGTGAACGGTAAAAAGGAAAGTGGCAACATTTTCATTTTCCTAAACCTTCGAGTTGCAATTACAAAAAAATACGCAGGAAAAAGTATCCAATTTAGTCCAGTCTTTTCCAAGTTTTAATCCGAACAAATCACGATCCATTCTTATATAATAGACATTTAAAAATATAAAAATATGCAAGGATTAGGTTCCCCCCCCCTTTGGGAGTTAGCGAGGGAAAACTTGATAATATGTGTCATTACATCTGACTCTATATATTATTTATATCTTAACCGATCTCCAAAGTCAATAGCATCTTGAAAAAGAGACCACATGACCTTCAAACCAATGATATAAAAACCTTTTTCTAATCGTACCTTACTAAAAGCTAACTGTTTTACGAGTGGTAATTTAAAATGAAAAAGTAGTTCTGTTTGCATTGAGTACTCAAGTACTATGGCAAGATCAAAAACCAAGTCAATAGAAAACTTTATCATAAAAATAAAATTACACCATAAAAATTATCAAAAAATTAATTTAATCATCGGGATATTTATTATCAAGGTTGAATTAAACATTATTTAGAATTTAGATGCTCATAACTTTCTTAATTGTGACTTTATGCAAAATGTTGTATAAACAACTTAATGTAGAATTGATTTTCTTCTCAACAACATATAAACTTTGGAAATCGGCTAAGAGATACATTAAATTTGGTGTAAAATGTAACGACACATATTTTTAAGTTTTCCCCCTCTAGCTCCCGAAGGGGAGGGGTGAACCTCATCCTTGCATATTTTTACTCGCCTAATCAAGGAAAATCACCACACAAGGAGTTAAGTTTATATCTGCGGCAACTTGTATATTATTAATGCAGCTTTAAATATAAAAATACAGGTGTATTTATATATTTTCACATCACTGTATATTCATAAACTAGCTGATATACCCGGTGTTACTCGAGAGTCCTTTATATAAACATTTTAACATACACTTCTCGATTAAATGTTTTTTAAAATCGGTAATAATGAAAAACATGTTGAATTTTATTTGAATTTTATTTTATTTAATTTTATTTATCTACCGTTAGAAAGATAATTGAACGAACATTAATCCAAAAAAGTTGTTGGTGGTTCCATCTCTTGCGGTGAGCTAATTGAATTCAAAGAAAGGGTACAAAAAACATATTTTAAAAATTAAAAAGAATTTTTATATTTACTTATTCTTAAAGCAAGCACAATTACCTTTTTAACAAAATAAAAATAATGGTGGGACTCAATGCGTCCTTGAGATATGGACATTTTAACGTCTAAACAAAGATTAATATTAAAAAACATATTGAACTTTTTAACAAAAAAATTTTTTATGAAATATATTAAAAACAGTGGAGTTATTGGCATTAAAAGTAAAAACTTTGATTTTCATATACTTTTTTTCTCATTATTATCAATGTTTTATGAAAATTCGTTGTGCTAAAAATGATTGTACCTACTAAAATTTCTATTAGCTGCGTTTTTTCATTGGAGATCAGGATCATATAATCGCATTTGCAAGCAAAGCAAAAACAACAAAAAGTCCAGCAAGTGAGCTGGACATTTAAATTGATCCAATTCTATGTTTTTAAGTGTTTATGACGCTAGATGACGCTGCGACTGAAAAAACTGGCAGTACTACATTATTTTACTTTTTAAAAGTTTGGTAGCAATAGCATTTTCGCAAAATATTTCGCAAAACTTATCTGCTAGCTGCATAAGAACATCAGATATTCTTCTGAAAGCAGAAAATAGCGCCACCTGTCTGTAATCCCAAACGTGTGGGGGTTAAATTTGAAGAATCTTTTGAAAACAATTTTTTCAGCTATTCACCGCAAGGTGTATGTATAGTTTGTACCCACACATTTTGCAAATGTGGCGCCATCTATCTGTGAATTTAACGTACAGATAAAAACAAATGAAATAATTGTGCTGACCAGATGCGCATATGTTTTATTATATCGCCATATAGCTGAAACTGATTACATGAAAATATTAACTTTTACAGCATTCTTATTCACAGTCATCTTTTCGATAAAATTGTGATATATATACAACATTTAAAGTACCATTGATAAAGCACTAAGTGACAACGGTGACACAATAGTGAGAAAAAATAGAGCCATCACAACAAAACAAATTTAACAGGAGGGAAGGGGTGGGGAGGTAAAAACTTCTTAAGGAAGATTTTCATATAAACCAAAATGTTCGTAATTACTTTAGATACACAACTGCATTATTAGAGATAAATGGGGACTTCAAACTATATAGAGAATTTTAACACAAAACTAACTTTTATTAAATAGTCTGGTATGAAAAAATAGAATTTTAGCCGTAACTTTTGATTGGAAAGAGATATTGGGGTAATTTTTTCACATAAATTATTTTTGAGACTTGACTTTTTTGTAAAAAATATAAAAACAACATTTTGGAAAAAATAAATTTCGCTAAAAAAAATCAAAAAACCTTGTTGTTTTGATGACAAAAACAGTAAAATAATTTTTGCGCTTAGCTGGAAGAATTTTTGCAAATAAATGCTATGTCATATGAAAGGTAGCCAGATGTGCAATTTTTAATTGATTTCATTTTTACAACAACAACAATTTTTGAGTAATTTTTTGAGTAAAAATTCAATATTTTGGACTTTTTTTGACATAATCATAAAACATATATACACTGACTTAACGGTAAAGTTCAACCTATTTTTGTAAAGTGATTTTATTGATCTTTAAACAAAAAAAAATTTGAATGAAATATATTAATGGACAGCGGAGATATTTGCATCGAAAGACCAAACTTTGATTTTCATGTCGTTTTTTTCTCATTCTTAGGCAAAGATGTTTTATGAAAAAGTCATTGTACTGAAAATTTCTCCAATTTTGAAGACATGTGAATGTTTTTGATGTCAAAATAACAGAAATTTTTTAAAATTAAATACACAAAAACTTCCGATACTAAAAAGTTTTATAACAACAAAATTACCGTTAGTTGAAAAATTTCAGAGGGGGCGTGGCAAAAACAAAGTATGTAGCATTTTAAGTTGGGATGCACTAAATATGTATACCTAGTTTAAGCAAAATCCTTTGAGCCGTTTAGGTTTGTATAAAGGTCAAACAAACAAACAAACAAACAAACAAACAAACAAACAAACAAACAAACAAACAGAAAATGAGTTTTATTCAGGGACCGTACCGGTTATGGTTTTTATCAAAAAAATCAGATGTTAACAGTTATCATTTAACTTTTATTTTTTCCGACAAAAATATTAGTTATTTTACGCCTTATATTTTTTCGGGCAAAAATAACTGTTAGTTTTGTCTTTTATTTTTTAGGTCAAAAATAACAGTTATTATGTGCCTTTTATTTTTTCGGTCAAAAATATCAGGCAATTTGAATTTTTTTAAACGCCGCTTGAACGACAAAAAAAAGTTTAGTGCAATTTTCATTGTCTCAGTAGCGCGCACATTTTGAGCTATTACACTTTTTTAGTTTTAATGGTATTTTATATAGTCAAGGGGTCTTTGAAAAAATACAAATTGCCTGATATTTTTGACCGACAAAATAAAAGGCACAAAATAACTGTTATTTTTGACCTAAAAAATAAAAGTCAAACGTAACAGTTATTTTTGACCGAAAAAATAAAAGGCAAAAAATAACAGTTAAGTTTAACTTTTATAGTAACAGTCGAAAATTTAAAAGGCGTTTAATATTCTCGAAGCTGCTACCATTACGATTATACTGGTTTATTTAAAAAAGTCTTACGGCAACTTTTTCGTTATGCCTTTTTCATCTGAAAATTGTAAAATAACAGTTATTTTCAGTCCCTGGTTTTATTACTATAGATAAAGCTGAGCTAAGCCATGCATGCATTTTTAAATAGTATGATGTACTGCAGTCGCAGTGAAAAGTTACGATACCATCTTATTTACCCTTGTTTCACAGGCACTTTTCAATACGAAGTCAAAAAATTTTATGCGTACATATTACTAAAAAAAAAAAATTTTATTCGTAGTTTTCAGTCACGAATGGGATTCGTAGATTTTACGTAGTTTGGTACATATTGCAAATATTTTATTCGTATTTGTACAAAAAGAAATCTACAGTGGCTCACAACGAAAGTCGGGCAGGCATTTCTTAGCACTTTCGCATTGGTTTCAGAAATTAAAATTTAAGAAAAAACTTGGAGTAAATATTTTTTTCAAAACGTTCTTTATTGGTGAGCAAAATTAAACAGAAACAAATTTATAAAATTAGAACATAACGGTAAAACAAATTTAAATCAAACACAAGCTTTAAAAACGAGCTCACATTGAAAGTCGGGCAGATAATTAATTCAATGCTAAAACTAAGAATTTAATATTTTGTTGCCAATCCTTTTTCTTATATGACTGCCTGCATCCTTTTTGAAATGGGTGCAACCAAATTTTTAAAAACTTCAGCTCCAATCTGATGCCCCTCTTCACTTAGGATACTTTTTTTTAGGATTGGATCTTTAGTTGCCCATCTCTGATACTGCACTCAGGGTTCAAGTTCATCTCATAGATGTTCTATAACATTTTGATCTGGGCCTTGTGAGGTTGTTTTTATGACATTTGGACAAATATTAAGTATACAATTCCTTACCAAGAGTATGTTTCAGGTCATTGTCTTGGTAAAACTTAAAATTGTCTGCAATTCCTCATTTACCCGCACTTTCTTTTACTTGCGCCATGAGAATGTCAAGAACATATTTTTGTCTATTATACCTTCAATAAAATGAATCCTTCAAACATCAGACGCAGCCCCAACCATGACTGATCCTCTACCATGCTTAATCGTATGTTAAGAATATTTATTGCAAAATTCTTCATTCGGTTTTCCATCTAAACCATATAAATTAAATAAACTCTCATCGGTAAACAAACCCTGCACTAAAAGTTTATTGTTTAAAAGTGCTAAGGATCCTAATGTTTTCTGTTTTATTAACCTTGCTTCAGAATAGAAAGTCATTGGTCAGCTGCTCATGCACGAAATTAGGGCGTTCTATTACATTTTTCTTTCTAATACAGTGCCTTTTTCGTGCTGCTCCTCAATTTAAACAACTTTTACTCAAAACTCTTCAAATTGTTTCTGAGTGTAAACTCCTTTTTAAATTGAGTTTTAACATGACCTTTAGTTTTAGTGCAAATTAAAATGGGTCTTTTATTATTTCTCTTAAAAAATACCTTTCATCTTTGGAGCTAAGTTTATTTTTAACTACTGTATGTTCTTTATTGCATATTCTCTTATCTAGTATATAATGCTTGATATAATAGTGCACTGTTGATTTATTTTTTAAGGCGATTTGTGAAATTTGTCGATCGGATTTTCCTTTCAAATAATAATCTATCACGATCTGCCTTTCTGCCAGTGTTGATTGATTCACTTCTCGAGAAATGTTTATTTTTTTAAGTTTTTCGTTTGACTGAAGTTATTCCAGCAGTAGTAAAAAGTTGTTAGCAGAAATAACGGTTTATTTTTTTGTATTTATTTATTTCTATTTTAACTATCAACAATCGTTTAACAGTTTGAGTTACAACATATAAATTATAAAAACAATATGATATAAAACTAATAAAATGTAAACATAATTATATTAAAGAATATTACACTTTTATAAATTCATTTTAAACAATTCTTAATAAATTTTGTTTAAAAGTTTGTCTCAGGGATGTTTGTCTATTCAAAGTGGGATCTATTTGAGCACTTATGGAATTGAACGCTAAGCACATATTATTAATTGGATCATTACGGCCATAGTTTGTCCTATGATACGGAATGTAAAAGAAATCTCTTTGCCTAAAATATCTCTCAGGCGCATATATTCTTAAAAGAGCGAGGAGTGGCGCGCAGTCTATATGTGACATAATTATATCGCAAACAAAAATAACAAGAAAAAATTTACGTCTGGAGGCTAAGGTATTAAGACCCAGAAGAGCACACCTGGATACGTACGTTGGCATAAAATTCCAATTTAATTTAAACATTATGTAACGAGTGAAACGTTTTTGTATTCTTTCCAATCGCAAAGAATCTACCTCGTAATATGGATCCCAGATCACACATCCATATTCCAAGATAGACCTTACTAAAGATAAAAATAACGTTCTAAGAATATATGGATCCTTAAATTCCTTCGAATTACGCCTCAAAAAACCCATCATTGAATTAGCTTTAGTAATTATGCAATCGTAATGGTTGGAAAAAGAAATTTTTCTATCAAATAGAATTCGCAGATCAGATGTAGACTCGACACATGAAAGACCACTATTTGCGATTGAGTAATTAAAAAAATGTGGTTCTTTTTTCATATAAAAAGACATAATGTTGCATTTGGCAACATTTAAATAAAGTCTATTAACTGAACACTATTTAATCATATTGTTTAAATCAATTTGAAAAAGTCGATGGTCGGAAGGTGAAGAAACCGAATTAAACAGTTGAATATCATCAGCATACATCCAACAGTTAGTATGCTGTAAAAAGTTTGGGAGATCGTTGATAAACAAGATAAACAATAGAGGTCCAAGGTGGCTTCCTTGGGGCACACCAGAATGGTTGGTAATAGATTTTGAGTAGCAGGTACCAATACGGACAACTTGATATCTATCAGAAAGGTAATTCCTCAGCCAGGATAACAAAGAGGAATGAAACCCCATTAGGAAAAGTTTTTTAACCATAATGGAGTGCTGAACTCTATCAAAGGCTTTGGCGAAATCAGTAAAAATGACGTCAATTTGATTGCCTTTTTCCATTTCAGTTTTAATGAAGTGAGAAAACAGTGTTAGGTTTGTAGAAGTAGATTTACCACTAACAAAATCGTGTTGGAATTCAGAGATAGAGTTTTTAATTCTAGCATAAATGTGTTTTTTGACAATTGACTCAAATAATTTAGGGATCAAGGGCAATTTTGATATCGGTCGAAAGTTCGCTATATTTTGCCTAGAGCCAGACTTATGGATAGGGACTATAATGGATTCTTTCCAAATATTCAAAAGATGCCCTGTCTTTAAAGATAAATTAAATAAAAAAACCACAGTTTAAGGACCACAATTTACATTTTTTCTTTACTTGACCGACTTTCAATGTGAGCTCATTTTTATAGGTTTGTTTTGATTTAAATTTGTTTTACCGTTATGTTCTAATTTTTTAATTATGTTTCTGTTTAATTTTGTTCACCAAAACATAACGTTTTGAAAAAATATATATTACAATATTCTTCATACATTTTCATTTCTGAAATCAATGCGAAAGTGCTAAGAAATGCCTGCCCGACTTTCTTTGTGAGCCACTGCATATTGTACGAATACATCTGTTACATTTACTTATAACGAAAAAAAAAAACATTCTATCTGAACTGGGGCTTGAACAACGGTTTTTTAGCTCACGAGCCACGTACTCTTTCAGCAGACTACGGCCACCTAGCAATCATACATTTATATTCGGTAATTGTTCAACAAACCAGGCTGAAAGATTTCGGTTGCAAATTTTTTAAACTCAACTAGTACTTCGTACATTCTACGAATAATGCGGTCAACCTACGAATGAATTTTTTCCACTTATATACATTTTAATTCGTAAATAGAACGAAACCATTAGTAAATACAACGAATGTAATGGAAAAATTACGAAGTTATTCGTACGAGGAATTGAGGAATGATAAGGAATGATATCCCTATTAGTCGAAGATCATTCTTCGGAGCAACAGATGGTAAGGGGCATTTAAACCAATAACGCATATGAACTTAATGACAATAAGCAAGTATATGTTTAAAAGTAATTAAACGCAAGAAGAAAACAAAGTAAAATAAATTTAAAAAACTAAATGTTTTCCCAAAAATCGGCTAAAAAAAATCATTTTTTTGTCATAGAGATGATTTTCGCAAACTTAATAAAATTGCTCAGAAATCATCTTTGGATACCACTTTAAACTGCAGAATAGTCCAAGTTGAAAAAAATAAAGATCAGCGTTCATAAAAAATCCGAAAAACTAGAAAAATATTCCAAACCAATTAAAACGAGAAAGAATGTAGGTTACGTACCCCACGAGGCCAGGTGAAGGTTAAATTTGAGAAAATTGGAGTGATCTAGGCAAGGGCAAAGTTTCTAATTCAAAAGCGAAAAAAAATTAGGAAATTTTGAATAAAGTAGGCTAATTTTAGATCAAGTACTAATTTTTAAAAAAAATGTGATGGCAAATTCTTAATAAGAAAACGCTTTTACATTAGAATTTCTTATAGTCAAAAGTTTGTTATGACTACAATTAAAATAGGAAACTCGATTTGAAACATTTATTTTATACTTCTTTAAACTCAATTTTTTTAGCAGGCGTTCACCCATGTTTAGAATTTTTTTAAATATTTCCGTGTCACGTGCTTATATTACATGCAGAATTCAGAATTAAGCCTTGCAGGGAGGTTCTGGTATATGTTTAGAAAATGAATGGTGCCCAAAACCCATCTATACATACATGTATATATATCTTGTATACCTCTACATGTATACCTCTTTATATATTTATTCATACGTATTCATTCAATAAATAATTCTAATTCCAATAATAATTCATTCATAAATTAATTTTCAAATAATTCATATAGTAGGAATGTTTTCAAGCTCGATTTTAGTAACTTGTATGCTGCTTGAACTGATGCATGTTGAAAAAAGAAATAAGTCAGTTGATGTGGGGAACATTTCAAGAATGGCAACAACTCTAATTCTTATTTTTTTGCGGATTATATGGATTTTTACCTCCTAAATTTAAATCTTAAAAATTTCAGGCCGCACGCAATTGATTTATGAGTTATGGGCCTCCAAAACTGGAAAAAAAGGTCTAAAAATCTTGCTGGTTTTATTCATTAAAAAAATATATTTGGAAATTTTTTTATTCTGATTTGAAAGATGAAAACTTGGGGCTAACAAGTAATTAATGCGATTTTATTTAAGGATAAAGAAGGCCTCACATTATTTAATTCACTTAATTACTAAGAATATATGTAGAGAAAAATATTTTTGAAACTACATGAAAAAAGTAAAGTTTGAAAATGTTTCGGGCACGATATGAAAAATATTCTTAACCCATCTTTGATATATATATATATATAATTTTCTTATGTGTACAAGCGTGTGTCAACTGGCGTACCATGATAACAAAATTAGTACCAAAAATCTCTGAAAATATAATTATATTGGTTACATTTTCTTTATGTGCATTCTAGACTCCTTTATGCCTTTGCCTCCCCCCCCCCCCCGCCTAGAACAAATCCTGAAAACTCCCTTGTATGTAAGTATTACAATTAATAAAAAGGAAAACAATTCCTTCGCACTGCTTGAGAATCTCATTAATTTTATAGCACCATTTGAATTAAACCTTTTTAATACCTTATGCACATGCATAAATGCTGATTTATTCAATAGGAAATCCTTAACAATTCTTAAAGATTGCATCATTATATATTTTAGTAAACAAGAATTTTCCATACAAAATGTCATCCATTTCCAAAGACTTAAAGGCATTTCATGTATACTTGAATTCAACTGTCTTTTTTATTCAAAAGTATTATAAAGGCGGGCGAACAGCGGTCGATCAGCGGCCAAACATGGGCCGCACGGCCGTAGGAGGGTCGAAGATGGCCCAAAAAAACCAGCGGCCGAAAGTTGGGTCGAACAACGGCCGTACAAGGCCTAAATAAAGTTATACGCCCGCAGTACGGCCGTTGAACGCCTGTTGTATTCCACCAAAATTTTCAAAGCTCTAAGTTAACAGCAAACGTATTCGCAACAACAAAAGCACGCCTGTCTCGGCAATGCTGATGTTGATAGTATCGCCACTGGTGTGTGGCACAAAAGAATTTTGGTTTTGTGTTTAAAGTTAGTTAACAAAAAGCTGCTCATTTTCATTGTGAAATAATCACTACTCGGATGATGTACGGCTGCTGTACAACCACGTTTATTTAAAAACGGCCTCTGTACGGCCGTTGTTTGGCCAAAAAGTCCTGCAAACGACATTTGTACGACCCTTGTACGGCCACTGTTTGGCCTTAGCTTAAAAAGTTTTTATTTTTACTCGCAATAGAATTAATTTTATTGAAAAAGAAAATAATTTAAAAATAATGCTAAAGAAACATTTTAAAGCTTAAATTAGTTTGATTACATTGAGCGAGCTGATTTCGAAACTTCAAAATTTGGCATTTCAGTCTAGCAATAATTTCTTGAAATTCACATGGATTCAGTGATACCAAATTTTTTTCGTATTCGTAGCGGTCAATTGCGTTCGTAACTTTTCTACGACGGACTCATTGATACATCAGATTAAGCCAGTTTAAAATTGTTTTTTTTTTCTTTTATGCTTATAAATTAGCGGACCTGCACTGCTAAGTGCATAAATCTACAGGAGAAACGTTTGAACAACCTATGAAAGAATTATTGGCTTTATGGAATAACCTACAATGTGCATGAATTGATCCAATATATGTTATTGTGTATCTACGAACTTTTTCAATTTTCTTAAGGATAATCAAGTTAACAAATTTCCGTTTGTTTGACATCAAAAATATTCCCATATCTTGAAAACTAACTAAAGTTTTAGTGCAATGAAGTTTTGAATAAAACATCGTTGCCTCAAGAAAAAAAATTATATCAAATTTAAAGTTTTAACTTTCGATGCAAATAACTTCGTTGTTCTTTAATATATTTCATTGAGTATTCATTTGCCAGAAAATTCAATCAAAGTACTTGAGAAAAATTATTGCAGCTAAGGACTTTTGTTTATAACCTTTTGTTCAATACAGGTTCAACAAATTTCTGTAGCAAAAGAAAAGTTGCCTTTGTCGCTTAACTAATGAAAACCAAAAGTTGCATTTTTATACTCTTTTAAAGTACGTATAATTTTTGTGCTAAAACTGTTACTCAAACTTTTAATAAATGTGCTAAAATATTTAACTTATTTAATATACGTTGGCTATCAAATATATCAAACCGTGAAGAAATTTCGCTTCTATCGAGTAACTAAATTGATGCATATCCTTTTATTATGATATTAATAGTCCTCTTTCAATTGGTTACGCACATTGTCTTAATTGGAAGGTCGTAATTATTTTAATAATTTAAATGCTAAACAAATACCTGTCTTGTAATTTCGAAGTCTTTAATTACTTCGTGTGTGAATATTTTTTTTCGATAAATGTGCCACAGAGTTATACATATCTAAGAAAAACTATTTTTTTACATTAAATGAAAATTCAATAAGAAATGAAGAATCACATTTTTCAGATTCAATATTGTACTTTTACAACGACTATATAAAAAAAAAATTGTGTTTATGTGGATTTATTTTCAATTTGTGTAACATATCATTTCTGCGTTTGCATTTTAAACATACCTTTTAATTATTTTAGTTTTTTTGTTTTTTTGATCAGTTGAAAATTTCGCTGCTGTAATCCTTTCTATCAAAAGCGAGATGTTGTCTTAAATCCAGTTTTTTTTTTTTTTTTGATAAAGAAATAACGATTGTGTACTTTTTCTCCAATGCTTCTTTGATTTTATAAAGATAAATATTGCACAATTTCAGTTTTGCTTATTTTTATTATGTTATTTTAGTTTTTTTGTAAAGTTTGTCTTGTTTTATCAACATTGCACTAATTTTTCTATATGTTTTCTCTCGTTATCACATATGGTCATACATCGTTTTTTTTTCTAAAATTATAAATAAAGCAAATATTTTAGAAAAATATTCTTGAACTGAAGTGCGCGTCATTCAAGTGACAGTCATAAACTAACAGGTCGTTGTGATGCATCACACTAATTATGACAAGTGCTGAAAAATGCTGTAGATTTTCCATGCAAGTGAAATAACACAAACAACAAAAGCAACACCTATGCTCAGCGGTCAAGGTTTAACATAAATGAAACACTCAGCATAGCGAGACTCACACGAAGAATATGATCCTTAGAGTAATATAACTATGTATGAAAATATTCTAAAATAAATATCAGAAAAAGTAACTGACAAGCAAATAAAGTTGTAACTAACAGCGACGAAAAACAGGTAGCTCACTCAGCACGAAAGGAGGTCCTTAAACGAGTACAAACAGGTATCTTTAGTAAGGACGCCTCACATGTAGTTCTTCTTGTTGATTTCGCACTCCGATGCTTGCGCTACGTCAACATGGCTGGATGAATAAATGCAGTCATAAAACCTGCTCACATGTGTTGCATGTCATAAAAACGCATCCTTGTTAATATGTTTTTATTGACGCTTTTAACTAAGCAAGTGTTTCTACTTTTATTTTTTTTCTTTTAATTCAGAGAATTCGAGTTGTTTTAAAATTTCCACGTAAATAGTTTATGTAGGCGCGACATTGTAAACATTGTGTTGAGCTGCCACAATAGTGGCAAGAACCATCAAAATTTGCCAGGTGGATGTATCTACATTTAAAGCGGTTATAATGTTTTCAATACCATTTTCGAACATTTTTGGATATCAAAGGATATGATTTTTTTGAAATAAGCGCTGATTTGAAAACTTTTGAATTTAATATATTTCATATGTTATTTTAAAAACTTTTTTATTCCAACTTGACTTTCGGCAATAGTTGCAGCAATATTCGCTATGTCAAAAAAAACTATAGTAATATTGTTAACATGTTAAAAATGCGGTTTTCTTGATTGAAAAATTAATTTTCTACGCTATACAAAGTTTTTTTTACAAAAAAGGCAAAATGCATGATACTAATATTTCTTTAGAGCTATAATTTGCTTTTTGAATAGATTTTCAATGTACTAAAAAAAAAAAATTATATTAAAAAAACCCATCTGTTAAAGATTAAAAAAATATTTTTCAAAACAACTTGCTGTATATTTAAGGTTAATTACAAAATGCTTATCTTAAAATATTAAAAATGTAAGCTAGAATATTTTCCTTTAAAATTTTTTAGTAAGATACCACATTTAGACGTCTAACTGACTTGAAATAAAAAAATAAGCCAATATAGCGATATTGTAATTACATTACCAAAAAAAGCTTTTTTGTAATTATAGAATGATATTCGTTAACAAACTTTATTATTTTCATATTTAACCTAAAAAATTCATATCAAATTTAAAAATTCTAG
This sequence comes from Dichetophora obliterata, assembly GCA_963920525.1. NCBI lineage: Eukaryota > Metazoa > Arthropoda > Insecta > Diptera > Sciomyzidae > Dichetophora > Dichetophora obliterata. Next base: position 212,628,229 of record OY986437.1, on the reverse strand, counting down.
CCCATCTCTTTCCAAACAAAAACATACGTTTAAAAAAAATAATTTTTAAGTTCTTACAAAAAAACCCCCCATTAAATGTCTTGAAGTCTTGAATTAGTCTTGAAATGTCTTGAATTAGTAACATATTTCTACATATCTTTGTTTTCAAATACAACTTAGTTACTTTTTTAAAAATATGTTTTTCCATGTTATTTCTCTAATATTAACTCTTTTTAAATCTGATTTTTTTATAACCATGTGAATCAATAATGTAAAAAAATTTTATAATCATAGAATTTGAAAAAGTTTTTCTATTAAGTTAACTAATATTATGATCTATTAAATTATAACATGAATTAAAGCATAAGACTAGGGTAAAATAAGAAAATCTTTATTACTCTTTTATAAATTTTCTACGAAAATTGTACATTAACCCTATTTGTCCCACAATTATTTTGTATTTTTTTGCATATATTAAGATTAATTGGCTATATAAAGTATATATGAAATCGTTTTCAATTTTTTATTCTTAGTGTTTTTGGAAAAGTATGGTTCAATATCGGACCGCTGGGTACATCTGAGGTTTTCACTTTTCAAAAAATAAAAGAGAATAAGTTCTTACTATTTTACTATTTTTTTATTAAAATCAAGTAGAAATAAAAAAAACCCCAAAGTAGCGTGTATACAGAACAGAAGTGAAACTTCTAAAAATTTAGAATAATAAAAATTTTTGTGAAAGTGGTACAGTTAAAAATTTGCAAAAAAAAAATATTCGATTTATTTAATATTTACACTGTCATATTGGTTGGTGCTACAAATGTAATACAGATTTTAATGGCTTACGATAGCTTAAATATGAGATATATGTCCGTGAGTTGCTATTCGACTTGAGAAAATTGCATTTATTATATTGGGATGTATTTTGAAGGTTCTCATAAAAAAAAACTCAAAATATAGAAAAAAAATGTCTATTAAGCTCATATCAAAAAAAAACTATGATGCCGAGGGAGGTCAAATGTCTACGCTGCTCCTCTTACTTTTCCCTCAACATTTCATCTGAACACACCTACACTCTATCTGCTACCCTTCTTGAGGTCCCCACACAAAAAAAAAACCCAAAAATTGTAGTTGATATCAAAAAATCATTGACCCCTAGAGGGGCAAAATGTATTAGCTGATCGTATTAATTTTTCACTCTTTACATTTCTTCTAAGCACACCTATGCTCTATCTACCACCCTTCCAAAAACACAAAAATGATAAAAAGTGTACACAAAAAAGTGACGAGACTCGAAATATTTTTCATGACGAAAATTTTTCGTGACGAGATTTGAAAACTTTTACCCTCAATATCAAATCGCTGCCAAAGAACTTTCACTACAAAAACTATAAATAAGCTTTTAAAAAGCTTTGTAAGCTTTGCAAAAGCTGTGTCTTATTTTCTGTATATCAGGGTGCGGAAAAATTCGTTCGCAAACGATAAAAATACGATCTTATCGTTCGTTTTTGCTGTGTGTGAGATTTTTTCAAACGAAAAATTTAAAAGCAGACGAACGTTTGCAATCGAAAATTGTTCATTAAAAATGAGCGTTTGAAGAAAAAATTCACGAACGTTCGTTTGAACGTGGAGTTATTAGACAAAATATAAGTTTGTTGTTGTATTTTTGTACACTTGCTGACATGAAAAGATGAAACCAAAATACAGATGTGAACTGTACATGCATATGAGGAAAAATAATGCTTTAATGCTTTTGAATAAGGTAAATAAACTTGATATGCCCAATCAAATGAAAAAATATGGTTTGTTATGATTGGTTTTATATGATTAGATTGCATGATAGGTCCAGTACAATGGGTGATATATTTAATGGATATGGTATAGTGGTATGGTTTGAAGATAATGGTATACTGGAGAATGGTATGATAGTAATTTTGTTAGTGTTAAGTAAAGTAGAATCGCGGAAAAGTTAGCTCGCACAAAAGTTAATCATCGTCAAACAATTCAATTAACACATTCCCTTAATTCGTATATCTACCAAGTAATTGTAGTAATTTGAATGATTTCGAGTTGTTTTGAGGTATTGTGGTATTTTGTAGTAATTTGAGGTATTTTGTGGTATTCTGAGGTACTTTTTTACCCACGCGAGAGATTTTTCTCACAAAATTACATGGGATTTACCACATCCCACAATCGTTGAAAAATATCAAAACTGCTATTTATGGTGCTTTTCTGGTGACGTAGGGGGTGACGGGAAATTACCTTAAGGTACATAATTCCAAATTGTTTCGTATAAAAAGAGAGCTTAGTCCCAAAAATTGTATTTAGTATTATGACCGCTTAATAAGCGGAAGGGTCTTTTTTTTTATGTCATAGCTTTGGCCTTGGTCACGTTAGAAGCTCTAAATTTTGTGTATATAGTCCTATATGCGTAAAACACAGCTACATCAACAACTTAGATATGTCGTAAGTCGAATTACGGCCCTTGTACGGAATGGTGGAATGGTGATAACAACATCTACAAGGTCAAATAAATTTTTATTATGGTGTTTTTTATAATAAAATAATTTGCCCTTGTACGGAAAAATGGTAATTCAACAGCATCACACACAGCGCTCGATGCTACGCAGCCGCAACTAATTTTTTTCGCGAACTTATTTTAGGAAACGAACGTTCCTAAATTTTTCTTTGAACTATTACTTTTTATGAAAAATTAAAAACGAACGTTCGTTGCTAGTTATTTTTTTGTGAAAAATTCGAACAAAAAAATTTGAAACTGACAAATTTTTCAGAGATAAAAAATACGACGCCAGCAGAGAGTTCCTCATTCGTTCGTGATAATTTGCGAGAACAATTTTTTATAAGGAGAACGATAATTGAGAAAAATCGTATTTCAAACGTTCACCGCATCCTGCTGTATATACTATTTCGGTACCAAATTAATAATTTTTATCAAGAGTCTGGTGAAAATGATATGCAACCTAGAGACACAAAAGTATCTAGATCTTAAAAAACAATGTTTTAAGCAGTTATTCATGTATTTATTAGGGTAAGGTTAGGTTAAGGTGGCGGCTGGTTTTTAGACCAGCCCACTAAGACCATATTATTGGATCATTGTGATACCACAGAGTGGAAGAAGGGAGGTACCAAGTGCATCTTTTGTTTAGGGTGTTCTTAATGTGCCAGAAGCTGTAAAAACATGTGATAGTAAATCTGAAGCATGTGCTTTAGCCTTGTTCTCAGTCAAATCAAGTAACTAAGCGTTCCTCTCCACAAATTTTCCTACCACCACCAACTACAACTTTTTCGTCGCAACTTGATGTGTATTAAAGTTCCTTTGATTAGAAATTAAGGAAAGAAAGGTTTTTAACGTAGGACCATGGGACCTCTGAGCGACAGTCAAGCGAGCTACCACCGAGTATTTATTATATTTATTTTAATAAAATAAAAATCTCCTGATTAAAACCTAATTAAACTTCACGAGTACATTTTGTGGCTCCGTATGGAGTCGCTGGAACAATGATATTCGGGTTAATACGTAGGCTGCTACATATATTTCGGGTATTTAGTAACTCTAATGTCATTCCATTCAAACTGACATTTCTTTTACAAAGTTTGATATTTTTTAAGCTTATAGATACTCTCATTGTTTTGGTATACGTTTGCTTATTGTGTTGTTTACAGTGCTTTTCAATTATATTTTTACAAAAAAATAGATTTAACACGCGAACATTTTCCTACGATTATTTTTTACTACTTTCGGAGTGAATAATCTCAAAAATAAATGCGTTGATGAACTCAATTCGACGCTTGGCAATATCGGTGGAACACAGTATTCGCTTACTGACGAACTTCGCTCACTGACGAACTTCGTGAAGGGCGTCCAAAATCTGTTGTTGTGCCATAAAACATTGATGCTGTGCGCGAACTGATAATACTTGATCGTCATGTGACATAACGTCAGATTGGGGCATCCCTGGGCATTACTTCCACAAGCATATGCAAGTAACATTTTACTTTAACACATAGTTGTGAAAATATTTGTTCACGTTGGATTCCACATACTTGGAAAAAAGGAGGAAACCAATCCCTCAAAAAAGGATCATGTCGATTGGTGCAAAGTTATGATCACGAAATGCAAATGTTTATAAAATCGTGACTGGTAACGAATCACGGATTTATGCGTATGAGCCTGAAATTCAACAGCAGTCAACTGTACGGATCTTTCAAAATGAACCAAATCCAACTGCAAAGCAAAAAGTCGCCTGTTTTCTCCAAATGTGGTCATATTGCCACGGAATCACTCGAGATACGTAGAACGGTCAATTCGGAATGTTACACAACTGTATTTTTTCAAAAAGTGTTCCATGAAATAAGGAAAACACACCAGCAAAGAAGAATTATTTCTTTTTCATCAAGACAATGCACGCTCCCACAAATCAGCTAAGACAAAGGCGTTTTTGACCAGTCAAAACATCGATTTAATGGGTCATATTTAGAAATGAGAAAAAATCTAAATGCAAAATTCGTAAATACCCCGTAAAATGGGTAAATTTGGTAAAAATTAATAAATACCTGGGTATTTACCAAAAAAGTTTGTATAAACTATGTTGTAGAAATTTTTGCTAACAAACACATTGTGCAGCAAAAACCAATGAATTTTATAATAAAATTTATTACTGAAAATAAAAATGCTCACAAAACATTTGAAAAATAACAGCTTAAGAGAGTACAGTACATTAAAGAAACTTAATCAAAATTGAAACACTGTCGCCAACTCTTCCATTGTCAGTTTCACTCCGAAAATAATTTAAAGAAGAATGAGGTGTGGAATAGGTGATACCAGTGGAACTACAAGAAGTTGGTTCTTCAAATGAAATTAACAGAATTGATTATTTCATTCTCAGGCAGTACAATTTTTAGGGAAGTATCCTTTTTCAGATATTTTTCTTGAAGTCATGCGAATTATGTGCTATAAAACATACTTTTCCGGCATTATTAGCAGTTAATATGTTTTGTTTTCATGAGTGGATGATACTGTGAGTGCTGAATGAGTGTTCAGTGGTATCAGAAGTATATGTAGCAGTCATAAGAACCGCTATCTTGTTCAATTCTGTGAAAGCGCAAATACTTTTCCACCATATAGAAAGAGATATTTCTTCTATGTAGTTTCACACAAAATTTTTAGCCAACCCATTTGTAATGTACTATTTTACTAAATTAAAAATTTGTACCCTTTTCATAAATAAACTGCATCGCAATTAGAAAATCAGATAATTTTAAGTCGTGCCCTTAACTATTTGGGTCAAAGAATGTGTTAGTTTGACAGACATTTCCGTGCTTTCATCAGAGGAAGACAGTAATTGTTATATTTTTTATCATAAATTTCTGTTATTGATATAAATGCATTTTGTAGCTTATTTCAAAAGCAAAATATACTCGATGAATAACATATTGGTTAGATTCTAAAATAGTTATCCAATGCGTCATCAGTTTAAATAGTTGTGGAAAACATTAAAAACAATTTACTCATTTTAAATGACGTATCAGCTGATTGATAATAAGTGTATGCTTCAATTCAAATGCCCTTTAAAATAAATACCCAAATAAATTTCCAAAAAAGAAATATACCCGATACCGATTTACCTGATACATGGGTAAATACAGGAATAAAAAATAGAATCGCATCTCTAGTCATCTGCCGAACAGCCCTATTTTGCACTCAATGACTTCTTTTTGTTCGCGCACATCAAGAACAAAGTGCATTGACAATGATTTTCGACATCAGAAGAAGCCGTTGATGCGTTCAAAAACTATGTTTTGGAGATTTCTCAAGCGGAATAGGATAAATGTTATGACAAATAGTTCGAACGCTTGCAAAAAGTGTTTTTATCATAAAGGAAAATATTTCGAAAAACATGGTATTATCAACTTTAAAACAAAATTCTCTTTTTCGAATTGAAAATAAAACAACATTAAACTAACAATGACCCATTTTTGTAATAAAAATGAGAATCATGTTCAAAATCAAAATATTGGAATTTTTTATTTTACGTTGTTTTTATTATTGGTGTTATATTATATGTTATATTATATGTTATATTATATTTTTGAAAAGTCAATAAAAAATTTACTCATATCATATCGTATGACAGAAAATTGTAGGCTTAAATTAACGAATGTCATCTTGTTTTTCAAAATTGGCAGAGGCGGATCCACATACTGGCTTAAAGGGCTTTTGCCCCCCTTGGAGAATTTTTGTATAGCACAACGCCTGATTTATTTGGAATTGAACTATGCCTATTTTGCTTTTATTGCACTTTGAAATATATTATACTAGAATGATTGGTAATGGCTCTCACCTAAGAGGAGGCCCTACAAAAGTCAAAAGTAGAGTTAAAATACAACGCACAGTTTTACAGTATGTTATCAAACTAATTTTTAATTGAAATTTAAGTTAGTCTTTTAATGTTCTTTTGAAAAATTTTACAGAGAAATAATTAATTTATTATATGAAAATTTTCTAAATTCTAACAAGAACATTGTAATATATTTATATCATGATAATCCTTAAACCTTAAATTCCAAATGAACCTGAGCAGTACAGTTGACCTCTACTCATCATCATAAAAAATTTTCGATATACAATTCCGAATAAACCCGGAGTAGCATGAATAAGCACATTGCACCAAAATACTTAATCAAACAATTTATATTTTATATTATTTATTATGCTATTAACTTTATGCAATATATAATTTAAATTGCACAGAAATGCCATAGAGTATGTCAATGTACAACTTATTTATTTTTTTAAGTAATTTTTTGTTACCTTTCTGTATTTTTTGCATTTTTCGTAAAATAAAAACCATATGAATGTATGTAGTTCTTAAATTTTTTATTTTGTGTTTTCTTTTTCATTTCCTAAATCCCTCTCCCCTTCTCTGGTAAATCCTAGATCCGCCACTGAAAATGGATGACTGTAAGCTTAGATCTAAATGTTTAAAACAAAATGTGTACATTAGGGCATAAACTTATTTTTGGTCAAAATTTTGGGGGCTGAAGCGAAAGTTCGACACAAAATAGAATATTGAGAATTTTTTCAGGTATTTTGAAAAGGGCTTAGATGTCGTTCAAGGTCGTTTTTTTCAAAAAAGTTGTTTTTTAAATAATTCTGGTGCTTTCTTCTCAGAATGGGTGATTAACAGAATAATATAATGTTCCAGCAATCTTATTTGGAAAGAAAAATGTTCAAATTTTTTTTTTGAAAAATAGGGTCCAAAAAGGAAGTTTGTTTTTTAAATTTTGCTGTTTTTTTGTTTTATGTTAAAATTTCTCCAAATTGTCGATCTTAATATATAATCTAAGTTTGCAGTTTTAAGCAACATTCAATCTTAAGTAATTATAAGAAAAATAATGTTAATTTACCTCTTTTTTACCGAATTCATGCGCATTTAAAGTTTTGAAAACATGTCTTTTTTTCGGTCGATTTTTTACCGTGAGCAAAGATTTTATAAATAAAAGTTATAAAGTCTTTGGTATGAGAGTAGTAGTAGTAGTGGTAGTAATAGTCCGAGGAGAAAAAGTTAAATTTCAATAAAAAGAATTAGAAAATGTTAATATATTTATTAAGTTTTATTTTTCTTTAACTCTTTTTTTACAGCTGTACTCAACCACTTGTGTATATATGATTTTAACTTTAGCTAAAGTAGTCGATTAGTTTTTCGATAATTTTAAATTCTGATAAATTTAAATAAGTATCTCGTGACAAAATACGCTTGTTTCTTTAAGATAATTGTTAGTAAAATTATGCAAAAAAAACTACTTATAAAGATATTTTAAAGCTTCAAGTCGTTCGACCTCCCAGCAAAACAAGAGACTATTAGACTACTTTAGTTAAAAGTAAAATCAAATATGTACAGGTAGTTGAGTGTGGCTGCAAAAAAAGAGTTAAAAAATAATAAAAATTAAAAAAAATTAACATTTTGCATTTGTTTTTGCCTTAAATTAAACTTTTTCTCCTCTCATACCAAAGGCTTTATAACTGTTATGTATAAAATCGTTGCTCACACTTAAAAGTTAAAAATTAAATTATATCAAATTATTTATTAAGAGCGAAAATTTGGAGATTTTTAAGGCTAAAATAAAAAAAAAAGCAATATTTAAAAGAAAACTCCCTTTTCTGACCATCCATTCCAAAAAAACTGGTCGAATGCCTCTTTCAAGCCCAAGAAAAAAAATTTAACGTTTTTCTTTCCACATAAGATTGTTGGAACATTATATTTTTAAATAAGGCACTCATTCTGGTTTTTAGTAAGGCACAAGTATTATTTTGAAGAACTACTTTTTTGGAAAAAAAGACCTTTTTCAAAACATCTGAATAGATTCTCAAAACACTTTTTTTGTGACAAACTTTTGAATTCCGTCTTCAGCCCCCCAAAATTTTAACAAAAAAAAAACAGTTTACGCCCTAGTGTACATACTAATTGGAAGTTCATGCTGAAACACTACTCTCAGTGAAATTTGAAGCTTAGGTGCTAGTTTAGTTTTAAGAAATGAACCATAAAAGCTGACTTAAAGAAGTAAGTTCAATGAGAGGTTTTACTTTAAAATCTTATATCTCAAGAATGAATACACCGCACAGTGTAACTTTTTCACTTTTAGAATGCCAAAAGTACAAAAACAAGTTCTCCGATCGCAATAATTTTTTGATGTGCGAAAAGTAGATGAATACGCAACAGTTACGATTATGTACTCAGAATAAAAAAAAAATAATTAGCATGATTACTGTTATTGAACTTGTCTCTTGAGCATGCCAATTTTAAACACAATGAAATAAATCGAAGTCAAAAGTGTTCAAAATTCATGCATTTGTCTGCAAAATTTAGTGAAATCAAACATAGTTTTATGTATGTCCACCCTGGCAAATGGTATTACATTAGAAATTATGATAAGGGTAGGTGAAAAAGTTTTTTTTTCCAAGTCAATGTAAATCTCTGCATTGATTTTGCAAAATTCCATTGTTATATCTACATTTTCTTTGCTGTGATGACTTTTGTTATGACTCTTTCATTTGATACCCATATTGTTATGTTTGGAAGGAATACTTAAAGTATTTAAATAAATACATCTCTTGTAACTATTAAAAAAAATCCTGACGTTCTTGAGAAAAATTAAGAACACAGTTTTACTATTCTTTGCCTCTCGTTTCACGTGTGTATGGCTTACTTCAAGTATGAAAAGTGCATTTGCACGGTGATATAGATAAATAAATTTTTTGTTTTAAAACTAAGAACACGTAGAATACGACATAACTATGAGTTGCCATCAACGCCGTAGATATGGGGGGTTCAGAAGGTTCAAATCCCCCCTTAGCAATTAAACATTTTTTTATATATTAAATAAAAGCACAGATATTCCAAATTATTTAATTACCATAACATGAAGATTAATTGAAAATAGTACAATGTGCATGCTCAGTTTTTTTTAACAGACATTTATTTAGTTAAATATAATACAATATAAATAATTTTCTTAATTGTTTGCATAGGAATTTTTGCTAACGTACTAGCATGCTGACGATGCGATGATAAGCAATGCTTCATTGTTCGTTAAATTACACTGTAGGTAAATTTTCAACTTTTGAAAAGACACAAAAAATAGCCGAGACACTGAAACTTAATTTTCGGTCGTAGAATTACGTGGCACATTCAGTTTTTCTTAATCAGATGAAATTCTCCAGACATTCAGATTTTTGTTATTTGACCATCATTTGACCTTCATTCAAAAAAATTTTTATAGTATTTTAACAAATACTTTTTACTGTATTTTCGAAAATACCTCCAACGTTAAAATCAAGTTGTGTAATCTATGATTTTTTAAAGGTTAAGCCATTTTGCATTTCTCTCCATTTTGACCATATTTGAATATTAAACGTAAAATCTTTAAAAAAATCTTAAACTTTTTTACTCAAACTACTATTTTTACAAGTAGATTAAATTATGAAAGTTTAAGTTTAAGTTAAAGGTGGTCAAAATTTTTGTTCTCCAAAATAAGGAAAATAAAACTGAAAATGGGTCTAAAAGTGACTTAATTTCAATCGCAAATATCTCGAGATTTTGATCTGATTGGAAAAAACTAAGTATGCCACTAAACTTCTACGACCAAAAAATAAGTTTACGTTCTCGGCATCTTCGTGTGTCTTTTTGACGTTTCTACAATATTATTAAATGAACGTAAAAGTGAATTTAATTTGTACACTTGTCAGTTTCACGATTTTTTAAGCTGTGTGTGACTATCGCAAAGTGGTTTTAAAAAATGTTATCCTCAAATTCTAGCGGTGACACGGTGACACAAATTCTAGCGGTCTTAAGCACACCAAGTAATGTATGCAGTTACGAGTCCAGAATTTTTCGTTGGAATTAATTTAAAACATAAAATATATAAATTTACGTCAGCTTTAACTATACTGTTGTACAAAATCGATAAAGATTTAATAGAATGATGTTATGGTTTAGCGCTATTAAATATTCATAAGGATATTTCTGTGAACGAGGAAACTGTCATCAACAAATTGGCTTCGCGTTCCAAAAAAAATTAATGATCTAACTATGTAAATCTACAACTATGTATATTAAGGCGCCTAATGCTCCATAGAAAAGAAAAAAGTTGATCGAGTCTTTCCTTGTGCTTATGTTATGACGATTCCCCAAATATTTCGACTATACAGATAGCCATCCGTGAGCTGGAATGGTTTCAAATAACCTCTAAAAATCGATATTTGTGTAAAAATATTGGCTGGCGTTAGAGTTTTAAAAAACAAACTATCATAAATTATAGGCCGGAAAAATCTCTTCCAATATGCATCAAAAAATTTTTGATATATTTTATTTTAATTCCATACAAAAATTTTAAAAATTTATATAACTTCATAACTTTTTTCTAATTTTTTACAATAGGTTTTCAGAATGTGTGTATTTTATAATTCATATTTTAGTTTTAATTTTTCTCAGTTTAAGCATTCTGGCCAGCAATTATGACCAGTGAGGATATCATTAGAAATAATTAATTTCTAATTAATTAATAAATTAATTTTTGAACTTTAGTGAAAATAACTTTTAAAAAAATCATAAAAGTGCTCGAAAAACATCATTATTTTTAATTCGAATGCAAAAATTTAAAATTTTTTGATGCAGATTGGGAGAACTTTTTTTAAAATATTATTTCAGTTTTTCACTTTTTTTAACTAACACACCAGCCAATATTTTTACAAAAAATTCTAATTTTAAAGATTATTTCAAATCATTTCAGCTCAATAAGTACTTGTCGTCCTGCTCTAAGTGAAGCGATTTTTTTATATATTTTGCTTCATCAACCCCCCCCCCCCCGTCTCCCCATCAACCCATCAGAAACCACAGCTTTGTAAGCAGCTCACATAGCAGCTCAAATAGAAATTGAGTGGGGAAATTAACCCCATTGTATCACAATGGGCCTCATTGGCTTAAGTGTGTCTGTGAAAAGTGACAGCCACTTTTACCTAACCTAAACCCCCCCTTACGAAACACCTTTCTACGGCGTTGGTTGCCATGTTGAATTAGGTTGTCACTAATACTTTTTCCATTTCTAGTCATTCTTGAGATAAGAATTTTTTAAAAGTATGTTAAAACTGACGCGGCTAATTTAACATGTATTTTTTGTTTCCAAAAATTGAACAGCACCTGAACTTAAAACGTGTCTACAGTTAAAAATCTTGGACTACAGTTTAAACTTTTTTGGATTACATATAGGACAACACCAAAAAAAAAAGAGATTACATTTTAATCCAAGGAAAAGTTTAAAATTTTTTAATCTAAAAAAATTAGTTGTTAATCCGCAAAAGATTTAAAAAGACGCAAAATAAATTACAATTTAAAATAAAAAATAGTCCGACCATTTCATGATTTGAACACACGTCCTACACCTTATCCACTCGTCCAACTCAGTTGTTAATAAGGTTCCGCTTGTTTTGCTACGAATGCAAGTAAGCTTTCGTGAACGTGGGTTCGAAACCCAGCTAAATTCGTAGTCCAAAAATAGTCTAAAGCTTAAACTTTTTTTAGATTAAAATAAACTAAACTAAAGTTGGAATTAAGAAATAGTACTTTTTGGATTAAAAATTCCTTAAATCCGAAGTTTGGATTATAATAATGGTTTTTTTAATATACCATGTTTTAATAGTTTTCATGGTTTTTCAATTTGTTACTCATTCACATGTTAATGCTTGCTCTCAATTTTCAAAACAATAGCTTTTTTGATATCTTAAAAAAATAAATGAAGATACTTTTTCAGAAAAAATTCAAAAACAGTTCGATTTGATATTTCAAAAAACTTTCAGTTGCAATATTTGGTACAACATAATTTTACATCAGGCCCACGGTTTAAAATCTTGGACTAAATTTTAAACTTTTTGGATAACATATAGGACAACACCAAAAAAAAAATATTATTTTTTAATCCAAAGAAAAGTTTAAATGTTTCTAATCCAAAAAAGATTAGTTTTTAGTCCGCAAAAAGTTTAAAAAAGCAGTATATATCAACTTAAAATAAAAAACTTTTCTACCCAGTTCATGATTTTAACACACGTCCTCTGATGTGCTGGTCCAACAACTTATTCACTAGTCTATCTCAGTTGATAAAAAGGTTTCGCTTATTTTCCATCATTACGAAAGCAAGTAAGCTTGCAGTCAGTAAGCAATCAAGCAAAAAAGTGGGTTCGAGACCCAGCTAAATTAAAATAAAATAAAAAAATTTTCTGTCTAGTTTGTGACTTGAACACACATCCTCTGATGTGCTGGTCCAACACATTATCCACTCATCCAACTCAGTTGTTAATTTTGCATCATTACGAATGCAAGTAAGTTCCTTTCAGGAACGTGGGTTTGAGACCCAGCTAAATCAAACTAAAGTTTGGATTAAAAAGTAGTCCAAAATTTTTAACCGTGCAAGCTTCAGGTGTCAAAAGGGGTAAACTTTGTGTTTTCAGAAAATTTTAGGAAATGAAATTAAATAAGTTATTTCCAACAAGTTATTTCGGATTTCCTTCAGTTTAGACTAAAAATATGAAATTTCACTTATCTGCTCAACTGGAACTGGTTGCGGACTAAAAGGGGTTAAAAACTATCAAAAATTTCATTTAAGTCACTAACGAGCCATACAAATCTTTTATAAAAAAAGACAACTATTCTAGCTATCTACCTTTGCACACATGCTACTTGTCAAATCGACAATATATATTTGTGAAGCTCTTTAAAGGGGTTTATAAAAAACAAATAAGCTCCAGTATTTTTTCAACATTATTTTAATCCTTTTATTTAGTCCTGATTAAGTATGGTTTTTCAAAAACAAAGTTAGTTTTAAAATCCAGCTTAGCTTAGTAGATTTTTTTTTTTGCATAATTTGAAAAGAGTTTTGTAAAGTTATTAGCTTGATAATAGTTGCCCACATCACATTTTGCAGCAAAATAAGTCTTGCGTATTTTAAATTTTTTTAAAAAAATGCATAACTGCACTCAAAAGTTTTATGTTTTTCTATTTTTTTAAATTATTATTTTAAATTTTTTGTATTTCTTCACCATATTTTTTCACTGTTAAAAAATCTTGAGGATAAATAATTTTTTAAGTTTTCTTATCACGAAACTTAATCCTTTTCTTAACAATAATCGCGCACATATTGTTCCATTGATTGTCAAACTGTACGGTGGACAGCAGCTATGGCAAGGACCGATGATCAACAGCAGGATTGTATAAAAAAGGATAGTTTTTAACGCGTGGATGTTGAACTCGGCTCGACTGTTTTTAAGCGACTACAAGTGAGTTGCAGGATATGCAGAAACGTTACACACGATGGCAAGGAATTGCTACAACAACAACAACAACTACGAAAACAAAGGCAACAACAAGCAGCTCATAAACAACTCTAGCAGCAGAGCGCTTAAGAAAAGCTTACTTGTTTTTCTTCTGCGCTGTATGAAATGTTGTCATATTTCCTGTTGTTGTTGTTGTTGTCTTCCACATAACGCCAAAAAAAATATGCAGAATAAACTTTACTGCTACATATGCGAGTTCGCGATGACTGAGAGACCGCCGAGAAGAACCACTCAAAAAATGTTGCTTGATCCTTTTACACCTTTTTTTTACTTTTTATTTTGTCATTTCAACTAAAGTTACTCAACGCAACGCAATGCAACGCTTCGCAACGCAACGTGATACTAACGCCAACACATAACGCGACACTTTACTCGTATAACCGTTATATCTTCTTTGCTGCACCAACAACAAGCAATGAATTTTTTCGTACGTACATCGAACGTGAATGCGAATACGATTGCGAGACACTAATAACACGCACGTCCTCATTCGAATGTCCTCGCACGTATAATGAAAACATACAAAATAAAACATTTGCATATATCCTGCAATATGACGATGATGATAATGCGGGAGAAAGGATACAAAATATCAAAAAAAAAAACCAACAAAACTCGAAAAAATACAACAACCATAACAAAAAACACATAAAAAACATACACAGGACGAAATACGAATAAACGAATTCAATTCAATTCACTCACGAAAGTCGAGTAATTTTGTGTGTGTGTGATCGGCACGAGCGACACAAAACATATAATACTGACGGACGGAGAGAGTTCGTGCCGCAACAACAACAAAAACAACAACAAACACAACATGTGGGGGCGCAAAAGAGGACGTTTGTCAAAAACAACAATTCTAGGAAAACATCCCCTTCGCACGTCGCACCATTTGTCACAATATGGGGAAAAGCCGAAGCTAACATTAAAACAGCCAACAACAAGAAAAACTGAAGCAGCAGCAGGAAAATAACTCGTGCAGGATGCGAGCTGAGCAGGCTGCAGTGACAAGTGGGGTGGTGTTCGACAGAGTAGCAGCAAAAGCAGCAGCAACACCAGCAGACGGGTGATGGTAACCCTATAAATGTTGCCGCATACGATAGACACGCGTATAGCAGATATGTTTGAGCGCCAAGCTCAGCATTCATATCCTTTCGCCGCCGCATACGACAGGACGAACAACTACGATGATGATGAGTTCGCTAGCAGCAGTAGCAACACCAGCAGCAGCAAAGGCAGGCAGGCTGATGATAAGGACGAGCACGACAACAACGACGTGCGCAAAGCATGCGAGCACACATTCACTCACACACACATCCATAACATACACACACACACACAACTCTTCTATTCATATCACCACTCACTCATTTTTTTATCAGCGCTCTCTTGCTTGCTCTCATGTTGTGCAAAAGATATCCTTTATGTGTGCTGCTCCCCTTCTCGCTCGTACTCACGCTTACTCATCTATATGATGATATGTTGTTGTATGTTTTGTTGGTTCTTGGCGCTCTCTTTCGCACACACACACACCTTACGTGTGTGCATGAGTTTTATTATCTATTTCGTTCATACGTTATGTTATTTTTGTAGTATCCAATCGTATACATATAAGACACATTAATACACCAACACATACAACTCGTTTCTGAATGTGTGTGTATGTGTGTGTTTTTTGAATTATCGGAAAATGGGGAAAATTGTACACATCAAATATGTCAATAAGAGATATGAAAAACATTTTCTCTATATGTACTCGCATGTTAATACTCGTACATACGAATTCTCATACGACCAATTTTCCCAGTACACCTTCGAAAGGTCGTCTGTGTGTGGAAAATTCGCAAACCACCCTCTCTCTCTACACATCTCTACATTTGCCACATGCGTTAATTTTCCTTATATGTTTGTTCTCATATGCCCTCACCTCCCTCTCTAGCACTCTCTCGGAATTTTTTTCATTTTATGGTTTTTCTCTCTTGTATATGCACACATACTTATATTGTCGCACTGGAAAATGTATTCTCTCTCGCTCTCATATGTTGTATATTATTTTTCGCACATGTGTTTTGCACACACATACTTATTTACAGTTTTTCCTACATGCTGAATTTTCCGACATCGTTTTTCTATTCGTTATTCCATGAGTTTTCTTATATATTTTATTCACATGACATTTTTTCATTCGCTCGCTTTCTCACTCCCACAACCATTTATTTCAATTTTCAGTTATCATGTGTGTGCATGTTGCGAGCTCATGTTAGGTAATAGTTTTTCACACAAACACCATTTTACTTATTTTGAGTAACCACCCACATATCAGCTACCAGAAACTCCACAAACTTACGAGTATAGAGAAGACTTCTCGAAGAACCTAATATATTTTTATTTTCACCGAGAACTGTTGTATTGTCCAAAGTTATTTTTTTAGTTCTTTTCACACATTTGTCTACATTTGGCTATTTAATAAAAATACATTTCCATTTATGAAATATGACTTTGCTTTAACTCTTTTTTATTTCTTAGTTTTATTTAGCTCATAAATAATTTCACGACAGAGGTTCCAGTTGTTTCTAAAATATTAACCCTATGATGCATTGGGTTTGTTATATTGCAAAAGTTTGAGTGTGGTAATATGTTTTACTGAATCTTTTGTTCAAGCAAAAATCGCTCATCTAATGCTTATTATATAAAAAATATAGAACTATAGTGATTCATATATGCATCAATACTCATTACGGCATCTACTTAGTGAAATTTTTATATATCATTGGTGCCGAAAGCGGGGGCAGCTTCCTCCCCACTTATTTATCCAAGAGGGGGTCGACATCCTATTTTTACGAATAAAAATGTATAAACATTTTTTTTAAGAATCTTTAAAAGTAATTAAAAATATCAGTCTTTTTTACAACGTTATTATTTTTGTAATATTTATATGGCTCTTCATTCTCTCTTCCTCATAAGTGTGCTTTCGGATAACCATTTTTTCTCTGGATATGCAAAAAGACAGAACGAAAAGATAGAAAATTCGGTGAGTCGGTTGAATGAAGCTAGTGTAAACTGGCACTTTGTAAATCTTATTGTACATTTTAACAGATCTTGACACTATGGAATTGTTAGAAAATATTGGGATCGAAAGCTAGAACTTTATGCAATTGCCTAGCCAAACGCCTTCAAATTGTAGCGGCATTGTTGCCCAATTTGAAAAAAATTCGGATAAACTGAAAAAGCTCTTAAGTTAAGTTGACTTTTAATTTAAACTCTTAAATTAAACTTGCTGCTTTGGTTTTGACTGTGCCTGCATCATTAGCTTCACCTGAGCATTCTTTTAGTAAACTTAGACGTCTTAAAACTTATCTTCGATCAACTATACACAAGAACGACTCATGCGGAATTTATACACATTCTCAAAGATAAAGATTTTGACCGAAGAATTGAATTTGATGGAGGTAGTGAAAGAGTTTGTTTCTCGCAAGGAAATAAAGAAACATTTTTTAAGGACTTAAATTTATATTATAACTGTTTGTACCTAATTGCATTTCAACCATGTAAAAATATACCTAGTCTTGCTTTATAAAAGCAAAAATTTTTTTCTTATATTTTCTTATTACCATATGAAAGATGCTCTACAAGATGATCTGTTATGTCGAAATTCTAAAAACTTTTAAAAAAAAAAAATTTTTAAGTTTTTTTACATCATTTTATTTATTTTATTTTGAAACTTATACAAAAAATGTGTTTATTTATATTAACGTTTTTTATTTAAGAAATTTTTTTCTTAAATTGGTGAAATTAGCTTCTGACGCCCCTGATATAAATCCTTATAATTATAATCCTAATAATTTATGTAATTGCCCAAAACGATTAATAAATAAATATATGTATAAATTCAAAAAAATTACTTGTTATTACTTCGAATCCAGACACATATAACTTCCCTATGCAATCTTACTTCATTGTCAAGAAGTAATACTGCAACTTTTCAATTGCTTAATCAGTGGTATAAAAAGCGGGCCCGCAGAGCCCGCATTGCGCCCTCAAGTATCTAGATGAAATTGATAACTAAAGTGGAGAACGACGTACAGTGTAAAATAAGCGGCCAAAAACATAATATATCCGACGCTTGAATTTTTCCAAATTTTTATAGCTTTCAATAGAAAATATCTTGGGTAAAAAATCAAAATGAATTTTTTTAATAGAAGCAATATTTCGTTATGACAAGCCGTCAAAGTTGCATTTTTAAAAATACAATTTTTCTTGTTATTCAAATTATATTTATTTTTTTTTATATATCAAAATAAAGTTTTAAAAATCTTATGTCTGGAAACATTACTGTTTTTGCTTACATTTTGAACATATGGTTTTAAGCTTATCATTAAAGTAAATATTAAAAGTGGGATGCAAATTTCTAAATAGTCAATTTTTAAAAGTGCTTAAAAAATAATTTTGAGAAAGATTGGCTATAAGTTTTGCACGAAAACATCATTAGAACTGCGTTACACCAAATTCAAAAAATTCTTGCTAATACTTGCTAATGCGGAAGATATACATTTTTTATGGTGACCTGGGGCCCTATTCTCTAACTGTGAGTTTTAAAGTGTACACTTTTTCTGACTGAACTCACCGACTGAAAACCAGTGAGTTTTTGTGACAGCCCGTGTACACTTTAAAACTCACAGTTACAGAATATGGCCCCTGTTTAGTTAAAATTTGAGATATATTTGATGTATGGCAACTGATTATTTTTCAAAATTTTGACTTATTTACAAACACAAAGAAATCTCAATTTTTAAAATTTCCTTTCTGTAATCAAAAAAGCTTACAAATATAAATAAAAACGTAGTTACGTGTGGGGGTATTTTCCAAGGCTGAGTTAATTTTTAATTTTAATTCTTAAATGTTTTGTTGTTATATTACTCATAAATCTTATACACGCTCAGAAATCTTGGAATAAATTTTAAGCCATGCGTTGGAATCATGCATTTTTTAATATCTTTTTGATTAAAACTTATATTTTCAAGTATATTAAAAAATTGATTTAATGTTATCTGTATTAAAGTATAATAAAAATTGTATTATTTACAAGTTATAATACGAATTGTCTTAAAGTATAATACAAATATCTATTAAGCATCTGTCAAATTGTCATTCTGATTCTGAAATCTGACATTGTCAAAATAAAACCTAAAGAAATAGTTTTTGTTAACGAAAAACCGTATGTTATAAAAGAAGCTTTAAATGAATAAATATTTTGTTATTGGTTGACCAAATTTTTTCTTTTTATTTCACTTGGAATTTTAAAAGTAAGTAAACATATAAAAGATTTATAGCTTTATTCTATAAATGTTCCATAAATTTATTCCATAAATGTTGATTTTTCCTTTCACCTTTTCAGGACAATATGTATTAAATGTTATACATCTTGTATTACTGTTTGATAGAATTTGTATTACTATTTAATACAATTTGTATTACTATTTAATACAATTTGTATTAATATTTAATAAAAATTTTTTATTCGTATTACTTTTTAATAACTGAAGTATTACACTTTATTACAAATATATTAAAATATAAACCAGAATAGTTTTGTTTTAAACTTAGTTTCTATTCCAATTCTGTATTAGAATTTAGTATTATTGGATTAGAATTCAATTTTAATATTTGACATATATTAGATTCTAATGCAATTCTGGTGTGGTTATACAATACAGTTTTTATTAGAATTTTATCCAAGATTTCTGAGCGTGTATATGCTAACATACCTGCTCAATAAATACAAATACAGATACTAAAATATAATTAATCACAAAAGAAATTTATGTAGCAAACTTCGTTGTTGAAGACTGAAGACTGAAGTTTGAGGCAAAAATGAGTTTCGTTTATATTTGAAATGGGTGTGGCAGAGGTCGGATTTTTAAACTTTTTTCAAAATTTCTTAATTTTGTCTTGAAAGATATTCGTGCCAATTTTCATAGCTCTACGATCACTCCTTCTTTTTTTGGCCAAGAATGGGGACGTTACGCTGTGCGACGTTTGTGCTGAAATAAAATGTAAGTCCAGTACATACGATTTCTCAGGGTTCAATAATCGACTTAAAAAAACCGACTATTTTGAGCAAAAGTCGTCTTGGTTTGGAAAAATTCGATTAAGGTCGGAGTCGATTAACCCGTTTGCTTTCATATTTTCAGCAAGTTAACAACTGATGTTATTTTAATCACTCAATTGGTCATATTTTGTGACGTTAGCAAACTCTTTAGTTAACAGGTAACGTCAAATACAAAACATTCAAACTAAACATCATAAACTTATCATTTAAAAATTATCAATAAAAAAATTATTGATCCCATTAGTTCAAAAATTAAGTTTGTTTACTTTTTTAAATAATTAATGAGTGATGTTTTCTTTTTTTACCTACTTTGTGATAACATCTTACAAATTTTATTATATATGATATTATAAAAAGTATTTCTTACATTATTGCTTTTTTAACAAATTCTATTAAAATAAAATATAAATTTATTTATAAAATAAGATATTTTTAAAAATAACTGTTGTAATAAATGATGATCATCATATGGCCATTGAATTAAAAAAGCCTCTTTGTGCTCTCTTTTTTTTTTGGTCAAGAGCTCTGTTGTTTTCTCCTACGCCTCTAGTAACCTAGTAATAACATAGTTTTACTCTAAAAGTAAATAGTAGGGCGTTTTTAGAAGCCTGCTGGCGGGCGCACAAAATAGAGTTACACTACTGTGCTCAACTACTGCAGTTCAACAGTAAATGCTCATCTATTATATGCATTTAGACCAATAACAATAATGAAAATGGAATACTCTAAGACAGCTATAATGATTTTTGAAGAAGTGATTGTAAGTTATGTATTGGGGGTTGGAATTAATTTTAAAGGTTTTTTTTCGGTTTTTGAGCATTTATTTAGAAACAACGGTACAATGTATATTATTCAAAGTATTGTCCATCGTTAGCTACAACATTTTCCCATCTTTCTGGCAGCATATGGATTCCGCGCCAGAAGAACGATTCGTCTTTTGAGGCAATCCACGAATCGACCCATTTTTTGGTATCCTCGTAAGAAGTGAAGCGCTGCTCAGCCAAGCCATGCGTCATCGATCTGAATAGGTGGTAGTCGGAAGGGGCTATGTCTGGGCTATAAGGCGGGTGGGGTAGCACATCCCAATTCAGCGCCTCCAACGTTTCCTTGACGGTTCTTGCAACATGTGGCCGTGCGTTGTCATGTTGAAAAACCACTTTGTCGTGTCTTTTGGCATATTCCGGCCGTTTAACCTTTAATGCTCGGCTCAATTGCATCAATTGTTGTTGGTAGCGTTCCCCAGTGATGGTTTCGTTAGGTTTTAGCAGCTCATAGTACACGGCACCCTTCTGATCCCACCAAATACACAGCATAAGCTTGGCGCCATGAATATTCGGCTTGGCCCTCGATGTTGATGCATGGCCGGGTGGTCCCCACGATTTTTTTCGCTTAGGATTATCGTAATGGATCCACTTTTCATCGCCAGTGACAATACGATGCAAAAAACTCTTCCTTTTATGCCGTTGAAGCAGTTGTTCGCACATGCAAAATCGCCGTTCAACGTCTCTCGGCTTCAACTGGTACGGCACCCAATTTCCTTGCTTTTGAATCATTCCCATGGCCTTCAAGCGTTTGCCGACCGTTGATAAGTCGACTCCCAATGATTCTGACAATTCTTGAAGGGTTTGACACGGGTCTTCATCGAGCAAAGCCTCCAATTCCTCATCTTCAAACTTTTTCGGCTGGCCCGGACGCTCTTTGTCTTCCGTATCAAAATCACCACTTTTAAACCGACGGAACCAGTACTCACAAGTAGAAATCGATGGAGCATAGTCCCCGTAAGCCTCAGTAAGCGTGCGTTGTGCTTCAACCGCTTTTTTCTTCAAATGGAAGCACAAAAGTAAACCTTCCCGCAAATTGCGTTTTGTTGGAACGAAAGTCGACATGTTCACAGAGAAAAAAATATATGTTGTTTACACTTCAGTGGAATGACACATACTGAAAAATGAAGCTTAGACAATGTGCTTTGAAATGAAAATAGTCACAGGTGTGCCCGATGCGATCTATTGATAGTTACGCCATCTCTTAGAAAACCTTTAAAACTAATTCCAACCCCCAATATTAATTTATGTAGAAGTAGCTCTAAGAAGTAAGCCACAGAACACCATTTTATAATCAGATGAAAATGAAATTTGGATTTGCCAGAAGAGACAAGGTTTAAGGAGCCACGTCTTTTTTGAAAGCACTTTGCTTAAAATATAATGACTCTATTCACCAGTAAGACGAATTTTTCGCCCATTAGAAAATGAGAAAACAAATACGCGACCTCCAAACCTTTACCAATAGAGATGCGCTTCTCAGGGGGTGTTCCCAAGGTCAAGTGGAGGTGGAAAAGCAGCAGATATCAAACACGGCATTGTTTAACCCAACTAATAGTTATGGTAAGACTATAATCAAGGTATCCATTCAGGAATGAAGCTCTAAAAAGAGCCTGTTATTGCCTCTCACATATGTAAATGATAATATGCAATGGTAATGGAATAAAATTGCATTAAATACTAATTTTTAAATTTCTAATTAAATACTAATAATGGTAATGCAATTTTTTCCCCGTTTTCATTAAACTTTAATGATAATGGAAATTCCATTTGCATAATCACTAAGCGCATAGTGGTAATGATATTTTAAATGAATTAATAATTCAATGCACTATGCCCATCTATGCCCAATATAAATAAATAAAGATAAGAAAATACATTGTTCGACAAAAAAAAATTTTGGTTTTCGTTACAAGTTTTTCTCAAAACACATCGTTTTTTTCTTTAGTATAATAAGATATCCCACTATAAAATCATAGTGGGATGTAAAATTAGAGCAATACCTTTTTATTGGGGAAAAAATTAAAATATATAATTTTTTCGCTTAACGTAGGTATTTCCGAACCAATTTCAAGAATCGAAGCTAAAAGAGTTAATGACATATTATTTATTTAATTTAAGTGCAGTCTTCCCAACGAATCTTAATAATGAGCAAATATTTCCGTCGTTACATTTGGGCTCCTCAAGTAAAATAGGACCAGAATCATTCGGAGTAGTTGTCTACCAGCAAAATATTATTTATTGATTAAAAGAAAAAATTACGGTCTATGATCCTCTAATTGTTTATGTTGGGAGCCAAGTTTTTTAACAAAATCATGATATAAAATTTTAAGAACTGATCTGTGAAAATAATTTAATTTTTGTGGTATTTTTTTCGGTTGTAAAGGTTATATACACTTCTTTTGCATCTTTAAAATTTATGAATGGCTTTGTAACTAGTTACTCAATTTCTGGTCAAATCTTCTGAATACGCAAGCCATTGGTTCTAGCTTAACCAGTTCTTCTGAAAAGTTAAATTCCTATTTTTTGTTTCCAAGACAGGAAACTTGTAGTTTGATCTGTCTTTGTTAGACTGATTTTGCTTAAAAATTACCAACGTAACTTCATCGAGCTTAATACAATGAGGATGATGATATTAGAAGGTCACCAAAGCCTTCAGATGATGATTCATGTAATTCTTTCACAATTTGGGAATCAGCAGTTAAGTTTTTAAAGTTAAACCAAAAAAAAATCAATTATAGTAGGTTATTATTATACTTTTTGATATAAGCGATAATGTTCAAATAAAAAATATAGACGAGTTCAGGTTTGACTTTAACACAGCTTTTTCCTACTAGATCTTAATTAAGACATTTTCATTACAAAAGATCTCTCTTTAATTTAAGACTTCAAAATACTTTAAAGACTTTAATTCCTTCGTACGCTAGCGCTCATGGTGAAACTAGATATTTTTTAAAAATTGGCTTTTGTAACTGATTAATTCAATAATAAAAATACATATTTTGAAATTAAATTTTTTTTCATTTTAAGATAATGCAAACATATAAAACGATAATATACTTTAAAATTTTTTTTAAAGTCAGTAGTTATACAAATCTCTCTTAGTTATTATCAGATTTATGTAATTTATTTTCTTCTTCGCGCGAGACTATTGGTTTATTTAGTAGTAGTTCCAACTTTTTTGTTGTAAGCGCTTCATTGTTAGAAACTTTTAAAATATCGATTAGAAACTTTTTTGAATTACCAATTAATTTAACTCGATTTTTACGACATAATAATTGCCAGTGGAAAGCACTTTTACGTTAAGTAAATAAATTAACGAACAAGGTAGCAACGCTCATTATCATTTGAATTTCACAGCCTGATTCAGAATCATTTCTGCAAACGTTAGTACGTTAATAACAATACATCGCCAAAAATTGAAGTAAACCATTTATATTTTAGTATGTTAAAGGTGAGGTGAAAGTCGACCAAAAAACTCAATTATTTTTTTTAATAGTTTAAATTAATTTTCGATAGCTTATGATGTCAAGAATATGTTCTCAAAGCGGTTTGACCGATAACGATTTCATAAAAAAATTTCGCATATGAGCCCATATTTTCATAAACGCACTCGAAGAAATCGTTAACCAAACCTTTAAATGAGTTTTCTGAAAAATCATGTTCTTCAAACTCGTCTCCACGACACATAATGCACTACTCTATCGATCGAATTTGATCATTTTAAAGTAGATAAATATTGACTGGTTTTCTTTTTAGAGCTGTTTAAAGAACAAAAATTGTGAAAAAAACTGTACTAAAAAATTACATGTTCGTCATTTTTGTAATTTTCAAGTAATTATTGATATTATAGGCTCCAAAAAATATAATCGCCCATTCCAAGCATAACGCAAAACTGGTCCGTGCTTGTAGAACGGGTCATGGCTTTCGATTTGTTTTATTTTTGGACTATAGGGTCCTATTAAAATTCTAAGAACATAAATTAATTTATTTTTTTTTATCGCTATTTGTTAAAAAGTTATGGACCTTTAAATTCTACAAATCGTCCGGAATCGCCAGAATTGGAAAATTTTTAATTAATTGTATCCACGTCAGTTTTAATCCAATTAGGCGATGACCTTTTTGAGATCACTTCATTTGAGATATTATTTTTAATCAATATAATTAATAAATCCCTAAAAGTATTCTATGCTATTTTAACATTGTCAGAAACGCTTGAAGGTTGGAAAACAAAATTTAATGTTAGTAACAATTGTGAAAACTTGTGTAATTTTTTTTTCAAATATAAAAAGTAGGCATTCTAATCGTTCAGTTGGTTCGAATAGGTCTGGTGAGCCAAGATAATCCAATAAAGAGATGTTCCACGCAAATTTATTTTTTTCCACCTCTAAGTGTGCCAATGATATTTCAATATTATAATAAATGCTTTTCTTTTTCAAATAAACAATAAATAGACATTTATATAAATTAAAAAAAAACTAAAGAAAATGTTGTTTTTTCATATTTGAACATTTCTCTGAAGTAAAGCTTTCTTAGATATTTACATTTTTCAAATTGAAAAATAGACTTTTTCCAAAAATGAACCAAAGTTGCTTTCAAAATGAGTTGGCAATTATTTTTGTATCAAATTACATCTTTTTATTTATTAATTCAAACAAACTATTGTATTAATTTTCTTTTATTTATTTGTAGTTTTAGAACTATTTTTTTTTGACAAGTAGTAAGTATTTATTAGAGTATATTGAAAATCTGACCCTAACAAATGCTTTGGATTTTTATACTTTTTTTTGTCTGAACCCCGTTTTGGGGTCACCCAAATTGCATTTTTGTGCATTTTTATGCATTTTTGTCCATTTTTAAGCAAATTTTCTGACAAAAATCAAGGTTATCAATCAATTCCTTGGATATAAAAACACAGAACTGAAATTTTTATCTCATGTGACAAATGCTTTAAATTAATTGCTTTAATATTTTACTTTTTTGTTCAAAAAGAATCTTCTTCTTATTTAATTTTGATTATATTTTTTTTGTTTTTTATATGAAAGTATTTTAACTCTGTTGAGTTTATTTTTGGTTTGATGCAAAAGTAAAGAACATTTCTGTACTGTGAGAGTTAACAAGAAAAGAACTGTTATTTTTTTAGATCCTGCAAAGGAGATTTCTAGTGACATGATGGACGATGTCGAAATTCGACATAAACCTTTCTACTTTCAAGACACTGAGGGGGCATGTGTTGTTCGTCACGGAGGCACGGTTGCCACCTCGAATTCCCGCGAAAAACTTTTTTCCCACAATAGCAAAAATTAATAACCACGAAAATTCAAATGGTACAAAATTTAAAAAAGATCACATGGCAATTAAAAGAAACCACAAAAAATCCCAAAGATATTTAAAATAACCACGAAAAAACTTCGAAAATAAAAAAAACCACGAAAGATCCCATTTTTATTAAAAAAAAACCACTAAAAATCTCTCTTCAATTAAAAATTACCACAATAAATAAAATCGACATAACCGCGATATGGTCAAAAATTAATTAAAAAACTAAAAAAATTAAAAAGAGCTAGTATATTTCGTCGTCATGTGTAATAATAATAGTGTAATAATAATAGTAATAATATTAATAAAAAATGTTTGTTAAATCTATCTTAAACCTGTATAAAGTTTACAAAAAGAGTTTCAATTTAGTTTTTAGTCTTTAAAAGGCAAAACACAATCACGAAATTTTTATCTTTTTAACAATTATTGCTCAGCACGCACCGCATCAAAAGCAAAATTCTTTTCGACTGAAAATCCGATGAACAACGAACATTTTGACAGGGTTTGACGTTTGATACTCGTTGTTCGATAACCAGCGAAGATTACGTCGAAAGCAACTCGTAATAAGGGCCAATCACAAATCCTTTTTAAGATATACCAATTTTGTATATTGATAAAAAAAAATTAATTGAAACATATTTTCCCAATTCATGTAATCATGTCAAGAGTGAATGAGCTTCCCACCAAACCAAAATAACCAAAATCTTAATGAATTCATTGCGAAAATCATATAGATGGGCTGAGACAATTTTGGCAATAAACAAAATATGAAAAATATACACTTTTTATGTATATATATTTATACATATTTTAACTGAAAAATAAAAATAAATTTAAAAAAAAATCCCACGTGAATTAAAAAAAACCAAACTCAATTAAAAAAACCCATAAGAATTCGCATTTCCCACGGAAATTAAAAATAACCACAAATGGGATTTTCCCACAAAGGTGGCAACCGTGCACGAAGGCATCAGTGAAATAATGTTTTATATTTTGGAGGGCCACTTAAAGAGGCCGAAATTCGAAACAAAAAGCTATTTTTAGTCCTTTACTGGATCTAAGAAATACATTTACTTTTATTTTGTTGCCGGAAATCGTTCCAAAATATACTTAACTTTTGCATTAAACAAAAATAAACCCAAAAGTTTTAAAAAATTTCATATAAAGAACAAAAAAAAATTATAATTAAATTATATACCAAGTAGATTATTTTTGAAAAAATCATCAAGTCTCTTTAGAGCATTTGTCAAATGGGATCAAAGTTTGCAATGCTATGTTTTTATATCCAAGGAATTGATTGATAAGCTTATTTTACTTTTTAAATCAATTTGCTCAAAAATGCAATTCGGGGGACGCCAAAATTAGTTCAGCCAAAAAGAAAGTATACCAGTCGAAAGGATTCTTTATATACTTTTTAATTTTGGTACAAGAATTGTGGGTTAGATTTTTCCAATACAAGTCGTTACACTATTGTGTTTATCAATATAAATATATTTCGACAGAACGTAAAATGAAGTTTTTTTTTATCTAATCTTAATCACAAACCAATGGCTTTTATCATATGCAGAGGCCCATCTGTAGTCAACAATTTTTTGAAAGCTAAGGATTAGAATTTTAAGCAACTCAAATATATTTTTCTTAAAAGACATATCATTTTCTCATTTTGTTACTCATTGCAGCAAGTCCTGTTTTTAAGGAAATCTAAAGTTAATCTCTCAAAAAAAAAAAATTGTACATAATAAAGTCCAAAGTTAGTAAATACTTTGAATTTTTGGGAAAAGTGATTTTTTTTTGCGAAATCTTAAGAATCTTTTAGGGATACCCTAAGAAACCATTAAAAAAAAAATTTTTTTAAAAAACTCAAAAAAAAGTTTCTTATATATAATTTCGGGTTATATAACCCAGTTTTGTAAATAAGTGTAGCATTGAAGTACAAAAAAAAATAAAAGTCACAATAAGAAGATTCATAATGTAATAAATTTTGCATAAAAAGGTCTCATATCTTGACCCAAAATGTTGTATTAGTATCTCCCCTCGAATGTTGGCTACAGGCCTGCGGCCATTTTAACCTAATGAGTCGCTTTAACTAAGTTTTTATATTTACTATGATTCAATTTTATCAATAATCGTTATTAATTCTTTAGTTTTTTTAACTCGTTTTAGTTAAGCTGGAAAGCAATGATATTTTCAAGTTTTTCTTTCTTCGAGTCTATCTTCATTCCAAACATTACAATTGCATATCGATAGAGACTTACCTTCATTGACTTACTCCTTTTCCTTTTTCGCTTTCCAATAACTCATAACTATGCTCGACTATGTTTTCCATTAGCTAGAAATGCCTTTTAATCATACAAGCTTTATTTTCCCACACACCCGCATTTGATCCCCCGACTTCCTGCCTCATTATTGCGCTGTTATTGGAGTTGTTGTTGTTGTTGGTATTGGCTTTGTTGTTGCTTGCATTTGCATGAATTTCGTTCGTTTATCTTTTATTTAACTGCTGCAATAGTTTTTCCACATTTTCTTTTAATTGTTTTTGTCTGCTCAAGTTGCCACACCTTTGTTTTCTTTTAGCAGTTTTGTTATGTTTTGTATTTTATTTTTCTTTTTACTCGTACTGCGTATTCAAATTTTTACGAATGTTGATTTTGTGTTGCTAAAATATGCAAATTTATCCGCACACTTTGTTGATCGAAGAAAAATAAAATGGTTTATTTTTGCTTTTTATTGCTTAAGGGATTCTTTTTTTTTAATTTTTTTAGAGGAAATTCTGTTTAAGTGAAATGCTTTGTAATCGAAGACTTTTTTTAATATATCTCGGTTTATTAAATGTTCAATTTTCTGGAAGATCTTTTGACTTGTGACTCATTTTTATGAGTCTTTAATAGCTTTTGTTCTGAAAACATAACCTTGTCTATTTGGTAGGCAAATATGTATTCTATGCGATCAATATCAATAATAACAAAAGTGAAAAATCTGCAGCGAATAAATAAACTTTCCACCTCAACGCCAATACCGATCGATATCCGGTAAAGTTCTATTGACAGTAAAAGCATTAGCAATATTTTTTTTTTATTTTGCGAAGCGATTATGCAAATATTGCTGCATTTCATATGCAAATTTTGTGAAAGTAAACAAAATATGCAAATAAAGGATCAAATGAAGGATGCGCTGCAAAGTTTTTACACCTTGAATCATAATACATATCCGGAAATTGCATGTGTGATCAACGTGACAATCAAGGCCTATAGCTTATAAGCAACAACAAACAATACGGCCAGGATCACAGCAAGAACAACAAAAACTACTTTAAACAGCGTGTGGCACACATCACTAAACACCAATCCAACGCCAAAACCATACCATATAAATAAATACATTCATTTTCAAATATCTTTCACTAGAAAGGTTTTTCTTTTGCCATATTTTTCAAACAGCACTTAAAACTATAGCCAGCTTTAAGTCTAGGGTTGCTTTTCAATCCTTTACTCTCTGCTCTTCAGCTCTATAAAATATGCAAATGAGTTTTTCACCGTCACCAAAGTTGAACAAACGCATTCGGTGAAAATTTTAATTCATTTACGTTTCGTTTGCAGCGTGTGTCATACACACAGCACGAACGAAAAATAAAAATAAAAATAAATAAACGATGCAAGGATACGTTCCTTTTATATCCTATAAGTTGCTGCTGCAGCTACAGAGGTCACATTGCCACCTATGCGAGTGATGAGAAAAAAAAAATTAAAAACAATTTTCAGTTTTTCTTCACATTTACTTGATTCGAGACTGGAAAATTGTGTGGAAATTTTTTAATTTTGACGCGTGCGCGTTTTATCGTAATTTCCCTGAGAGCACAGAAACTATTTGCGAGAGCTAATTTATTTGCTTAAAGGAAAATGGAAAAATTGAGCACGCGGTTAGGTGCAAATCTTAAAAGATGCCCGTATGATTTCGCTTGTGGGGAAGGCTTTGTATAAGCAGTAGTTGTTTTTGCTTTTTTTCCGGCGGTAACTTATTTTGGATGAAAATCAAAAAGGGTTAAACATCATAGCCGTCGGATTAACTATAGAGTAATTTTACAATTTTAAAATTTCTTCGCAATCTTATATATAAAAATGAGTGGCATACGTGAGAACGCTTATAACTCGAGAAAGGATCGTACGATTTGAGGTTCTATTTTTTTTTTTGTTGTGCTTGTATTCGCCCTAGGAAAGTTTTTACGTCAAGAAAACGGGAAAAAACTGGAGGGCGCTAAAGTGCAAATTACTTACAAAACTGCCAAAAACGCCTTTACTGCTAATACGACTAACATACAAATTTGTGTATAGGAGCTTTTAGATATGGTCATTGTTTCATCGCTTTTAAGATTTTTATATCTTTATCACAAAAGGCGCTATAGTACAAATCGTTTACAAAACTGCCGAAAACTCATAGCCTGCTCTTACGATTAACATAAAAATATGCATATTTTTTTGGTACAGAAGGATTTTGTGGCTTGTTATTTTGATCCATCTTGAACACCAGAAGTCGACGTAGCACTAATTCCTAACAAAACTCATGACCAGTTTAAGATTTTTTTTGCAGTTTTTTAATAAATTCGAATGTGCTCCCATACATCGCACAAAATTATGTCAACCACGATTGGCGATTTTGGCAGCGAAAAAAAAGGATGTCGATGATTTGAATTTCGTAATTCAAAATGCAATTGCTGGACAATAACATTCGTTTAAATCGATTGATTGTGTGACTAATCCGTACGAAGCAACCAATTATCCGACGGAGTTCCTGAATTCATTGGATTTGCCAGGATTACCACCACATATGTATATTATGATTTAGATATATTATCGTCATTCTGCGGAACCTCAAGAACCGAAACTGTGCAATGGAACAAGACTGGTCGTGAAGTAACTCAAGAATAATGTCATTCCAGCAACGATACTTAAAGGCTGATTCAAGAGGGAGAAATGCTTATTTCGAGAATTCCACTGATTTGAACCGATTTACTTTTCGAGTGCAAATGCATTCAATTTCCGGTTCGCCTCGCATTCACTATGAAAATTCATAAATCACAAGTCTTTTCTTTCAAAGTGTTTATATTCTCAAATCCCCACGATTCTCACATGGTCAATTGGCATGTTCGCGTGTTAGGAAGCATTCATCTTTGTTTATTTACTCGGTGACGTGGTAAACCGCAAAGCATTGAATTGATATGACATGACATGACCATATATCCAAACATACATCTTATACTTAGTTACAATGTCCAATTGTAATAAAAAGTTTTTATTTTACTTTTCCAACTCATAATTTTTTGTCCAATCATAATATAAACATGCCATTTATGTCTTAACAGAATCATACAATTTTAATCACTAGTTAGCCCGTGTGGAGTTAAAATGCCAAAATCAAACATACCTAGATTTTATTTTAAGCTTTTGAATAGATTTTCAACTGATCAAAATTTAAATGAAATTAATTTTGCCCTTTTTGCAATATATGCGGTATTACACGCGGAACGACGATATAATGTAAGCATATTTAATTTCAAACCCAAGTTTATTTTAAATATGCAGGAGTAAGAATATTTCTTGATTTTCAATTGAAAAATGCTTAAACAATAATGTTTTATTACCAGTTTCCAATTTCTTATTCAGTTTTTGTGTAAATTTTTAAAATGTAAAAAATTTTCCGACCCACTGTTTAGAAATCTTTTTTCAACTGTAAGAATCATTCCAGTATCACTTTGATATTGAATAAATCAATTCATAGTTTTAGCTGTGAAATTATAAAAAACTATTCGTCAGTATAAGTTTCATAAGTATTAGCCGATAGGTGACGCTAAATAAATACCACATATTTTTAGGCATATGCTGAAATTATGAAGATAAAAGGCAACATAACAACAATAATATGTAAACTTTAACTCCCTATAACAAAAAAAAAAAATATAAATTTTTAATAAATAAAAAGTTCAGTTTGCACATCTACAGGTTTAAGCCTATGAAACCATACTAAATTTGTTAAGATTGAACTTATACTTAAAAAGCCTTACGCCGGACAAAATTTACGTTTGCGTAATATATATAAGATTAACTTATATCATACATCATTGACTTATCGGTTTCCTTAACCTCTTTACATTCCCTGTAAAAAAATTATTCAAAATACTATTAGTTCCATTCAAAATAAAAATTATTAAAAATTCAAAATAGTTCAATTGAATTCAAAAAGATTTTAAATTTGAATGAAACTTTTTATTTAGGTGCTATGGGTCAACGTGGAGGTCACTTTACATATTAATGCTACCAATCCGACTTTTACCGTCCTCAAATCAAGTAAAATGCGATATATCAGACCAGATATGGTTTTGATCGTTACGCTAAAGAAAACGTCTGGCATGTATTGCTCGAATTGCTATTTGCTTAGACATTTTCAAATTTATCACAAACTCACAAAAGGATCACCAGCACATTCAATGAATTGGGGCAGAACAACGTTTGTCAGGCCCTCTAGTATTTTCAACATTTTGAAGAACAGTTAATTAGCAAGAAATATTTTTTGTAGGTTTTGATTTTTTCATTACTTATTCAAGGTTTATCTAACCAAGAGTTCAAAGGAACATGTTTTTTACTCTTATAGACTAGTTGCCGAAATAGAGAAAACGTGAGGAAATATCGAGCTTTTTTTTATTAGAGAAAATCAAAATTACACGTAAACTGAATTTTTGCAACTTAATCTTCTTAATGGTTTTAATTTATTATTTTTTTTAAAGGGGAGGTTTCAAATTCAGGCCCTATTCTCCTTCAGCTTGCTGTTTTTGGACCCTTTTTGAAAAAATTCTCATTTGAAAACGCAAAAAGATATTTGAATTTTGTTTTTTTTATTGAATTAGTAATGAATGAAAGAAAATAAAAAAATTTTTTTCGCCGCGATATCAGGGCTGTCCATAGATGATGGCACCGTCAAAGTTGGCCCTCAAAAAAAAAGGCATGGTGCTGGCGGCCACGATTCCGGCCCTCAGGAGCATCTGAAAAAAAAAATATAGGGTTATGATCAGCACAGATGTAATTCTGGCCCGTAGTAAAATAAAAATTTTGCGATTTTTTTTGACAAAATGGCGGCCACTTGAAATTGACAAATCGAATTTGGACCCATTTTTTTGTAGTTTAGTGTAAAAAAAAAAAATAGTAAAAAAAATCGCAAAATTTTTATTTTACTACGGGCTAGAATGGTGACAATTCTACGTCGATTAAACTTTGTTTCATCCAAATCGGTTCAGTAAAACTGGCGGAATCGTGGCCGCCAGCTCGAAAAATGTGGTTTCGAGATAAACGCGTTCAAAGTTTGAAGTTTATTTTTCGAAAAAAAAAATTATTTTATCAAAATCGGTTCAGAAGAACCGGAGAAAAGTGGCTTGATAGTTGGAAAGACGCGATTTGGACAAAACAAAACTCACTCTTTTATGAAAGAAAAAAACTGTTTTTGGAATACTTACCCAAATTATTCAGCGATGCCAGGTCCATATAAACCACCTTCTTCTCCTTCAAAAAAGCTTTGATCTTTGGCTCTTTGAGCTCTGCGAGCAATTCTGCCCTCCTTTGATGCATCCACAGCGTAAGCTTCCGAGTGGTTGAGGCGAAGTTCATCACGTGATAACGCAAAATTGTAGGCTTGGTTTCCAATGGCGATTCCCATCAACCTCATAATTTTGAGTATTGGCTGAAAACCATCGTTGAAAATGGCGGTTGCCATGTAATTTGCGATCTCCACTGTCCGCGCTCCAGCGTGCATATGTTTTGGTGCAAAGGTCCAGGCGATACTGTTGAAACCTTCATTGCTGTTTTGAGTCTCAGACCCGAGGCATCTACTCAACAACTCGTCCGATGACAGCGCTTCGTAGACGGGTTTTATCGCTTCGGCGACCTTTGGGTTGAGCGGATCGTAATTATGTTTAAAGTCATCCACGTTACCCTGCGCCACGGCCTTTTGATACGTGCTCCAGCTTGACTCACCGGTCGGGCAATTTTGGTGTTGGGGATTTTCGTCGGTAGATACTTTGTGAAAATACGTAGCCCAAACCGCATTCTTCATCTCTTCTAGGGATTTCGGATGACGGCGAATCGCCAAACCGTAGTAGGTCGTCAGTTCACTCATAAGCTTATCTGTCAGCTTTCCAGCGCCCTTGCCACCTATACCTTTGTTCTCCTTTTTGACTTTGCGCAGCCTGGACCCCATTCTTTTTTGAACGTGGCCAACGCATTCTTTTTTTACCACAGTGGGGTCGCCATCGTAGGGGTCTTCGGTGAGAATTGCTTTGAAAGTTTTAGAATCGCCGTCGCCGATATATTTTTCATACTTGACGCCGTGTTTTTCCATTGATCTTGCAAACATCTCCTTAACCGCATCGACTTCCATTTTTCCTGCGCTGCCTTCATGATTTTTACGGCATTCCTCTTCGTGCAACTCTTTCCAAGCTTCGAAACCCTCTGGATGGATATATTGCTGGGATTCCCAATATTTGCAGCTATTGCAAATAGCAGACTTGACCACAGAGTCAACAACTTTTTTGGTGTACTTGCCGATCAATGTCGTTATACCATAGAAAGATGCGAAGCCGCGTTTTTTCCACGTGCCATCGCCCGACACAGTCAATAGCGTTGGATCGCACCCTTCATTTTCTTCCATGGTGGCTTCTTTTTCTTCACGAACGGCCTTGGAAATAACGAAATTATAAACGGCCTCTGCAGCTGAATGCAAATTTTGAAGGCTGCTGTAGAACAAATTGTTGCTCAGACCTACTCCTATGTCCATAATGCCACAAAACATATCTATGCCTTTGGGACCAATGCCCAAAAGTCTCATGGCAACAACCAAGCGGCGATTTATTTCATACGATTTGCCGGCGAAACGTGATGAAGGAATAAGTCTGGTTGGGCAAGCGCAGTTCACAGCGATTTTGAATGCAACTCCATTCGGCGATGCTTTTTTGAATTTCAATTTTTCGTTGCATGTGGCAAAAATGACGAAAGTAGCAAGTGTTGTGAATACTGAATAGAAGTCCAAGATGCAATTCTCCAAATTGTTTTCGATGACAATATCCTCCGTGGGATTATTTTTGAATTTTTTGGCTGAAGTACTCGCAAACTCAGTGTCCTCTACTCTATCAAATTTATTTCCACGAAATTTGCGTTTTTTAATTCGACCGGCGCGAACATAGTTCACTTTGTTTACGGGTTTTTGACGTGTTTTATTACTTTTTTTATCCATTTTACCGCACAAAAATAAATTTTTTTCAAAACTGTACTTTTCCGCAAACCGTAAGCGCAAGCGTGCGTCCGCTATTCAACTCAATCGAAACTAAACTAAATGCGGCTTTGATTTCATATTCATTCATATGTTTCTGCAAATGTGTATTCAAACCTGTTTTTGCCTGTCCATTAACTATTCAACGGAATTCGGTGGTTAATTGATGCCGTTGCGTTCAAAAACTAAGCAACATAAAAACTACTCATTTTAGCGAAGACATGACCCCACAAAAATGGCCATATCTTCTAAAGTATTTCGAATTTCAAAAAACCCTTATAGGGTTATATTCTTAAATGTCCAAGTTATAAAAAAATGCAAAAAAAAGTCGAAAAAAATTTTTTGCTGAAAGAGAATAAGGCCTTAAGCTAGGATGTTAAGATGGAAACTATTGATCTTGTTGTATTTAACGCCTTTGTTAAAGGAGTCTATTTTATATCTGTTGTAAAAGTAAAACTCTGCTTTTTCTATTTATATTTTGTATCTGTTATAAAAATAAAACTTTTATTTTTTGACTTCGAATTGTAATTGTGAGAGGGCTAGATGTGATAAAAAAATAGACTCTAGATGAATTTATGAAAAGCACCCTAAAAATATTCCGATATCATTAAAAGTTTGCTTATTCCTCCACAAACGCTGCTTCAAAATTGACCTAAAAAGGTCATTCTTATTTGTTTTATTATTAAACAAATCAGATAGCAAAAACTTATACAAAAATTTAAAAAAAAATTACTACTTTCTAATTTTAGAAATTGACCTACAAAAGGTCATTTGCTTTATTAGTAAAGAAATCAGATTAGCCAAAAGTGATGCAAAATTTTTTTAAAAAATAGACCCTATATAACACCATCCTTACTTTAATAAATTGCAACTCGACAAGTGCTTAAAAATACGCAAAGGTTGGCCGAACAAATAAAGAGTAACTGGACGTCAAAATTTTGCTATGCGAATGCTTTTTTAATAGTAGTTATCTTAGCTTCTGCTGCAGAGTAATAATTCAATAGAAACAATGCATGTTGAATGATATTTGATTTAGTTTTTGGGGCATAAATTTGTACAACGACCGTAACTATTAATTTAATAATCTTTTATCTATTTGGAAAACGTTGATAAAACTATTTTTTGTGAGACTAAGAATATGATGGAAGCCTGATGAGCTAAGACTTCGAAAAAAATTATTTCATCACTTTTTGTCGAAATAAAATTGTAACGAGCGCAACGATTTGAAGTTTTGAAT
The DNA here is from genome assembly GCA_963920525.1 of Dichetophora obliterata. Classification (NCBI taxonomy): domain Eukaryota; kingdom Metazoa; phylum Arthropoda; class Insecta; order Diptera; family Sciomyzidae; genus Dichetophora; species Dichetophora obliterata. Next base: position 212,591,558 of record OY986437.1, on the reverse strand, counting down.
GTGTCTTTATTAACCCTTTCAATGGATAGGCTAAACTAAGAACAAAATAATTTTTTGGGGCAATATTCCTATCGTGTAGGTCCTTAATAGATAAAAATAGAATGCCTTCAGTTTTTACCTGCGCTACTTACGCTTAGCAAGCTTGTACACAGAAAAAATTGTTTTGCTCCTGGTCGGCACACAATTTTTTTTTTTTATCCCTTGAAGGTTTTTCAATCATCTAGATTTTGTTTAAACTCTCTTAATATTATTATCATTAAAGTCACAAAAAGATAAAAAACACAAATGTGATTTTTGTCCTGTTGATTTTTTCTTATAATATAGGCAAAAAAAATTGTTTGCTTTTCCTCGGCACAAAATCATAAATCCAACTGACTTTAATTTCAAATATCTCTCTAAATTTATTTATATAACATTGGTTCTTTTAGTTTTAATAGAACCAAACGATTTAATTTAAAAAAGCGTTGCAAAATAAAAGTAAAAATTACTTTCTGACGTGTCCAATATATTTGGCAAATCTACCAAAGGATTAATAAAATTTTTATTTATAAAATATATAAAATTTTTATTAATAAAATCTATAAAATTTTATTAATAAAATATCAATTGATAAGATAATAATAGTTAAAGAGCTTCCTTCTTTGCCGTAGCTTTCAACCTTGGTTGTGAAGTAAATTTGACAAGTTCTTACTACATTTCAAAAACCTGAATTAAAAAAATTAAATTTCATAAACAATGAAGAATTATGTTCGGGTTTCATAATATGCTATTGCCAAAATATACATTTTCGAAACTCAAGCCATATTTGGACTTGCTCTATATTCGTTGTATGAACAGTTTGCAGCTATATACTTTGGGATATAGTTCGTTGTATGAACAGTTTGCAGCTATATACTTTGGGAAATTTAAGCCCTTGCATCGAAATCAACTGAATATTGTGGCATTTTGTAGCAGAAAAGAATTTCTGTAAATAGCATACATTACTTCTAATCTTTTCCGTCAGAGAAATCTTTAACATTAGCTGTAAGACAATGACTGAAAACTAGAATTGTGAAATTCACGCACTGCGACGCATCTACAACTACCATAGGTTTTATTTTTTTTTTTAAAAAAAGATCAAAGGACCAACACATGCACCCTACTATACAAACAACGTTTGGTCTCTGATCTGAAGGAAAGGAATGGATTATAAGAGGAAGAATTGATTGGAACCTTACATGAATTATTAATTAAGCGGAGCAAACGTGGACGACAATTAAGATTACTTATATCCGAGGATAGTGTTATGCCTTAACATCAGCAAGCATTTCCATCGCTCAGTTGTTCCTGTCCTTTAATTCCACATTTTCCACAATTTAGTTGTGGATTTTATTTGTTTCAATAATTCTTAAATGCAGTAAAGAACAAAGCAAGCGAAAAGAACCATGCCCGAACCTGGACTCGAACCGGGTACATTTGAGTTGATAGCCTAGCGCACTCTTCACTAGACTACAAAGGCCGATTTAATAGAGTTACCTGAAAGTGTGATATACGTTTCGTGATGTTTCTAAAATTTCTTCTAAATCACGTTAAGTAAAAACTGTTAATTTAAATTTAGACTCATATAACAATTCATTATTAGTCTTTAGAGTAAAAGTTGTGTCACTTAATTGATGTGTCGTTTAATGCAACATTTTAAGTTCTATTAAAAAACTTATAAAATACATCTGGGGCCAAATTACAGCATCCGTGATCGAGCAAAATCGACAAAATTTAGCAGCACTTGTCTCGTCGTGCCATTCGTAACTTTGCTTGATCACGGATGCTGTAATTTGACCCCAGTTTCATAATTTAAAAAAAAAAAATTTCACAAGAGTTCCCATTTTGAAAGGCAACTAGGAACGAATTTAAGTACTTAGATTATAAAAATGGAAAAAAAAGTTAGGCCGGTAAAATGGATTTGTCTCAATGTGAAACTTTTGAGCTCAGCTTTCCCAACGTGAAGAGTGAACTATAAGTAAGTGCTTTACAAAATGGAGATTAATGGATATAAATATATGAAGATTGATAGAAGGATATATGATTGTAATAAATTAAAATTATTGGAAGCAATGTTTTTGCTTAAAACTATTTTTTACCATATTTGTATTTTTAAAATGTTTCACCTAAAAAATTGTTATAAAATAATTATAAATATATTTTCCTTAATCATCAGCAGTGTTTCCAAGTCAGTGCTTTTAGCACAATATCTAGTCTTTTTCGATGTTGCAAAATGAATTTTCATTTAGTGCTTTTCTATTTTAGTCCAAAATCATGACGATATTGCTCTGAATTAAAATAAATTAATACGTAAAATGGCCCAAACGCTTCACGTCTTTCATTAAATAAGGAGACAATTTTTTACTAAAAAACTCATGTAAATTGAAAAGTTTGCTAAAAAAAAAGCCTAAGTAATTCAACAAATATTTATATTTCTTTGTTTGTTTTTAATTTTTTATAAGCCTTTGGATATGGATACCACTTTTTTAAATTGGTTTAAAAATAATATTTAGCTAAAAATAAGAAAAAATTTTAAAACAAAAGTTTGAAATTATTTTAAATAAGTAAATTTTAAGAAATGCTTTAAAAATTATACATTAATAAATAAAAACTCCAATTCGAATATGGAAGAAAAATCTACGAAAATCTTTGTACAAAAATTCAATACTTCTTATACTTATACCAAGTTCATGCTCATATAAAAAAGCTGCTTTTTGCATTTTCGAACATGCTTTTATGAACTGCGTTCAAGGTGACTATACTGCAGCTAAAGCTTTTATTTTGATATTTCTGTGATGCAGCTGTCCAGGCTACTCGCTTTTCCTTTACCATTTTCTGGAATATAAAAGAAGTAAATAACTTCAATTTTTGTATTGTAACTAAATATATACAAATACTTACAATCCTATACTTAATGCCTTTGTTTATTATATTTGTTATTTTTAAATTAAACAAAAAATTAACTTCGAACTTCGGAAGAATCGACGAAACGCAAGGTGACACATACAAAAAAGCAGAATAAAAGGCGCATTAAGTTGCTTTTTTCTAGAGTTATTTGTATGGAAATAAGCTGCTTTTATGTTGCGCTTAGTTGCATTTTACAAAAAGCTGCTTTTTTCCCCAGCACTAACGGTCTATAAAATGGAATGGTGCATAATATTTTTAAATCTGAAAGATTATTGCAATAACATGATTAATTCTAAATTGCCTCCATGAGTTATACAGTGGAAGTGCCTACTAAAATGATAAAAACGAGTAAGCAATTATAGCATAGCAAGCAATTTTAAACGAGTAAGTAGAACAAAAAGTGTGTTTAAAATCATTTAAACAGCACGTTAGAATTAGGGATCCTGGACGATTTGAGCCCCTTTAAATACCGGGATTTTCTTTTCGGGATCCGGGAATTTTTAAATACAAAATTTCTATTACAAAAATTCATGTAAATGCACCATTTCAATTTAAGTTGATATGAATATAGAATTAGACAAAACTTTTAATGAGGAGGAAAAGATTATTAGGACGATGAGTGTGAATCAGTAGTGCAAAGATTTTGCATTGTTTTAGAAGAATTTGCAATATCTTTAGTCAGCTATGTATTTAAAAATTGTCAGATATTCTGACTTACGAAATAAAGCAGTCGTGATCAAAACTTACAAATTGCTTACAACTATCGTACAACTATTTCTCCAACTAGCATAGAATCAGAACGGTGTTTCTCATCAGGTTATATTTGCTATCAGCTTAATGTATTAATTAAAAAAAAAAAAGAAAACAAAAGATTTAATTTTGAAAAGTCTTTTCCAACCTTAATTTGTTTAATGCTATGTTCACACTGAAAGCTTAATGCGCATTTAAGGCATTTAATATATATATTTGTCCCTGTTACTCCTGCAACGAGTAAAGGACCGTTCGTAAATGAGGCTTTCGTTAATGTGCATTTAGCTCTTAGTGTGAACATAGCATTAAACACAAAAAAAAAAGACATGAAGACGGTGTTAAAAAAGAAATGTTTAACATTTATATAATAATACCTTAAACTGTTCTGTATTTTTTTATATTTTTTGTTCTTTAAGTTAATACAATTTGCTAGTCATTGATATTACTTAAGTTTTTTAATGTTTATTAACAAAAAGGTTATTCACAATAATGCGGTATCATGGTATTGTATTTTTTTGCCATAGTTGAAAAACACAATTATGAGCACCCTTTAAAATAGAATTTGTGGTAGGGAACCTCTGACTATAGCTTTTTGTAACTATGCAAATAATTTAGCAATCCAAATTGATATATATTATTAAAATATGGCATAAAAAATCTTAACATGCATTTTGAGCTTCTCTCATTTTTGCAATTACAAAATAACTGGAAACCCATCAGTTATTTATGGAACTTTAAAAACAACGTTCATTAAACATAATATTGGGTACTTAAGGGGTGGTAAGGTTTTAAAACTGTTTTTATGTTTCATTTTTTTTTTTTTTGTTAAATATCTCACAACATGTCGAGAGTATTGTGTCAAAATTTCAACTAAATCGGAACCAAACTAACGACGATACAGCGATTCAAGCGACCGGCCTTCATTCTGGGATGTTCGAGTATAAGAAACTTTAAATCGATCTTTCCGCAACTCACATTTTCAAAGTCGGTGCCCCTCATAACTTCAAAACTACTGCACCGATCCTATGGGAACACTATTTCTGTACATTATCTACAAGGCAACGCTTAGAGTTTTTTAAAAATTTATAAATAATTTTTATTTTACAATAACAAATTAGCGTTTTTCCCTTCAAAAAGTGTCCCAAAGAGTGAAAAATTTAAATTTGAAAAAACCCTCCCAGCGTTACTTGGGTAACACTATTACCTAATGAATGAACTTTGATTTTTTGATTCCATAAAATCCATCACTAAGTTATGAGGGGCAACGCAATTAAACTTTTTTCCGAGACACGTCAGAATAATTTCTGAAATTGCCGTATTTTTAATAATTCTTCGTGAAAATTTTATACCATTTTCTACGAGTGTCATTCTTTAATGTACAATTGGTTTTAATAAAGAGATTTTACCTGTATCGTCACAAAAAATTCACAAAAACATACCTTTCTTTGTACGAATTAACCTTACCCTTCTCCCCCCCCTCTTAAAATACCCACACTTTTGGTTTTTAGAGATTTCATGTAAAACAAAAAAAAATAAAAACCGCTCGATAAAGTGTGGTCTCAATACAACGGGTTTTTTAACAACACTGAAAACGACGCAATTGTGAATACCCTTAATGAATTTTATTTTATTTTTGTGGCTTTTTTTTGGCTCGGTGACTTTGGATTGTGCAGACATCTTTTTTATTGCTGCTAATAATTTTTCTATGCTAAAAAGCTAAAACGATTGGATATTGATTTAAGTCAATAATATTGTTACTTCCTACGAAACGGATGGTAAAGTTCACATTAAGAGGAGGCTCGGATTTGCTGCTCCGTTGATGGGCGAGGTTTGGCTGGATTAGCTGGGCTGCATTTGTTCAGCTGTGGGCGTTCTTAACCTCAAACTGTTTTTTTTTGGATTGTTTTAAGCGAACTGCTACTGCTGCTACGAGTTGGTTGCATATTTGGCGTTGACTATATTCCAGTGTTGCTAGTGGCACCTTGGTTATAGGATAGTTGATGTGGTATTCACTGCTGAGCGAGGGTTTACGAGATCGTGTTAGAGCGGGAGCCTCACCGTAAAGCGCAGGAGGGCGCTTCACTCGTTGGTTCAGCAGTGTTGGGCAAATGTCTGGCTGAAATAATGATGCCGGGCAACCTGTCTATTTTAAGCCCGAGGAAAACAGAAGCAGCGCAACAACTGGTGGAGTTTGCTGCCTCTGGTTCCATGACTCAACTTGCTGCTGGCAATTTCAAGGCCACAGTGGATATGGATGTAGTGGATGCAATCCATAATGACTGGCAGGAAGTGACAAAACGTTCTAGATGTGCGGTGTCCAGGAGTGGGTCAACAGAAGACTTGCAGGCACCAGCAAAAAAATCCAATAGATTCTCGATCTTCAATGAGGTAATTTTCAAGGAAAGAGGTGAAAAGATTCTGACAAGTGTGGGTCCTGCTACTCAAAGCAAGCCATCAACAGACGCTGAAAAGAGGGAAGTGACTGACGGCGTTGGAAACATCAACCCAAACATTAGGGCAAGTCAAATAAAGAGGGGTAAGTTTTGTCCACCGATATTTATCAAAAATATTGACGTTCGGCAGCTGGTCAAAGAGCTACGTAACAAAAATGTAGCATTTAAAGTAGTTAATGTAGGGCAAAAATGCAAAATATTTTTGGAGGATAAGGCGACTCATGGGGCTCTGCTCGAGCGACTTCGCGAAAGTCCTGGGATCCATGCCTATTCCTTTACTTCAAAGGAGGACATGAGTCTCAATTTGATTCTAAGAGGCCTCACATCCGACTATGAGGAGGAGGAGGTGCTTGAGGAGATTCTTTCGGTTTTTCCGGGAGGAGTAGAAAAGGTTACCAACCTGTCTACAATACGTTCCAGGAGGGATAACCGAAAATACGATTTGTTCATGGTGAGGCTCTCGCCAGGAAGATCACATTCTGAAATTTTAAAAATTAAAGTTTTATTTAATACCTGCGTTCTTTGGGAGAAACCCAAAGGTAACTCTGGCACGGTTCAGTGTAGAAGGTGCCAACAGTTCGGTCACATCGCGAAGAACTGTGCGAGTGACTATAAATGTGTCAAATGCAAGAATGAACATCTTCCTGGCGAGTGCGTCACCACGAAGGAAGCGGGTCTTAAACCTTTCTGCGTGAATTGCGGGGGGGACCATACGGCTAATTATCGTGGCTGCGAAAGGTACAAAGTTTACGCTCTGAATAGAAAAAAAAATATTCAGAAACTGAGAGATGCTCAAAAATCAAGGGCAAGTGAAGTATTTTTGACTCCAAAAACTCCACCTCCTTTAACAGTTTCCTTTGCGAGCCACTTTAAGGGGCCGGATGGTCCCCCACATAATTCACAAAAGCCTCATAGAAATAATGATAATGTTTTAAGCAAATTTTTTGATTTATCCAACGACTTGTTTGGAGTTAATGTTCAGAGTCTCCTGGGGAAAATCCAATGTTTTATGAATAACATTCATAACTGTGCTACGGTGCAAGAAAAGAGAATGGCGTATTTAGACTTACTAAATCAAATAATTTTAAACGATTCTTAATGCCAGCAAATTTTATCACTTTTAATACTTCATCGCTTATAGAATGCAGCAGAAGAATTGAAGTTCAAAAAATTCTTTATGCAAGCGACTGTAGTGTGGCTTTTCTCCAAGAGACTCACTTGAACAATAGACATAGGGTTCATGTGGATGGTTTTAGAGTTTTAAGAAATGATCTCCAGCAGGGGGTGGCAATCGTGATCAAAAATAACATTAAATACGAAACAGTTAACTTTTCTGATTTAAATATTGTGGGTTTGTTTTTATCGATTAAGGTAAGGATAAGTGGGTTCATTAAGAATCTACTTATTGGTTCTGTGTACGTCCCGACAAATAGCAGAGCTGATTATTTGCTGGATGATCTGAACAAAATTGAGAGTAAGGCTTTACTTTTTGATGGAGCAATCATTGGTGGCGATTTAAATGCCAGAAGCCCAAGATGGGGGGATAGTATATATAACTTTAACGGCAAGACCTTTGAGAGATGGCAACAAGCCACTTTTCCTTCTCTGACGAACATTACTTCGGAGACTCCAACCTTTCCTAGATCGTCTTCATTCCTTGACCATTTTTTAATATCTTCTCATTTGATTAATTTGCTTGATAATAATTTTTCTGTGAAAACTCTTCCAACCTTTACAGACCATTTCCCTGTGCTTCTTGAAATTTTTTTGGAAACAGTTGAACTCCCTTCAGTAGTTACTGATGTTTCAAAATCTTTTAAAAGAACAGATTGGGACCAGTTTAGGGAGGACCTTGACGTTAAGCTTTTAGAAGTTTTTCCATCCTATTCGTGCAACCTTACAAACAACGATATTGACCGAAATATTGACTCCTTCAATAATATATTGTTGAACACCTTGGATAGTCATGCAGAGAGGGTTCCTTTATCCTTCAAGAAGTATAAAAATCTTCCCACGGAAATTGAAAGCTTGTACAAGGTAAAGCACGTTTGGCAAAAGCGATTAAAAAATATTTTCCACAGCACTTATAATAGAGTGAACAGGGAGTACAAGGAGTTATCAGGCAGGATAGCTCTTTTAAAAAAGATTATTGCTGATAAGGTCAGAATTTGGGTTAATGGTCAGTTTAGGAAAAGGCTAGAAGGAATTGTTCCTGGTCCACATGCTTTTAAAGAGGTTTTTAGAATTATAGGCAAAAAGAAAAAGTTCTGCTGTGGGAGAGTGGAAGTGAATGGTGGTGTCATTACCGAGGAACAGGGAATTGTCTCCGAGTTCGAAAACCATTTTAAATCAATCTTTCAGGAGAGAGTTCCAGACTTTGAGCCCAACCTGGTAAACGAAGTTAAAAATAGAGTGCAGGTAGTTAGATCTCGCAAGCCTCAGCACATTTTTATATTTGGCAATGATATATCGGCAGTTTCACCCCCTGCAACAGGTTTGTTTACCTCACAGACAGAAATTTCTGAAATAATTTCTAACATGAAGGCTAAGAAGTCGAGTGGTCCTGACTTGATCTCCAATTTTGCTTTAAAAAAGATTTCTATATACGCAATTAAATTCCTGACTGTTGTGTTCAACAATTGCATTAACAATGGCTATTTTCCGCTGCTTTGGAAAAAAGCCAGAGTTTTGCCACTGTTGAAAAAACCTAATGATTATTCCTTGAACAATTTTCGTCCTATTTCACTTCTCTCTAACGTGGGTAAAGTTTTTGAGAGGGTCCTGATGGGGAGGTTGGAGTCTCCGGAGTTAATTCCTGTTGAGTACATTTCAGATCTTCAATTTGGCTTTAAGCGCAAACACTCTACTGTCCATGCGCTGCTGAAGGTCCATAATGATATAACGGTTGGGTTAAGGGAAAAAAAGTGTACGGTCGCTTGTTCTCTGGACGTAGAGAAGGCATTCGACAATGTGTGGAGAGAGGGCCTGCTCTCTAAGGTTATTTGTTTAAATTTTCCGGATCAGATCTTCCACCTATTGGACAGCTTTTTAACGGAAAGGAAATTCTTCATCCAAATCCAAGAAACTCGCTCTAATATCTGCGATTCTATGAGTGGGGTTGCTCAAGGATCGGCATTAGGCCCAAAATTATTTAATATTTTTATGTTTGATTTCCCACATGTTAGTTTAATTGATGATATCCCCTCATCTACTGGTATTTTATTTGCTGACGACACTTTTGCCTATGCCAAAGATAATTTCCCAGAAACGGCGCTAGTGAAGCTTGAAATTCATTTAGACAGAATCAATTCTTTCTATAAGAGATGGGGAATAAAAATTAATAACCGTAAATCAGAATGCATCTGCTTCAGGAACGCTAGCGGTAAGGGAAGAGAAGGAGTGGTAAAAGAGAGCCGTAATCTTTTCTTACGTATCAATGACATTTCTATTCCCTTTAAGAACGACATCAGGTATCTGGGTGTAAACTTTAACATCTTACTTAAATTCAATAAACATGCTAAAAATAATCTAGAAAAGGCTAGAAAAGTCTCAAATATTCTTATGCCGTTACTATATAGCACAAGTCTGCAAAGGAAAACTAAACTGCTTCTCTACAAAACACTTATTAGACCGGTCTTACTCTATGCGTTCCCCTGCTGGTTTTCTATCTCACCCACAGTCCTCAGGGATATGGAAAAATTTGAGAGGAAAGTTCTAAGACTATGTATTGGTATGAGCTTTGAGTCGAGAAATAAGAGATTTTCAAATGTTACAGTTTATAAAGAGGCCAATGTATCTCCAATTTCAAACTACGCACCTTCCCTTATGAAAAAATTCATTAACGAAATGTCTCACTCTGAGAACGACATCATAAGGGAAATCTACTCCTTACAGTCGAACATTCCTTGGTCAAACACTAATTATCACTCCCCAGTTGGAATTGTTATGGAGAATCTCGAGCAGACCCCTGATGGGTCACCTTTGTCCTACTTTTTGAAAACTCTCCCTGGACATAACAGGGGTTAAATTAAATTAAATTAGTTCTTAAATTAAATTCCTTGTTTTCTTTTAATTTTTTCTGGTAACATGGAGGACAAAACTCGCCGCTTTTTATTTGTACTGACATATTGCTGCATAGCATTGTATTTTATTGAAAAACTTCTATAATTATTAACGCTTTCAATCTTATAATTAGATCAATCTTTTTCCTGTATAATAGGGAAAATAAAACAACAAATACATGTAACTTTTTAATATTTATCCGTATGTAAGTTAAATGTCTGCAGCATTTCATTTTATACACATTCTAATTGCACTATTATAAAATAGCCAATCGAATTAAAAAAAAAAAAAAAAAAAAAAGTTGAAGAACGTTTTAAAGAATTAGCTTTAAAGATTTTCAAATAATGTTTATCAGTAAATATGTATCTTATATGTTTAAATACATCATTAACAGACGTTCCTGTTTTAGTCATGTAATATCAAATTTGCTTGAAGCTTATTTTGTATGTATTACTGTTAATTTTCCTCAATTGCAATTGTGAAAGATTCAGCGCGTTTTATAAATTAATTGTAAGTGGGTGTTCATGCTTCTCATGTCACACAACAGCTGTTTCTTTCTTTCGTTTTTGTTTTTGTTTGTTAGTCTAAATTGTATATACACCATGACAAACGTCAAATGTAATCGCCTATTACTCATTGAGCAGGAGTATAATATTCTTTAATTTTCTTTAGCCAAGTGGCATTCGATTTATTAAATTTATTAATAATGTAATGGTTTGAGCTGGCCATACTTTTACAGCCGCTAGTTTGTTATAAAAATTGATATTGTTTATGTTAAATACTAAGTTGTATAATCGTTGTGAAAAAAAAAAAAGTCTCAATAAAGTACTACTACTACTACTTATTTTTGTGGCTTTATACATTAATTAATTTATATATTTTTAGTTTCAAGTAATAAACAATAAAAAATTGTATTAAAAACGTTTTGAACAATTTACTTCTTAAAGTTTTCAATCCCGAAATAGTCCCGGGATCACGGGAATGAAATTTTCAATCCCGATAATTCTGGAACCGAGAAAAGCTTCCGGGATTGGACTCCCTAGTGAGAATATTTTTAGAATTTCTTAAGAATTTTTTAATTTTTCAAAACATGGTCAAATCCAAAAAAATCTAAAAGCATGTCCAAAAATTTTGAAACAAAATACACGTACACTCAGCTCTTTTCTTTTTCACGGTAGATAGTCCCTACGTAAAACGTGTAAAAAAGATTCGTGTAAGAAATACAAGCGACATATGGTAAATTTAGGAATGTGTTCCAAATCTTAACAAAATCGTGGCAGTTGAAAAGATTTTAAATTTTTGCCCATAAGACCGTGCCAAAAGGTAATGATTAAAAAAAAATATACCATTATATTAAACAAAAACAATTAATTTTTATTAAAAAAAAACAAAATATAGAAAAAGTAAGAGCACAACGTATACAAAGACTATAGAAATTGGGTGTTCCCCGAAACTTTTAAACGTATACTAGTGGTCGGCAAAATTTTAAAGTCACTAACACACTCGTGTGGGCATATAAACCGATCATTTTTGAATACAGTATGAACATATCTGGTAAATCATTTTTTTTTTTCATAGTGCAAAACCTTAAAATTCGTTTAAAAAAACTTGTTATATCAAAATCGTGCAAAAAAAGGCCGTGCAAAAAAGGGTTGAGTGTATTTCTTTGATGATTCGAAACAATTTTTTAACTTTTTTTTAACTTTTAAAACTTTTTAAAAGTTTTAGTTAATATTTGAATAATGTTTAAAGTCTGCATTTTTTTAGCACTTGATGTTGCAATAACGATTCGCAAATTGTTGGAATTACAGTGTACAAAGACATTTACTATTCAAAAAAAAAAGTTTTCGTAATCTTTTTTATGTTTTAAAACCCTCTCACATTTCAAAACAATTTTTTAGCTCTTAAATGTATGTTTTCTGTTTTACGTAGTTCATCGTTTTATATATTTTTTATTTCATTGATAAATTTATATTTTATATATTATGTATACTGAACTATTTTTTGGAAAATATCTTTGAGGTATTTACAGAAAGATATTAAAACGATATCAATAACGATATTAGAAACAAATTATAAATAGACAATATTGAATAACAATGACATTTTTATTGTACAGACACAGAAAACGCTTTTAATTATATTACTTCAAAGAGCCTGGGTACACTTATTCTTTAAATAAAAAGGTCATATTTCTTTTTATTTTACATATCCTAAAATCTTAATGTCATCAGAATATTGTTGCTGAATCAGAGAAAGTCTCCGAATATCTGTAGATGCTCCCATTCACTATCCAACTTTAAAATAACGAACAAATCTTACAACAACTCTTTTGCAGCAAGCTAAATTGCAAACGCCTGATCGAAAATATTGATTTCGCAAAGTATTGTATAAAGAAAGCACAATAAAGTGTTGTTAGAAGAATAATAATAAATAGTATACGAATTCAAACACTAAAAAAGAAGATAATAGATTTGTTTCCGTACTAACTTCAAGTGAAGTTCGATAAAGTTCAATCTGTGAGAGTAACGTCAAAATGTGAGAATTTGCAAAAAAGTACGGAAACAACTTCAAGCAAGTTTTGAGCAGAACAGTTGCTGTTGCAAGAAGAAGATTCGTGCTCAAAGAAATTTTTCAAGCAAAGTTCAAGCTAGTTTCGGGTAATTGCAATAGAATAGAGAGTGACATTCAGCTTGTTCTTCTTCTCTATCGAGCTTGAAAAATGTGTAAAGAAACGCTTTTAAGCAACTTCAACTTACTTGAAGTGTGTACGGAAACATACTTAATGACTCTCAAGAAAGTGCAAATGAAAAAGCTCTCATTAAAAAATTTCAAAACCATTTTCATCAATATTCAGTGAATGCAAAAATGCAAATTATGCATTGACAAAACAGCGGTAGTGGTCAAAACACAATAACTTCCCACTCTAGAAAACTTTTGCCAAAAAGCAGACAGCAAAAAAAAAAACAACAGAAAGTTATAAAAACCGGATCCTAGGCATGCAGGACACAAGTGGACGATAACAGAAAGTAGGGAAGGGAAAGCCTCCAGAGCCATCTAAACGAATAGGACCAAAGAGAATAAAAAATATGAAAACTTTAGTTGAAAAAAAAAAAATAATAATGAACTAAACTGCACAAAGTAAAGAAAACTGGAGAAATTTTGGAGTGTGGCAAGGGAGGTAGCAGCAACAACAGCAGCAAGCAACAAAAGAAGGGAATTAAGTTTTGAATGAAGGACGAGTAACAGCAACAACAACAACAACAACAACAAGAGCAGCAGCGACAAACAATGAAAGGCAGGCGACGGCGGCACAGCGAGGCTCGATAGAAAATTCATTTACTACAAGCAATAGTAGCAACAACAACAATAGCAACAACAACAACAACAACAACAACAGCAACAACCACCAAGGCTACAGCATTGGCGTTGGCCAACTGGACAAGCAAGCGCTCAGTTTCGGTAGCGGCCAAGCTAAAAAGGACACTATCAAAACATAGCGGAACATGCTTGGCTTGGAAAAAGGAAAAGAAAATGCAAAACCAAAACCAAAACAACTGAGAAAATTCCGAGTAAGGGAAAAACGAGACAAAAGAAAATAAAGGAAATCTTAAGCAACTGACTGGACATTGAAAACTGTGAAAAACTTGCCAACGTCAGTTTCGTATTGCACGCGCATAAGGACGAAATGCTAGGCAGCAGGATTGTGAAAAATTAAGCAAAATATTTAATCAAAATAACTTAAATAATAACGGAAAATAATACTAACAAATAAAAAAATAGTTACAGGAAAAATCATTAATCAAGAACAAAACTCAAGCAACACCTTGGCACACATGCGAGCAACATTCGTCCGTCCAGCTTGAGCTGTTGTTCGAGCTGCGAAAGACATGCAGCTAATGCCCGTGTGCAGCCTGAGTGTGTGGATGGAAAAGCAAGCAAGGATAACGCCGAATGCATAAATAATTTAGTCAAAACAAAAAAAAAAAAACAAAAAAAAACAAAACAAATAAAAAGAGTTGTCATTCGGTGCGGTAGCTGTTGTTGTTGATGATGTTGATGTTGTAGTTGCTGTGGCTGTTGTTGTTGTTGTTTTTGTGAATACGAATACATGTACGCTGCTGCGTTCTTCACTCGCATGGGATTTATTGTCGTCGAGTCTGAGCAGAGCACGATGAAAAAAAAGGGATAAATCATGTTGGAACCTACCGACATTCAGCACAAATGCAGTTACATTTACAGTTACACACACATACACCCACACGCACACATATACACACGGATGTAGCTTACATACACGACATATCCCTACGTCTCCTATTGGAGCAATTTTACATTGCCGCACGCATGTGTTTATATCCTTGCTCGTACATCTTATTGTGTTTGTGTGAGTGCGTTTAAAATTTTTTTGCACAGATTTTGCGCGTTATTTTTCTTTTTAAAACCCTCGTGCTTAGAATTTTAGAAATCTACGAGTAAAATTTTGTTGTTGTTATTGTTGTGAACATGTTTTTGATATCCTTGTGTTGCTTTTGTATGGGCGGAGTAACCTGTGTGAACAAAAAACAAACTCAAATGCAATGAATTTAAATCCTTTCGTCATTAAAAGTATGTGTTTGCTGGACACATTTTAATTGCATTGCATGGACAATTTTCTTCGTCTTCTTCATCTTGTGTACTCCAATATCTGCGTTGGTGTAATTTACCGACGGTAAAAAAAATATTTTCAAATTACAGAAGATTGTTTGGATAGAGAAGTTATACTTTTATTAAAATATTCATTAACTTTAAACTCTCGATTAATAAACTAAAATTCATTAATGTGTGTTAAGGGCAGTATTCCATTTTGGATAACACTAAGCTAAATTTATTCGAATTCAAAATCAATAATAACCTGGCAAACGGAATTTTAATCTACACGTTATGTTAACTCTTTTAGTCTTTGATTCAGACTGTGTATTTGTCATTTAATGTGTGGCAATATTGATAACTTCATATTTAATGACAAATTTTTCACATTGCATGTGACATAGTTAAATGACAATAAATCAATGTAACAGTGATTGTAAAATTAGAAATCGCAAACTTATATCAATTTTGTTTGATAATCGTTAACACTTTTGTTTAAAAATACTGTATTATGAAGTTTGGCCCTGATAGAAAAAACACGGTTTGTTCAAAACAACTTTAATAAATTACACTGGTTTACAAATTTAAATTTTGAAAAAATACCAAGAGCGGCATATATGCGGGCGTGTTAATTTTGACCACCTTTAATTATTGCTATAATATTTTTTTCATTTGTACAATTTTTTAGATAACGGTTCTTTTGTGGTTTTCAAGACAGGACTTTATTAAAATTAAATTGTAGCTCGATTGAAAGAAAAAGCATATTGTTGGGAAAGTAAATTAATTATATTTTTATTTGTATATTATTTGTTTTTATCGAGCAGAAAATGATCAAGTTATAGCTCATCACAGTTCTTAAAACTTTTACGATTTAAAAAAAAATTAATTTTCAATTTTTTTATTTTTTAAAGAAATAGTGAAAATCAGGAACATTTCTTTCAACATATAGTTTATTTAATTATAAGTGTTTTAAGTCTAAAATTACCGAAATTGGATGAAAAATACATTTTTACGAATTTTTTTGTGAATCAAGTAATTTTTAAATTTTACTGCTAACGCTAATGTTTATTCGAAATATTTTAATCACTTGCACTTTTACTTTTTAATGAGAAATTTTAATCTTAATGAGCTATAAAGTGACTATTTTCTCGAACGAAACAAGCAATATATGGATTCATATGGACTCATCCAGGTAATAAATTTACCTTTCCAGCAGTGTGATTTTTTTCTTTGAATCGAATAGATAATTTTAGCTACAAATTAAGTCGAGGCATGAAATCATCACAAATGAAAAAAATAGCGGTATTTGTGTTCAGGAAATTAAATTGAACATACCCATATATATGTATGCCGTTCTTGGTATTTTTAAGCTGTAAAGCAGTGTTATTATTGGCATATAACTATTTTATTTGGACTGAACTCATTTGTTCCAAACATCTTTAATCAAATTTTATTTACTCAAGTTATTATCTAAGAAGTTCAAGTGAGATAAACTTGAAAAAAATGTTCCTCAAATTATTTTTTCAAAATATTTAATGTTTTAAAAAAACTCTATTTAACCCTGGATGCGCTTCGCTAGTAGAATCGACTAACAATAAGTGTTTTATGCAATCTTTACCCATATTTAAAGTTATTTTTATTGATATCTTTAAGAATTTCATTGATCTCGTTAAAAATGCCAAAAAAAAAGGTCACTAATACTTTTGTTCGAAATACCCTATTTTACAATAGGGGTATTCACACTGACTTGGGTAGTTGGGTATGGGTAGACTGAGTACTTTTTATTATTGCGAGCACCCTAAATTGCAGTTGAGTTATTTATAGAATAGTTTTGGGCAGTGCTACATGTTTGTTTGATCTCCCCGGTTTATGTAGATGAGTGACAGCTGGAAAAGGGTAGCCATCATTTTTTGTCTTTTAATGCGCGAAAAATTTAGGCCATTAATTGGGCTTAAAAAAGTTATTCTAACGTTGTCCTGTCACATACCGGCTTACTGCCACATAAGAATTTTCATGCCAATCGGAAGAAAATGTCAATTTTTTGTATATCTGAACTGGCATAACTGTAATGTGACTACGCCCATTTTCAGTTCAGTTTCCGAAAGTGACTATATGCACTAATTTACCAAATTTTAGTTTAATACGACCAAAACCGTCTTTTTATTGGTTTGTAACCGGTAAAAGGGTGTTTGGAAAAATTTTCCTAAGCTATCTCGTAGGCGAAACAAATTGACTGCTAAAATTTCAGCGAAATCGGCCCAGTAGTCAATTTTAATGATTTATGAAAAAGTGGGCGTTGCTGTAGAGCAACCATGCCCATTTTTAGTACTGTTCCCGAATGTAACCATATAAACTAAATTACCAAATTTAAGTCTTATATGACCAAAATTGTCTAAAATGAAGTATTTTTATTGATTTGTGGGCTGTAAAAGAGGGCGTGGACATCCCTGATTAATACAGTTTCAGAAAGTATCCATACCAGGGAACGAAAATAAACTCTAACGTTTCGTTCGATAGAGTAGTAAAGCGTTGATTGAGAGAACTGAACATTTATGTTGTGTAGCATTCATTACCAAGGTCATTATTTGGTTGCGTTCAAGTTTGCATACTTGAACATAAACATCATTGTTCCGTAGTATAATCTAAACTAAATAACCTTATGAGAAGCGTTGTTTGAGAGACTGAGAAAGCAGAGAGAAAAACATTTTATCTTTGTTCAAGCACATGCTGCGTATCAAGGGCGCATTCAGTTTTGTAGGTAGCATACATTTGCAGGGCGCTCTTGTTTTAGTATGAATAATCAAAGCATTTTTTAGCTATTCAGTTTATTTCAAGAATGATAGAATACAAAGATTGCGCCGAAGACAAGAAAATGAGTACAACAAAATCGTCGTTCTGCGCATGTGCGTCATAATATCAATGCTGTTTTTGGAGAGCGATCACTTTGCATACGATTTCTACACAGAAATGAAAATTGCATACATTTAAGTTTGTATAATAAAAATAAAAGAAATTAGAAGCAATTTATTGGAACGAGAAGAGGTTAATTTATTAAGTACTCCTTTGCAAACATTATTTTTACTTTTATTTTATTACAGCCAGAAAACAGCTTAGTCAAAACAAAAATTTGTCTGAGAAACCAACTTTAATGAGCATTATTTTTTGACTTGGATTTTATAAAAATATTTATTAAGAGTTTAATTGATGTAGTTTAAATGTTCCCAGACATTTTATTTCCATTAATTTACCTGTGAATTGAAAGGACAAATAAATGATATTTCCAAGTTTTTAAATAATGAAACAAATTTTGTTAAGTTAATATATGTTTTTATTTTTGTTTTCGTTTGTGTGCGTTTTCTACAATTTCTTGGTGTAATTTTTGTTTTTATTGCAAGCATCAGGTTTCTGAAAAATATTTGTTTGCTACTGTTACCACAATTAGCAGCTGAACACTTCATTTTTTAAATTTTAAGTTAAAAACTGTCAAGTATACTTCGATATATACACAATTAAATAAAACACAACCGATCGCAGTACGTTTCTCAAAGAAATAAAATATTGTGACGTAGTCAACTGAACAGCTGGTTGTCAGACTCCATTAGCAGAAGTAACGGACCTGCGCAATTTATTCTTGAGTTTATTTATTTTTATACTGTTTCTAACGCCCATAAAAAGGCGTGTCAGGTTTAGAAAAGTATATTATATATTCTTGATCAGCATCACTAGCTGAGCCGATTTATTCGTTTCCGTCCGTTTGTCTGTCTGTCACAACGACTCTTTTTTTAACGCAGCTGCTAAGAAAATCCCAGTTTATTTTAATAGTGCGTGTTATCACTTTATGGCTGGAGAATTCAGAAAATAAAATATTAATTTTTCTTTGTTACATGTAAGTAAGTACACTTATATAATTTTTTTATAGAATTTAAGACTACTGTTTAATGTTAATGGAATTGTGTTTCAATTGTACATGTTAAGGTCATGAAATCCCGTACAAATAACTTTTTTGAAGAAAGTTTTGTTTGTGTATCTAGTTATTCCATTTTAAACAAACTCAGAAAAAAGTTGAACTTTGAAATAAAAAACACAGGTATTTGTTTTAAAATCTGAAATTTCGTTAGTTTTAAGGAAATTTTTTCTTTAAACAATATTCATTTATTGCATCTATTTCGCATTTATCTCAAAAAATTAAGAATTTGGATTCAAAAGTTAAATTTTATTCGTTTTATTTTTTATATTGATTTTAAAAATGAATTACACACTCAGACTAAAATCAAAGAAATTTATTTTTTCAAATTTTTTTTGTAATGGAAATTATTTTTTCAGAAAGAAAGAAATTTTCTTTAAAGGAATAAACTATTTCTTTGTTTTGAAATTTATTTCTTTATTTTAAAGAAAAGTTTCCATTTAAAACAAAAAAAAAATTGCGCTAAAACAAATATAATTTTTTTTTAATATTGAGTAAATGTTCTTTGATTTTAGTATGCTTATTTTCTCAGTGTATAAATTCATAAAAAAATGTTTAGCTGGATCATAAACCGCGTAGCAGTGGGTTAAGATTCTATTTAAAAATAAAGATGAAGTTAGAAAATTAGCGGCTCGGGTAGAAACAACGCCAAACTCCCATACAAAATCACTTTATAAAGTTTTTTTTCTCTTAAAAAGTCTCAAAATTTATTTAAATGACTTGAAATTTTTACAAACATATGATTCGATATTTAAAACTGACTATATTCATCACTATTTTTGGAATGTAAAACAATCTTTATAAAAAGTACTTAGATTTTTATAATAAATATTAGAAAAGAGAACATCTAAATGGTTTAAAGTTATCTTACTGACACTTCAACGATTTCACTTCAACGTTTCTTAAGTCCTTTCAATGGCTATGCTAAGCCGAAATAGAATTTTTTAGGTTAATGCTCCTATCATAACGGTCCTAAAAAGATGAAAAAACATACCTTTGATTTTTACCTGCGCTACTTACTCTTAATTTTATTATCATTTTAAAATCATTTTAAAATTTAAAAAATCCTCTTAATTTTATTATCATTTTATTGTCATGAAAAGTAAAAAAACATTAATTTGATTTCTGTACGGTTGGTTTTTCTTACAAAATAGGACAAAAACAAAATCAAACTTTAATGTCAAATATCTCTCCAAATTTATTTTTGTCATGTTGGTACATTGTTTTTTATAGAACCAAATTAATTAAAAAAAACCGTTGCAAAATAATATTAAAAATTGCTTTCTGTCGTGTCCAATATATTGAACAAATTCACTGAAAGAGTTTATATATGCCTTAGCGCTCGACCCTTCCTGTTCAGCAAGAACCGAGTGCGGCCCCTTGTGAATTTTACTATATTAGTGCGAACTAACACAAA
Source organism: Dichetophora obliterata (assembly GCA_963920525.1). NCBI lineage: Eukaryota > Metazoa > Arthropoda > Insecta > Diptera > Sciomyzidae > Dichetophora > Dichetophora obliterata. Next base: position 212,571,358 of record OY986437.1, on the reverse strand, counting down.
TAAGATGATTGCTGAACTTTCATGGAATTACACCGCACAGTGGTTCCATCCCGTATTCATATAGGAATAAAATAGAAAGATTCGTCATTGAAAAATAAAATTATGCGTGTGAGTTATAATTAGAAAACAAACAAACCTGCCCCAAACCGCACCTACTTTCCATGTAACACAAAAACTATGAACGCTACATACTTTTGTTGTAGATATAGTAAAACAGCTCTTTAAAAAACTATACGAATTTATTTATTCTTTTGTTCGTTTAAGATAGGTTCGTAGCCAATTATTTTAAATGTTAATATTAACTTTAAGATTGTAAGCAAAATACACTTTCAATTCATAAGGAATTACATTTTTTAATTTAAGCTATATAAAAACAACTCTGTCAAAAATAATATTCGCATCTATTTACCCTTTTGGTTTCTTTTAAGCAGGTTCGCAGCCAATTGTTTTAATTTTAATATCACCTTAAAGGCTTAAGGGTTATAACAAAATTGTAACAAAAATTATCACGAGAAAACTATTTAATTCCACGTTCACACCACTGTGCAACTCTTCCTGATTCTCAATGCTATGAATAGAAAAACATGACGCAATAAAACAAAAACAATTCGACAGTGTTAGCGTCAGTGTTTTGTGAGACACAAAATGAGAGAGAATAGCCTTCGTAAAAAATATCGTATGCCGAATGTGTTGAGTAGAGAGTATGCAAACATAATTATAATGTAGTGTATGCCATGCTGTCGAACGATACAGAATAATAACATTTATGTTCGTCTCGATATTAAAATATCGTTCGATTTATTTTCGTTCACTGATCCATACAAACTAAATTACCAAATTTAAGTCTAATACGATCAAAACCGTTCGAAATATAGCATATTTATTGATTTTTGGGCGATAAAAGGGGTGTGGTCTTTTTTATTAAACGATATATTAACTTGATTAACCGAGATATTAACAGATATTGTTAAATTGGTTGTCTTAGGTGTTACCGTTCCTCAGATCTTAAGAGAAACCGCACGAACGATTTTGTATATATAGAAGGGCGGTAAAAGTAGGCGTGGCAAAATTTATATATCTAGTGACCACCACTTGGTCTCATGGCAAATATAAACCAAGTTCCATTATAAAAACATGCACAACTCAGGAATTATAATTTCTGAATAGTAAGCGTAGTTATAGTTCGACCACGCCCATCGATGAATGAATTATCGATAGTAGCCATATGAACTAAATTACAAAATTTTAGTCCAATGCAACCGAATTCGTCTGTACTCAATTTGGCAAGAAAACAATCTGCCCAAACAAGTCAGGGGGTCAGCTAGAGTAGATTGGTAGATGGTTACTTGGGTAGAATGGCACTTTACAAAAACAAAATGTACGGCATTTTCCAGTCTACCCAACTACCCAAGTCAGTGTGAATACTCCTAATATGATTTTGGTTTTTGTTTATTTAGTAGAATATACATATAATATGTCAAAAAAACTTTCACTTTATTTAATTTTATTTCTGCTTGATCTGTGGTTAATTTATCCCTTTCAAGGCTAAGCTAAACTGAGAACAAAATAATATTTTTTAAGGTAATAGAGGTTGTTTTTATAGAGTGATACAAGTTTAAATCATAATAATATATTTTAAATATCAATAAGCGGGCTTTATTGGATTAAAAATTGTATGACATTAATGTTTAAATATGATTTCGGCCATGTGGCCGCCTCGGCTGGCGCGTACAAGGGCCAACTCTTCGAATATTGATTTCCAGGTGTTCAATTGTTTGTGGTTTATCGACGTAGACAAGTGACTTTACATAACCCCAAAAAAAAAATAATCCAATAGAGTTAAATCACACGATCTTGATGCCAATTAATGGAGTCATTTCGCGAAATTATTTTTTTATGGGCTGGCGGAGTCATTGGCCCATATGTCTTCAAAAAATGATGATGGTCAGAATGTTACTGTCAATGGTGAACGGTATAGGAACATGATTCGAAGTTTTTTCGTACCTCAATTAGCTGGCATTAATCTTGCTGATATGTGGTTCCAACAGGACGCAGCCACATGCCAGCCGCCAGCCCATAAAGCGTAATTTTCTGTGCATGTAATGGTGTTTCGACAAAAGCTTGTGGATTCTCCTCACTCCAAATATGAAAATTCTGTTTATTTACGTACCCATTCAACCAAAAATGGGCTTCATCGGAAAATAAAATTTTCCATGGAAATTCAAAATCAATATCAATTTGTGCTTCAGCCCATTCGCCAAATTGGCGGCGCATACGATGGTCGTTTGGCTTTAATTCCTGCACAAGTTGAATCTTGAAAGGTTTTAAGCCAAGATGTTTTCGTAAAATCTTCCATAAAGTGGAAGGACGCAACCCCAGTTGCTGAGAACGGCGACGAATTGATTGATTAGGATCATCTTCAATGCTTTCCTGTACAGCGGCTACAGATTCTTCAGTGTTTGGCGTCTCACGGGATGCACATTATTAGTAACAACAAATGTGGTCCGAAAACGATCTATTTTTCTTCGAATTAGCAGCTCTGAAGGACGATTATGTACGCCATAAAATGGACGAAGTGCACGATAAGTTTGACGAACAGAACCATTATTTTGATTAAAAATTTCCACAATTTGCACGCGTTGCTCTAATGTAAGTCGATCTATTATAAAATGTCAAAGTAAACTAAACAAAAAACAGCTATGAGCTGTTGTGGTCAAATAAAGCAATGATGCTAACTCAAAGTTGTATCACTCTATAAAAAACACTATCGGTACAAAATCTTGTTTTTTAATCCCTAGAAGGTTTTTCAACCCTTTGGATCTTGGTTTTTTAAACGCTCTTTATATTTTTATCATTAAAGCCATAAAAAGATAAAAAAGATAAAAATAAAAATGATACCAACCTTAAATTGTTTTTCTTTTCTTCGGCACAAAATCGAAAATCCAACTGACTTTATTGTCAAATATCTCTTTAATTTTATTTTTATCATGTTGACTTTGTTGATTTTTATCATGTTGACCACTGAAAGGGTTAATTATAAGTTGGTGTTAGTCGATTTGACTAAGAAAGCCCACAAATACGATGCAAATAAAATGCAATGCACAGCCAGGGTTAAAACAATAGTACATGAAAATGTTTTACCATTTAAAAAACTTAAAAGTTAATGCAATCCATTTCCGCTGCGTCTCACGTAAATTTGACGCAATCGTCCAACAAAGTCGCTAGACTATAAGTTTTAAGTAAATTTTAGATGATTTAACCCACAGGCAGCATTTATTAAATCCTTTGGTGAGCAAGATAACATAAACTGAACACAATTTTAAGTCTTTGGAGACTTTCTGTAAAAGTGGAACAACTGCCATAGACGCACCTTTGTAACAAAATAAAAAAGTCCGATTACAGTTCTGCATTAAAATGTCATCACCGACAAATTTTTACAAGCTGGTGTTTTCAGCGTAGAGAGAATTTTCGTTAAATTTTTTGTTCTCTCTCATCTTGTGAGTCATAAGCTGCATACCTACTGCCATCATCGCTTACTGTGCAATGCAGATGTAATCAGTGTTTTGGCGGCAATGTTTGAGCAAATGTAATTGAGAATTGTAAACAGTTTAATGTCAGCAGAGAGCTGGTGGCCTAACATAAATATTTATTCAATTGAAAAAAATTCTGTCTGAGCTGGGAATTAATCCCGGGCTTATCGCGATTTCTTAGCATATGAGCCACGCATTTAGTTGATTTGTTATTAAGACTTATTTTTCGAATATCAATCGTCATTTGATTAATGGAATTATTTTGTAAAGCCTTGTATGTCTTTCTCAGATTTAAAATTCAACTTGAAATGTATGTTTCTGTACAAATTGGATCTAGAATTGCCGATCGATAAAACTATTTGCCATCTTCCTTCATGTACGGATAGGAAAGTAAAAACTTTTCTTAAGGAGACACAACTAGTTGGGTCGTTCAAGATAATACTCCTGATGAGCCAAGGAAGGGCTTTGAAAGATTTTTCCAAAAATGGAGGATGTTGCAATTCAAACTTACTTATTTAACCAAACTCGCACTCATATTTTCAGCAACAAAAATTTATAATCGTTAAAAAAAATCAGGAGGAAAATTATGTACAGAATAAGTGAAAAATTATTGGTAGAGCCGTTCTTAAGTTACAGTGATCACCGACTTTGAAAACAAGGTTATTTTTTATTAAGGTTTAAAAGTTATTTATCTCCATAAATATTAATCCTATTCGTCTGAAATTTTAATAGAATACTTTTAAAATATTCTTCTTTTGGAAATTGAAAAAAATGTTCCAAAATTCGTACGAGTTGTGCCCCTTAAGTATAACTTATCCATGTTAGACTCTATACAACTTGGTTTTTTTCGTCACTAAAATAATTTGGATTATAATATGGAGATAACCGGCGTAAAAAATGTTGGCTTCATTACCTCTCCATCAATGCCTGTAGAATCCATGAAAGTTCTAATGACCCATCCAGCTTAAAAATTAACCCTAGTAGACGCGCCAATGAATTTTCTCAAGGAGTTTACAAATTCATTTGATGTAGTCTGGTGTTCGAGTAGATAGAAATCGAGTAGTAGTAAGAAATCAATTTGCTTTTTTTTTAATATATTTCGAAAATACAATATTTTTATAAAGGTATAACACAGTCGAGAGCGCCTCATAATTGCGCGCTTTATGTTGCCAAAACTTAAAAACGCAATTTTCTTGAAATAAAATTTTTTTGATTGGCTCGAGTGTTTAAAAAGATCCTATCAAGCCGATTGTGCTGAAATTGAAAAAAAAGGCAGCAATGAATGGCAACAAAAGTTGAAAGATGGTGACCAAAGTTGAAAAATTTTAACGAAAGTTGACATTTTATTAGGATAATAAATACAATTTGTTTCAGTTTTTTTTTTGAGCTTAATGCCAAATAAGTTCATAGCGCAAAAATTGTATTGTTTATAAAATATTTTGAAAATATAGTAATTAAACTATGCAAACTATGTAATTAAACATTATTAATATTTCAAACAATAAATACTCGTATTGTGCAAAGTTTAATTAAATTTTTCAGTTTTCGATTGTTACGGTCCTGAATCAAACTTTATATGTTTTTCTAGTTCAATTAAATAAATAAAACTAAAAAATATTTGTACTACTTTGAAGGCAAAAATATATCACGTAACGTATATTACGTCATGTATAATATTATAGCTTGGATAAAAATAATTGAAAAATATTGTTTAACGAGATAATTATGAATATGTAGCTACATTATTGAAGATTATATTAAAAAAAGTTTCATATAAAAACCCCTGCACACTTCGCAGATTTTTTCGTTTATATTAATGCAGACAGAAACCAATTCTTTTCTTCCCGTAACGTATTATTTTCGGTGGCTTCTATTTAAGAGCTGAACTTTGGACAACTCTTAGCTTTTACACCATGTAGGCACAGTGCGCTTAATAAACTATTGAAAAATCAAAATAAGAAAATTGAAAGTTTCACTTATTAAAGTCGAAAAACTGTCACGTGCGTTACCACGTAAATGCCCATATGTCAGTAATAATATATAAAAAAAAATTAAATGAATGTATTCAATTTTTTTATAAATGAAATTTCCCGAAATAATCCTTGAAAATTAGGCCGAAGCACCAGACTATGTCCTTAACCCATTTCTGACAGCTTTTAGTTGCAGTTGAGCTAGGAATTTGAAATTTCACATTTCATCTGCTTTTGGACTAATTAGAGAAAATTAAAAAAAAATTTCGGAAAAGCTTCTAGCTTTTCCATAAATGTACGTTACGTTTTTGGGCCAAAATTATCATATTCATATGATAAATCATATTCAACACCAATGAAGGTTTTTAAATGTTTTCAAAAGTTATGCTTATGATATCCACCCTTATTCTTGAATCCGCGTCGAGTAAATGTCGTCGTCGAGAGCTCGCTTTTACCAATGAATTGTTGTCGAAGGTCATTTCGACGATCAAAAATTTAAATATTTATTTGATGACGTTTGCTCAATAATTGACATGAACAATCACTGGAGATCTCAACGTCGAAATTGAAAGTTTCAAGAATATTAAAATTTTTTTTAAACGTCGTTTTGAGAGCAGGCGCGGGTTCAAGAATAAAGGCGAACATTTTTTTTAGTTCAGAAAATTATCAATTTTACGAATAAGAAGGAAGCGTTTCTTTATAATTTTAAAAATTTTTTAATTTCAAATTTCAAAAATATGGTTCGGTACAGTTGTCTGGTATGTATGAAATTCTGTACAAAATTCTGCATTACAAAATTCTGCAATACAAAATTCTGAATTAATAATAGACTATTTCAAAAAATTCTCTATGCCGAAATTCTGCAAAAAATGGATTAAGAACAACCAAGGTAAATAAGCTTCAAATAACAACTTTCTGTACAAGGACATATAATTGAATCTTAAAAAACACCATTTTGTGTCCCAAATACAGTTAAAATGCTCTAAATGGAAGCAAAATGCTTTTTGAAAGCAAAATTTTTAAAAAACAGTAAATTGAAATACAGGTTTTTAGACAAACATTTCTTTAAAAATACTGTAAAAATTACAGCATTTCGAATATACAGACTTTTGACAAGCAGAAAATTGACCCGCTTCATCATAAATATCATTAGAACCATTTTTTTTTTGGCGAAACCAAAAAATAGATATTTTCATTTGATTTCAGAATCAATGTTTAGCTAATTAAATTTTTACATAAGTTAGGCCTCAGGTGTAAAGTAGGTTAAGTTGCATTTTCGCAACGTCCGTAAGAAATGGGTTAAGTTAAATCCATATCAAAGTAATTATGAACATTAGATTGTAAAAGAGATATCAGAAACTCAAATTACCTAATAAAGCTTATTTATTGAATGGAAAATCATTTAGCTGGCTTTTGTATTTTTATTTTTCATTATTTATAGATAATAGTATAAAAAATTTAAGGGCTTATTGCAATAACGTGATAAGCCATATGATCAAAAACATCAATTTTGTAGGCAGAATACATGACTCAATGCATTGCCAACAACCACTGAGGAGATTTTGGCTATTTCTTATTAATTTTCTAATCTTTTTGTAAAAGTTTTCGTGTTCAATTCCAATTCTTCATACAAAAATACAATTTTTCAAAACTTTAGAGCCGATTTTTTCAAAATATTTTTAATGTGGCATATCATGTTTCTGCAATAAGCCCTTCAATTATAGATCTATTTTAATCTTTAAAACCCACAGTTAATTTACTTATGTGTGAGCTATAAAATTTTGAAAAATCAAAAATTCCAGTTTTGAAAAATTTAAAAACCACATTTTTACTAAATAAAAAAAATTATTATGAAAGTTCCGAGTTTTTGGCTTTTTTTTTGTGAAAAAAGAAACGTTAAATATCTTTTCACTTTGTATGGAAAATAACGTAGATCTGGTCTAGCCACGCCTATTTTCTATATAATGGCAGAGCACTTTAAAGTACTTACATAACTAAAATTTTAGCAAAATTTTTATCACTAAAAAAAAATTAAGAAAAATGAGATAAAAATACTTTAAATATGTATGGAAAGTTGCTGTAATACTGGTCCGAGTAATACTGGCCCGTTTTCTATATATTGTACATGTAGTTTAAAGTAAAACAACAACAAAAATTTCAATCATATATCTTTTCTAACAAGGAAAATGTCGTGTTGTATCTAAAGCTTGAGACTGCTACAAAACAAGCAAGTTTTGGTGATGCACTAGAATGTATACCTTTGTTATAGCCCTAAACTATATATTAAAATATATTAAAAAAAGACGCTGTTACACCCAAAAAATATTTAGGATAAAATTACGAATAAAATCTTTGTAGAAATACAAACAGTGTCTATTTGTAGAATGTACAAATGTTTTGTACATAGCACAAACGCTTGTAGTGTTGGCCGCATGAAAAAAAATTTTTGTATTCGTAACTTTGTACATTCTACAAACGCTAGTTTGTAAAAATCTATAATGTATAAATTTTTGAACTGAACGAACATTGTTTGATAATATACAAAGCGGTGGCAGCAGCGTTCGTATATTTGTTCGTATCATTGTAGATGAAACGAATGCGTTTGTAAAATATACAAATATTTCTTTGTACAATGTACAAATGGTCATTTGTATTATTTACAAAGTCGTTCGTAGGCTGAAAAGAACAAAAAGCTTTGTAGAATATAATAAATGTTTTGTATATAGTACGAAGCTTTTTTTTGGGTGTAGGAATAAAATAATACTAAAATAAAATAACAAATTTGCCATTTCAGGTCTTGAAAGGACTTTGACCGAGCTTCTTTTGATCAATTTTGTAGTGCGTGTTGTTAAATGTTTGAACACAAATGATTGAGAACTGGACCTACAAGTTTAATGCCGTCTCCGAACGGCTTACGTTCTCAAGAAGCTTTACATGGCAGTATTTGCTCTCTGAGGTTTTCCATAATCTGCAGAGAGGTGACGACCGAACAGAAAAATTAATTCAATTGAAAAAACATTCTGTCTGAGCTGGATTTGAGCCCGGGCTACCGCGGTTCTTTAGCATAGAGGCCACGCACTCTACCCACTAGGCTTCGGCCGCCACTAAAATAATACTATATTCTGGAAATTAATAAAATGAGACAAAATATGTATTAGTATAAATTTTTATAAAATTTTTGATATAAAATTTCATAGAATTTTTTTAAGGGCAAACATTTTTTGAAAATCGAATTTTTTTTAAATTAATTATTATTAATCGACACAATAGGCTGGGTCGATTTGTATGAAGTTAAAAAATATTATGTTGCCTGGATTATTTTCAGATTCACCCATGATTTATTTTGAAAAACGACGTCTTTTTAATTTCTGTTGTAAATCTGTTATGAAACTGCAAAAAGATTTCAATTAAATTCGGATTATCAATATCAAAAATATTAATGATTATGATAATATAAAATCAATATAAAATAAAAATATAAAAATATTATACCTTGAATTTTGTGATTTTTTTCATTAGGAATTTTTAACGATAAATTTTTGTATAAAAACGTATAAATGTAAAACCGGTTTCAGGTAGAATCGGGTACGAAGATTTCATTTTTGGCATCGGTTTTGCGCTAGCTCTACTCGTTTATATACAAAAATTTTTTTTAAAAAACCTAAAGAAAAACTTCAGAAAATTTAAGATGTGATAGAGTAAAATGCACCCCTATTGCTCCCTTTTTTAATAACTTTTCTTCAAATTGTACAACTATTCAAGAATATGTAAACAAAAATGTAAATCAATCCCACTTTTAATACTGATTCTACAGCGCTTAAAACCCACTGTGCCAGAGTAACTTTAAACGAGTTTTTCTCAAAACATACTTTTTTAAAACGGGCCATACTGCTGCAAACAAACTAATCGACCGATTTAAATTTTTCGAGTTTTTGCACACAACAATACCCACTGAACCATAAGCGAAGGTTTTGAGAAAGGTGAGAGTTTTGCGAACGTTTTTGGATAGATTTTTCTTAATTTCTGCAAAATTCATAAAAAACTTTTTTTGAATCCAAAAAGAATCATTTTAAAAGTTAAAAATCTCGTAAATTAACCATTTTTGTTCATAAATGAGTTATAATAAAGTTCAGAAATTAATCATAATTTTTTTTTTGCATTCTTAAATGAGTTAAAAAATAACAACTTTGTCTCATATCAGTAGAAACAATATCTCATAAACGAACCAATTTTGTTCATAATCATTAATACTCCTTTTTTATACAAAAATGAGTTAAGAAAAGTATAATTTAAACCTTTGTTGATATTTTTACAAAAGTTATATAAAATTGTTCACCAATGCGAATTGATTCTCGCTATAAAAAAAGAGATGAATGTACTGCAACACGTTCGAAAAGCTATATAGCTTTTCATCGATAAACAAGTCTGTCATAACACTTTAACATTTCGATCAAAAATGAAGATCAAGCCCAAATAGAAAGAAAACCACAACAAAATTCCATGCAGAAAAGTATTCGAATAAGTTCCCCAATAATTAACTTTACTAATTTGATATAATAATATATAATGAAGTGGCCATTTCAGCCTTTGAAGGGACTTTGACCGAACTTATTATGATCAAATTGTGTTGTGCGTGTCATGAACGGCCGATTTCTTCACCGAATATTAACGCAAATCCGTGGATTAGACCAGTTCATGGTATACAAACTAAATTTCCGAGTGTCGAAAAAGAACTTTTCTATGGTTCATTTTCTAACACATTTCCGAAGAAAAAAAGGTTCGTTTCTGAGAGACATTTTCGTCCGGCGATTGATTCAAAAAGGGTTAATTTCCGAGTGCCGAAAAATAACTTTTCTATGGTTCTATTTTTAACTCATATCCGAACAAAAAAGTACAATTTATGGTTCCTTTTTAAATCAATTCCGAACAAAATAAGCTTCATTTTTGAGAGGCATTTTAGTCCAACGAATGATACAAAAAAAGTTCATTTATGAGTGCCGAAAATGAACATTTCTACCCAAAAAGGTTCATAAATGATTTCGAAAACGGTGGTTTTGGTTCACTGGGTATGTTCAAAAATAACGTAAATTTTTCGACTTTGTGTTACGTTTCATAATTTTCCATACGTTGATTCCATTTTGTTAAAAGATGTGCATTAAAGGGTCTTTCTTCGAATACAATTTTGTTTTATATTTTAAGACGACCCTTAGCCGAGCTATTGTGTGTCCCGATTTTCACCTTTCTTAAGCACATTAATATGAATTTTTAACTATTGTTGACATTAATTTTTAACAATTGTTATTAATTCTAAGTAACAAAAACCAAAAAAATTTTAAAAATTGTTTTTTTTTCGCTGTTATACATATAAAATATTATATATATATATAAAATATATAGTAAAAATCAACTTTTCAACATGGTAATAATCCATTTTGTGAGTATTAATGTGTAGAATATGTGGTTAAAATTTCAGAATAATCGGTCTTCGGGTTCCGGAGAAATCATGTAGGGTGTCCGTGAAAACGTAGTTTTTATAAAAACGCGTTCGTGCGAGTTCTCAGGTACGTGCGCGCAGTTAGTAAGCTTTGGGTTAAAAAAAAAATACTTATACTGCTCGGATCTTCAAAATATTTGAACAGAAGTTTTACCTTATTAATTCAAAAAGGGGTCGTCCATAAACTACGTTACTGATTTTCCGGTTTTTTTATCCCCCTCCCCCTGCGTTACTTTTTGTAGTGATTTTCAAAACCCCTCCCCCCCCATAAAGTAACGTGACATATGAAATTAATTCATTCGAATGATTATATATTTTGACAAGCTCTGACAATTTTCACTAGTATTAGTGTCTAGTATGACTAGATACATTAAAGGAACAATTGGAAAAAAATCAATAATTAATATCATCTGTAAAAGCTATTCCATCTGCGATCCAAGATTCGATACTACAAACCACTGGGATAGAAGAAGCTGGTAGCTTTGTTGCGGATTCTTCAAAATAGAATTTTTCATTGGATTCTATGTCGACCCATTCAGGTCATCCTCATTTCTAACGCAAAGAAATTCACCTGGTCTTTGACAGAGTACCCTTAAAGGCTGCACCCGAGTCGCACCAAGTTCTGTGTTTTTGTGTAAATGCTTTCTGAAAATTGATTTATTTAAATACAATAGTATGTTTTATTCCGATTTATTGTAAACGATATAATACAAACTTATGACAATTCATAGAAGTTTTAAAAACGAAATACAAGCCGCAGGTAGGACACTACCTTGAACCGATCTCTTCTTTCTGAAAGGACAGTACATGTCATACGGTATCTCTTTTGATCAAGAACATTCAGGCCTTAACGTCAAAGCCTGTCGCAAAAGCAAAGACCCAAATTTTTCAGACGTGTGCTGAGATGGTGAAGGAATACCAAAAGGTTCCTGTGTCGAGGGAAAAGGCGGTGGAAGAAATCGTTGAAACAAAAGTTAACCACCAATTGAGACGATCAAACATAAACATGTAAGGTTAAAAATTTTTGAAATGATTGTGTTATTAATTAGAGGTTTTTCGTCGATTTTTTTAATTTTTGGTAACGTTACAATATCTAAACACCTCCTCCCCCTACCGTTACTTATCGTAGTGCATTTCAAAACCCCTCCCCCCCTTAATTGGTAACGTAGTTTATGGACGACCCCAAAGTCTTGAAGAGTAACATAATTGTATAGGTATCTTTATTCCATAAGATAAATTTATTACCTTTCCTAATGAGGCCTTGTCAGTGATGAAAAAAAGGCGTTAATGGATATTTATTTATCGAAGTTTTAAGTGTAAGTTTAAGAAGTTACTTTTATACAGAGTTTTCTTATCGCAAAATGTCTGCATTTTTAATTTAAATGTTGTAATTATAATTCTCCCCAAAGCTACATTTAAAAAACATGTCTAACAAACCTTTTCCCAACCACCCATTTTATCGATTATTTGCACCCTCTTTCCTGTGGCTACATTTGATATTTACAAAGCAAAGACAATTTTTTTGCTTTTAATTAACGCTCATCTCGCTTTTTACTGCTTCAGAAATCAAAAGGAAACATTTTTTTCATCTTTAAATTCCGTAACAGGCAAGGCAAAGAAGAAGAAAAAAAATTTATAAGAATTAAAAGATAAAAAAAGTTCAAATGAAGATGTAAAAATTAACAAAACCGTAGACAGTAAGAAAAAAAAAATCAGAAAAATATATCTTCTGGCATGAAAACAAAATAAAAAAAGTGCCAAAAACATTGAGTAAAAGAGAGGAGGAGGACGCGTAAAGGACACTTGCAAGTTTTTCATTAAAAATAATGACAATACAACTACATTTCAAAACACACAAACCCACTCACACACACAAATATATGCAAAACAACAAGTACTCACACGCACACATGCTGTAATACATAGCTTTTGTTTTATGGTGCGAGTGCCGAGTTTGTGGACTTGGCTATGAATGCAAAGAAAGCTTTAGCAGTTTTCATTGTTGTTCTTGTTTTTGTTGTTGTGCCTCGCTGTCTTACCAAATTAATTGAAATTTTACAAGAACAAAAAACAACGAAAAAGTACACACACACACACACACAGCAGAATGGAAAACAAAACCCAACTGCAACAACAACAATAGCAGCAACACACAATCGTCAGGACATTTGCTTCATTGGGAAACTGTAGGCAACCCAAAGGCTGCTGGCCATTCACCACCTACCCACCCACCAAACAACCAACCCACTCGCACGCATACCATGAAGAAGCAAAGCTTTTTATTTGTTTTCATTTCTTCTACTCATTGTCTTTTCAGCTCGAATTTCATCTTAAGACAAACGGACTATGCAGGACTTTGCAACAGCAACAACACAAGGCACAAGGATAACCATGACTACAACTTTGAGCAGTAGAAGGATGCCAAAGTAAATCTTTGAAGAACAAAAAAAAGAACACAAAACAAGAAAAAATTTCAGCGTAGTGAGAAAGGCGGAAGCGCGTGGAATAATAACGAAAAATTTTTGTACAACAAAAATTAATGAATAAGTGAGGCTTCCAGCAACACACCAACAACAATTTCTTCAAATACAACCTCTCTCCTAACGGCAAACTCCTGCCTTTATAAGATGCCTAATAATTGCTGCATGTCCTGGCCGCTGCTGCGTCTATTTATTTGCCTTGTTTTTCCCCACTCCTTTCAGATTTTCTCTGCATTTTTCATATATTTTATTTTTCTGGAAGAAGAGGATTTTTCTTCGTTAAGTTCTTCATTTCTTGAATTTTTCATTTACATTTTCTTATTTTCAACTGTCAGCCGAAATGTCACTTTGTTAAGACATGAAGACGCTCTCGTTGGTTCGTTATAAGTTATCTGAAGTATTTTTATTTGTATTATTTTTCCATATTTTACCCATACTTTCTTTTGCTCAACTTACAGCTTACAACTCCTTTTTTTCCACAGTCCGCACTTTTTTAATCAATCATATCTGACAATGCAACGAAAGGGAGGGGGAGTTTGGAAGTTGCGCCTACAGCTTGTTCGCGATGGGTGCCTGCTTAGAAGTCTTAAAATTTTTTTTTGATTTTTCTATTATGAATAGACAAATATTCTTACTAAAATTCTGCGATTCCTAGTTTATTGTTATGGGATGTAGTTTAAAGGTTGAGAAATTACAAATACAGTGGGGAACACATGTGAATAAATGTTGATCACATTTGCCTTTAGGTAGCTGTGATACCCTTAACCCAATCCAGCCGGATGGGGGGAAATTTTACCCCATCATAGGTATTTTTTCTTTTGGCGCTCTAGACTAAATGCTGGTAGCTTCTTGTTTGAAATTTTGTTAAGTGAGAAATAATGAATGGGACTTCAATTCGTGAAATTTTCGCATCAATCGGAGCATTCATTTGTGTATTGATTTTGTGTATTGATTTTGAGTATTGACCTAAAATTTTTCAAATTTCGTTCCATCGTTATCTCGGATTTTCAAACAAGCTTTTTTTCTTTTGTCGTTCTAGACCAAATGCTCTTAGATTTTTGTTTGAAATTTTGTGAAGTCAGAGAGAATGAATGGAACTTCGAGCAAATATTTTTCTAATTGACGCCGAAATTTTGTTACGTTCAGCCAAAAAACAGTTCAATACGCTGCACAGTAACCAGAACAGCATTCGTTTTTTACGTCACACGACGGTAGTGATCGATTTATGCATAGCTAAAAAACCAGTGATTGCATATGTATTTCTCTTAATGTCCGACACAAACAAAGACAATTTTGCAAACACCACTTGTCTATGTTGGAAAAATTGTCTTTGTTTTGGTTTTCACAAAGTCCTGAATTCTCCTACATGAACATTTTGAAGCAAACATAAGTGCAATACGGAATCACAGCGAATTGTTGAGATCGATCTTTGTTTGAGTATGTGACGCACAAGCAAATATTAAAACGAAGAATTCATGAAGAATGATCGACAGCAAGCCAAGTCCGTTGGACACAAAAAGGAAATGAAAATAAAATTGTGTGTTGTGTGCTTCAAGCAATTGATTGTGAGTGAAGGTGAGTTAATATTCTGAACACTGAGTCAAAAGCAAATTAAATTTTTATCGTTAGTCCTACGGATGATTGTGAAATTTATCAAAAGAGATATTTTGCGTTAAATTTTGATTGAATCAGTAGCTCGTTTAAATAGTTTGTGTAAGAATATCAACTTTCTAGTAAAAATTAGGATAATACCTGAAAACTTGGAAAATCAAAACCTACTTCTGGAAGACATTCAAATGGATGGACGTTCAAAAAATTACATATTATTATAATATATGCTTTAGATAATTTCCGAGGGATTTTTTAAAACCCCAATGAAACCCAATAACTTACTACTTCCAATACCAAAACGCTTTGAAAATCGGAAAAAAGAATATTTTACGTGGAATTTTTTCAAACTCCAAACAAAACCCAAACACTTTTCATTTCCAACACCAAAATCGCGAGAATGTCAGAAAAAAGGGATCTTTTTGCAGAGATTTTTTAACCCCCAAACCACAAAAACCATTCTTTTCCATGTAATGCCTTCTTAAAGTTCTTCTGGAAAGCACCTACTAGAATCCTTTCATTGAAGGAAGTTCTGGAAGCACTTCTAGAGAAGATTAATGAAAGCATTCCTCCCAATGACATGCATATGTTAAAGGAATTCCTTCTTGGTATGAAAGTGGAAATGGAATTCAAGACTTTCCTTTCCAATTAAGCTTCTTTTGGAAGCACATTTTTTGCTGGGCTGTGGAGCAGCTTGACAAACAAGTAAGTGACAACACCATAAGAAGCTGCGCCTTAAATGGACCCATAAGTGAGTGAAATGCACGCAAAACGATTCATAAATTTGGTTTGACATCGGCTGTTAAAAAAAAAAGCCAGCACTTTAAAATAAAGCGGCGCGAATAAAATTTTGCAAGCAGCACATGAATTCGAGCGTAGATGGTTGGAAGCGGGTAATAGTATGGTCAGACAAAACCGAAATTAACTATATTTAGTCAGATGGTAAACAATACCGCCCATAACAAACACTACAAAAACATCAAGTAAAAGAAACCATGAAGTGCCCAATAAGCCAAACTAATTCGACACGAATCCGAATTCTCGGACATTTTAATCGTTAACAATTATCGTTTTCGAATCGTTTTCGAATACGCGAACGGAAGAAAATCACCACAAGTAAACGAGTCCGAGAATACGATTCCGTAAAAACACTTACAATTTTTCATACATAAATTATAAAAATTTTTTTTGATTTTAATTAACGTCTTTTTAGAAGTTAACTATTAAATAAGTTTTATATGAAGAAATTCGAAGTCTTTTCATATTCTTTTCTTTGAGAAATTTGTATGAAAAAATTCTAAGTCTTTTTACATAATTTTGTATGGATCCGAGATCTCGTGCTCATTTCGAGCTCGTTTACGAGTTCAACTTTTTTATATGGAAATATTTAATTTTATTAATAAAAATTATTTTTTTATTGTTAGCTGCTTAGAATACGTCAATTAAAAAAAAAATTCATAACTTTTATTTTTCTATGAAGAAATTTATATGAAAAAAATTCTAAGTCTTTTCACATAATTTTGTATCGATCTGAGATCTCACAAATGTAAATAAAAAAATTCTAATTGTTTTTATTTAACTTAGTATGAAGAATTTAATGTACATTTTTTTCATATATCATTTTATTAGTGTTTATTTTAATGTTAATATGCTTCACTAAACAATTTTTCAAGTTTTTCTTAGGAAAAGTCACTTAGAAATAGTTATGGATCCAAGACCTCGTGTTCGTTTCGAGCTCGTTTACGAGTGCGAGACTGCGAGACTGCGAGTCTGAGATCTTTTGACTCGTTAACGAGCTCGTAAGCGAATCATTCTTCATTTCGTGCTTATTGGGTATGGAGGAGGAACTTCAATGGTATGGGGGTGCTTTACTTTGTGGAATGTTAGGCCGTTGGTGAAATATAACGCCATAATAAAAAATATAATTACTTTCATATTACGCAACAAAACCCACCAGGCTTAATAAAAAAATTATTATCCAGACGAAGAAATCATTTTTCTACAATATGAAGACCTGAAGCATAGGCAGGCTCTAATGAAACTCGATCAAAAAACTTAATTATTTTTTTTTTAATTTTTAGATGGCTTACGCTGTGTAGAGTATGTTTAGCTGATAACGATCGCATAAAAAGTTATCGTATACGAAAGGAATCCATATATTCATAAACGCACTAGAAAAATTCGTTAACTAAATTTTAAAACGCGTTTTCTGAAAAATCATGTTTTTCAAACTGATCTCTACGATTTTACAAGAACTACTCATTAGATTGACTTAGATTTTTTTTTTAAAGAAGATAAAATTTATTGGATTTAAAACCTTAATTCAGATAATATTGGCTGACTTTTTTTTACAGAGCACTTTAAAGAGTTAAGAACGTGAAAAAGGTCCTTAAAATTCACTTGTCCTCCATTTTTGCAATTTTCAACTATTTATTAATATTATAGGTAGAACATGTTTTGATTTTTTTATATCAGACTACTTGAACGCGCAGTGAGAAGGAGACTGTTTGGGTACCTTTTTTTGGGTATTGGCACTTCACATTACACTTTTATGCACAAAAAAAAAATTGTTCCTAAACCTTAAGAATCAATAAATAACAGCCAAAAAACTTCAAGGTGTAAATTTTTGCCTTCTATGAAAAAAAAAACAAAAATAGCACCGTGTTTTGGAAGCTGCCCTGAAATAGTTAAAAATTTGCTCAATGGCCAAAAATTTAAAAAGATGCAGTGGTGAGCTCAAAGTTCAGATCCAATCCAGATCTAAGTCCAATCGAAAATTTATGGGCTTTCTGGAAAAAACACTGCACGAAAATCCACCAAAAAAACTTAGACGAGTTTTGGTCTCGGGTTCAAACTAAATGGGACAGTATTCTGCACGAACTAAGAGAAAAACTTCTTGAGAGCATGCCGAAACAAGAAGCCAGCGCTATTAAAGCTAAGGGTCTAAGGGGAAAATATTACAAATATTTTTTTAAGAATAAATTTTTTGATATTAGTGAAGAGTTTAATTTAAAAATTTTGGCTGGAATTGATGTATTATAAAGAGTTTCATTGCTATGAAAAATCAAATGTAATGAACATGTATACACATATATATCTTGTACACCTTGTTTTTGAATTATCATCACGCATTATATATTTATACCTTACTCCTGCATAACATTTATCGTTTTAATGTTCTTAAAAATTCAGATTAACAGCCTTATTCTGGAATAACAGCAACAGTTTACAAGTATTTTGAATATTTCTATGTGTTTGTTGAAATTTTTTTTTCAAAACAAAATTTGAAGCTAAAAAAACAAATTTTTTAATGAAATTGTCAATAACTAAAAAGCAGTTGACAATTTTTATCAAAATTTATTATTTTTAAGCTTAAAATTTTGTTTAGAAATCAAAAAACTACAAAACAACAAATAGGTTATTCAAAATACTGGTTAACAATTGTTAATTTGCCAGAATAGGGCTGTAAGTAAAACACAGAAAAAACCTTGAGATTGTGAACTTAGTCCCATCAGTAAAATTGGCAAAGAAAATTGACCCCATTATTTTTGAATCATCAATTCTCGATACTTTTTTGACAGGATGTACTAGTTTGAAAATGGTTAAATTTTTAATTTTGTTTCTAAATTTTATTTTATTTTCTTGTAATTTTTTTTCAAAACACGAAATTAATAAATAAACTTGTTATTTAACAAGAAAAAAGAAGTAAGTAATTATCTTCGACTGAACCGAAGTTAAAATACCCCCACGGCCGTATTTTAGTTTGTTCAAAGTCTTGAATGTTGTATTATTTTGGTGACTTCTTTTTTATAGGGCGTGGTTTTTATCCAAATATATATTATTTGAAACTCAGAGTGCTTTTTATTTATCAAATCTTAAAGTATGTGCATAATTTCAAGATTAAACATTTTGTTTTTATTTATAAAGGGTTCACTATTATGATACCGTAACTTTGTATGGGAGTTAAGCGAAATTTTCAGTTTTTTTAGTAATTTCCTTGCATAGCGCATAGTAAAGACTCAAACTTATTTGCAAAATTTGAAGCCATTGCCTCAAATTTGTGGAATTTAAGTAGATTTTACAGTTTTCATTTTGTGGAATTTAAAGAAATTTTACAGTTTTCACAAATTTTATACTCAGAGCGTATATTAAAGCTTCAAATTTATGTGCAAAATTATTATACATTAGATTAATTTTTAAGAAAATTAAATAGTATTTGCGGTTTTGGTAAAGTCACTTTGTATCGGAAGTAGGCGTGGTTTTCATCCGATTTTGCTCATTTTCGAACTGTATCTTAATTTTTAAATATATTTATTGAATTTCGTGACGATAGCTCTAAAATAACAGCTGTTATCGTGATCACAGATGGACAGACAGACATACAGATGAACAGATGGACATGGCTAAATCGACTCAGGAGGTGATTCTCATGAAGAATATACATATATTCTTTTCTATACCTGTCACGCCTACTTATCGGCGTTACAAACGGAGTGACAAAGTTAATAAACCCTTTTCGCATTTCGCATTTGTATGTATAAAAATTTAAATTTAAATAAAGTAATAAAATTCATTTTATTATGTGCAACTTTCAAACATTTTGTAAAAGTGAAGGCACTGAGTGCCCAAGTAAACGGTTAAATAGGAAATTTGGCTTATAAAATTAATATATATAGTTAATGCTCATTAGATTTTCTTAAAAAGAAAAATATTTGTAAAATATAACTCTGCACAAAAAACATCAATGTATGAAAATAGCAAAATATATTCGAAAAAACCATTCTTTAAAGCGCAAACGCATGTAAAGTAACCATCAGCTTCAGCAATATAAAGAGAATATTTTTTTAGTTGCGCAAACAACGATTGTTAAAGATTTTGTTGTTGCACATGCCTTTGTTTTGGACATCGAGACTTGTTTGTATTGTTTATGTGTGTTTGTTGTCTTTGTTTGGGCATAAGTGAAATCGCAAAACTAACGGTAGAATATTTTTTTAAAACAGCTACGGTTCAACCGCTGTTCGGCGTTTGTGTTATTGTCGACCAGTGCGCGTTTTTGTTATTTAAGAATCATGTTTGTGTGGTTGACCGTAGCCTACTGGGTAGAGAGCATGTTCCGTAATATGATTTACCGTGGTAGCCCGGGTTCAATTCCCAGCTCAGAAAGTAGGTTTTTTAATTGAATTAATATTTTTGTTCGGCCGCCACATCTGCAGACAATGGCAAGCCTCACAGAGTAAAAGCCATGCAAAGCTTCTTGAGAACATAAGGCGTTTTCAGTTGACATAAAACTCTTAGGTCCAGTTCATGAGCATTTGTCTTTAAACATTTAATAACACGCACAACGCAACTGATTGTAGAAATTTGGTCAAAGTCCTTTCTAGAGCTGAAATGAAATTAGAGCACCCAAATGTGCAAAAGTGTTTTTCTTTCTTTCACGCATTTTCATATTGATCACGTGTAATAAATAAGATTTGCAAAAAAAAAAATTGTATCGCTAGTGGTAATTAGTCAGTCAGTTTTGAATTAAAGCCATCAAAATGGGCTTAAAAACAGCTACAACATGCTTTGTTCTACAACTCCTTCAAAAATTTTTTAAGGTGACTAATATACGTTACGTAAAATAAATTATAAATAGGTAAATATTTTAGGTATGCTTTTTTTATCTATGTATCATAGTTCACGGTGTTATTAGTGGTAAGAGTTGAATTTTGCAACAATTTTTGGGTACAAATTTCGCATAAAAAATTTTCATAAATTTTTAAAGTGCGATAAAATTGATTGATTTTAATTATCATAAGGTTAATTAAATGGGGCTCAAATAAAAATATTTTTTTTCAATTATTTAGTTGTATTTATTACAAAAATTTTAATTCAATATTACTCATACGCCATGTTGATAAACTAATACAGAATAACAGCCCTATTCTGGCAGCTTAACTAAGCTCACCACATTAACAAAATAGATAATATTAACAATTTGTTAAGGTTTCGTATTCTGCAGCAAATTTAAAAGCTCTTTTCCTTACAATTTTGTTAATAACAGAAAGAGTCTTAACAACGAATGAAATGTGTGTGCTTGGATAGAAAATTGTTGTGAAAATAATAAAAAAATACAAATTATAATATAATATTGAGTTTAAATACATTAAACTGAAAAATGGAAGAATTTTTTACTTATTTTATCTTTCAGTAGCAGTGGCAAATTTTTTAAGCGCTTGCAAAGTCACAAGCTGCTCTCGAAGCATCTGTTTATATAGCGCATCTCTTCTTTCAATAGGCATATCGATTTTCACCATGCATGGTGAACTTTAAAAGCTTTTGAAGCTTTTATGTTGTAAATGATTTTTAAAAATACCAACATTTACATAACATAACAATCAGCTTAACAAGAGCTCCTTAACTATTTCTTGTTAAGCTAACAGCCAGAATAGGGCTGTAAGAAGGCAAAACACTATCGAACAAAAATGAAGATAGACGAAGACGAGCCGATAAAAGCAATCGATTTTTATGAGTTTTACTTCGTACGGATGTCTTTAATAGACGCACCGTTTTATTTTTAAAACAACTGGAATTTAACAAATTTTGTTCCTGAAAACTCTAATCTAAATACTCTACAAATTTTTTTTTCGAAAAATTGTTGGATGATAAATCTTTATAATGTTGTTCCATTGTATGCAGGATGTATCGGTTTTATTCTTCTTGGTGAGTTAATACTGCATTTAACCTTGTAATTAATGCGACTTTACGTTCTACAATATCATAAACAACTAATAATTTTTAACTTTTAATATTATTACATTAATGCAATGTTGAATTCATTTATATACCAAAGATGTTTGAGTAATTTTTTTCACAACTTCTCCAATAATAGCATCAGTTGATTTAAATAAATTGAATTCTTTAGAAAGGTTTGTTTTTTTGTTCATCTTCGTTTACCTTTTTATGCATTGTTAGTTTATTAACATGGCGTATGAGTAATATTGAATTAAAAGAAAGCACCCACGGCCTTTGAATAGAGTATATAAAAGCAATGTACTAGCACTAATATGACTAATAGCCATATTCTGGCAAATTAACTATTCTTAACCAGCATTTTGAATATTTATATGTGTTTGTTGAAATTTTTTGATGTCAAACCAAAATTTGAAGCTCAAAAATAATTAATTTTGATAAAAATTGTCAACTGCTTTCAGTTATTGACAATTTCATGTTTTGAAAATAGCAAACATATAGAAATTTAAAAAATACTGTTTAACAATTGCTAATTTGCCAGAATAGGTCTGTAAGCATTCCACTTTTACTGTTTTATAAAATATAAAATAAAAAATAACAAAATATTTACTATTCTTCAATTTCAAACTTTTTTGGTCATAATTATTTAAATTAATTTATTTAAGCCCCATTTAATTATCTCTATGATACTTTAAAGCAATCAATTTGATCGCCCTTAAAAATTTATGAAAATTATGTACCCAAAAATTTTTGCAAAATTCAACTTTAATCACTCAAAACACCGTGAACTATGGCACTTAGATAAAAAATTATACCAAAAATTGTTACCTTTTTATTCTTTACTTTACGTAACAAAGATTGACCACCTTAAAAATTTTTTATAAGAATTTTAGAGCAAAGCTTGTTTGAATTATTTTTAACCCCATTTTAGTTTATTATTCTAAATCTTTGAGTACATTTCCTTAAAGACTAAATTTACAATAAAAAATCAACATACTTAGGAAGCTATATTTAATGTAGAAGTAGTAGAATTCTGTGTTAAAAAAATACTATTAACAAAATTTTTAAACAATTGTTCAGGCACAAAAAGGTCAAAATCATAGAATACACTAAGCTCATTAAAAAGTATCAAAGCTCTTGAATTAGCTTATTTACGGCATAATTAGTTTTGCAATATTTTATATAAAACAATTTAGATTTTCATGAATTCCTAAAGGGAATATTAGATGTAATAAGTTCTTGAAGCGATTGACAATCAATTGTTCCAGATGTGATATCAAATACAAATATTAGAGATGCAATCTTTGATTCTAGTGATTTAAGACTTAAGAGTATTAATCGAGCATCATATTGAGGCAAAGGCTCATGAAAATTGATAACCCGCAATGCATGTCTAGCAAAATTTTTTGAATTTTTTCCAGTCGAAAAGAAGTTGAAGCATAGTACGGACTCTAAAAATGGACGCATATTCTAGTCTCAACCTCACAAGCAGAGTAAACAGAATTTAAAGAGTATAAGGATCCTCAAACTCTTTACTTAGTCTACGAATAAAAGCAAATAAAGAGTAAGCCTTAGGTATAAGAAAATATACATGTTCTACAAACGTGAACATAGAATCAAAAATAACACCCAAATCATGGCAAAAAGAAACAGTTTGAATTATTAAGTTAGAGAAAAAATCTGAAGAGAAAGTTTAGAAAGTGTGAGAGTAAGCACTTAGAAAAGTTTAAAGACAGGCAATTAGCTTCACTCCATGTCAATGCTCTTGGAACGTCACATTGTAGATCAACAACATCTGCTAAGCATATCTTTTTGGAAAGCTTAAGATCATCCACATATAGTAGAATATGTGATTTTCTTATAATTTTAGATAAATCATTAATAAATAAAATGAAAAACAAAGGCCCAAGGATGCTACCTTGGGGAATACCTGAGGTAGCGACAAACCTTTAAGAGTTAATACTATTTGTACGGACAAAACATGTCCTATTCAATAAGTAAGACTTAATCCAACCCAAGTAGGATGAATGAAAACCCATTTACCGAAGTTTTAAAATAAAGATTTTATGAATAACTTTGACGCCTTTGAAAAATCGGTATAAACTACGTCAATTTGGTTTCCAGAAGCAAATGAAGATACACAGTACTCCGAGAAAATAGCCAAGTTTGACACAGTAGACCGTTCAGCGACAAAACCGTGTTGCTTGGGGCAGATGCACGTTTAATAGAAAAACCTAAGTTTGACTTCAAAATACTTTCAAACAGTTTAGATACATTTGATAACTTAGCGATTGGCCGGTAGTTTGCCACATAGGTTTTAGAGCCGGACTTAAAAATAGAGCTTATAGAGGCAGTTTAGTTAAGGCAGTTAAGAAAAAACTCTTTTGCATATCTCATATATTTAATAGCTGCTTTAATATACATATTTACTTAAGATCACGTTTGATCTTTCTTTGACCGTTCAGCCCTTGTTTGTCCGCAGTTCGGCCGATTATATCTAAATTCGGTATATTTCGGTAGTGAAGTAAACATTCGTCATCTAAAAGCTTTAATTAAATAAAACTTTATAAAAGCACTAGCAGGCCGTTTTTTTTTTATTAATTTCCATAAGGCAGTACATGCCAAATGAAAAAACATCTCTTCTTTTGTGTTATTTTGTTTCGGTGAGCAGCACTGCATTAATATATGTATCTCACTTTTTGCCTTGCTCGAGGCTCATCTGTTTCTTTTTGTTGCACTTTGCTAGCTGAGCAATAAAGAGAGTAGTAGAGAGCAACATGGAGTTTATTGAAACTCTCGCAATACGAACGCATGAAAATAAAATGATTAAGTAATGATTAGCAGCTGGGATATTTTCTTAAATAACTTAACAATTATTTTAATTAAATATACAAGGAAAATACCCCTGAAAAGTGCTGTAGCACTTATATGATATTTTAAAACTTTTTTCATAAAAATTGTCATAGTACTTTTGGAGTTTACCTGGAACAGAAAATGTCCACTTCAACTGCATATAATAGTGTAGATATAACACAAAATTTCACTCGCTGCACGGTCAAACGAGGGTCGAAAGTGGTATTAAAATAATAAAAATTCCACTGATCCGTACAGCGGCAGAACGTAGGTCGAACTGTAGTTAAAACATATTTTTTCTATCAATTGTTCATACCATCATATGATTTTCATAGGATTCCATTAAAAAATAAAATTTAATTCGAGATTTGTGGAAACAAATTTTCATTGCTCCACTTTTTTTTAAATTTTCAATTGGAAATATTGAAATTTAGGTTTAAAAAAATTTAATTTTATACAGAAGAAAATATTTTTTCTAAATATTTAAAAAATTATCTCGATTTTTTATATTTATATTGATTAATTTTATAGATATAGCGGAATGTTCAAATCTCAAAATCACTGCTAAATTCAAACTTCGGTTAGGAAAAGAAAATCAACAAAAATATTCCATTATCTGCTTTTTGATCTGCTCTCTCCTCGTCATCTAATGTTGGATAGGCTTTTATTTTTAGCCCGATCCTCTTGGCTGCAACTTTGCGCCAGCTAGTCACCTTATCTTGGTGTAGCTCTCATCGTCATCATCGTCATATTCTCCAAATATGCGCGCATGCTGTGGTGCTCGTATGGTCCACGCGTCGTAGTTTGGCAGTTACTTAAGTAAGAAAATTGTCAAGAGGAAAATTGCACCCACTAGACTTCCTGCCTTTTCACCCACCTAAATATACCCTTTTCACGTATTAGCTTAACATAAGAACCAGAACAATCTGAAATGTTCTTATTACTCTGTTTTGCTTCTCGAAGGGAACGGCTTGAGTTTGAGTTTGAGCCAACTGTTTTCGTTGTTGGGAAATGAAAATAAGAATAAAGTGCCACCCATGCTGCCACCCACTTGGAAAATGTACTCATTCCATGTTGCTTTTATTAAAAAAAAAAAGTTAGAGTACACTTTGCTGCTGTCTCTTTTGCGCTGCTTTAATGGCGCATGTGGAAAAATTGTGTTGTGCAGGAAAAACTCGTTGCTCTCCCCCTTTACAGCCCACAACACACGCAGTTTTTCACTCCCCCTAGCTGTTTTTGTTGTTGGCTTACTCGTGTTTTTCACGAGTTTTTCCACGAGTTGGAATTTTTGGTTATTTCTTCTGCTGCTTCTTTCACTTTTTTCGCCATTCTACATATTTTATGTATTTATAGCTCGAGTCTTATGCTTGTATATAATATATATGTGTGGATGTAAATTTATATACACACATATATATATAAAGGGGAGCTCATATAAGAGTTATGTGCACATATCGTTGACGTTGACGTTGCTCTAACGTCGCGTATTCGTGTGTCACATTCGCGCACCAACAACGCAAAAGAAAATAAAAAAAGGGAAAGGGAACGCCATCTATGGAGTGGGTAGGTAGGTGGTAGGGTGGTAGGTAAATAGATAGGAAAAATTCTTATGGGAGGTAGTACCACATCCCAAACCGCCCGTTTATTGTGGAGCATATAAAGAAGGTAGAGCATACGAATATGGGACCAACACCCACCCACTCTGCATGCCAGCCAGTTGAGTTAGTTTTTTTATATACGAAGCGGCTGTTGAATGGGTGGTTCACAGGTTGAATTGTAGTGCATGTGGGGTAATACATTTTTATCTGTTTTTGTTTGTTTGTTTATTGTTTTTGTTGTCGTCTCCTATATAGGGTTATATGTCGCCGCTCATGCATAAGACACTGTTTTGCATTTGTTGTTGTTTTAGTTTGTTTTATCTTTTTCTATTACCGATTTGTTGTTGCTGTTGTTGTTGCTGTTGTTGTTGCTATTTTGCCATTATATATCTTATATGGTTGCTTATGTTGCATTTTTGTTGTTTTTTCGTGTAATGTTTATGTTTTCGTTTTTTTTTTTGCTCCTGTTGGGGGGTTTACTTATGTCTTTGTTGTAGTTGTTGTCTTAACTATTAATATGGTAACATCCAACGAATACGTGTCATACACAGTTGTACAGCAACGTTCTCTATACGGTATTCACAAGAATGGGGGATTGTATTTTGCCCTTTTTTACTCAGTCTTTTTTTTATTTTCTTATTTTGACTTGCAAAAATGGGCGTGTTGCTTTTCATTTTTCGCAGCACGTTTGGGAAAATTTTGTATTGGTTTTTCATACATATTTTGCTGAAGCTGTTGCTGTTATTTTTGTTGTTATTGTAACTGCTGTTGTATAGCGTATTTTTGCCATTTTCATTGCTCATACATAGATATTGTAGGTTGTACTGTAATTTTAAATCCTTTTTCTCATTGGATGCTTAGGCTGCTGTATGTGAATGTTAGTTAAAATAATGAGTTATGAGATGGTGATTGAGGTTGCTGGGTAGGGGGAAAGGATAGGGAAGGAGTAAAGGTAATATCCTGACTGCTAAAAGTTGGAAAACCAGGCCCAAATTTCTTATTGTGAATAATAAAAAAAATAATATGCTGTGTGCAAAAGAATCTAGTGTGCACTAGTTACATATTCTTTAGCGTAGCTTTATTTGTTGAAAGACTGTTGATTGTTTTGATGGATAAACAGAGGGAATAGTAAGGTTTTTTAAACTTATTGCTTCTATTTAGTATGCTTTACCACTTCTCTTCTCTTTAAGGACTTCAAGGAAGTCGTGCTGACTACGCTTTTCGACAATTTTAAGCCATTTCCATAATTACTGGCTTCTTTCAATGAAGGGACAAAAAGAATTGAAAGGCATAGCTGCATTTTACGGGTTTATGTTTTTTTAAGAGAGGTTTTAAGCAAACAATTTTTTGAAAAATCTAATTTTTTTAAATTTATTGTTGCTGTACTATTCAAGAATATGTATGAAAAATTTCAAATCAATCTCGCTTATAATACAGACTCTGCAGCGCTTAAAACCCGCTGCGATAGAGTAACTTTAAACGCGTTTTTCTCGAAACATACATTTTAAAATAAACCACACTACTGTAAACAAACCAATCGACGGATTAAAATTTTTTTAATCTGGTTCTTATGTAATACTACACATCTTTCACCAAAATTAGGTTCTTTGCAAAATTTATCTATGTTATACATGCAACTATGCGAGGAGGAAGAAGAAACCCCCGAACACATTCTATGTGAATGTCCAGCAACCATAGCCTAAGATGCCTTCATTTTGTAGGGGAAGTAGTGCCTCCGTCAACAATTTGGAACACCAAGCCAGAGACAGTGCACAAAATATATAAAAAGCCTTAACCTGGAGTGTTAATTAAGGGCATGCACGAAAGATCCTATGGTTCGCGGTGCACATGGGCCCACTATAAACTAACTAACTAACTACACATGCGACAAACAAATATGGTAAAAAATAATGTATGTGTTTCGACTTTTTTCCACGCTTCATTGTTTTCTTAATATTCCAAATTTTCATTCCATTTTGGTAAAAGATGTGCATTTAAGGGTCTATTTTCGAATGCATTTTTGTTTTTTATTTTTTCAGATGATATGGATTTGGTGGCCCGATTTTCATCTATTTATAAGCACACCAATTTGAACGCAAATTTTTATAAAAAATATATGTTAAAAGAAAATTGTTTTTACTTAAACTGATGAACATGGAAATTAACTTTTTTTCGTATATATTACAGGCGCGTATGCAGTA
This sequence comes from Dichetophora obliterata, assembly GCA_963920525.1. Taxonomy (NCBI): domain Eukaryota; kingdom Metazoa; phylum Arthropoda; class Insecta; order Diptera; family Sciomyzidae; genus Dichetophora; species Dichetophora obliterata. Next base: position 212,542,892 of record OY986437.1, on the reverse strand, counting down.
GGATTTGGGGGTAATCCCCCTCCCCTCCTGTAATGAACGAATTTTAACGAGCTTCGAGAGAAACACTCAGCACAACATGGTTTACGGTCACAACAAAGATCCTTAGATAACATTACACATTAAAAAAAAAGACTTAATTTAAAACATTTATTGTGAAAGGACTCTAATGTATAGATTTAAAATTTTGTTTAAGTATAATGAGGGAATATGTGTTAAAATCAAATGAAACTGTGTTCATATTAAATGAGTTTGTTTTTGAAATAGAACTTGAAATAATTTCATTTAGGTTAAACTCAAAGATTTGTAAAGTTCAGTATAAAACAAAAGTTTTTTTCAAAGCAATGTTTTATGTAAACTTTTATAGTAAACATTTACAGTTTAAAAACATATGTTAAAAAAAAATTTAAAACAAATATTTTTCCCTCTATGTAAAATTTCCAATGATGCCACATTTACGAAAATCGCATTTAAATTGACTGAGCTACATTGTCTCAATATAGACCTTATTTTGGCATTCGCATTTCTATGGGTCCACGAAAAAATCTCAAAACCTCAAACTCCGGATTTGGTTTTCAAAAGAATAAACTGATCTAAGCACAAAATTTGAGCCAAATCGGAGATGGTCAGTGCAACTGATATTAGACTTCAGTGTGAAATGGGCCACATATTGAAAACAATTTGTTCCTACTTTGACAAAATATGTTAAATGCAAATTTTCTTATAACATATTGAGGTTAAAAAAATTGCTTGAAACATTTTTTAAATTTTGTATAAAAAATCATGCATTGATATTAAAAGCATTGTGTTGAATTTAAAAACGTGATAATTTTTTTTGAGTGTATATTGATTTTGACAAATATTTTGTAACGGTCCATACGTTATATATTCATCAATAAGCAGATTCCTGAAGATTGGTGCAACGTTGCCGGTTTCAGTCACTTCAAGCGAATCCTCATTTTCGTCGCTTCGAAGACTTAAAACATGCATGAGAAGTAAAACTGGAGTGGAAAGGCTCAATGGATTAGCTCTTCTAAATATTCACAGGGATGTGGAAGTGACCACGGAAGAAATTTTAAATGCACTAGCTCAAAAAAATATACATTGTTATTATATATTATATAACTAGCTTAAGCCCGACCTCAAACGCGAATAAAATGCTATCAGTGAAACTGTCTGTATACGTAAATTGTAGTCGAATACCGAATACAAAAGCTGTTGAATTTCTTAAATTTAGGTTGTATGGGAGGTGCCCCTTTGTCCAACTCCCATAAAATGTTCAGTGAAACGCTACGTGTAAATTGTGGTCGAATACCGAGTTCCGAGGTTGTGAGGCTCATAACTCTAAAGCTATTCGATATCGCAAATTTGGGTTGTATAGGAGGTGCCACGCCCCTTTGTACATCTCCTACAAAATTTTATCAGTGAAATGCCATGTGTAAATTGTGGTCGAATACCGAATTCCGAGGCTAAGCGTGCCACGCCCTACGCCCACTGGAGGTAGGAGGGTGAAATATACCATATGACCTAGTATCATACCTACCAAATATACATACAAAATTTTATGAAAATCGGTCGAGCCGTTTCGGAGGAGTTAAGTAACAAACACCGTGATACGAGATTTTTATATATTAGATATAAAAAAAATTGTAATAAGTCTAAAAAAATTTAAAAACTACTAACCCCCCCCCCCCCAAATTTTGTATGGGTACGTGCCTGATATATGATACTTTTTTATGCTCTGGTTATGCTTGGCAAACATGTTTGGTGAACTGATTTTGTTGTTAGTGTTTTACGAATAAAATGAGAAATGAACTTTTTTCCTGCCTATTTCTTCGCTCTCACGCCAAACATTTTTGTTTGGCCAATCTTTTCATTTTGTAACTGAAAATACAACTGTTCCACAAACACAATATAACCGTGAAACGAATATTTGATCAGAGTAGAAAATGAACAAAACTTAAATAGCAAACATGTTTGCCAAGCATAACCAATGCATTACAAAATATCTTCTTAAATATGTCTTAATTTTTACCGCTTATGCCTAAAACCTCCTTTAGAGGTTTTGCTTCATATATTCATTATTTACAATCAAACTCCAAAGTTTTAAATGGTTTTTTTAAGATTTCACTGATTCCTTTATAGAGTAAAAAAGCCAGTTTTGTAATATCAGGTACTGTGAAATTTCAAGAATTTTGAAAGAATTCAAAAACACTACAGCTTATTTAAGAATAAGATTAAGCTAGAACGACTAAAAAAAAGGTTCATTCAAAATGTTTTTGCGATTCCTAAACTATCATCTAGTAAAATCAATTACGAGTAACTTTATTAAAGTCCGGATGAGGTTCGAATGATGTCCGGACATGATATGGATGGCCTTTTTATAGAAATCTTTCTATATTTAATGATATATGATGATGATGACAGATGATGATGGATATCTAATGGATTAAATGGATATCACATTTTCCTGTGACTATTCTTACTTAAGAAACTCTATTCAAATTCTGATCCGAATAGTACTCATAGGAGGAGTGTTTACTTGATCCAGATGAATATAAAAAAATTTTACATGTTCAAAATGAGTTAACGATTACAATAAAAGTTTCCGGAACATTTTCTGACTTGATCCTTAGGTAAATTTCTACGCAGGTTTTTTCACTTCTCCTTTTCTGGCAAACGACAATGTATGTCTTCATAACGTCACTATAAATATGTATTAAATACAATAAAATTTATTAAGTGTAAATGGTTTATTTAAAAGACATAAAATATTGAATAGTTTGTGCATAACAATTTCAGATGAGCATATTTTCTTGTTTCTTACTTTTTAGAGCGTTCTTTTCAGTAGTCGGCATTTAGTTATTTTAACTTTTTCATAAAATTTTTATATAAACGAAAGTAATAACTACTAATCAATTGCTTGATGATCCAGTTATAAACAAAGATGTTTATTATGTCACTATAAATGTTTTTTTATTTCATGACCTTATGTCCTTTAGAAGGAGCCATATTCAATTTAATGTGACGTCACATAACCTATAACACTATGTGCCACTATTTTTGTACACGGCATCCCACTTATATTTTTCTTATATATTTTGAATATCTAAACACAAAAACAAAAAAAAAAATTGATGGATTTGTTTTATTTTTTAATTTTTGTATGTTTTCCAATATAGTTGCATATATTTGAACATAACTTGCATACAGTTTATTAAATTTTTATAATAAAACTTATCAATTTTAGTCCAATAAAATTTCCTCCATATTTGTTCACAGAATTTTTCCATTTGGATGAGTAGTTTTTGTGCTATCAAAAAGAAATATTTTTAGACAAAATTGTCTTCAAAAATTCATAAAAAATCGAAACCTGCAACAAGTGGAAAATTATTTCATTTGATCTTAAAAAAATTTTAAATAAAGAAAATAAGATACCGCTGAAAAATTAGGTCAGGAGATGCATTGGAGTGAAGGAATTAAAATTCGGCATTTAACAGTTTTTACATTTTTGGACATATCATATTTAGAAAGATCGATCCAAAAATATCTGTGGCTTAAGACAGGTGGCATCTCTGAGAGATGATTTAGTGTTCGTTTGAAGCATGTTTGCGCATGCTGTCGATGAGAAGGAAACTTATGAGACAGTGTCAAAATTGCTTAAAAATATTAGGGCCATTCACAATCTTGTGTATTTTGGCATTGCCACCAAAAGGTCTACCGAGACTGAAAAATAAAATGTTACTGAAAATTTTTTAAATCATCATAACAGAAAAAAAAATTTTAAATTTATATTGTGAGAGTACTGAGAGCTGATCTCAATTTGAATTTTGAAAAAATGGCAACAAACATGATGAATGGCAACAAAAGTAGAAAAATGGTGACGAAAGTTGAAAAATTTTAGCAAAAGTAGGAATTTTATAAGTATAATAAATAGTCGTATAATACAAAGTTTAAATCAATTTTTTTTCAGTTTTCTATTTTTACGGACCTGAATTACACTTTATATGATTCTTAAGTTCAATTAAATAAACTATTCAATTAACTAAATTAATTAAAACTAAAAAAAATTTTACTTCTTTGAAGGAAAAAATCTGTATCGTAACGTATGTATCGTAACGTATTATGTTATGGCTTGTATAAAAATAATAAAAAAGAATTTTTAACGAAACAATTATTAAAATATATAGCAACATCAATCCAGAAAACATTAAAATATTTTTAATAAAAAAACTCATGCACACTTTCCAGATTTTTTGATTATATTATTGCAGAGAAAAAATCCTTCCATTTTTTGTATCGTAACGCGTCCTCTTTTGATTGCTTATATCTTTGGACAATACTTGCGATCGCCTTCACCTTTTACACTAAATATAGTACTACTAGAATGCTATCCAAAAATTAAAATAGTACAAAAAAGTTTAAATATTTTTTTGCTTTTTTTAATTTTTAACAACAAAAAAAGCGTACAAATGTTACGTGCGTGATTATGGAAATGCCTATTTGAGATTGCAAATTTTTGCATTTGTAAAAATTTCCTATGAATTGTAGATAAAAACCAAAAGTAATTTTTACTGAAAATTCTGTTTAAATCAATTTTATGTAAAAAAAAGCTTAAAGGCTCAAGTAATTCGTCTTTTATTCGCTTATCTTTCACATCAGTTTTTTTTTCGCCTTGATTTTTTTTTTCATTATTAGCCTTCAGCTTGCAATTTAGTGTTGCTTATGTATAGCAAATACAAACTATAGGGCAGTTCACGATCTTGCATCGTTGCAAATGCAAAATAAACAGCTTTTACAAAAACATAAAGCATATGTTGCAAAAGCTTTTCAATGCTTTTTGTTTTTGTAAAAGCTGTTTATTTTCCATTTGCAACGATGCAACAAGATCGTGAACTGCCCTTATGAGTTTGAGTGTTGCATATTTCCAATAGCGTAGTAAATTTTTTTTGTGCACAGTAAAAATATACTCTACCATTTTGCGAATGCTATGATGCATGACCATTTACACCGGATTGTGAACAGGCCGTTTAAGTAAAAAGAGCATGAGTGGAAAGTTTTTTCCGATTTGAAAGAGCATGCCATTTTGAGTGGATTGCTAGGTGGTTATACAAAATATTGTTGTTTTTTCTGCGCTGCGAAGGAATGGCCAAAAAGAGGGGAACATAAAAGTTGGAAGACACAACGTCAAATATGTTGCTCTGGTTAAAATAGAAAACATAATTTTGGGACACATCAAATTGAGACTAATAAAAACTTTATCAAAACTCTAAAGATTGAAAGAAGAAGGGTTTTATTTCTTAAAAACATTTTTTCAAAAATGTCATTAGGAAAATCACGGAAGGAAAATCACAAATCAAAAAATTGCTCAGTAGCGAAGAATACCAAGTGTTCTTATCTTCTGAAGAAAACGCTGCGTGGAATTTCTTCTGCTGGTTGTTTCTGGCTTTTTGGGAAACAAAGAGTCCGGAATACTCAGAAAGCTTTCTCGACATGCTTATAAACTATGCAAAAAATGATATAAAAGACTCTTATTTCATTACATCTTAGTACTTTATTAAAAACCTTTATTTTTCTTAAAATCAGGTGTAAACATATCATTAAAAATTAATTTCCTGTCACATTTGGATTTATTTCCACTTTCGCGAAGTTACGAACACGACGAACGTTTTCATCGGCAAATGAAAAACATGGAGCAACGCTATCAAGGAACCTGGAATGAGAACATGATGGGAATTATATTTGGTTTTTCGTAAGAGAAATAAATCCGGAAAACTATAGAAGCCAAAAGAGAAACAAAAATTACTTTTTAAAATATAAGACAAAAAAACTCCTCTTTGAAACAAATGTAAAAATAAATAAATAATGTAAAAAACACTTAAATGTCGAATAAAGTTCATTCACTAAAGTGCATCTTTTACCACTATTTTTGCTCGAATTTATGTAACGATAGCTTATTTTTTCTATTAAAATGTATTTTTTAGATCAAAAGAAATAATTTTCTACTTTTTGCAGTCTTCGATTTTTATGAATTTTTGAAGACGTGCAAATTTACGTGAAAAAATAACTTTTTCAAAATATTTCTTTTGATAGCACCAAAACTACTCATCCAAATGAAAAATTTGTTAAACACTCATGTAGGAATTTTATAAAAATTGGATAAGTGGTATCCAAGAAATGTTCAATTATGCAACTCTATTGGAAAAAAACGAAAAAAATTTAATAATTAAAAAAAAGAAACCTATCCATAGATATGTTTTTTTCTACAATTTTCGTGTTTAGAGACCCCAAATCTATAAAAAAATTATAGTGGGATGCCGTGTACAGAATTTTTTTTTTTTATTTTGGAGCATAGTGCAACCAGCGGATTATAAAAACGCTTCCAACGATACCTAATATGTCAAATTATGACAAGTAGTTTAGAAGTGAGAATGGAATAGATGAACATACATACCGGTCAAACATAGTATATACCTCTCCTTTTGCTTCGCCATATTCGGGTAAAAATATACATTTTCTAAAGTTTGTCTGAACATTTTGGAGGATTGGAAATATTTATTGCGTAATTAATGCAAACTCTACATTTTTTTTTGGATTTTTTAATATGCTTGATATAAACCAATGCCAATATAAGCCCATTTCCAAGAAAGTTATAAAAAAAATCTACAAACTACTTTCTTGACATATATCATTAAGCTTTTATGTCTCAAACATTTTTTATGGTAAAGCGCACTAAAAAACATAATCTGTTGTTTGTGAAAACTATGTGAAAAACAACAAATTATAGGTGATAAAATTAAGGAAAACTGTAAAATATTAATTACATATGCATCACGATAACAAAAATGCTAACAAACAAAAAACAATAGGAACTACATTTACAATAATAACAACAATGCAGTAATTAAGACACATGAATGACCACTTTGAACAAAGTGACCAAACAGTAGCAAGTCAGAGAAAGAAATATAAAACCACCCCAACAAAAGAAAAACTCCAATGGCCAAGGCACCCAAAGTGTTTATAGTCAAAAGATATAAAGTGAAATTAACAAACATGTTGAGAAAAAAGCCGAGTACAAACTTACAAAAAATCATCTTAGGGACAAAGCAATAAAAGTTGCAAAAGGTAATTAAAAAAAATAAATTACCACCAATATGAAAATTTGAATACTACGATTTGAATCTTACACAGGCGACAAACCTATGCAAGTGCGTAGCAAAGCAATGCTTAACAGCGCATATAATGACAGAGATAAAAATCTTAAGAAATTTTCTTTCTTCACCCAGCATAAGAAACAATCAAGAAACTAAACATTTCTTAAGCCATGGACTTGAAAGGTCAAACTATGTTAACTGCCATTGCCATTGAGCGGGTGTTGTAAGAAGGAGCAGCGAATGACCGAGAGAGTGAATCGATTTTTGTCTAGAACAAGCGCATAGAATGTGCGAAACGAGCAGATACAAAGAGAAGAAATAAGAAATGCTCGCTTTAATTTTGGACATTTTCTTTATATTTTGGTTATGCGGGAAATTATTTAAATTAATTCTCACTCCCCACAAAAAAAATTATAATACAATATTTAAATTTTGTGTTGCTACCATGCATTTTATATGGTGTGAAACAGAATATTTAAGCCCTAAAAAAACTTCAACGGTTCAAGAAAAAGTAATAGGGAAAAAAATTACAAAACAAAAAAAAAAAAATGACCAAAACTTACTACCAGAAAAAGACAAAAAAATTAGGAAAAAATCTTATGATTTAAGCGTGGGAAAACGCAGTGAAACCAGCTAGGCAACCGTTAACAAGCAAGACCATTTGGTATACCAAAAAAATTACCCCACATAAAAATTTTTACTTTTTTCATACGTATTAATAACTACTGTAGGTATTTCGGACAATAATGCTAAATCATGACATTTTAGCATATGTTGTTGGAGTCAGTGTAGCACTAACAATAATAAAAATAATAATGATAACAATAGTAATCCGGCTACGCCAAATGTGGGTGAGAATTTTGGTTTTATTATTTTGTAAGATATACATTGTCTCGATTGCTAGAGTCGGGTATATGAGCAGTTTTTTTTTTATTTTTTTGTTAATTTCGCTTGTTTATGATACGAATAAGTATTTAAAGGCTCCAAATTTTGAGGTCTTCTTTAGTGCTATAGATGTAAAATTCATGATAGCTCGTAGTTTACACTTCATCGAGACAAGCATTGACCTCAATTTCATGACTTAAAAGCATGGAGTTAATGTCATAATGTTTGTTTGGTCAATGGTTTCAGCGGTAGTTTTAATTGCTAGTAGATTTTTAGTTACATGTACCGTTAGGTTAAAGCCTTAATGAGTGAGTTTTTCATTCGCTTTGCTGAACAATAGACATATACTTCAAAAGCATAGACAGTAATTTTGTAAATAAATTTGTACAAAAAATAAATTTTCTTATTCTTCCCTATTTTTTGCAGAAAGTTCAAAGATTTTTTTTGCGTAATAGATATTAAAGATTGATAAAAGTTAAAAATGATATGATTTAACGACATTTTCAGCTATATCAATTGGCCTATCTTTGTTTACCAATGTTATTGTTGTTCGATATAATTAAAGAACCCTCAAATATTTTCTTTTTTTTTCATTTTCAACTTTCAGGAAAAATGGCGAATATTTGTAAAGTTTCTTTGAATAACTTGATTGAATGAATGAGTTCTAAATAAATGCTTCAAAAATGATTTAAACTGGCTTAAAGCAAAGTTTTTTGATCGCTAATCATTAAACCGGATCGAAATTTAGATTTCACCGGACACCGACTAAAAAGTTAGAGGAAATCTTAAAAACTATTTTGGCATAATATTTTTTTTTTTTTTGTGTGGATCAGAGAAATCCTTATGAAGCGGTTTTTTTTCTTCTGAACGCCTTTTTTGGTCAAAAAATAAAATTTTTTGCATGTTACTTTTTTTTCTTCAGAACACATACCAAGATAAGCAAAATAATAAAGATTTTAATCGTACATAAAATTTGTCTAGCAAAAAATTTGAAATTTTTTTGTTAAACTCTTTTGAGACTCCAAAAAAATCAATATTTCGTCATTTTCGGAGAGATGTTTTTTTTTTAAACGCCTATAAAATAAGTATTTCTCATGGAATTCACATGAATTTAAACTTATTGGAAAGGTATTGAGTTCTTCTTTTCACTGATATATCGTAAAGCGGTAAGAAATCTTTATATTTGCTTAATTTAGGTATGCAAAAAATTCTGTAGAAAAAAAGTTACATGCAAAAAACATGATTTTTGACCAAAAAAGGGGTTCAGGTTATCTTGGGTTTGCTTAACCAAAATAGACGAAACGAGACGATTGCAACTTGACGAACGTCTGCACTCGTTACGGATGTTTACGGATTTAACAAAAAATGAAACGAGTTGCTCAACTCGTCTGAATCAGCTGATCAGTTGGGATTCGAGTGTTATTTATTAATTTAATTTGTGCATTTTTTTATTTTTAATAAAAATTTGTGAAAGAGGAGTGAAATAATGATGAAATTGAAAAAAAATGACGAAAATAAAATAAAAACACACTCTGCGCAGCTGTTGTCAACGAATTGCTATGCCAGCAGTTCGGTTCTTATGAATTAATACGTCTTGTCAAACTGTTCGTTTAGTTTCGTTCAGTTATGTTTGCTCATTTTGGGTAACTACATTAAACCGTATTTAACCGAACATTTACGTTTTTACTCGTTACGGTGCAAATCGTCTATTTTGGTTGAGCCTTTAATCTCAGCCACTTCAAAACTATGCTCGAGATTTCAGCAAAAACTAATAACAATTTGCTATTTCAGTTTATAATAACTTTTGCTTTTAAACAAAACATTGGCTTGATTCAAGCATAATAATTATCTCCGTGTATGCGATCGGAAGAAAAAAAAACTACATTAAAAAACATGAGTTTTTGGCAAAAAAAAAAGAGTTCAGGAAAACCAAAACCGCTTCATGGGGAATTCTCCGATCCAAAAAAAATAATGCCGAACTAGTTTTTAAGAGTCCCTCCAACTTTTGAATCGGTGTCCGGCGGACTTTTTTTTCTTCATACAAATCGATTTGGCTTACTGATCATGAATTTCAAGTTCAATATCAACGCATTTTTTAATTACGACCACATACTACGATGTTCAAGATGCTGCCAGTCTCCAAGTGACGGCATCACCACTCTTCAAATTTATGACATTTTTGACGGGTGGCAATCTTAACATGAACACAACATAAGTGTCAGATCGATCTGTTAATGAAAAGTGACGTTACAGTGTTGTAAATTAAAGAAATTTCTGTAATGTTATAAAAATGGATAAAGAAGAATTTCGTGCCTTGCTTAAGCATTACTTTTTGCATAACAACAGAGCGAAAGAAACAAAATAAAGGTTCGAAAAATATGATTGTGAATCTGCACCGACGTGTTCAAGATTAAAATATTGGATTGCAGAGTTGAAAAGAGGTCATATCAGCATAAAATATGAACACGCCGGGGAATCACAAAAAATAGTGACCACTCCAGAATGTTTGGAAAAATCCACGATTTCGTATTGGGCAATGCGAAAGTTAAGGTGCGTAAGATAGCTTCTGACATAAGCACATCCAGTGGGTCGATGGTTTAACTTTTACATGGACACTTACGTATGATAAAGCTGAATGCAAGTTCGGTGCTTTGTTCGTTAATAATCAATCAAAAGCATGAACGTGTTCGCACTTGCCAGCAATGTTTGGACTTGTCTGTTTTTGGGATTCAAGGCATTTGGCATTTTGTTCATCGGCTATTTGAGAAAAAGAAAATAAATCAACTGCAAAGTATTGCACCGTTTGAAGAATGAAATCGCAAGCAAATAGCCCCATTTATCGAAGAAAAACAATATCTTTTTGCAAGACAATGCTCCAGCTCACAAACCTATCGAAACCATGGCCAAATTGCACGAGTTGCGCTTCGAATTGCTTCCACATCTCCTATACTCTCCAGATTTGGCCACTAGTGACTATTATCTGTTCTCAAACTTAAAAAGGTGGCACCAGGGAAGCAGATTTGCGATGAATGAACAGGTCGACTTGGAAACTGAAGCATATTTCGGAGATCTTGAGAAATCTTACTATTCAAAGGGCAATATTAGAAAATCGTTGGAATACGTGTATCGACCTGAAAGTGGAATATGTTCAAAAATAAACAATAATTTTGGCAAAATTCGTGTATTTTCTTTGTTAGGCCAGCAGCATCTTGTACGCCCTAGTATTTCTATTTGGCAGTGCTGTCTAGTCTAATTTTGGCACAGAAAATGGGGAAAATAAAAAGAATAATTTCAGAACTAGTCAGTCAGTTCAGAATTTCAGTCAGTTTTTTGGTAAAAGTCCATAGCATTGAATATATATAATAAATATAAAGGTTTTTATAAAAAAAATTAACTTTATTGATTTTCAAAATAATTTTACATATATTGAGAGGTGATAGAAAAAAATTATATAAGGGACCTTTAACGTCAAATAGGCAGGAAAAATAACAGGAGGTTCTGAAATTTTCTTTTATAAAGGCCAATTGCTTTTTCTAGTAGTAGATATAAAAGTGAAAACCCAATATTTTTTATACCTATAATGTATTTCTAACTAAATTTGTGTTTTTTTTAGGATTTAAAGTTGGTGTGATCCCTTGGACCAGATGTACTGTTAGTGTTATTTTTTTGAGGTGTACCAGTTAAGGGTTAAAAAGAGAAGAATTTTACTTGCGTTATTTTATTTATATATCCGCATTTCCGAAGCTGCCATTTTTAATTTTTAAATGTTGACCCCGCATTTATAATCAGCGAACCTGAAAACGCTCGTATATTGTTTTTGTGGCGATCCGTAGCCCCTGTAAATTGATGCGCATTCTTGAGCAGTTCTGTGCTATGAAAAAAAAAATATTTGATATGGGAATCTATAAACAATTTATAGCTGGGAATAATTTCATCGGAGCTGTATGGTCCGAAGGAGTTTTTTACCCAGAATTCCATGTAAAATCTGAATCTGGAGGTTACCAGCACAGAAAAAAAAAACTCCTCTCTTATATACATAGTGGCATGTTGCACTTGAGTATGATGTTAGGCGCTTATTTATGTCGGTCAATTGACGCAAAAAGAGACTATATTAGTATTTTAGCTGTGAGCAAATTGATCTAAATGCGGCCTAAACTAAATTGTGTCAACAAGGCAGTGCTACCTTATTTAGGAAGCATTTAGGTAGCTTGAAAACTACCTAAATTATTTAAATTGAATCACTTATTCATTCCTTCCATTATGTTTATTATGTATTTTAGTCAAGTCTCAAAAATAACTTTTTGTGAACAAATGACCCCAATATTTCTTTTCGATCACAAATTATGACTTAAAATTTATTTTGTTTAACATTGATAATCTAGGTATATTCATTTAACTCCTGTTTGTATTAACCCTCTGCAAATGACGCGCCCTGAATTGCACTATCCTACTGACGTGGTATTGCACCAGACACCATTTTGACAGCTTGCTTTTTCAAAATTAGTTTTATATTAATACTTTTGACAACTATATTTTAAATTGTTGTTTTAAATTGAGTGAAAATTCGCGAAACTAGCCACCTTAACAAGGAGTCGTAATTTTAATATCTTTTAGTATCTTTTAATGGAATAAAAAATATTTCCATTTTTTTTTTTAGTGAGTTTGCAAAGAATTTAGTTTTAGGCCACTGTTTTATTAAAATTAATTTTGATAAGTAACGGCTGGTTAAAATTTCTTGATTTTTGGGCCAAATACTCCTAATACACGTTAAATTACAAAACTTATTTTTTTCTTTAAAATTAATAATTTTTTTATAAAAAAACTAGCTTAAACCCGGCGCGGTGCTGCCGCGGCCCCGTTGCCAAAAATGTTATCAATAAAATGTTATCAGTGAAACTGTATATATAAATTTTGGTCGAATTTCATGGCTGTGCAACTAATAACTTAAAAGCTGTTGAATTTTTTACATTTAGGCTGTATGGGAGGTACCACGCTCCCTTGTTCAACGTCACACAAAGTTATCAGTAAAACTGCATGAGTTAATTGAGTTGAATACTGAATTCCGAGGTGTTTTCACAAGTCCAATCGCGCCTACTTTTGACATACTTCCTTTAAATTATGCATTTATATTGCACTGATATTGCGAAAAATAAGATCCATTTGTACAGCAGGTGCAACGCCTACTTGACAAAATATTTAAAAACCCCTTTTTTGTACTTTTCTGTGCCTAAAGCACTGAAAACGTCATTCCCTCTAGTTTGTACCAATAATTCAGGTTTGTGCCAGGTAGTGCAGATTTAAAACATTTAATAACAGACTTGTTTATGAAGAATACATCATTTTTATTTTTTTGTACTAATTCTAAATTTGTACAAATACGTAAATTTTTAAAAATAAATAAAAAGTTTTCTATGTGGCTATTTATTTAAATTTTTTTATATAAAATTTTTTTATAAAAAACATTAATTTTAATGAAAAAATTTTTTTTTAAAAAATTATTTTTGTAACTTAACGTGTATTAAGAGTATTTGGCCCAAAAATCAAGAAAATTTAACAAGCCGTTACTTAGCAAAATTAATTTTACTAAAACAGTGGCATCAAACTAAATTCTTTGTGACTCATTGAAAAAAAAAAATTTAAAAAAAAATTGCACTTTATTTTTTTCCGTATACACTTCAATAATATCTATAAAAGATATACAAATTACGACTTCTTGTGTTAGGTGGCTAGTTTCACGAATTTTCACTCATTACAAATATATAAAATTAAAACGACATATAAAGTTAAACAACATAAATGTTATGTTGTATGACATAAATTATCATTAGACGACTCAATAAAGTTTTTCGATTTTATGGTGCCTGTCATACTCCCACGGCAGTCGCAAAGGGTTAAAATTGATTTTAATATGGGATCATATTAATAGTACATGGTTCTTTCGCTATCCACCTCACAGCCGAATTAGCATCAAAGTTTATTTTTCAAACATTTTTTTCGCCAACTTGTGGACACAAGCACACATATGTAGAATAGGGCGTATCGAATTAAAATTTATTCGAATTTAACATTCTAAGAAGTCTCAAAAGTTGCATTGGGTGGTCAAGAAATCCCAAAAAATAAATTTAGACAAAAAGAAGGATATCTTCCTCTCCCGCAAGGACAAAGTTGTTTTTTGAGAAAAACAGTAAAAAATCACGTGCTTTAGTGATAAATCAATGCTTTAGTTTTTATGAGAAAAACTACAAATATCTTAAAGCAAAAGTAAATATAGACTTTAACTAACAATTAAAAAAGTAAAGTAAATATAGATGCCACTCTTGGTTCTTACCCACAGTGACCTGTGTGCAGGATATTCGAATCTTAGGGTACACTCGAGATAGCACAGAACTTTTAATTGTTACCTGATTGTGTAAATTTTTGTGATATTGATTACATTGTAAACGTTTTCCATAAATTTTGCGAATTAGTAATTTGCATATTATTTCATTAAAACACTTCTTAAAAACAATTTTTAAGTCAATTGAGACCCATCGAATGGCAAACTCAGAAACTCAAAATTGTAGTATAACATTTTTGTGAATGCTGAGTTGAGGTGTTTTAACGAAATAATAAAATTCATACTAGGAAGGAAATTTTTTTTTTATAAACCGAAATAGAAAAAAAGTCGTGGTCTTAACCTGGTGTTGTGAATTGATATTGTTGGAGAGGGTGTTGTTAAGAAATATTTGAAGAATATTAATTAAGGAAACTATCTTCGGTACCACTTTTGGTGCCCGAGATATAAAAACTTATATTAATTTATTGAAAAGGTTAAAAAACTGCATTCAAGTGTTAAGTTGTCAAAAACAAGAAAACGCATGTGCAAAAAATATGCAAATTATTAATTCACCAAATTTAAGTTAAAAGCCAACACTATAAACAAAATCGCCAAAATTTTGACAATTAGATAGCAATGAAAAGTTCTGTGCTACCCCGAGTTTAAATTTATATTCGAATATCCTTCACGCAGGACCTTGTGGTTAAAAATCGAGAGTGTCATCATGTTTGCCAAAACATTGTTAAAGCCTATATTTACTTTTGTTTTAGGACATATGTAGTTTTTCTTACAAAAATCGTGATTTTTTATTGTTTTTCTTAAAAAACAACTTTGTCCTTGCGGACATTTTTCTAAAATTTTGTTTTGTGAGATCTTGACCACCCTATGCAACTTTTGAGACCTATTATAATACGATCTAAATTTTTCGATACGCCCTAATGTACAACGCTTGGTACGTTGATGCTAAAGAACGTTCCCCTAAAAATACACATAGTAGCGTAGATATCTGAACGTGATGTACTTTGCGAATTCTAGTGCGAGATTGACACAACTCAAAGTAATTACTCTATAGGAGTATTCATGATCTGGAGCTATTTGCGAAGCTCTTGTGCAAATAAGAACTCTACAATAACAAACTACACGTGCTGACAAAATTACGCTTTTTGCACAAGAGCTCCGACTATGTCCTGTTGTTATTTTGTTGTGCTCTGAATCTCTTTTTTGAACTTTGTGGTTTTTGTCAGCAAATGAATAGTGATGGGTAATTGTGTACTTTTATTACCAACTTGTTCTTAATGTATATCACAATATATTAAACATAGCGTTGCCATCATATCTCTTTTAAAGAGGACATGTTCTCTTTTTTTCTCGAAATCTTTTTTTTTTACATGAAAAGTCCCCTTTTTTTTGTTGGAGACAAATATTTCTATCAATAAAAAATTTACTAAAAATGCACACAAAGAAATTTGCATGAAAAGTATCAACACTGATTTTCAAGTTAATAGCCATATGGTAATGCTGAACGCCATCCCTGAACAAACGTAACTTAACCCTAGCCGTGACCACTATAATTTTGCATACGTTATGTGTCCACTATGACGATTTCGTTCTAGCTGTTTTTTCACACCTTTAGAGACATCGGTTAAACCTAAATTTGTTTTGAAGGTGTGGTTTTAGGATAAAATGAAAGAAAAAAGATAGTTTTGTTCAAAAATATTTGTACAGTTGTTCGCGGAATTAATTTTGATACCGTCAAAAACGAGTATTTTTTACATTTTAGTAAAAAATTTATATCTCTGGCCCTAAATAATATTAAGAAAAAACGTTCCATGGAATTTTACTTGCTTATAGATCTTTAAAAAAACCTTCCCAAACTTGCACAAAATATCTTATGATTATTTAAAAGCATGGTACAAAAAATTTAAAAAATAATTTGTTTTTGAATGGATAAATTTAAATAAAATACTTAACTGTATGCGTCTATTTAATACTGAACTGACGCTTAGTTATATATTAATTTAATTTGTCAACCAAAAATTGGTGATATACTTTCAAAGTTTAAAAATTTGTCAGCTCTTTTTTTCGTTGCCTGCAGAAAACGCTAATGTCGAAATAATTTTTTTCACCAATGGGCTTGAAGTGGTCAAATGAAAAAACAGACTGAAAGTATCAACGGTTCGAGTTTTTTAGCAATAAATTATATATTCAAAAACGTATCGTGTTTGAAGTTTTTCGACGCATGTTAAAAACAGAAACGGTTATTAAAACAAGCTCAAGAAAATTTTAAGTATGATTCTGAGGAAGTTTGATAGGTTAATCACAATTTGATCTCGTTTGTTACTTCAGTTGAAAAGAATTTAAAAATAAAACTCTAATATGATTATTTGGTCTCATTTACTTCAACCTCAAGTTTGTTTTTACTTTTTGAAATAATAAGTGTAAAATGGTTTTTGTTTACATTTATATTTATGCATATATGCATTTATATTTTGTATATATTTATTTATTTATTTTTTTATAAAAAACTGAAAAAATTATATTGAAAAAAATATTTATTTGATGTTTTTATTTGCAATAAATTTTATTGAATTTTAAAAAAAATTATTTTTGTCCTTTTTTTTGTCAAAAGTTCTCTTATTCTGGCAACCCTAATTAAATATAGCCCGTAGCACTGAAAACTTCAATTAGTTTATTGATATTATTGAAGCATCAGCTAATAACAGCAGAAATACAACAAGCGGATGGATTGCCCCTTAGCTCTCCTCATTATGAATGGTGTGAATCTTGTGGAATCAGCTGCTCTTTACGTACTTGGCAAATCGATCCAACCTGATCTTCGTTGGAATCATCATATTTTCGATGTGTCACAAGAAACGCACCTAGGTTTTTTTCAAACGGTTGAAAAAATATTTCACTTCAGCTGATCTTCGCATGATCTACACCTCATATATCAGGACGAAAATGGAGTACAATTGGCACATATGGGCAGGGGCTTCTAGATCTTATTTGAAGCTTCTAAATCGAATTCAATATCGTGCGATATATCTCATAGAGGATGAAAGTATTTCATCCTCTCTCAACTCTATCTTGGGAATCGACGTAATATTGGTTGCCTCAGCCTTCTGTATAGGTACTACCATGGGATGTGTTTAAGGGAGATACACATCCTGACGCCACCAGCTCATGTGCTTATCAGTTAAACTCGGGCAGCTGTCCTAGCCCACCTCTTTACCATTGCCTCGATGTGCAACAGAACCTCGCATTACTGAGATAATTAAATTTTGTGTCGCACGGTTAATTTGTGGAACAGTCTCCCTGCGAGCGTGCTTCCCGGCAGTTTTGAGATGTGCAAATTTAAAAAAAAATCTTCACCAACGCTTCTCCATCTATCCACCTGCCAACTAACTATCACCCATCTTCCGAATCAACGCAATGCCTACATTTATAGGGAGCATCCCCTGAGCGTTGGTACAGTCTAAAAAAAAATCCAAGTCATAATATATCAATTCCTTTCGACAATTTAAACATAATACAAATATTTGGTACAACTAAAGTTGGCTACAAACTAAATTGCACATCACTAACTGTCAAAGAACTCTTATTTTGTATTGTATGCGTGTAAGGTGTATTCACAGATTGTAGTTCTTTTGTGCACTTTTGCTCAAGAGCTCCGCAAAGAGCTCCAGATCACGAATACCCCTTTTATGTGTATACTCAAAGCTTTAGAACTTACGTAAAAGTAGACACTAAAATAATCCCAGTTGTACTTTATTTGATAGTTCAACAGCTACTGTAAAATTTAAAAAGCATTTCAAATTAGTTTGTGGTATTAAGTACAGTACTAAGCGTACAGTACTAAACGTACAGTACTAAGCGGTGAATTGTATATATTTTTTTGTGTGAAATACATTCTTCGAGTTTCACAACGGTGCAAGTGAAAAAGTAATACGAAATTTCATGGTCCGAATTACAGCATCCGTGATCGAGCAAAATTACGAAGGGCACGACAAGACAAGTGCCTATCAATCTTGTACAATTTTGCTCGATCACGCATGCTGTAATTCGGCCCCAGGTCTTAGAAGATGTGCAACCAGGCCTCTGTCATGTCTAAATTTCAGCCAGATCAGACATTCTGCTAGGAGAATTTATTAAGACAGTTGACGAATACTAAATTTTTGTACTAGCTGATATAATTGTTTCTTCGAAACAAACTATAAGCTTTCATTAAAATTTGCACATAAAAATAGTAAAAAAAAATAAGCAGTCTTAAAGTTTATTTATTAAATTATATCACTGCATGAATATTACAGACTTTTACTTCAGTAGGGTTGGCACCAAAGGAAATAAGAAGTTTTACTCTATAACAGAAACTTCAATCAGATATTTATTATCAGCTACCAAAGTTATAGATGCTAAAATTTTCTGTAAATCTCTGTTCAGATTGGTACACATTTTTTCTTTTTCATTCATGTGTAACGCGTTGTGGTTGCGCAAATTTGCGCTTTTCAAATTTCGATCAAAGAAAAGTGAAAAATCAATTTTATTTTGAGATAACAACAAAAGAAATAAATTGATTAGCTTCTGACCGCAAACACACATGAATCACGTGACATGAAATCAAATATGTTTATTAGAAAAAAGCAAAATGTCGTTAAAATAAAAATAACTAAAAATGTTACAATGTTTAGAGGATATTGAAAAAAAGTGGGGAAACCTTTGACTCACACAGTGTGACAAAACCGCAATGATGTGAACAATCGTAAAACTTTAACAACTCACACAAGATGTTTTATATGTAGAAATAAAAAAATAAAAAAGATATAAATAAAAATAAGTTTAAGGAACACATACGAAGAACGCGCCTTAAATAAATGTGTTGTTGCATTGAATTCAATTGAATTGAATTGAATAAGAAATGAAATCAGCAACATGTGCAGCATGCTGCAGGCAACATTTTAAGGTCAAAGTGAGAGACAATGTGCAATAAAGGCCGCACCAATAATACCAGCAACAACAATAAAACCAACAGCTATAAAGCACCAGCCAGTTGTTTCAGACAGATAGACAGCCACACAAACAATAGATGCCGAATGCCAACACCACCCAATACGCCAAGTTGTATAGCATACTTGCAGGCGCTCCAAAGAGCTAAAACATCCTTGTTTTTTGCAACAACAAAAACATATACAAAACATCTTTATTGCTGGTTTGGTTTCATGTTATTGTGTGGTGTCGGCAACAGCAAGTAGCAGTTTTTGCAATATTAGCTTGCTACCAACATCAGCAGTGGCAGCAGCAGCAGCAGCAACAATTGCTGACATACATATAAAATATCCAGCATTAGCGGCCGCAAGCAAAATTTTTATTTTCTTAAATTTTCTTGTGGTTTTTTCATATGCTCGTATGCAGCTATTATTATATCGATTCATTGTTGTTGTTTAATTTTTTTTTATTGTTTGTAAAAAAAGTTTTGTATTACTGCAACATATGCTGCACATTGTGCCTTGGCTGTTTTAAGTCAATTTTTAATAAATTGCTCAAAGAAATCAACGCTTTTGACGCCCATTTCGATAAACCAATAATAGTACTAAAAACAACAACAGCAACACAACGTTAAGCACAACAGCAAACAATGGTTTAAGCCACACAAAAGGTTATAATACAAAATATTATGAAAAATCATTTAATTTACACAATCGTTCATATAGTATTTATATAATATTTTTGATGTCATAACTATTGTTAGCTTTTTTTTTTATTGGCAAAGCAACAGTTTTGCAATTTTATTTATGGATTTTCTGCTTAAATTGCACGTGCGTTCATCTTCAAAACATTTATTTTTATTTAAGCTTAATATCTATAGATTTTTCATGCGTTCTCCATTAATTGATTGCATCAATCCTTGGCACAGTTCGAGTCTCTGGCACTCTATTGTTCTAAGTGATGGCACAGCGGGCTCTAAAGCATCATTGCTTATCAGTAACGTAAAAACTTTAATATTTGTGTCATTTAAAAAGTTTAGCAGACATTGAAGAACATTCTTCGACTAGACAGGAAAGTCATAAAGCTTCAATGGTATACGTATTTGTAAAAAATCTTAAACTGCCGCCTTATTTCATATTTTTATAATAATAATAATAGAAAAAATTGTTGTTTAAAAAAAATATCTCACAAAACTAAATTGCATTTTTTATCTTGAAATTATTAGCATTGTACTGAAAGTATTATATACAGTTGGTGTGTACAAAAACTTTTTTAAAAAAATGTTATAAAAAACATTTTACACAAAAACAAGTTCTTTACGATACAAAAAATAACAAAGTCTTTAAGCCAACAGTGATATACTTTCATCGCAACAATGCGTCCGCTGTTGGCTTTGTAGAAGAATAAAACTCTTAGCACAAAATGTAGTGGCTGACAAAAGTCTACATACAGTATCGTATTTTTCAGTTCTGAAAAAAGATGAATCCTAATGAAAAGCAAAGTATGCAGTTTAACTAAAGATTATTATTTAGCAGCAAAACTATAGCGAAAAATTGTATCTATACCAGCACAACAAAAAATTCGTAGGTACTTTAAATTAAAAAAATCAATCTTTAAAACGGTTGATTTTTTAGACTTTTGGTTTTTGAAGTTATAATTTTTGACTGTTTTCGCGTGATACTTGACATGTTTGAAAATAAAAAATGCTCACTTCAACTTGCCATTTCAAGCCCTCACTTCGTTTGCAAATTGTTGTAATTTTCTACTATGGCGCACTATGGGTGTGTGCCATGCGAAAACTTTTCTCTCGGTTGATGCATTTTTGACAATCAGAAAGAGAATTTTTGACATCAATGAGGTGAGTATGGTTGTCAATAACTCATATAGCCCCAGGGGCTAGTAGAAATTTTGACAACCGGCAAGAGAATTTTTGAGTGAAGAAATAAGGTTGTGTGCTGCCCTTACAAAAATGTTAGTATCAGTGTTTTGCTGTTTGTTTTTTTTTTTTAGAAAAGGAGTTTTGCTTTATGTATCCTTTTACAAATAAACAAAGGAATACTAATTGCGCTCTGTTTTTTATATTGAAAAAATATTTATTTTTAAAAACTGATAATGCTTTATAACTGAAAAGTCTTTATAACAATTATAAAGCACGGAGTCATTCGCCTTTACCTCTAAGAAACCTAATGATATTGATATTATATTTAATTTATTTTAGCATCAATAAAAATTATTTCAAATCATTTACAGTATTTTGAAAAACTGAGTCAGTTTTAGGAGCAAAAGGGTTGAAATTAAATTTGTATGGTATTATATTCTGCTTAGGCTCTTTTGGTAAATTTGATTTTTTTTAAATGTTCATTAAATTAAAAAACTTTAATATTATTCAATTTTCCGGACGTTTCGAAGGTGTCTTTCTTTCTTCTTTTTTATGGGATTATATATTTTATTAAACACTGTAAACACAAGAATACATATTATATTTTCAATTATTCTAACAATTAAATATGTTACAAGAAACTCACATTTAATTTAGCATCATTTTAGGAATATGACACATAACAAATCGAGCTTAATTTAATTATTTGGCACAAAAAATTAAACTGCCGTTAATTGTTAAGCCGTTACTAAGCAATAGAATAAACATATATTACAGCTGATTTTTTTCTAAAATAACCATGCACAGTAAAATATATGAGCATAAATTTTATACTATTTTGTATACATATAAATCCAAAACAAAAATGTCTTAAAATTTATTCTATATAATTTTATAAATTTTTCCAGACCATTTTTCTCGTCAGACCAATCGAAACCACTACATTTATACATTTCCCGATTTCGGTGAATTTTTTCCCTTCGAACCAGAATATATTTTAATTTGCACATGATATCCATGTAAAATTTTTAAATTATATTTGTTTTATTATTTTTATAATATTGAGTGGTATAAAATTTATAAATTATTTTGAATAAAAAAAGTTTATACCACGCAAATGTTATAAAAAAGATAAAATTTACCCTCAAATTTTTTACTGTGTGTGCTTGAGTAGATGCTGTCTTTGTTTTCTTGATAGTTCATTGTTTTTATTGATTTTTCTTGTATTCGTAAACTTTCCAATATGAAGCGTCTTGTTAATTATCGTCGCTCACCAAGCGGGTCGGAAGCGAATTTCATCTGGGGGGCAGTACAAATGAGGGGGGCAGTACTAATGGTGGTGCAAAAAAAGTTCACCAAAATTTCTTCAAAGAAACATGAATGTGAATAAACAAATTTTTTATTTTAGCTTAAAATAAAAAAAAATATAAAAATATATAAAAAATATTAAAATTTCATTATTTTTAAAAGTTCTTCCAATTTCAATATTAGAGATCATTCTTTAAAGGATCTTTCATATGGTAATATGAGAATATAAGAAATAATGGTTGCTTTTATAAAGCAAGACTAGGTATATCTTTACATGGTTTAAATGCAATAAGGTACATAAAGTTATATCAATTAAAATTATTCCAAAATGTTTCTTTCTGTCCTTGCGAGAAACAAACTCTTTCATCACCTCCATCGAATTCAATTCTTCGGTTTTATCTTTGTGAATGTGTATAAGTGCCGCATGAGTGAGTCGTTTCTGTGTCATAGTTGCTCGAAGATACGTTTTAAGTCGTCTTAGTGCACTTAAAAAACGCTCAGATGAAGCTGCTGATGCTAGCTAAAAAAGTGGGGGCAATTGCCCCTTGTCCCCCGCTTCCGACGCCAATGTCGCTGACTTGTAGAACGGCCCTAATTGAAATTTTTTTTTAAATATAGTTTAGATAGAACTTTATACACTACCCCAACAACACTCAGTTTGTACGACTGAATATTTTTTAATGTAAACACTTTCAACTTTTATTTATATTAAGAAATCAATGTTTTTGACACAATATTGGTCGGCCTTTGTAGTCTATCAACCCAGAAGTCCCTGGTTCAAATCTGGGCTCGGGCATGGTTCTTTTCACTTTCTTTATTCTTTCCCACATTTAAGAACATTTAAAAATTATGGAAAACTAAAAATTCACAACTAAATGACAGGAACACAACTAAGGGCTGGAAATGCTTGCCGAGGTTAAGGTATAACACTAGCCTCGGTTAAAAGCAATTCAAATTGTCTTTCACGGTTGTTTCGCCTAATCAATAATTCACGTATGGTTCCTATCAATTCCTCTAAATAATCTATCACTTTCCTTTCAGGTCAAAGACCAAACCTTGTTTGTATAAGGCACATGCATTGGTACTTTGATCTTTTAAAAAACAAAAAAGTTTGTTGTTTTCTTAAAGCTTGAAATGTAATTTCTAAGGCCGCATTCATAGTGGAAGCTTTGGCTAAAGCTGATTCATAAAACAGCTTTGTTGAGCTTTTTTTGATCAAAGTGAACGCTTTTTCAAGTGCGAGCTTTTTGCTTGTTTTATCAAGTGGAATGGAGATGGAGCTGAGAAGCATTTAAAAAGTTGCTTGCACTATAGACACTATAGTTTTTCCATATGTTTATACACAAAGCATTTTTCAGAAAAACCTCTCAGCTCTGCAAAAAAACTATGAACTCGGCCTTACGAATGAAATTTCAGGCTTTGAGAATACAGCAAACTTTTATGTATCAAAAACATTGATTTCTTAATATAAATAAAAGTTGAAGGTGATTATATTAAAAAATATTCAGGCGTACGAACTGAGTGTTGTTGGGGTAGTAGAACTAATATTATATATAGAGTTTATATATAATATAACTACACAATTATATTCTTGAAGACTACAACTACATGTACACAAATTTGAATATTCTATATTGGCGGTTTTATTACAGTTTTTATGTTTCCTGAACAAAACAAAAAATGTCAATTAAGGCCGTTGTACAAGTGAGCGACTACACTCAGTCGCTGAATTTACACTTGTACATACACTCAAGTGACTTCAATTTGGAAGTTCATTACTTTTGACATGAGAAATGCATTGAATATAAATTTTGGCATTTTATATATTTGGTTGCTGACCTTCTAATTAAAAAGTGTTCAAGAAAAAATTAGTTACAATAGATGTTTTTTTTAAACTTAGCCCAATGGCTTAAATATACTTTTTTTTATTTAAAATATGGCTGATAAAGAGTTCATTCGTGTTCAAGGATGTATTATGGTTGGCTGATTGATCGACTGAGTATGAGTGAATATTTTCTTTCGTATTACAATCGATTGAGCTTGGCAGTAAGTGTTTTTCGGGTATAGCAACGTTTAGGCATAGTTAGATTTTTTCCTAGCACATGGTTTAGGTTTAGGATTTGTAGATGCAGTTATCTATATTAATACAAATCTATATTCATCTGTACTTAAATATAAAGCAAATATTTGTATAGTATGAACAATAAGTAAAATAAACAAATCAAATTTGCTTTATTATAATTATTATTTATATTATTATTATATAGTCTTCGTTGCTGTCTTCATATATTGCATTTGGACTTATTTCTATAATATAAGGATACGTAACATCGTAGCTGTGACCATATTTGTTGTTTCTCCGGAATCCATACATAGTTGATTTAGCTGACTGAAAGTTCGTTCCACATCTACATTTGACCACGGAAGGGAAAAAGCTGCAATGCAAACTTGAAATTTTTTCACACGAATTGTTTCCTTAGTTTCGTCAGTTTAATGTACACGAACCCATGCTTTAAACAAATCATTTGTTTTCCATTCTTGTGGAAAGAATTTTTTTGTTATTTTTTGACATTTCTAGCAACCGTTAGTACAAAGAAATTAAAAAAATTACCTGAGTACAGTTCAATAATTTTAAATCAACTATTATGACCACAGAGTTGCATTAACTTTTTGTTGTACGTGGTTGTAAAATAAGAAAAATAGTCTGTCATTGGAATGCATAAAAAGTGAACATTTGCTCCGAATCGATTTTTCAAGTATTGTAAAATCAAGAGAGTTTGTGAATTTTTTACTTAAAAAATAAAATACAAAAACAAAAAAGCTTATAAACGAGACTACTGTTATGCCTTAACTTCGGCAAGTATTTTCAGCCCTCAGTATTTTCTGTATTCTTAATTTCACATTTTCCACAATTTAACTATAGATTTTTGTTTCAATAAATCTTAAATGTAGTAAAGAGCAAAGATAGCGAAAACAAACATGCCCGAAAACGGACTCGAACCGGTGACCTCTGAGTTGATAGTCTCTTAAATTTGCCGTTTCAGCCCTAGAAAGGACTTTGACCGAGCTTCTATTGATCAATTGTGTTGAGCGTGGTATTAAATTTTTGAACACAAATGATCGAGAACTTGACCTACGAGTTTAATACCGACTCCGAACGGCTTGTTATGTTCTGAAGAAGCTTTACATGGCAGTTTTTACTCTCTGAAGTTTGCCAATGTCTGCAGGGAGGTGACGACCGAACAGAAAAATTAATTCAATTGAAAAAAGTTCTCTCTGAGCTGGGGATTGAACCCGGGCTACCGCGGTTCCTTAGCTTAAGGGGCACACACTCCACCAACGGCTACGGCCGCCACAATTAAAATATTTTTTCTAAATTTGTCATATATTTTTTATACATAATAGCCCAAATAGAATAAGCATAGCAGCCAACACGCAGCCAACAGAAAAAATGTCAACATAGAAGTTGGTTGCCTTGCAACCCTATGAAATGAACATAATAAAAATAACCAACACGTAGCGAACGCAGCCGACACAAAAATGTTGACGAGCTTTTGACTTTTGCCGCAGCCAACGGTAGCGAAATGTCAAAATACATAGTTCAAATTAGAAAACTTAAAATTGACTAAAATATATTAGACCAAATTAGTAAAAAAGCAAACAAATTATGATATGCAAAAGGTTGTATCTATTAATTTTGTAAAAAATAGCAAAATGTTGTAAGCATTAAGCTCTATCTGCGTTATCAACACAAATTCCATTCTGTGCACAACATTTCGTTGGCTACGTTTTCGACAGCTCGCTACGTGTTGGCTATGCCTATTCTGTTTAGGCTATAAATCAAATTTTTAAAGTTTTAATTCAGCTTTTAAAGGAAAAATTCCAAAATTGAACGTCAACAATTGGCGAGTGCAAATTTGAACTTTAATAATAACTTTAAATAGATGACGTCACTTTGTGAAATTAATTAAATTTTTTCTTTGTTGGGGCCGATTGACCACCAAGTGGGGTAGACCGTATTAACCCCAAAAATAGATTGCGTTCGTTCATAAGAAATATTTGGTTTAATTTCTTAAGACCTTATTGCAAAAGCATGACCCTACAATCATCTTCTAAAAATTTGGTTCTATTTTACCAATTCAATTCCGAACCGCGTCGGTGTAACTGAATCTATGTTCAAACTATTTTTCTTTAAAAAGTCTTTTATTTAAGTAAAAAATTAATGATAGCATGCAACGCCGTTGATAGGTATTTCATAAGGGGGCTTACTGAAGCAATTTTAGAAATAGAAATTTTAGATTTTTGTTTTATTTCCATAGGGGTTTCTGAAAGCCTAAGATCTTTCCAAATTTTTTAAAAAATTTCAACATTCGAAGTGAAAAGTGTTAATGAAATTTAATTTATTTTAATTGCATACAAAATTGATACAGTAGCTCGGCTTAACTATTCAAAGTTAAGTAAAGCAACGAAAACAGAAATTTTAAAGAGATAAAAATATATATACTAAGGTGTCCCAAAAAAAAATCGTGTTTGATGTCCGCGGCTTTTCCACTTCCATTTGACCTTAGAAACATCCTGTGTGAAGCGCATCTGAATTGGTAAATGTTTAGAGGTCGCGAATTCATTTTCTAATTTTCCTATACGATTTGTATGTCATTTAATATCATTTTCATCTGATTTTTATTTTGTGGTCTGTGGCTCACTTCTTAGAGCTACCTATATAAATGAAAACTTTTATTTAGAATTATTTCATTAAAAATCAGTATCTCTTAAAGTACTCCATTTCCATTATTGTTATTAGTCTTAAATTTTAGATAATGATAGTTGTAATGCACAACGAAGAAAATGTTCATAGTGTTCTTATATGTTTTTGGATTAAAAGTTACCACAAGTAGTTTTTTATATTTATATTTTTATTTTTTAATCGTTTTGAGCAACCACCAAATAATAATCCGATGAAAAAGAAATTTGATTATGTCATAACAGACAAAATTTTAGGGAACACTTCATTTTTTTAACCATTTTGCTTAAAAGATAGTGGCTTCAAATTCAATTCACCAGCAAAACTGATTTTTCCCCAGTATGGGAAAACTAGAAAATGAATTCGCAACCTCTAAACCCTTACCAATTGAGATTCGCTTCACAGAGGGTGTTTCTAAGGTCAAGTGGAAGTATTAAAGCCGCGGACATTTGTCAAAATAAAAAAATATTTTTTGGGACACCATAATGTAGACATAGTTGTAGGATCGCAGCAAATTGTGTAAAGCGTGAATCCAATTTGTTGATAACAGTTTCCTCGTTCACAGAAATATTCTTATGAGTACTTAATAGCGCTGAAGCAGTAAAGGCCCAACCAAGTTATGCTTAAGCAGACGAAAGTTTCAGAGAAAAGTTAACGAAAAGTATGATTAAGTAAGTTGCCCAAGTTGCAGATTTCATGCTTAACAAAATCTCAATCAAACGTTCACAAAATCTTGAAAAAAATATATTAAAAAAGTACAAAAGTTCTTTGAAAAATTTGTGAAGTAAAGCCTGTCAGCTTTTTCATATATGTTTTTATGTTTTTGGACGCTCTGTATAATAAAGTTTTTCATCAAAATTTGGATATGTATTCATTTTGAACCAATAAATGAACGTATTTTTTCCAATTGACAGATAAAAAAAATTTGTATACATATGTTAAAAAGAGTTGCCATCAGCTAACACAAAAAATATGTTTATTGCGCTGATTGGCTTATAAGCTATGGTAAACGTAAAATTTCACAGCAAAAATATACAAATTTTCCAAAATTTGCTTAAATAGACACAAACAAAACAAAAGCAATATTTTTCATTGAAAAATTTGACATTCAAATAAAAACATTTTAATTAAACACATTCTCAATACTGTTAGCAACCCTATTCTGCTTAGCAAACTACGATGTCAAGCGCTCTCTCTCAAGTTTCAAAAAGTAAACGAAAATTGAAAAACTGAACGAAAGCAATGCTTAGACAAAACTTGGGCGACTTCATATATTGCTGTGTAAAAGCGTGCTTTTGCTCTCAAACTTTTGTTTGCTTAAGCATAACTTGGTTGGGCCTTAAGGCGTTCCGTTCCCGTGGCATTTGAAGTCAAATTTTTCAAAAACTTTAATGTGCAAAAGGAACGTTTACTGGAAGCTGTGCTACAGGGCAAAGTAAAAATCATTTCCAGAATTTTGTAAAATTGCGAAAACATCCATTTTTGACAGTGAAATCATTAAAGTATTTCAAGACCTGTTTTGAAAACCTCATTTCTATTTTTGGTCCATTAAGTTTTCTTTAACTCAAGTTCGGTTCCCAACTTTTCTACATCTTTTTTATTAGGATAAAAAACCCTTATAGCAGTTTGAAAATATTTAATAATTTGCTTGGGTTTCACTATGTCATTTTCCGTGGTCAGTTGTTGTCAATCAAATTATTAATAACAACATGTAGACAATTTTTCTAACTTTGGCAATCTTGGAAAATTAAAAACAAATAAGTTATTAAATGGTGCTATACAGAAAATGTTCTTGAGTCTTATTAAGGTGATATTTCACGTGATAAACTTTTGTGTCGTCATAAAAATGACATAGTGAAAACCAAGCATTTAACTTATTTATTTTTTATGGACATATGTTTTCAAAATTTGCAATTATTTAAAAGTGCTTTGGAAATTCGGAATTTCATATACAAATAAGCGAAAGGAATAGAAATCGATAAAAATCCTCTGCTATTTCTGCCATTACATTGCATCTTGATAAACGAGGCTTACTTATTTCCATTCCAAGTTAATAAAAGCATATCTCAGTTTTAAAAAAATATTTTTTTAAATGCTTCTATATCGTTATTCCGAAAACTTTCCGAAGTTTCGACTACAAAATTTTTATGTTCGCAGAATTCTTTTAGATCTTTATCAATTTTTTGACACAGTATTGTCAGATTTGACGTAAATGAAAATATTTTATATATTAAATGGATTGCAACCAAAAATTCTGGACTCGTAACTGTGCGCTTTCATTGGTTTGCTTGAGACGAAGTGTCAGCGATAGAATTTTAGGTTAAAAGTTATTGTAAGCATTTGAAAAAAATTGCACACAGTTCATGACTAACGTTAGTACGTTAGCAACAAAATATTTATCTGTATTATATTTAACTTTATATCTAACCAAACTACTAATAAGACTGGCCTTTTCAAGAATATTACGAAAATCAACTATATTACTAGTTAAAAAAGAGACGTTTGGAATAAAAACCAACATGGTTAATATAAGTTCAATAGGAGAACGCCAAATAGGAGAATGACAGCGATCTTATTTTTTGTTTAAAATCGGAAAAAACATTCGACTTTTAACATATTTCTCAATTTTTTCAAATAATACCTACTTTTGCGCGTAAAACTGGTACGCCCTTCGTTTTTTAATTAATTGTGCCAAAAAAATGAGCTATGAAGCACAAAAATCGGATAAAAACTACCAGAGTTGTGATATTTAACTTTCGAAAAAAAATACATTTTTTTATAATCGTAATAAAAAAAAAAATCTTAGTAATTCAAATTTGAAGAAATTGCAATAGTATGTTGTGGAAATCTTTTCTGACAAAACATTTTGTGTTCGAAATACCAAAAACAGGCACTTTGAGCATTTTTGGAAAAAAGGTCAAGTTTTAACAGCTGCAACTTTTGTATCCGAATTTTGGTTTTTGTAATTTTTTGCACAAAATAGCTTTAGGTTAGAATTTTTTTCGTAAAAATACCCAAATTCGAAATTAACAAAATGTTACACTTCTTGTACAAAATTTCATAACTACCACGTTATTTAACGTAATCACAAAATTTTTTGTATTATTTTTTATTATTTTTTTTTATTATTTTTTGTATTTGCATTTGCTGTTTCAGAAAACATTTCCACAACATTTATTTGCAATTTTTTTAGAAATTTTCATTTTTAAGATTTTTTTATTACAACAAAAAAAATAATTTTTTTCGAATTGTAAAATATCACAACTCTAGTAATTTTTTCCTGATTTTTATGTTTTGTAGGTTTGAACCCCCTTTTCTACGGCGTTGATGGCATATTTTAAATACTTTTGTTATTTTATTATTCTAAAAAAAATATTATTTCTTTATAGTGGTTTGTTCTCCAAAGACCTTGTTGTTGTTGCAATCCTGTTGCTTCATAAACTTATTTAGTATTAATCTTGAATATATATTTTAAAAAATATATCTGTTATTTAAATTTTTTTTCTTTGGCATATCACGTTTTTGCAAATTGGCCTTAAAAATTAAACGACATTTATTATTTTGTGTTTATCATCTATTTAATGTTCTATACACAATAACTGTTGAGAAATGTATTTCAGTAGCAAGATTTTATAAGTTTTAAAAGCAGTGATATCTTAATAATGAAAAAAGAATTCAAAACCATGTCAGAATCACTCCTTTACTGCCAAGGACTATCTGTCAGCAAAACACATGTATTATAATTTCTTGGCATCAGTGCTAAAAATACTGCAACGTCGGCAGTAACAATTACCAATACAACGGCAAAAGACATACCTACACCTAAACAGTATTAATAAAATAAAATGAAAACTTTAGATATCGATACCAACTGAAAAAAAAACAATGAAGGAGAATTCAACAACTACATATATCTTACTACTAGAATATAAATATTATAAAATAGAAATATCATACTTAGTGCGAAAGCAGTGAGTAAGAAGTAGAAGAGTAAGGAAGCAGATGGAATTGTTAAGGAAATCAATACTGTGTAGAATATTAACACTGTAGCAAAGAAGCTGCAGGATATGGAAGAATAAGAATGTGGGTGACATTGATGATGGTCAAATACCACAGGCAAGGAAAAAAACTCATCAACATCACTAACAGCAATAGCAAATACAGCCACTATGAAGATGATGATGTTGCATAAAACCTCTGCCAACAGTTATTCGAGAGCTAAGGCATAGTTCTTTAAGTAAAACTAGATGCTATGGGCAAAATGAACTGTAATTTGATAACAAAATTGATAAGCACACACATACAGCAAAGTCAAAAACAACAACATTGACCACTATACACTTAAAAGGTAAATATTTCCAGAATATCGTCAGAGTCCAAGGAACAAAAAAAATTCATCTATGGTAAAGTGCCTTAGGTCCACACAACAACAAATATTTATAAGTTATTTTCCCTCATAGCTCAGGGCATCAAATTATTGCCAACACGTTTTCACAATTTTTCCGCATGCTAAAGAGATACCTTTACGTGTCACGTGTTTCTAAGGACATTCAGGCAAAGAAGCAACACCTATCATAATTTGTTTGAATACTCCACTGCGGTACATTTATCAACTGCGTCATCTTTATCATCATCATCATCATCGTCATCTACGTCAGTAGCATCATCTTTACCATTTGCAGCCTCAAAAGCATCGTCATGCTTATCAACAACCGTCGTCAACATCATCGATATCGTTCTGTCGCTGTCATAATTTTCTGCCACCGCCTTCGTCCAGACAAATATTATGTTGATCTCATCTAATTTTCAGGATGAGCCGCAAGGATTTTGTCCGATTGTCTGTCGGTTCAACTGTTTCACTGTCTGTCCATTCGTTCATTGGCCTAATTCTTGCTACATCGTCTCAGATTATCCTCTACGTTTTTGTTGTGGTCAGTCAAAGTGTTTGAATTATCTTTCACTCTTCTGCGTCTCGGCCAATGATTACTGCTTTAAAATTTATATATTTTTTTTGTGGGTGTATTCATTGTTTGCAGACGATGACTATCGTTAGTTTAACTCAAAAATCTCAGTCAATCTTTCTGTATTCTTTTTTGTTTTTGTTTTGTTATTTAATGCCTCTTATTCTCCTTCGGAATCGTACCGAAACCCTTTCGTAATCATCTGATTTATTTTTGTCTTTGCTTGTGTTTATTTGATTTGCATCTTTGGAACAATCGGTAAGTAGGTGCATAGCCCTGGCTTAGACTTTGTTAACACAACTAAAGCTGGCGCTAGCTGTTCTTTTGTATGCGCCAGGATAATCCATTATTAGCAGTCGGCAGTCACAAGTCTAGACAATGCATTCCTAAATGGACTTTTGATGATACTGATTTTGGTCTTACTTTGGATTTCTGAATGATGATAATGAATAGCCTAGTTATGCAATGAGTTATGTGTATATTAAAGAAAAGTTTTGCAAGATCTTTAGAAATAAAAGAATGTAGAAGCTTGTGTCTAATTTTTCTGCATATATTGTCATAGAAGAAAGTGAATTTGATAAGATAAATTTTATATATATAAAAAAGAAATAGTAAGAAATTATCGAAGCTTGTGTCTAATTTTTCTGCATATATTGTCATAGAAGAAAGTGAATTTGATAAGATAAATTTTATATATAAAAAAAAGAAATAGTAAGAAATTATCGTTGATTAGACCAAACTTAAAAGTATCCCTACAGCTGTGTCTTAGTGTATGTGACGTTTTATATGTTCGCCCATTCCGCGCATAACGCAACACTTTTTTTCAAAAATTGACCTCATGGCTTTCGGTTTGTTTTCTTTTTCGGCTTTAGGTTCTTATTAAAATTCTAAGAACATAAATTCATTTATTTTTTTTATCGTCATTCGTTAAAACGTTATTGACCTTTCAATTCTGCTAATCGTCCGAAAACGGCAGAATTGGAAAATTTTTAATTAATTGTATCTACGTCAGTTTCAATCCGATTTTCATAAATGAGGTACCCTTAGAAAGATATTAAAAAAGTAGTTTCTAGTAAAAATATATAATTTTAAAATTTTGGATGTTAAGGTTGCCAACATATTAAAAAAAAATTTATTTGTGAATTTCTCAAAAAACGCGTAATTTTTTTCGATTTATTATTTTTTAAATTTGAAGAAGAATGCTGCCTTTAAGTCAAACACAATTTTTAGATGGAGATTTTATATGTTTTTTTTCGCAATTTCAATTTTTGTGCACAAACCTTATCATTTTGAGGCAATTTATCGCCTATAAATTTCATAACGGTAAAGATATTTGCAAAATTTAATCTGAAAAATGGTTTGTCTTATAAGGACCAACATATTATTCATAAGTTTTGATGATCTTACACTTGACCTTAATAGAGAAAACTGGCAAATACCGAAAAAAAAAATATTTATATAAATATATATATATATATATATATATATAATATATATATTAGACCACCCATATGTGCAAAAGTGTTATTTTCTTCGCTCCCCGCGCATTTTCGTGGAGAAAAAAACTAAAATATAAGATCTGCAAAAAAAACTGGGTGCGTCTAGTGGTAAAATGCCAGTCGCATTTGACTTAAAGCCTCAAAAACACACTTTAAAAAAGTTAAAAATTTTTTTGATCTGTAACTCTTTTAAAAAGTGTTTAAAGTAGTTCGTGATTGGGACTTTAAATTTAAGAATAACCTAGCCAATAACAACAGTGTATAAACTTTTGACCAACTTGTATTATTTATGGTAAAATCAACGTTTAAAGACAAGATTTTTGAAATTTTTTGAGCACCTTTTTTGCAAAAACGGTTGCCATTATGGTTTCCGTACGGATAAAATGATGTGCTTTATTTCATTATAGAGATAATTAAGTAAAGTGTAAATGAAAATTTTTTTTAGTAAAAAGTAGCGCCAATAACGCGATTCAAAGAAAGAATATATAAAACAATAATTAAAAACATTAATACAAAAAAAAAAAACAATTATAGTTGATAATATAATTCAAGCACAAATAATATTTATTATGTTTTAAGTTAAATCATTGGTAACACATTTAAGAACGAAAACATTAAACAAAGAAAATTTGTTTAATGTTTTCGTTAAAAAACATTTTGTCTTAGAAAAATTTTTATAATATTTCTCCATTGCATGCAGGATAAACTCTTTCTGCTCTTCTTGGTGAGTTAAAAAGGCATTAAAACGTGAAATTAATGCTACGCTACGTTCTTCAATATCATTAAAAACTAATAATTTTTTAATTATAAATTTTGCAGCAA
Source organism: Dichetophora obliterata (assembly GCA_963920525.1). Taxonomy (NCBI): domain Eukaryota; kingdom Metazoa; phylum Arthropoda; class Insecta; order Diptera; family Sciomyzidae; genus Dichetophora; species Dichetophora obliterata. Next base: position 212,508,344 of record OY986437.1, on the reverse strand, counting down.
GATAATCTTCATTTTCCTCCCAAGTGGGTGTTTTCCATTTTCACAATATATTTGATACAGTTGCGAAAGCCAAACACTATAACTACATGATACAAAGAACTACAGATAATGTATTCCCGGCGAAACGAAAAAAATTTACTGCGCACCAAGTCATTGATGCTGGTCAAATGTGACACTTGATGAATACATTAAAAAAAAAATGTCAAAAAGAGACGAAGATAGCAAAATGAAAATGAACAAACAGTCAAAATTCTGTCGAGCACATCAAGCAATGTAGCCGCTTTTTTTGTAAAGCGCTAAAAAGGGGAAAAACACCCTTACAAAATATGCAAATGTTTTTCACAAACAGTACTAAAAAATATATTTACTTTCTTGTGGACATGTGCTTTATTTAACAATATATATTTCATTTCAGTAAAACAAGTTTTTTTAAGAATATGTTGACATTTTAAAATCTTCACACCCTATGAATAAATTGTGGCTACGTTGCTACCAACGAGCACCTTCTACGTCACAGCAAAGATGGCAGACATGCGCAATACTTCATCTGCAGTTCTCTATATCATAAATGTCACTATATAAATTGTTAAAATGTCAACAATATGCACCTTATTTAGGTTCAAAAATGTTTTAAAAAAACTGTACGACTAGAAATACTGAAGGTCTTTGGATAAGTTGAGCATGCAGTTATTCTTTACAATCTTGTCTTTAAACGTTGATTTTGCCATAAATAATAAAAGTTGGTCAAAAGTTTATACACTGTTGTTATTGGCTAGGTTATTCTTAAATTTAAAGACCCAATAACGAACTACTTTAAACACTTTTTAAAAGAGTTACAGATCAAAAATATTTTGAACTTTTTTAAAGTGTGTTTTTGAGGCTTGAAGTCAAATGCGACTGGCATTTTACCACTAGACGCACCAGTTTTTTTTTTAGATCTTATTTTTTAGTTGAGTTCTCTACGAAAATTTGCGGGGAGCGAAGAAAATAACACTTTTTCCATATTCCATATTCCATATTCCATAACACATTCCATATATTTCATGGGTGCTCTAATATATATATATATTAGGGCGGGTCAAATTCTGGCTCAGCGAAATTCGTAAAATACATGTAATTTCAAGACTTTTTCTCCACTACAGCATATACAAATTCTGAAAAAAAGCTGTGCGGACTTTCGTAAATAGATTCATACACATACATTCATACATTCATATTTTATAATTGAGAACAAAATCTATTTACGAAAGTCCGCACAGCTTTTTTTCAGAATTTGTATATGCTGTAGTGGAGAAAAAGTCTTGAAATTACATGTATTTTACGAATTTCGCTGAGCCAGACCTCCAAAAAATTCGTCCATACAAATTGACCCGGCCTAATATATATATATATATATATATATATATAATAAAATATATATAAACCCAAAAATATAGCATGTTTTATATATACATATATATATATATATATACTATGAACTCTACGTTTGGAATTTACATAGTAAAATAAAATTAAAGCTCCGACTATCTATCTCCCATAAGCTTTGGTATTCAAAACGTGCTCCAAGTTTACAAATCTTTTTAAAAGAAAAGTCAAAAAAATATAGCATGTTATATTTTAATTTTGAGAAAAACTATATATATATATATATATATATATATATATATATATATATATATATATATATATATATTAGGGCGGGTCAATTTGTATGGACGAATTTTTTGGAGGTCTGGCTCAGCGAAATTCGTAAAATACATGTAATTTCAAGACTTTTTCTCCACTACAGCATATACAAATTCTGAAAAAAAGCTGTGCGGACTTTCGTAAATAGATTTTGTTCTCAATTATAAAATATGAATGTATGAATGTATGTGTATGAATCTATTTACGAAAGTCCGCACAGCTTTTTTTCAGAATTTGTATATGCTGTAGTGGAGAAAAAGTCTTGAAATTACATGTATTTTACGAATTTCGCTGAGCCAGAATTTGACCCGCCCTAATATAGTATATATATATATAAGTAGCTGAACACCCAATTTGTTCAGTTAATAATCATGTTATATTAAAATACGTATTTTAAAAAAGCTTAAAAAGGAACGTTCCAGATTTGTTTGTCACGTTAGAACTATAAAAAAATATTACCCACAGAATGTCAAAAATAAAAATTGCATTGTTAAACATAATGTGACCAACATTTTCAAAGCAAAAAAAAGTACAGACTTTCAGCAGAAGTACAAATGTCGAAGTACAAAAAAGAAGTATACCCACAAAAAATATGAAAATATGGAAAGATGGATGAATAATAGGAGGAGCGTTTACGTTTTTTTAATTTTGAGAAAAACTAGTGCTCAAAAGTTGTAAGTGGATCCAGAAAGTATTTCTGTAAAGTTTCAAGTCAATCGGACAAGGTCTTAGGATTCCATTTCGCGTTCGAAATTTAAAAAATAAAACATTAAAAAATAAACATAAATTAACAGCTTTCAGCTAATCTAAAGAAAGATGAATAAAAAATTTCACCACCAGATTGCTGTTGTTTGAAATCCATTTTATGTTTTTTTTTCTTTTTGTTTTTTATAAATTTTTATATTTTTATTTTTTTAAATGTTTTTGTTTTTGTATTGTAATTTTTTTGTTTTATTATGAGTATAACTAAATAATTTTGTTTGATTAAAATCCATATTAAAATTCATATTTTTCATACATTGTTTTTTTTTTTCTTATCTCCAATTGTTTTTATGCATTATAACCAAAAAAAAAATATTTGTATTTTCAAATTTGGCTATTTTCAATTCTATTCAAAACTTTTCTGGTAGTCAGATTTTGTCTCAAATTTAGGCAGCGTTTGTTTTGATGCAATTCTAACTCGAATAAACCCATCTCTATTATCTTCTCCGCAGACGAGAGCTGATGCTTCCGTTACGAGTTTAACACAACGTTCTACTGCTTGTAAGTGACAAGCGAATATTCTTGCGAGAAGATCTTCTATCTCTGGGACATTTAATTTTTTTAATTGTTTTAGCTACGGCCGTAGCACTTAAACAAAAACTTCTTTGAATTTGTTTGTTTTTATTTTCGATATTTCGACTTAATTTTTAAGTCATCAGGATCTGAAGGAAAGTAACTATATTAAACAAAAATACAAACACTATTTAAAATGCATTACATAGAATTATAAACTGTGTCACAGATAAGTGTTGTCAGTCAGCTTTATTATTGTCAACAAAATTTTTGTTTGATAAGATGTTTGTTAGCGCAATTTTCAGTGTCGGATCTGAAGTTGAGTCATTTGTATGGTGGAGTGTTTATAATATGAAGCATTTCAATTGTATATCGTCTGGTGTAATTTTTATCATGTTAAAAAATTTCTGTAAAAATCTGGAACATTAAGATAAAATTCTTTCAAGAACTCACTAGAAAATTCATATAAAAGCGGAGGGACATAATTATTTTTCGGTGAAATCTTTGGCAGAAAAGTTAATGTTTTGTACTTCGAAAAGTCTAAGTGGTGTTTCATCGGATTCAACACTTAAACTTATTTGTTAAATTCGGCCTATTGCGAGCTCTCGAATATGCTGTCTTTCATCATCAAGCTTTGCAGGAAGTATGTTCTTCGAATGCGCAAAATAGCCATTGCGCTAGATAACGGGGTCTATGATATTTCGTAGATTTGAATCATGATCCACAAATGCAAACTCCAATGCTTAACTGTGTTTTTTTTATTTTTTTATACTGGTGCATAAATCTTAACAACAAATTCTGCCAGTGTTTACAGGTTCAAATTTGGTCTTTCCTGGGATACATAAAAAAGAAGAATGCTACTAGCGCTTGTTAGCCACCTTGAGCAAACGATTTTTCCAGGACTTCTATTGGCAAGGTCTGGTTTTAAGTTGTTGCTGAATTCCTTTGGTACAAATATTTCTGATCTGTACTGAGGTCAAAAAATTCCATGATCGGTATATCTGTGTTAATTGCTTTGAATTTTGCTACTAGAAAAGTCTCACAAATCAGAAGTTTTTTCCATTGGGACCAGAATATGCATTAGGGCCAACAGTTCTTCCGTCAAGTTTTAGGGAAAAATGTAGTAATGGGAGCTCATTGCAATGTAGAAGGCATATAAACCATTGCAAAGGCTTTTGCAGTTCTAACTCTACCAATCTTAAGATTATCCCATTCTTTCCAGTATTCACTGCAGTCCCGCCACATCCGATCGCAACTTAATTGTTTATATTAAATATTTTCTAGCTAGATAATCATAAAGGTCTGTTTTTATTGATCTGTTCTAGATGAATGTATTCTGATCTTGGTTGAGAAACAATCACAATATGCTCTTCGAATTCGGTTTTTTTTTTAAATTTTTTCCAGATCTTACTTGGGATATAGTTTGATCTTTTCTTCCATCGAAATAAATGCCATGTAGTTCACGACCAGGCGTGGATCCAGGGGGAGTAAAAATAGTAAGTGGCTCATAAATAAGTGTGTACTAAAAAATATTAAAATATAAATAATCAAATTATTTTTTAATGTCTTTCTTTTTCATAAAAACAAAAGTAATTTTGTCCAAAATGTTATGAAGGTGTTTCATTTTCTCGGTTGGCTCTTAAATTTCGATAACGTTGAGTATGTATGCCTATACTCGGTTGTGACGTTGGCATTTTTCTTTAATTGAATTGAAGAAAAAAATTTTATATACCTACAGTCATTCAGCTCATGTAGTTTGTGTTTCTAAATAACCAATGTTAATCCTTCTTTCAATGTGAATGATGCATTAATTCCTACGCGATAAAATTATATAAAATCAAACATTATTGAAACAAATTTCTATCGATTTGTTTTTTCCATTAGTTATTATTTCGTTTTTAGGGTGATTACATTGCTTTTCAACAACACTCTCAACCTGACCCTCTCCGATTTGGTTTAAACTTTGTATACACGTAGTGTTGGCTACAATTTAGAAAATAAATTTGTAATTTTTATTTTTTTCGAGTGGTTGCTGAGTTACGGGTACTCAAAAATTGAAAAAATTCGGTTTTTTTTTCTTGAGGACTGATTTTCATTTGATCATAACTTCGGTTTAGTTTGAGATAGAGCAACGATTTTAGATCCATATTAAAGATATTTTGAAAAAGCTTATTTTGTATAATTAAACTTTAAAACTTTTAAATTTGGACCAAACCAATCCCAAATCTTTTAAAGTTGAACTTACCACTATTGTCGCTGCTCGATCTGAAATTCCGTATCTATCGCAAGCTATTGCTACACTAGGAAATTTTTCATTATTATTGCGATTTGAGGTGTTTGCAGATTCGTTTTCTGTATTCTCCAGTGTTGGAGCTTTTATAATCTGCGGAAGTAGATGATTGCAATACTTGTGGTCTACTGAAGTCTTCAGAATCTGTATCAGAATCAAAAATTATTGTAGGAGTATCTGCTGACCCTGCTGCAGATATAAGGTTTTGAGCGTTATGAAGTCTAGTTTGATCAGCCTTTTCGCCTTTTTCTTCGTTTTTAAAACTTATTTGTCGTAACAACATCCACTCTACAAATTACCATCTTTCTACTTTGTCTTCGATCCAACCAGAAAAGTCTTTCTTGTTCGGAACTTTCTTTATATACCGGCAAGCAGAAAAATCGACGCACTTGCAAGAGCATACATCGAAAAGAATGCCATTGTACTTAAATGTAAAAGCCTTGCATTTTAAAATAAAAAGTTGTTGCTTATTTAAATATTTCTAAATTTTCTGCTCATGAAAATCTTCTTTTTTTTTGCAATGATTCTTGGCATATTGGTAAAGATGCTTTTTCCCATATTGCTATTATTTTTTTTTTTGACAATATTGTAGACATTTTCAAAAAACTTTTATGATAATTTGAATTTCCTAAACTTCTTTGAATATATGTATAGCATTTTGCTACATCAACTTAAGAAGGAAGTTTATTTTGGTCAAAATCAGATCAGCCCAAAAATTGGACAATTCAAGTAACGACGCGTATTTGGCATGTTGTGCACAACGCGAGAACGTGTTAATTTTTGGAAGTGAGCACCGGTCCTTAAAATAAAAGTGTAAGCCCTCCCGCTTATTAAAAAAATTTAAATATTCAGTTACGATTTACAATCAAAGGAAGGGACTTGAGTCAAAAAAGTATCAACTCTTCACATAAGTAATTAAAATATTATATCAAATATAAGCTATAAGATTTCCAAATTTAAATATTCTGGTTTTTCAGATTACATAAAAAAAATAATACTAAGCTACATAAATTTGGTTCTAATAAAAAATTGAAATTTACAAATTAAAAATGGAATGCTAAGGCCTTGTCCGATTGAGCTGACACTTTCCAGAAATACTTTTTAAACAATTTCACAACTATTCAGAACTAGTCGTTTTCATAATTAAAATGTTTTTGTTTTTCTTTAGCTCAACACTCTACCCTAATGAATAAATCCATTGAAAAAAAGTTTTATTTATAAGAGCTTAAAAACTAGATCAAGCTTACAACTCATTACTTTTTAATATAAATTCATTTTGTGGAATACCGGTTTTATTTAAATCAAAAATAAAATAAAGAAACAATTATAAATATACTAAACAGTAGATAACCGTCACAACTCAAAAATAACAAATTTTTAGGAGAGCCAAAAAACTGTTGAGCCGTTGCAGAAGCAACGAAACTAGCATAAGAACAGACAAATTGCATTAAAGAAGATAGTGATATAAAAAAAAATTTCAGTAATTTTTTAGAGATGTGTATTCTTCGCTTGAGAAATAAATGTCGTATGTGAAAATTTTCACTTTTAAGATTATTGAGAGTCTACAAAAATTTCGCAATCTATTGCGAAATGTGTCCGCAAATAGACCTGAAATTATGAAGAATATTGCTCCACTATATTTTGAATTATAGCTCTTTCTTCTCAATAATCTCAAAAGTGAAAATTTTCACATACGACATTTATTTTCTCAAGCGACGTATTGTTAATTGATTTATGAAAAAATTGTCAAAAAGATGTCAAAAAGAAGTACAATAAGTACAAAAAACTACTTTTAGCGTAATTCGAAACAAAAAGTTTATTTTCATTTCTTACTAGGTTAAAAAGATTAATTGGACAAACTGAAGATGACCAGTAACAAAGAAAGAGAAGTGTGTTAGAAAAATGAGCAGAAAGATATTTACAGTTAAAGTTTTTATGTTTTCTTTGCGTTCTATTCGTAGCTTTTATTGAAATTATTTATTGAAGCATTTATTGAAATTTTTTCTTTGGTAAAATACCAATTTTAGCATGATTTTTACACTGAGCCAAAATCCCATGTTGATTTGAGTACAAATAAAAAGATATAAGCTTTTCTTTTTGAAAATAGGGTCAAATTGAAATATAGCTAGAGATAAATATTTAAATCAGATATATTCGTACATTAGACCGTATCGTTTTATATGGGGAAAAAACAGCCCATTAAATGATTTCTGTATATATTTTCAAATCCGTGAAAATTCTACGAAACGTTTTGAATTTTACTGCAGATTCTTACTGATAAAATATCATGTTTCTTCATGTAACTTTTTATTTGTCAGAGAAAGAATACTGAAATTTCTATAGAAAAGCAAAAATGTTACTTAAAAAAATGATTTGGGCCTCAAAAGTTTATTAAATTATATATTCATTTAACTGTTAATGATCTCCAACAACCGAATTTTTTGTTATTTTAAAACACACACTTATTTTAAACATACATGTGTAAAAGACACATTTTAGTGAAATTGACAAATTATTAACATTGCTGTAAAAATATTGAGTTCTTATATATTCTGATAAATTGATTAGCTAAAAAATTTGAAAATTGCACTGAAGTTATCTTTGCCTACACGTCTTTATACCTTAGCTATATTAAATGAACATTAATTAAATGTTAAACAAATTAAAATCTTTGTCTTGTCGTAAAAAGGACCATTAGAAAAATCGAAATGCTCCGTGGAATTTCCTTTGATTTAAAGCTTAATATGCTGTAGAAGCGAAAAGAAATCTTTTCGTAAGAAATGCATTGCGTTTTTGACAGCAAAAAGGTTGCGAAATTTTTTTTCGTTGGTTAGTACGCTGTTGAACCAAAAAATTTTTTCAATGCAGCCAAGTTCACAACCATGATTGGAGAGTTAAAATGTCAAAATTTCGCTGTCTTTTATATGTCCGTACATAAAATTGGCGTGGAAATTTTACATTCAACAGCCGAGTGGGCATTTAAGCTAGTGTTATGCTTAAGAGGGCATGCTAGTAGTGCTTTTATTGCCGTCAATATACCTTCTATGTTCGCGGTCTTCATGAGTGCTTTCTGTAAGGCCTACCTTTTGAAAATTTTAAGTCTTTTAATAACATTTTATATAAAAAAGTCTTAAAAGAATTTAGAAAAAATTTTAAATTATCAGATCAATTCAAAAAACTCTAAATTAAAAAAAAACAAACAAGAATAATAAATTTTTTTGTCCGAGTTGAGGCTCGAGCCCAGGTTTCCGAAATCTAACACATTACATATCATATTATATGAAAACTTTTATCTGGAAAATGAGTATTTTCTATGAATTTTTTTTTCTAAGTTTTTGTATGAAGAAATTTTACAAAAAAATTCCAACATAATTTTTAAATGAACAGAAAAATTTATAAAAATATGTGGATTTGAAAAAAATACAAAAAACAATTTTTTTTTTTGGTCCAAGCTGTGTCTCGAACCTGCGCTCCCGAAATCTTACTTTTATTTGTAATGATGCAAAATAAGCCGAAGTTTGTTAACAACTGCGGTAGACGAGTGGATAAGATATCGGACCGCCACATGAGAGGGCGTTGGTTCAAATCTGGATATGTCAGTAGTTTTTTATTTCAAGTTGATATTTATATTACTTTTCTTTCTAATGTGCATTCCCAAACAGGGCAGGCTTCTTTAAAGTCGCGAGAAAGGAAGGCCTAGTAAATTTTCTCGTTTCATATAAAAAAATTAATGGGCTTGGATATGAGTATGGTAGGGCTAAACAAATCTATATAATGGCCTGCTATTAGCGCTTCAAAGCACTGCTTTTGCCTACTGGGAATAATATTCAACTAACACCCCAGTGGGCTATTACAGAAGTACGAAGGCTTTCTAGCTGGCCTGAGTTAGGTTTTTATAGACCTTCCACACTCCTTGCAAACATCATTCTATTGCTTGTATGAAATGTTAAAATTTGTCAGTACTTCCGCACTCGGTTTGCTAAAAAGCCCTTCTAAAAGCGCTTTTTTGAAAATGCTTTCTTAAAATACTTTCTTCATCAGCGATGATTATTGCACTTCGTTCACTATTCCTGAAGTAGGTGCTCTCTCCACAGGCCTTCAAGCAGGCCTTTGTTAAAATTTAATAGACCTTTCACACTCCTTGCAAACACCGTTTTACTGTTTGTATGGAATGGGAAAATTTGTCAGTACTTACGCACTCACTTTACTAAAAAGCCCTGCTAAAAGCGCTTTTTTCTAAATGCATTCTTATAGTACTTTCTCATAAGCCCTGATTATGCTACTTTGTTTATTATGTTTGCTATCATTAAATAAAAAATCATTAGTCGTTAAATAATATATGTGCATTCATAAAATAATTGAAACAATTTTTGAATTTGATATCATTTGATCATTTAAGGCTGTTATATTACAGGTAATTTAGCATTGTAAACCATTTCATTTACATTTTGACATAAATAAATATTGCAGCCTTTAGGGCCGTTTAATTAACGGTAGATAGTTGAATTAAAAACAGTTGATAACCAAACCGAAAGTTGTCAGCTAAATTCTGATTACAAAAGTTAATCTATCTGATACTTAATATATTTTTTACTGCCTACTTTGAGGCTAAGGGAAGGAAAGTGCTGTATTATTTTCGATCGAGGAGTTTTTAAAACATCAAATATTCGTTAAAACTGTAAATTGTATTTTGTTTTTCTGATAATCTTGTCACTAGTATGTTCTTCAATGTATTTAGGTTGGGTGGAAGTAGGACCCTTATTTTCATGGTTGTGAATTTTTCTTTGAATTTCATTCAGACAAATGCTTCATCACCGGCTAGTTTTCGTGTTTTTTCTCTGATGTTATTATTATTATTGACTTCTTTTCTTTTTTTCATATTTTATTTAGATTTCATTTATATTTATATTATTTAGAATAGATAAGACTTAATATTTGATTATTAAGGCAATAACATTAAAAGCAATTTGACATTGTAGAATATTTCATTGACATTTACATAAAGAATCATTAAATAACATGCTTAAATTGAGATCATTTTTTTTATTTGAGAGCATTTGATGTATCGCACACCCACTTTTAAAGCCACACAACTCAAAATTTTACATTTTCAGGAGGAGCAAGAAACATTTTTTTTCTTCAAAGGATTTCACACAAAACAGAGGGGCAAAACGATTTTTTAATTAAAAACAAAGAATATGCACACAAAATTAAAAAAGCCGATGTCGATGATCACTACGAACAGTTTTACATGAAAAAGCACATACATTTGGACAAAAGTATTACATTTGGAAATCTTGAGTTGTGTCACTTTTGAAGAGAGTGTGTATATTTTTAGTATAAGCCCTTTGCGATGCCAAGGTGACAAAAAAACCTGATATATATTTTAATGCAAATTCGCTACTTAGTTAATTTTTTAAGGTATTTTAATTATACTTAAGAATATTTTGGTGTGCTCATGACAATAAATTGTCGACATTGTGCTCGTCGTACGATGTTGTGGACATACTGGTTTTCCCAAAACGTATATTTTGTAACAAATCTATGATGGACAGACGGTACATATAGCTCGTTGTCTGGCTTTTTTTTCTGAAAAGATTTGCAGAAGTAGAGGGTTGCCAGGCTTCTTGCTTATCGGACAACATCTACAGACGATTAAGTTATTTTCATTCTTTCTCTTAGTCGAATTAATTCCTGAACATGATCACATCCAAGTTTTTTAGGATAAAGTCTGCGTTTGAATGTCTTTAACTTATTCCAATTTGGCATTGTGTCTATCCACAGAACTTAGCCGTTAAGAGCCGAAATGTCAGTAATATTTAAAAGCGCTTAAATAGGGCTTATTAGTTGTTTATGTAAAAATATTTATTAGGGTAAATTCATTTATTTAATAAATTAAAATGCAACTTCTTAAAACTATCCCCTTTGGATAATATAAAAGTAATATTTCGGAAGTTATAATAATGGGATAATGATTTAGATTAGAAAATAAATTTATATAAATAATTATATAAAATTTTGGCTTCACCCTTCATTATATTTTTGAGGGGTTGGATTTCAATAATTTTTTTTAAATAAATTATTCATGCAAAATATGAAATCGAAAATTAAATTCCTTTAAGATAATTTCTGGGATCCAGTAATTAGTGGCTTTTAACTTATAGGGGAATACTTTGAGGAGTTTCATTAAGAGAAAATTGTATAGGGGCAAATAATAAATATAAATAAACCGGCCATTTCAGCCCTTGGAAGGACTTTGACCTAGCTTCTATTGATCAATTGTGTTGTGTGTGTTATTAAATGTTTGATCACAAATGATCAAGAACTGGACCTAAATGTTTTATGCTGACTCCGAATGGCTTATGTTCTCAAGAAGCTTTACATGGCAATTTTTACTCTCTGAGGTTTGCCATTGTCTGCAGAGAGGTGATGACCGAACAGAACAATTAATTCTATTGAAAAAACTTTCTGTCAGAGCTGGAATTTCCTTTAGCTTAGGGGCCACGCACTCTATCCACTAGGCTACGGCCGCCACTGGTAGGGGTAAATAGATAAACATAAAACCACCGAATATGTATTATAACAAACATAGGTGTTTGAGATTTAAGAGTGCATTGGTTATAAAATAATAGAAAACATTATTTTTATTTTCATATGAGAACAATTATGGGAAATGCTATCTTTCCGCTATGAGTTGATGTAAAGATATATTACTAAAATCACGCAATATTTTGATTCTGCCATATAGTGTGTCTTTAAATATTGGTTTTAGGGGCTTAATTTTTATTTTTGTATAAAATATTTTCGAAGGTAGTTATTAGTGAAAAACCCATGGAATTATCAAGAGTTATTAGTGATTATATACTGCATTGTACCTCTTTAACGACGCTTTATTAGTTCTTTTTTCTGGAATAGCTAGTTCAACTCCATTATATAATAAAAACAGAGTTCTTTTTAGTCGTTGACATTTTTTTAAAGTTTTCATTGTGCAAGTAATCAATAAACCTTTTAAGCATATTGAATATAAAAACCTTCCTAGACTTTAGTATAGATTTTATTTTTTTTTGTTTGTTCTTTAATAACAAAGTAAAATAAATATATCTTTTCGTCAAAACTATTTACAGGCGCGTAGTGAATACGCATCTCTTAAAGAATCGCTCTACAAATCTCACCTTAATAAGCTGGAGTCTGATATTAGAGAAAATCCGAAGAACTTTTGGAATTTCTTAAATAAAAAAAGGAACACGAAGGGTTTTCCTAAAAATATGTTTTTTAACGAAAAAACTGCAAGTAGCACTTCAGACGTCACAAATCTTTTTGCTGATTATTTTCAATCGAATTTTTTATTAGACGACGGAGATGACGTGAACTGCCCTTTTTATTATAATGACAACCCTATTATTGATATGGGTTCATTAGTTCTTTCTGATGATGATGTCTTACAAGATTTGCTCACTCTAGACATTAATAAAGGAACTGGTCCTGATAATATTCCCCCAATATTTCTAAAAAACTGCGCAGCTGTGCTAGCCCAGCCATTAGCGCTTTTATTTAATTTATCTTTAAAGACAGGGCAGCTTTTGAATATTTGGAAAGAATCCATTATAGTCCCTATCCATAAGTCCGGCTCTAGGCAAAATATAGCATACTATCGACCGATATCAAAAGTGCCCTTGATCCCTAAATTATTTGATCAATTGTCAAAAAACACATTTATGCTGGAATTAAAAACTCTATCTCTGAATTCCAACACGATTTTGTTAGTGGTAAATCTACTTCTACAAACCTAACACTGTTCTCTCACTTCATTAAAACTGAAATGGAAAAAGGCAATCAAATTGACGTCATTTTTACTGATTTCGCCAAAGCCTTTGATAGAGTTCAGCACTCCATTATGGTTAAAAAACTTTTCCTAATGGGGTTTCATTCCTCTTTGTTATCCTGGCTGAGGAATTACCTTTCTGATAGATATCAAGTTGTCCGTATTGGTACCTGCTACTCAAAATCTATTACCAACCATTCTGGTGTGCCCCAAGGAAGCCACCTTGGACCTCTATTGTTTATCTTGTTTATCAACGATCTCCCAAACTTTTTACAGCATACTAACTGTTGGATGTATGCTGATGATATTCAACTGTTTAATTCGGTTTCTTCACCTTCCGACCATCGACTTTTTCAAATTGATTTAAACAATATGATTAAATGGTGTTCAGTTAATAGACTTTATTTAAATGTTGCCAAATGCAACATTATGTCTTTTTATATGAAAAAAGAACCACATTTTTTTAATTACTCAATCGCAAATAGTGGTCTTTCATGTGTCGAGTCTACATCTGATCTGCGAATTCTATTTGATAGAAAAATTTCTTTTTCCAACCATTACGATTGCATAATTACTAAAGCTAATTCAATGATGGGTTTTTTGAGGCGTAATTCGAAGGAATTTAAGGATCCATATATCCTTAGAACGTTATTTTTATCTTTAGTAAGGTCTATCTTGGAATATGGATGTGTGATCTGGGATCCATATTACGAGGTAGATTCTTTGCGATTGGAAAGAATACAAAAACGTTTCACTCGTTACATAATGTTTAAATTAAATTGGAATTTTATGCCAACGTACGTATCCAGGTGTGCTCTTCTGGGTCTTAATACCTTAGCCTCCAGACGTAAATTTTTTCTTGTTATTTTTGTTTGCGATATAATTATGTCACATATAGACTGCGCGCCACTCCTCGCTCTTTAAAGAATATATGCGCCTGAGAGATATTTTAGGCAAAGAGATTTCTTTTACATTCCGTATCATAGGACAATCTATGGCCGTAATGATCCAATTAATAATATGTGCTTAGCGTTCAATTCCATAAGTGCTCAAATAGATCCCACTTTGAATAGACAAACATCCCTGAGACAAACTTTTAAACAAAATTTATTAAGAATTGTTTAAAATGAATTTATAAAAGTGTAATATTCTTTAATATAATTATGTTTACATTTTATTAGTTTTATATCATATTTTTTTATAATTTATATGTTATTACTCAAACTGTTAAACGATTGTTGATAGTTAAAATAGAAATAAATAAATAAATAAATAAATAAACATTTGAACCGTAAGATCAATAAACAAAAACCCAGCACATTCAATTCACATACATATCGCAGAGAAATAACGAAAACTTCTTGCCTTCCTTTTAACAGGTAGGCCTTCTAGAAGCCCTCATCGATGCAGTGATGTTGTGAGGTGTGTTGACGCCAAAAGAAGCAGTTAATACATGCCTTATCTTCAAGAGATCTGATTGAATTGCCCACTATACCAAAATTTCGCGCGTAGAATGAAATGCGTAAAAATGTTCGTTTTTACAGCGTATTAAGCTTAAAAAAATACGCTAAAATTGTTTTTAAGAGTTCGTCTTACTTTGAAGACCCAAAAACACGGAATCGAAAAGTCGATCTGAGGGCGGATTCTGAAAAACGCCAAAGCTAAATCACCACCGCTAAAGCTAAATTTATAGTTTTTAACGATATTGCTATTCTGAAAAACTCCATCGCTTATTTTCATGCTAAAAATTTAGAGACTGAACGAGCTTTTAACGAAGAATAAAATTAAAGCTATCATAGCTAAATTTTTAGCAATTGCTGCGGTTCTAAATTTTCTTTTAGCGATTTACAGAAACTCTAATTGTATTTTTAGCTATAATTTTAGGTCCAATATTTTGTTGCCGCTAAGTTAAAAATTAAAAGATTTTTCAATTAAAATAGTAATTTTTGATACATATATTAAGAAAAAATTATGCTTTGTCTCTTTTGAATGTTTTCAAAGAAAAACAAAAGCACTTTTTCGAAAACTTGCTGTTTGTATTTTTCAGTTGTATTAATGTTAGGGGTATTCACGTTTCAGTGCACTTGCCTGTGCAGTTGAGGACTTGTGCAGTTGTGCAGACAAGTGCACAACTGCTCAAATCTTCAAGTTTTAGGCTGCAGTAGAAAAGCACTTGTGCATATTTTTGATTTTGATTTTGTAAAGTGCAGAAGTCCTCAACTGCACTGGCAAGTACACTGAATCGTGAATACCCCTATTGTTATCATATAACATGCTTTTAGAAAAAAGTTTCATCTCTTAAAACTTTAAAAAAATTTATTAAATGAATTAGTAGTTTACAAATAAGCTTTAATTGTAGTGACACACTCTTATGTGATAATTCTGTATCACGAAGAAGCACACCAACGATAAGAAAGGCACTTGAAGCAATACAATTCTGTATGGAAGAAAGTATTGCTTCTCGTGTTTTTCTTATCATTGGTGTGCTTCTTCGTTACACAGATTAAAGCAGTTAGAATGCAATTTGGTCATTAATTGACAAGAAATTTTGGACCTAATTTTTAATTTGTAAAATGAACTCTAAGTGCAAAATTTTGAAGCTAATAAGCCTCCAATAAGCCACGACTGTTTTGGTATTTAAAGTTGAACCAGTCAAAATAAATTTTTACTAGTTTTTACATTGTTTTATTCTATGACAATACGAGAATGTTTAATGAAAAATCATAAAGTACTCGTGTAAACATACTAAAAAAATTAATTACAAATTTTTAAGTATATTAACTTAAGTTTATTTAAAATTTTCAAATAACTTAAAGTTTTTATTTTGCACTTTTTACTTAGATATGCACCAATATCCATTACCACCATTAGCACCAGTAAACCATTTTCAAAATAAGAAACAAGCTTATTTTAATTATTATATTAATTTAATTAAAAATCGAAAGAAACTTTAAAAAGTTTTCGAAAACTTTTCACTCGGATGATGAATTTTTGACAGTCGGAAAGAGAATTTTTGATATCAGTGCGATGAGTTTTATTGTTAAAAATTCATGCAGCCCCGGGAAATATTAGAAATTTTGACAACCGGCACAAGAATTTTTGAGTGAAGCAAAAGGGTTGTGCTTTGCAAAATTGTTAGTATCAGTGTTTTGCTGTGTATTTTTTCTGAAAAAAGTAGTTTTATTTATGTTTCCGTATAAAAAAAGGATTGTGACTTCCTTTTAATATTTAGAAAATATTTGTTATTAGGCTAAAAATACAAGCTTGAGCAGCAATTAAAAAGCATAACTGTTAAAAGAGTCACTGCAGTCGTCTTTAATTTAATTAAGTGTCAATAAAAACTACTACAATTCTTTTTGAAGATTTTTAAAAACTAGGCTAGTCTTAGGAGCTAATGGGCTAAAAATAAATATTTATGTTAAATTTGGAAGTTCATTACTTCTGACATACGCGTTCTTAATACGTGTTCATGGATGTTTTATGGTTAGCTGGTTGATCGACTGAGTATAAGTCAATATTTTCTTTCGTATTACAATCGATTGAGCTCAAAATTTGACAGTAAGTGTATATCGGGTATGGCAACCTTTAGGTATTGTGCAATTTTTATCCTCGCGCATAGTTTAGGTTAAGGATTTTTAGGTCCAGCTGACAAGAAACCTTTAACACTGATACTTTTTTACTTTAGTAAATTTTATAAGTGGAGTAAAATCTAAACATATAATTTAAAAACATGTTTTCAATTTATTCCATCTCTAAGCTAATTAGGTAAAATACATACAACAAAATAATAATGAATAAAATTGTTATTTTTTACAAATTTTTAATGTTTGCACAAGTTTTGGTTTTATAAGTTATTTTACTTAAAACAGTTACATTCCTTGCAGCTCATAATATCATTTTGAATAAAAAAATGTGTAGTAGAAAACGTGGCAGTCAAATGTGTCTAAATCTCGTTCATTCGCTGAGAAGACGTCAAAATTTCTGGATAACATTTTCATGTTTCATTTGGCACAGCAAAAAATGACAATTTAAATGCAACAGATACAAATTTTTTTCAACTCAACATTTTCTTTCCTATAGAACCAATAGCGAAAAGTTTCCAAATGGCACACAGCCATAACAAAATAAATCTTTTGACATAGGAATCGCTAAAACAGCGCTTCCTGTGGCGAAAAGCAACATTTTTAGCTAGGCGATTTGAAACTCAGAATCGCATTTTAGCAAAGGAATTGAACGAAGCATTTTTTTAGCATTTTAGCGATAGAGATTTAACTTTAGCTAGGCGATTTTGAGAATCCGGCCTCTGATTAATTGTGTTTAAATAATACGTTTAAATAATGTCAAATACAACTTAAAGCTTTAATGAGCGATAATTGAGGTATTGACTTAATAAATAAACTTTCTTTTTAAGCATTATTTTCAAGAATTTTAGTCAATTTGAAAAAAAAATAAGTTTTTTACTAAGCCTAGAATTGAAAAAATTTATATTTTTTCAGTAAAGGAAACATTTTTCAATAAGAGGTTTCATTATTCAATAAAGGGAGGTGAGGAGGGGGTTTTTAAATAATAAAGCTCCCCGTAAAGGAATAACAAAAACAAAAAATATACAAAATTTTTTTAATTCAATAAAATCTTACCTTCGTTTTTCTGGAAAAATATTGAACTTGAACGTTGTAACCTAACAAAGGTTACCTTTGAAAACAGCTCGATGATGTTAATTGTGATGACGATGGTTCAAATGTGAACAATTTTCAAATCCACAAGTTGCATGTGCCACCAAACACAACAACAACTAATAGTTGTTGCATTTGTTTTGAAAACAATTGAAAAAGAAACACTTAATTTAACACAACAACAGCAACAGCTTGATGAATATTTATGCAGCAAATGATACAACAACAACATCAGCAACTGCAACTACAGCATGCAACATTCAATGCAACGCGAAGGCATCAAATTTGAATAAATTAATGAATTATTTTTAAATTGATGCAAAACAATAAAACAATCGTTGAAACGAAGTGATTTTTTGTTATTTTTGTTTTTTTTTTCTAAACAAATTATTAAATATTGCAAATATTCATATATATAATTAATAAGTGTTTTGTTTTTGTTGTTATTATTTTATTGAATTGAGTCAAACGCGAGTTTCTGTCTAGTTTGAGATTTTTCCTTATAGCTAACTATTTTTGCTTGCGTTGAAACGTTGGAAATTGACACGAAAAGTTCGATTGCTTTGTTTTAAGAAAATAAACTTTAATTAGGCTTTTAATAATATAATTAATTATTCTTCGCTTATATGATGGCGATTCACATGTTTTATTAAGTGTTAATGCAATTCTAATGTTGAGTTTCCTCTTTAAGCATTTGAAATTGAGCTTGAAAGCTTTGATGAGTAAAATTTTGTGCGAGCTTTTAATACTTTGTGAACTTTTTCATTTGTTATGCGAGGATTCCTTACATTTATTTCAGCTTGAAGGGGTCTTAATTGACTTTTTTATATGTAAAGATGAGTTTTACAGCCCTATTCTGGTTGTTAACTTAACAAGAAATAGTTAAGGAGCTCTTGTTAAGCTGCTTGTTATGTTATGTAAATGTTGGTATTCTTAAAAATCATTAACAACATAAAAGCTTAAAAAACTTTTAAAGTTCACCATGCATGGTGAAAATCGATGTGCCTATTGATAGAAGAGATGCGCTATATAAACAGATGCTTCGAGTGTAGCTTGTGACTTTGCAAGCGCTTGAAAAATTTGCCACGGCTACTGAAAGATTTCATTATCAACACTTAAAATAAGTAAAAAATTCTTCCATTTTTCAGTTTTATGTATTTAAACTCAATATTATATTACAATTTGTATTTATTATTATTTTCACAACAATTTTCTCTCTAAGCACATACATTTCATTCGTTGTTAAGACTCTTTCTGTTATTAACAAAACAGTAAGGAAAAGAGCTTTAAAATTTGCAGCAGAATACGAAACCTTAACAAATTGTTAATATTAACTATTTTGTTAATGTGGTGAGCTTAGTTAAGCTGCCAGAATAGGGCTGTTATTGTTAATTTTAATAAAGTTGTTTTGAAAAGCTTCATAAATGTTTGCTTTTAGTTTAAGTTTTTTTAGTGTTATGTTTTATTTTTATAAAGGTTTCCATACATTTTTGTTTTTAGTTTTTAGTTTGATATTCTTTTTTGTTTTTAGCTTTAGTTATTATAAAAAAATTTCAACAAAACGATGGAAAGAAAAAAATAAATAGATTTTTAAATGATTATTTTTTTTAAATAAACGTCTTCTGAACCAGAAACCCATTTTAAAAAGGTTTTGTGGTAAATGTTATGCCCAACAAATAAAGATTTTTTTATTTTTTAAGATTTTTTTGTACCTTTGATAAACATTAAAAATTTTTTAAACTTATGCTAACAGCTCTATTCTGGCAAAGTGGCAATTAAAACCCAGTATTTTTACAATTTCTATATTTTTTTTTTGTAATTTTTTGATTTCAAAACAAAAATTTAATCTTAAATATAATTTTAATTTTGAAATTTTGATAAAAATTGTCACCTGCTTTTCAGATAGTAACAATTTCATTAAAAAATTTTGTTTTTTGGGCTTCAAATTTTGTTTTGAAATCAAAATATTGCAGCAAACACATATAAATTTTTAAAATATTGGGTAACAGTTGTTACTTTGCAAGAATAGGGCTGTAAGTAATATCATATATAAGTTATCCATAGTTTTTTACTGTCTCAGCTTACATTAGCACTTTGTTTTTATAATACGTATATAGCTTACACTTTGTTTCTTTTCGTCTTAATTTAACATATTTTATACACGATTTAGCTATACGATTTTAACAATACGGTTTTGTTAAAGAATAAAGCTTTAAAACTATTTTACTAAAAAAAAATTCAATGAAATGTTTTGTAACAATGTTAAACTTTTAAATTTAAAATATAAAAAATTGTCCTGAAGTTTTTCTTAAAAAAGCTTTCTATTGAGTTTTTTATTAGAATTCCAGAAACATTTATTAAAAATAAGGGTATGTGACAATTACATTTAATGTATTTAAAATTAAAAGGTCTTTTAATAAAACTGTTAATTTTTGTAACAATGCTTTTAGAATAAAAAGCATTGCTTAAATAATAGTTAAATCTGTAAAGTAAATTAAATTCTACAAACAATGAAAGCTTTTTATTTATTACAATGAAAGCTCTTCTTCGATTGCAAATGAAGTCGAAATAATTTGAAATGAAAAACCGTTGGATTTCAAAAATAATGACAGATTTTACGTTTTAACCCTTTCAGTAGATTTGCCCAATATATTGGACACGTCAGAAAGTAATTTTTATTTTATTTTGCAACGCTTTATTTTAAATCAAATCGTTAAGTTCTATGAAAAAAGATAAGCCAACATTATAAAAATAAATAAAAAGAGATATTTGACATTAAAGTCAGTTGGATTTTCGATTTTGTGACGAAGAAAAGCAAACAAATTTTTTGTTTTTGAGTATTTTTAAAAAATAAAATCAACTGGACAAAAATCAAATTTATGTTTCTTTATCATTTGTTTTTTTTAATAAAAAGAATATTAAGAGGGTTTAATATTTACTTAATAATAAAGAAATAATGTTTGTGCCGAACAGGAACAAAACAATTTCTTCTTTGTACATTTTTGCAAAACGTAAGTAGTGCAAGGTAAAATCAAATGTATTTTTTTCATCTCTTTAGGAATATGAAACTATGTGAATATTACCTCAAAAAATTATGTTGTTCCTAGTTTAGCCTAGCCATCAAAAAGGTTAAGCTTAAAGTGTAAGAATGCCGTTTAATGCTTTAAGTGAAGCTCAATATTGTTCAATTAGTTAATTAAACCATCGTAAGAAAAGAATATAAAGTTTTACAAACAATAAAAGCTTTTAATTTTTTTGTCAAATATCTTTTACAATGAAAGCTTCGGTTACAAATGGTTGAAATAAAAAGTCGTTCTTTGAAATTCATTAATGAATAACAGCTTTAAGTGTTAGAGTACCGTTTACTGCAATAAAAAAGCAAAGTTTTGTGTAAAAAACTGTTATAATTTCGAAATTCTTGAGTATTTATGTAACACTCAATAACTGTTTAATAGGAGAAAATTGTCAGTTTTTATCAAAAAAGCTCATACAATGAAAGCTCGTTTTCTGTTTTGTATGCAGTGTCAATAAGTTTAAATGATAAACCGTACCTTTATGTTAATCAATAATAAAACTCACTTAAGCTTTTGTTTAATCGAAAAGCAATTACGTGAGATTATTATTGCGTTTCATAATTCTAATATTTTAGATTTTAAGTAAATTTATTTTATGTTTAAGCTCATTGAAAAGCTTCACTTTATATCCACAAATCGTTTTTTCTAACAGTTATTTGCAAATATATTTAACACGATTTAAATATGCATATCTTTTATTGTTTTGTATTGATTTGTAGTAGCTTAAAGCTTTTTTTTTATTTTTGTATCCTTCTAACCATAAAAAATATATCGTTTATTATTGCCTTTTTTGTCATTAACACTTTTAAAGCTTCTTAAACATATTCGTTGCACTTTCAATTGAAAAGCTCCTATTCCCAATATGTTCTTTACATTTAAGCCTCATTGTTATAGCTCAGTTATTAAAATACCGCGCGTATTTAGCCACGTTTTCG
Organism: Dichetophora obliterata; assembly: GCA_963920525.1. Taxonomy (NCBI): domain Eukaryota; kingdom Metazoa; phylum Arthropoda; class Insecta; order Diptera; family Sciomyzidae; genus Dichetophora; species Dichetophora obliterata. The sequence continues at coordinate 212,486,589 of OY986437.1, read as the reverse complement.
CTACACAATTAAACTACTGCAGTTATTCGTTTATGGTTTGTTCACGCGTGCGCTATCAAACTTTTTGCCTAAAGCCGACTATGCTTAAAAGTTATGACTGCATTTGAAGCGCGTAAAAACTTCTTTGTTGTTGTGCTTTCGTACGCCGTTTCCCAACAACTGATTCTTTGCGCCGATTCTGAGCGCTTTGTAAGCCACGCTTAACACAGATACAATCATAGCCTAGCACAGATACACGCACAAACGTCTTGGCCAAGTCTTGAGTTTTTTAGCTCAGTTGGGTTGAGTTGCTTTGCTGCCACTTGGTTGGCTGGCTATTTGACCAAGACGTGTTTCGGTTCGTTTATTAACTGGTTAGTGTGTTTTTTTAGTTTGGTTTGGTTTTTTCGATTTGAAATAGTGTGAAGGTTTTTTATTTGTGGTAGTTTTGAGGTGTTATCATACTTATATGTTTTCTTGTTGTTGTTGTTATATTATAGCTTTTGTTGTTGTTGTTTGTGTTGTAGTTGTTGCTGTGTTATTGTTTTTATTTATGATAACTTAAATGCCGACTAATTGGTTCTTGATGTGAGCAATTAGGTGGCGATTTATGGAGGGCGTTGAATTTTCAGTTTATTGGTGTCCAATAAATGAACAACAAAGGATTTGTGGAATTGGTTTTAGAAATTGACTTTTTATTACTTAATCTTAGACTGCATAACAGGAAAAATTGTATCACATAAAATGGAGTAGTCTAGAATAGACTACTGCGATAAAGATAATTACGCTGCTATGGACCAAGTTTATATGATTACCAATGTTTTGATAATAGAGTTGATTTGATTTTGTTGAGTTATTTTAAAATAAATTTATTAAACTCATATAAAGTTGCTGGGCTTTGGCCGTCCCAAAGAAGGTAATGCCGAATAATTCCCATGGAAGGCCTTATAATTATCAACATTTATTAAACTATTTATGATATTTATCATAACAACTTTCTTAAGCAAAAACATAAGAAGCTACGATGATAATATAAAAAAGAAAAGATATAGATAAGAATGTAAGATTTTGATGGCATCTATCTAGCTCTTAAATAATTACTTAAGAAATAATCATTATTAACATATCGCTGATTCCATATCAATCCCGATTTTTAGTAGGGCCTATACAAATTACCTAAACTATGTTTTTTTGCGAAAAAAAATTGTCTGTTAAAGTTATACACTGTGAAAAATATAAAAAAACCTTAAAAAATACAATTCAAATAGCTGTAACTTTGAAACCACAAGTTGTACAGAAAAAACGTGTATGTTTTTTTTAAAGATCTTTAATTTGTTCTTTTGGTGGTGTATTTTTTTTTTGCAGCATTTTTATGAAATTTTTTTTTTTAACCAGAAATTTTCAGTCACATTTTTTGTTGTGTTCGCAACAAATTTTTTATAGTTTTAGTTTAGTGTTGAGTTAAGGGATCAGTTTTAAAGTCTAACACGCAATTTTAGGTTGGGATTTCAACGATTGCTATTTTTAACGAATTTTTTAAAAAATGCCTACAAAAGGTTTCCTATTTGTATGTATACCAAAAATTCTATTTTTTTTAATTAGTTAATTCGTTTTATGATCTATTAAAATTTTCCATTAACTTAATCGCGAGCTTAAGATCAATTAAGTTTTTAAGAAGGCAACAACAAAAAACAACAACAACAACAGCAACAACAACTCTGTATAGAGTCAATCACACAGCCGACTAGACAGACTGTTTCGGAAATCGCTACATTTCCTCTTCAGTACACTGAACCAAAAAATTACCAAAAACCACCGTAAAATTATCGTTTTTGGTTTACATTTTTCGGCCGATAGTGAAAGCTATCAATTTTGATATTATATCACTTTCATTTTGGATTTGAATATTAACTTTAACGTGCAAAATGTAGAATTGATATTAAAATAGTGTATTTTTGATGTGGTACATATAAAATTTTACATAATTTTATTATCATTTTGATGTTGTCCACATCATATTGATATGAAAAACGTAAACTTTTTTACAAATTTATAATATTTTGATGTTTTTCCTATCAAAATGATATGATAAAACATTTAATTGATAAGATAGAAGTGTTATTCTGATATTTTTCATATCATAATTAATTAAAAAAACGTGGGATTTACATGAAATTAATGTAATATTGATATGAGGCATATCAAATTGACATTATATTATATCAGTTGTGTTGTGGTGCATATCAATTTGATTTAATATTTTATTAATTCTGATGTGGTGCATATCCAATTTACACGATTTTAATATCATTTTGATATTTTCCACATCACATTGATATGAAAAACGTTAATTTTGTAACTAATTTATAATATTTTGATATGGTTCATATCAAAATGATATGAGAAAACGTTTAATTGTTATGATACAAATGTTTTTCTGATATTTTTCATATCATATTCAGTTGAAAAAAACGTAGAATTGATAAGAGATTAATGTTATATTGATATAAGGCATATCAAATTGACAATACATTATATCAATTGTGATGTGGTACGTATCAAATTGATATGATATTTAATCACTTATGATGCGGTACGTATCATATTTACATGATTTTAACATCATTTTGATATTGTCCACATCTTTTTGATATGAAAAAACGTTGACTTTTAAGGGGTCGTCCGTAAACTACGTTACTGATTTTCCGGTTTTTTTATCCCCCCCCTCCACCTGCGTTGCTTTTCGTAGTGCTTTTCAAAACCCCTCCCACCCCATAAAGTAACGTGACATCTGAAATTAATTCATTCGAATGATTATATATTTTGACTAGCTCTGACAATTTTCACTAGTATTAGTGTCTAGTATGACTAGATACATTAAAGGAACAATTGGAAAAAAAAATCAATAATTAATATCATCTGTAAAAGCTATTCCATCTGCGATCCAAGATTCGATGCTCTCAATCACTGGGATAGAAGAAGCTGGTAGCTTTGTTGAGGATTCTTCAAAATAGAATTTTTCATCGGATTCTGTGTCGACCCATTCAGGTGAATCCTCTAACGCAAAGAAATTCACCTGGTCTTTGACAGAGTACCCTTAAAGGCTGCACCCGAGCTGCACCAAGTTCTGTGTTTTTGTGTAAATGTTTTCTGAAAATTGATTTATTTAAAAAGTATGTTTTATTCCGATTTATTGTAAACGATATAATACAAATACAAACATATTTATAGAAGTTTTAAAAACGAAATACAAGCCGCAGGTAGGATACGACTTTGAACCGATTTCTTCTTTCTGAGAAGGACAGTACATATCATACGGTATCTCCTTTGATCAAGAACATTAAGGCCTTAACGTCAAAGCCTGTCGCAAGAGCAAAGACCCAAATTTTTCAGAAGTGTGCTGAGATGGTGAAGGAATACCAAAAGGTTCCTGCGTCGAGGGAAAAGGCGGTGGAAGAAATCGTTGAAACAAAAGTTAACCATCAATTTAGACGATCAAACATAAACATGTAAGGTTAAAAATTTTTGAAATGGTTGTGTTATTAATTAGAGGTTTTTCGTCGATTTTTTAATTTTTGGTAACGTTACAATATCTAAACACCTCCCCCCCTACCGTTACTTATCGTAGTGCATTTCAAAACCCCTCCCTCCCCCTAAATTGGTAACGTAGTTTATGGACGACCCCTTAAAAGAATTAATGTAATATTATAACAATTTTGATATTGCTCATATCATATCATTATTATAAGAAACATAGAACTGATAAATATCGCTATCACTTAGTGGATATTGATATTGGACATATCAGATTGATATGAAAAAACGTTGAACTAATAGCAAATACTATTACTTTGATATTGTGCATATCAAATTGATATGAAAAATTGCAAAATTATTTAAAAATTAATTTTTATATTTTCCTTATCAAATTAATACAAGAAAATGTAGAAATGATAAGATTATTGTTATTTCAATATTGTACATATCCTTCATATTAACCCTCAAATGAATCACCAGTGCGCATATTAGCACGTAAAACGTAAATCGTAAAATGGATATTAATGATTATTTTTTTGATAATATTCATATCAATTTGATATAGAAAAACTTAAAATGTATATTATTGCATATCATTTTGATAATACATATACAGATCAATTTGATATGGAAAAACGTAAAATGGATTAATTTCCTAATAATTCCTATAATTTTGATAATATTTATACCAATTTTATATGGAAAAATGTAAAACGAATATTAATACATTAAACTTTGATAATAGTCATATTTTTTTATGTGGAAAAACGTAAAATGGGTATTAAAATACACATAATTTTGATAATATTCATATTATTGGGGGTTGGAATTAGTTTTAAAGGTTTTCTAAGAGATGGCGTAACTATCAATAGATCGCATCGGGCACACCTGTGACTATATTCATTTCAAAGCACATTGTCTAAGCTTCATTTTTCAGTATGTGTCATTCCACTGAAGTGTAAACAACATATATTTTTTTTCTCTGTGAACATGTCGACTTTCGTTCCAACAAAACGCAATTTGCGGGAAGGTTTACTTTTGTGCTTCCATTTGAAGAAAAAAGCGGTTGAAGCACAACGCACGCTTACTGAGGCTTACGGGGACTATGCTCCATCGATTTCTACTTGTGAGTACTGGTTCCGTCGGTTTAAAAGTGGTGATTTTGATACGGAAGACAAAGAGCGTCCGGGCCAGCCGAAAAAGTTTGAAGATGAGGAATTGGAGGCTTTGCTCGATGAAGACCCGTGTCAAACCCTTCAAGAATTGTCAGAATCATTGGGAGTCGACTTATCAACGGTCGGCAAACGCTTGAAGGCCATGGGAATGATTCAAAAGCAAGGAAATTGGGTGCCGTACCAGTTGAAGCCGAGAGACGTTGAACGGCGATTTTGCATGTGCGAACAACTGCTTCAACGGCATAAAAGGAAGAGTTTTTTGCATCGTATTGTCACTGGCGATGAAAAGTGGATCCATTACGATAATCCTAAGCGAAAAAAAATCGTGGGGACCACCCGGCCATGCATCAACATCGAGGGCCAAGCCGAATATTCATGGCGCCAAGCTTATGCTGTGTATTTGGTGGGATCAGAAGGGTGTCGTGTACTATGAGCTGCTAAAACCTAACGAAACCATCACTGGGGAACGCTACCAACAACAATTGATGCAATTGAGCCGAGCATTAAAGGTTAAATGGCCGGAATATGCCAAAAGACACGACAAAGTGGTTTTTCGACATGACAACGCACGGCCACATGTTGCAAGAACCGTCAAGAAAACGTTGGAGGCGCTGAATTGGGATGTGCTACCCCACCCGCCTTATAGCCCAGACATAGCCCCTTCCGACTACCACCTATTCAGATCGATGACGCATGGCTTGGCTGAGCAGCGCTTCACTTCTTACGAGGATACCAAAAAATGGGTCGATTCGTGGATTGCCTCAAAAGACGAATCGTTCTTCCGGCGCGGAATCCATACGCTGCCAGAAAGATGGGAAAATGTTGTAGCTAACGATGGACAATACTTTGAATAATATACATTGTACCGTTGTTTCTAAATAAATGCTCAAAAACCGAAAAAAAACCTTTAAAATTAATTCCAACCCCCAATGATTTGATATAAAAAACGTTAAAACTGATAAAAATGCATAATAATTTTGATAATATTCATATCAATTTATTTTGAATAAACGTTAAATGGATATTAATGCATATCATTTTGATAATATTCAAATAATATGAAAAAACATAAAATAAATATAAATGCACATCATTTTGATAATATTCATATCAATTAGGTATGGGAAAACGTAAAATGGATATTAATGCATAGCGTTTTCATAATATTCATATCTATTTAATGTGAAAAAACATAAAATACATATCATTAAAAAAAACTTTAATACATATCATTTTCATAATAGTTATATCCATTTGATGTGAAAAACGTAAAATTGATAAAAATTAATATTATTTTTAAAATTTTTTATATCAATCATTTATTGAAATCAAATAAACGTAAATTGGACATGAATGCATATTATTTTAATAATATTGATATCAATTTGATAATATTCATATCATTTCGATAGTATTCATATCAATTCCAAAATATTTATATCAATTTGATGTGAATATAATATTCATATCAATTTGATAGTATTCATATTATTTTGATAATATTTATATCATTTCGATTATATTCATATCAATTTGATAATATTTTTATCAATTGCTTTCAAAATGATAAGCAATCATATTTATCTAAAATGTTCATATAAATGTGACATGAAAAATATAAAAACAACATGAAATCATATTAAATAAACATAAAATATATTGATATGTTAGCCTTTCTTTTTAACGTTATGAATTGATATTACAACGTAATACAGTATCATATCAAATTATAATTTTTAATGTCATTTTGACGTGAAAACTGTCAATTTAACATGAAGTTAACATGAAGATAATAAGAATTTAACTGTTATAATAACGTTTTTTTCATCAAGTTGATAGTTTTTGGCACTACGTTGAAATTGATAGGTGTTTATCACTTTTTTTACATGGCACAATTTTTTCGGTGTAGTCTTGAGTGAATAAGCTGTGATCAACCTACTGTTAAAGTACTATATGATTTCACACTTGTATGAACAAATTTCTATGAACTATAGTAGAACTATAGTAGAACATTGAACGTTCAAATTGGCTACTTAATAATATGACATTTAAAACAGAAGTTTATTTATAGATGACCGCCATCAACTCTACCAAGGTTGCCATCTGTTCTAGTTGCTTCTTATTCATTTAAATATTCATACGTGTTCAATTAGTTTTATGATCTATTAAATTGTTACATTACAGGCTAAAAAATAATTCATGGTATTTTAACCCACCACTCATTTATTCCAAAAGCAAAAGGAAGAATACAAATGCGAGTTACATTAACTGCACCTACATCAAATATAGGTACAGTGTTAAATATCTAAAAAAAAAAAAATAAGAAAAATGTTTGGTTTTATAAATTGTAGGCTTTTCTTAATAGTAATAAATTTATTTCAATTTTAAAAGATATCATTAATTAATTAATTGGTATTAACATAAAAAATATGGAATTTTCAGTATAAAAATAGGAAATCTTTTGTAGGCATTTTTTAAAAAATTCGTTATAAATAGTAATCGTTGGAAGCCCAACCTAAAATTGCGTGTTTATCTTTAAAATTGATGCTTTAACTCAACACTAAACTAAAAATATAAAAAATTTGTTTGGCGAAAACAATAAAAAATGTGACTGAAAATTTCAGGTTAAAAAAAAATTCATAAAATGCTGCAAAAAATACACCACCAAAAAGACAAATTCAAGATCTGTAAATAATATGTACACGTTGTTTTTTCTGTACAATTTACGGTTTCAAAATTACAGCTATTTGAATACAAGCACTAATTGTATTTTTAAGGTTTTTTTTTTAATTTTTCACAGTGTGTATCTTTAAAACAAAATTTTAATTGAAAAAAAAAGTTCATAGACTATACTATTCAGGAGAACTATCCACCTAGAGAGTTTCATAATTTTCAAAAATAGTGATGTCGAAAAACGTGGGCGATTTGACATGGAATCACCGATACAACGATTTGAAAAATAACCATTTTTCAATCACTTATACTGCAATAACTGGAGGAGATAGAACAATTTGTCCCAAAAAAGAAATGTGGCCTTTTTGTTAGCTTTCTGATGCTTACTTAAACTTACACAGAGCCAAAACTACCAAATAAAATAGAAGAAAATCAATAAGATTTCTCTATGGTTTTCATCCAAGAAGATTGTCTAATTAAAACCATAGAGAAAATCTTATTAAAACTATAAGCTTTTTTTATTAGGCAAACCACATAATTTTAAAAAGATTCTTTTGTTTTTTATAAGAACACTTTTAAAAACAATAAGAACTTGTTATCAAAACTTCTTGATTATTAAGAAGAAAATCTTATAAATTTAAAAAGATTTATTTTTGAAATTTAATACGGACATCTTGTTGATTAAATAGGATTTATTTTTCAATTTTAATAAGGACATATTTTTAAATCAAAACAGAATCTCATTTACCTTTTACCTAGAAATATACTTTTAATTGCCTGTATTATTAAATAAAAAGACATTTTGATGATTTTATTACAATTTATTAGGAAACAAAATTTGTATATGTATGTTATGATGTGATTGAATTGAAACACTTAACCCTTTGTTATGCTGTGATTGACTTACTCTGGACTCTTTTTAACTTGCTTTAATATTATGAAGTTATTATTCTTACATTTTGTTTGTCTGTCAATACTAAATTTTCAAGTAATAAAAATTAATATTAAATTCATTCTGTGAAAAACTTCGTTAATTGAATAACTGTTTTATTTATTGTCAAACCTAACATATATATATAAAATACATCTGTTAAAATATAATTTCACATAAAAATAAATTCAAAATTGTTGCATAAACAAGTTTTTTTTAACATAACAAAATATGACTTTGTCACCAAAATACCCGGCGCTGTCGAGGCCTTCAAAGAAAGTGGCGACATCCTCAATCTCCATTTTTTGAAGAACCTCCTTCGAGTTTACTCAATAAATTTTTAGTAAAGTCAAAATTGAGTCACTCAAGCCCCATGACTGAAATATAGCTTGAGTTTCCAGAATTTCAGCTTGATCGAAAACAAGTTCGTTAACATAAGTATCATTATCCATTATCACATATTTTTATTTAACTTTAAATAAATTAAATCCATAAAATGCACATAAACTATATGAATTCACAACACAATTATGACTGGCAGCTAAAGCTTATTCCTTGCTTTAGCTTTTTTGTAGCATTTTTACCGTTATTACCTTCTTAAAAGGGTGTTTAATAAGAAAATCATATAAAAGCAGATCAAAAAGGTTTTCTTATTAATGCAAGGTGGTCTCTTCTTAAACTTTGGAGAGTGAAAAAAATATTTTCTTAATATAGTAAAGTATTAATAAGATTAACACATAATTTCATTCATTTAATAAGAAATCTTATTAAAAACTTTTTAATAGTAGTTGTAAATTTTTAATAAGATTTTCTCTATGGAATTAAAAAGATTTCTTTATGGAAAATTCTTATTATTTTGTAGTACTAATAAGAAAACCTAATATAAAAGCTCAATTAGGTGATCTTATTGATTTTATGTGGTTGTTTTTGGCTCCGTGTAATCATATAATTTTTGGATTGCGAAAAATAAAGATTTGCAACAAAATGGTTTATTTTTAATTTGGACCTATTTGTTTTTATTACAACATTTTTATGAAAACATTATTCTTAATACTGGCTGAATTTAAGAGTGAACACTTGAATTCTTACGGATCAATGAATTTTTCTCGTCAAATAGATTTCAACAACGGTCTTTGAACTAAGAACACGACATTTCTGACAACGTCACCGAAACGTTTTTGGCAATAAACATTGAACTGCCAAGTAAACAAGTTTAGAAAAGCACGCTACGGTACGCTTCGCACATGTAAGTTGCGATTGAAAAATTCATTGCTTCGTTATTATTCAAGTGTCCACTCTTAAATTCGACCAGTATTAAGAATATTTTTATGGCTTTTATTTTTAACAAAAAAAATAAGCTTATCAAAGTAGATGGCACTGCAAAAACTACAGAAGACTACTGAAGAGTTGATGTAGACATCAACGAAACAGTTTTTCAAGTATGCTTGATGGTTTGTTCTGCAAAGAACTTGTTGTTGTTGTAACCTGTTGCTCAAAGTTGTTTTTTGAGAAAACCAGTCAAATGGAACGATCTCAAAATGCTTTAATTTTTGTAAATAGAAACTGCATATGTTGTAAAGCAGAAGTAAGTATAGACTTAATCTAACAACATCTTGCCAAATACGATTCCACACTCGATTTCTACTCACAGTATCTACAGTATAAATAGAGAAAATTATCTTCGGTTCCACTTCTGATGCCCGAGCCATGAAACCTTATTGCATGCAAGTATAAATATAAAAACAGATATTTTTTTTTCGTTTATTTTTTGACACGATTTAGAGGTCGCTACCAATTGTCAAATTTTAACAAAAAGCATTGAATGGTGGCTTATATGAGGGTCTCACGTATTTGTCATTTAAGTCTTTATTTAACATCTTAACTGCAACTGAAACTCTCATAGGCAACTACTCTTCTGCCTCCTATCCCCTCAATCCCTCTCCTGCTCCATCACGTTGTGATTTAGCCCGCCCCGCACTTCAGTTGGAAATAGTAATTAACGAGAACGCACAATTTTTTTAAAAAGGCATATAAACGTGTTTCATCTTATAATGGCGTCTACAAGTAACGAACTCAGTATAGCTATTAGAAATAAAACCAACCTTTGGTTATTCGATAAATTACTATCCGAACTACACCAATCAAGAATAACGCCATTAAAAATGAAGAAAAGAAAACCATTCGTGAATTTGCGGCTTTGGCGGCATGCGAAGTCATAAAATTGCGGTAAAGTCTAGTACACTGATGATATTAAATATAACACATCATCAGTAAAATTAACAAATTCATTAAAGACTGGTGGAATCTAAAAAAACAATATAGAAAACAAGAATTCAACACTTGGTAGCACTTTTAAATGTCATTTAAAAATTTAAAAAAAGTATTGAAATAGTTTCTTATGGTATATAATCAAATTATGTGGTTCCCCGTGAAATAACAGGAAAATATTATTTTTCTAAAGAATAAGGACCACCCTAATATCCTCATTTAAAAAATTTGTGTATGACTCTAGTATGCCGTTTCGTTCCATTGTGCAGTTTTATTGTTACTTATAATCTTAAACTTTATAACTTATACTATAACATATTTTATATCTTCCCAATGTGCACAAAAAGGGATGCGGATCCGTTTCTAACCCGTTATAAGTTCGTCAGTACGCTTTTCGCTTGTTTATGCTTCAACGGACCCTTTTCGAACCCGTTACGTATCTGTCGAAAAAAATGGTCACAACGTTTACATAAAAGGCAGTTAAAGTTTTCTATATGATCTTGTTATTTATTAGGTTGATTTTCTATGATTTAAATACAAATTCTAAATGATTATACATACTTGATTTTAAATACAGTCTTATAATACAGTTTTAAAGGCAGTCTTTCTTAAATTTGTTATAAAATCTTTTATTATATTTTCAGTGGATTGGGGATATGAAATTCAATTGTGTACTTATTTTTATTTTAAATAACTTTTATATCATTAGGGACGTGCTCCTCAAGCTCTCCTTCAAATCGAATAAGACTACTTGTCAGAGTTTTTAAATAATTATCATGATATCCATAGGATATCCGTACTCAAGATATTTTGTGAAAACCTTTTTAATTGCATTAATTTTTAACGTTTTGTCATTATAGCTGTAAAAGTTATTAGGATGCTTTAAGCAAAAATAAAGTTCAGCTGTTTGAAGAAACAAGTATGAGTCGTCCTTGGACTTACCAACATTGCACTCGTTTTGAATCCGAACTATTTAAAAAAAAAGCAAGTAAATTGCAAATTCGTAATATTTAAAAAAAAGAGTCCGAAACGGATGTGTATATGAAGTCCGAAACGGATTTCAATCCGAATAAAAAATACGAAAAAGTAAGTCCGTCTCGAATTCAAAACGGATCCGTCTGGCACACTGGGTTCATCTTTCTCTCTCATTTCTTTAATACGTTTGCTTACTTTTTGCATTAGTTATATGATTCAAAAATTTGTTCAATCATATATGTATCTATGTAATGGATGTTAAATGAAATTGGGAAGATGCATTTTTGTCCAGCGTTGTGAAAAGAACATTGCGAATAATTAATTATGCATTGTTGTAGTCGCATGCCTCAAAATGGACGGCTTAACAACAGATACGATAAAACATTTTATAGTACATTCTAACAGAAATCCACGGGAATTTACAGCAAATATTGCTGGTAACAGTTTTCCTAAATTTAATATAGTTTTATTTCAGAGAGCCAAATTCAAAATATTTCACGCTAGAGAAGCATTAAAAATTTGTCCTACAATTATTGCTCTCGCACTCTCTTTAAAAAATACTCTTCTAAAATTATTTCTATCAACCTTGTCTTCGCTTGTAAAAAAAAAAGCTAGAAGTGTGTGAAATCTCTCAAGTAAGTCTTGTACTAAGCAACAACAACAACAACTCTGTAAAGAGTCGACCACACAGCAGAAGGCGCTACTCTTTCCAACTTTAGTAGGTTTGAATAATTAAGCTGTGACCAATCTATTGTTAAAGTTTTATATAATGTGACACTTGTCCGAAAAACCTCTTCGAAATCATATGACATTAAAGCAAAGGCTTTTATTTTAGTGCAAGCGTAACACCCGCTCCAATAGCGTAAAATATCGCTGCTGAAGCGTTCTTAGGATTCTCTGAGGATTCTTAGGACACGCTGAAATAGCGTGAAAAGTAGAGAAAATATATATCTTTTGGAAAAAAAAGCTGAATTTTTGAAAGAATGAAAAAGCCTGCTGCAGAGCTTGATCTTTATACAAAAACGCCCATATATGTCATGAAATTTAACAACATTTATTGTAGTGATTTTTTTAATCAGTTTTTAGAGTGTATATAAGTATATAACTTGTTAGGGTTTTATGCAACAATTAAAGTGATTCAATGAAATAATTGTTTAAATACATTTATTTTTATTAAAACTTCGACCCTCTGTAGGGTTTGAACGCCCAAAACCCCATTGTCTACGGCTCTCACTCAGTAGTACTCAGTGGCCCATAGGAAAATATATTCTTCCTCCCTAATAATATATGTGTGTCGGATATATCCTTTTCTCTTTCCGAATCTCTCTATTAGATGACAAAAATTTATTAATGTCAATACGATATTGATATCAAATCAAAATCTTTAACATTTTAAATCCATCTTGAATGTAGCTTTAAATTATAGTAAAAGTCACATTATTTTTTTTAAGTAAAGATCGAGTAGCAAGTATTAAAATATTTTCTAAAATCGTATACCATTCAGGGTCGGTTAAAACTGTAGTCACTGTAAGAAAATTTGTTTACTGACATTATCAAAGCACACACAAACCAAGTTTTGTCAGTTTTTATCTGAAACTTTTATTTTCACTATCAGTTCTAACAAATTTTATTGAAATATCATATATTTGAATTTTTGTTTTTAGAGTTTTGTTTTTAATCAAAACTCGACGAAGAACAATTATTTTTTCGAGGAATAAGCCTTCATGTCTAATTTCAGCTCAATCCAATAGCTTCAATTATTGTATTCTTAAGTTTGATCACATGATAATATAAACTTTTCTCACACTTGGCATTTGAATAAGAAAACATTTTTCAAACAAAGCAAAACAAAACAAAGAGAAAAATAGCAGCATCAAAAAAAAATAACACGTCTGCTCATCTTCTGCTTTGTAGCAGATCACTTTCATGAGCGCTTCAATTGTAAAGCGCAGACAAATAATTGTAGGTAATTCTCCATGAAATTGATCTTCACACTTGAGCATATTGTTAAGCATGCTGTGACCATTTGAGCCAAATTCATTGTTATACTAAAAAAAGGAAAAAAAAAACGAAATAAGAGAAAAAATTAAGACACAAACAACCAACTGCTGCATGATCAACACCGAAACAGATCGGCCAGATCGGGTAGATCGGGCGCACATGTTTGTTCCACCAACTAATCACGCGTGTAACCAGCATTTGAAAGATAAATGCAGATCATCACAAAGCTTTTGCCCAGGCATCAGCTAGTAATTTCTAGCAGTCGCGATCACTACATCACCTCCTCCACTGATGAGATGAAAGGCGATGTGAGCTGATCATCTGTTGCTGCTTGTCGCTGTTGTTGTTGTTGTTGTTGTTGCTACATTCGAACATGTCGTGTAGGCATGACTAACAGCAATACCCCCACCAGCAGCGCCACCAACGTACAGGACGTCAATGCAATTAGAATCAAATTGGTGCAATGATCAACAGTATCACACGACAAACGAACGAGATCATTCGGACAGACAAACAGACTCGCGGACAGCCAGATTGAACAACATACGAATACATATCAGCAGTAGATGGCAACATTTGATGCGATTTGAACTTGAAACCGTTGATCATGCATGAGTTTTATTGCAGCCATGGGGGGTAGCCGAGCCCGAAAAATGCAGCATGTAGCAGAAATGTAGTCGTTGTCGTAGTCGTAGTCGTCGTCGTCGTCGCGGCAGTCAGTAACTTAAACTTTTGATCTCATTGACTGGAGCGTCAATTTGAACTGGCGAAACATACCAAGATGAAGCCTTCAGCCACCAGGGGGTATCTTTAGCGGGATGACACGACAAACATGCTCCGCTGTTGTTAGCTGGAGCTAGAATCCTAGTACGAGACGCTATGCAGATGGATACGGATAATCGTAGCAATGGTTTTGAGTGGAGTGTAACGCGTAGTCAACTTTAAGTAAGGATTGTTTGATACACATAAAAGCGGGAGTATCTTACTTGTTTTTTTCTCATGTTGACCACAAGATCACGATTATTTGCTGCTGCTGTCTTTGTATATGTCTGTTGCTGGCTGCTGAAGTTGCTGTTGTGTTGTGTTGTGTTCGAGTTCATTTTATTCCCTTTTTCAGTTTTTAAACAAAGCTACAGTTGCACTATTTTTATTGTTGTGCGATCACATTTTATGATTTGTAGTCAAAAATTAGAATTGGGAAGAGTATAAAATAGAGTAGTAGCTGGAACCTTTGGATAGAGGTTGATATAGATTGCTTTTATTGTTGTTTCTCTTTAAAAGAATGCACTCTATTGCAGTTGATATTTGCTTGTTTGCAACAGGAGTTAATTCCCAGGTAGGCGCCAAGTACTTAGAAGTATAACATTGATAGATTAAGTTTTACTGAATAAACAATGTGTCACCACAAACAGAAAACACTTTTTTTAGATTTAAGGAATTTGTTCCTAAAAATTATGAATTGCTTATAAAATTTCACCAGAGAACAGATTCATAGCAGGAGTGAACAGAGCTGCAACATTTTATGAACGAAATCGTACTATGTGTCTGTGAATAACACTGGTCAACAATTTAGCAACTTTTTCGTGCCACACGAACTTTGATAGCTAATACTGTTTAAGCTATATTCTCACGTTATGAAACTGAATTTATTTTTTTTTTATTTGGCCTCAGATTTTTTGTGATTTTGGACTTTGTGCTTTTACGACTTTGATCCTGTTTTTATGCTCTGGAATCCAAACAACTTTACGCAAAGCAAAAAAAAAAAGCACCATCCTATAGAACATTAAACAAGTTTTTAGTGAGGTATTTTTTATTTTTCTGCCGTATTTAGTCTGTCAGATTTTCAGGTTCAAAATAAAATCTAGGATTTTTTTGTTAAAAATTTTGACTTTAACAAGTATTTTTTTTTTATATTTAGAGCCATATTGTAAAAAAAAATTAGTTTTATCGTATTTTGTTTTTAATTACCTTAATATTGATACCAAAAACATAAACATTATCCGAGAGGAACAATTAAAATAAAATAAAATAAGCGAACTAGCCATATAGTCATATGAAGCATTAAGCACTCTTAGTAATCCACTTGTATCTAAATGAAATTCAATGTAAAAATTTTAATAAATGTTATTATAAACTCACCCTCCAACATTTTCTAGCAAAATTAGCTCCTGGTTGGTCCCTTTTGATTGTTCAGCAGTAATCTGCCAACATAAATGGGCTCCATTTGCCCTGGTAACGCTTTTCTATCTTCAAAATATCTTGGTGAAACCTTTCTCCGTGCTCATCGCTCACAGACCCCAAGTTTTCAGGGGAAAAAAAAAATCGATGTGTGAGTGTAAAAAATGAATCTTAAGTGACATGTTGCAGCTTGATAAGCCAACAACAGCTCGCTAACTATTTCTCTGTAACTGTCACTCTTATAGTTACCCAAAAAATTTGCAACAACATCCTTAAAAGAACTTCATGCCTGTTTTTCTAAATCAAAAAAATCTAAAGCAGTTCACCGTGTAAAACAGTGTTGCTGAGTGGTAAAAAATGAGAAAATGTAAGGTATGAGAATGTCATTTAGGTGCAAGTGGATTACTAAGAGTGCTTAATGCTTCATATGACTATATGGCTAGTTCGCTTATTTTGTTTTATTTTAATTGTTTCTCTCGGATAAAATTTATGTTTTTGGTATCGTAATTAAGAAAATTAAATATGCAAAACGATAAATTTAAATTTTTTTTTAAATATGGCTCTAAATGTAAAAAAAATACTTGTAAAAGTAAAAATTTTTAACAAAAAAATCCTAAATTTTATTTTGAACCTGAAAATCTGACAGACTAAATATGGCAGAAAAATAAAAAATACCTCACTAAAAATCTTGTTTAATTTTCTAAAAGATGTTGCTTTTTTTTTGCTTTGCGTTCAGTTGTTTGTATTCCAGAGCATAAAAACAGGATCAAAGTCGTAAAAACACAAAATCCAAAATCACAAAAAATCTGAGGCCAAATAAAAAAAAAAATCAGTTTCATAACGTGAGAATACAGCTTAAACAGTATTAGCTATCAAAGCTCGTGTGGCATAACCACTGTTGACCAGTGTAATTATAAACCTATATTTTATGATATTTTGTAATTAAACAAATTTCTGAATGAATTGAAACAAAATCATACTTTCATAAAAATTTATTCATAATTTGTACTACATCTAAATGAATTCGTAGATTTTTTAAATTTTTGCATATAAACTTCTATGATAATACCTACGCATCTTTTACGAAGTTGAACAAAATTGCATTTTGCAAAAATTTCAGGACGATAACAAAACCTTTATAAATTTTTAACCTACAGTTTAAAAATGGCATACTTTTTTTGCTGTCAGCTCAAGTTTATGAGTTATATGAAAAAATCTGAAAATCTGTTCTTCTTTTATAAGTTGTCCATATCTTTATGACCGATTATAGCTAATTATTCGGTATTTTTCGACCGATTTTGGTCATCTATAATGTTTTTATTGGAAATATTACAAATGCTTCATGTCTAACCATTTAACAGAATTAATTTTCAGTTACCTCTCTATAGAACAGAGTCTGAAAAAATAGTTTTTTTTATAAAGGTTATAAATGCTACAACGAATTACTTGAAAGCATAAAAGCTGTGATATCAATGTGTTTAAAACACCAAGCGGAACTATGATGCTTTTTTTCCAAAAATAGCAGAAATAATAGTTATTTTGTGACTTATATTTCTTATCATAAAACTTAACTACATATTACTTTCTGCGGTTTATTTTTGCTGTTATGAAATAATTACACTGTGTTTGAATCGGTCACTTTTTTTTGCAAAAAAGCTAGAGACATATCATTTCAGCATACTCTCTACTCTGAGGGTTGGGCTTAATCATAAACTTTTATTTAGCTTAAAACTCGATCTTTACTTAAAAAAAATAATATGATTATCTACTGTGACTTTTACTGTAATTTAAAGCCACATTCAAGATTGATTTAAAATGTTAACGATTTTGATTTGATAACAATATCGTATTGACATTAATAAATTTTTGTCATCTAATACAGAGAGATTCGGAAAGAGAAAAGGATATATCCGACATACATATATATTATTAGGGAGGAAGAATATATTTTCCTATGGGCCACTGAGTACAACTGAGTGAGGGCCGTAGACAAGGGGGTTTTGGGGGTTCAAACCCTTCAGAGGGTCGAAGTTTTAATAAAAATAAATGCATTTAAGCAATTATTTCATTGAATCACTTTAATTGTTCCATAAAACCCTAACAAGTTATATACTGAAGTAGCGATTACGTGTAAAAGTTTTTGTTATGAGTTGCATCGTGTAAACAACAATAATGAAAAGTGCAAACCTCTCGTATCCTGATTTATCGGATCATACGTGAAACATTAAAAATTGTCATCACCATTATTATGGAAGTGTATTTATTAATTGTGCGCGTAAATTAAAAATTAATGTTTTTTTTTTAATTACAACAAACACATAGAAATATTAACTTTATTTTATACTAGTTAACTATTGTCAAGTTGCCAGAGTAGGACTGCAAATATTTTTACTTAAGATTTTATATCGAAAACAAAAATGTTAAAATATTTAAATTTTTACTTACTTAAAGTTATTAAAACCGCATATTTCTTTAAAAAAACGTGCGCAAAGAGAAAGTTGATTGTTAAAGGACAATTTTTAAAATTTGTTCCCATAACGGATATGATGAGAAGAGGCTTAACAAAAGTTCTCATTAGTCGTTTTTCTTTTTCCACATCAGACCACAGATCTGAGCAGATCTGATCAAACCGACCATAACCTGAGCTGACAACATCAGATCAAACAAAAATTGGTCTGATTTGGTAATGAAACACTTTGGGAACATTTGCATCTTTCGTCCACTTAAATGTCAAGATATATAATTTTTTAGATAAATAGCTAAATTTAATAAAAAATTGTACATTCTAAACTAGTGCCAGCCATTTTTTGCTTATTGTTTTTTTTTATGTATGCGTTGGCAGCCGATTGCTTAGTGCTCAGTAAAAAAATTCTGAGCTCGTCGACAGCATCTGACTAACACTCAGACCATGACCAGACCATGAAAAGAAACGCATATATTGAACACAGCTAAGTCTGAGATAAACGCTGATCTGTTTTTGACAACTCATGCTCAGCTCGGATGTAATAAAGAAAAACGCCTATTACGACTTTGAAAGATAAAGCCGTTGATTGCGACTACATGGTGGGCCAAGGATACGACGGTGCAGCAGCTATTATATTAATAGTGCAGCAGCTATTTAGTTAGCGAAGCTGTAACTAAATCAAAACGTAAAAGAGATATAAAGTTTTTGATGGACTTAAGAACAGTGCTTATGATTCTTAAGTTAAGAACAGACTTAAGAACAGTCTGCTCATCAAACAATGTTGTCAATGATTCATCCCCATTCTAAATAAGAGTTGAACTATGATACATATTTCTTCGTTAAAGATCTCCTCCAAGGAGTCCAGGCTTACGTAACGGGTCCATTGTGCGTCTCATTCACTTAAGCTTGCTATTTCGAACTCCTGTGATATACCAGCAATAGTAACATTTTAGGCACTTTAAAATTAATTTAAAACTTTTTCAACACACCAAAACGGCAACTAATTTTACAAAAGTGCGTTGAAAAATACCCTTGTCCAATTTTAAAGAAAAAATTTAAAAAACGTTTGTCCCACAAAGTGGGTAACACGTGAGTAAGTAATCTATACTACTATTATATAAAAGGAGATTCACGAATTTGATCCAGAATAAGCTCGGTAACCGCTGAATCGATTTTGATAATTCTTTTTTTATTCGATTCAATTAGAATATTACATATATTAGAAAAAAAAATTGAATTTTTAACTTTTGTCAATTATTTGTACATTTTTCAAATAAATTGAAAATTCGCACTTTTCACAGCGTGTAGCAAACAGATTTTTGTTATTTTTATATGTGCAGATGTAGCATCTGCCTCGTTTTGATGTACTTGGTAAATGGCGAATCTCCCGAATTCTTTGAACAACACTGGAAGCATCATTACTTTGAGGTTGTTTTTTACATTTAGTGATCTGTTTTTCAACGAGAGTCAATCCAAGCTCCTCGATAAAAATGCGATTACGAATATTATGGTTCGTTTTAGAATTTTTCCAATTCGGGAACAATGCAATGAACATCACGAATGCATTCAACGCACTAACATCAAGCATGTTACAAAATACTGCCATTGGCCACCGCTTGACTTTTCATTTGCATGTGTACGTAGCCACCATTTGATCCGTAGTATCAACTCCACTCTTGGTTTTGTTGTAGTCTTCAATGATGTTAGGTTTCTTCTTTTCACTATTCTCATTTATGCTGACAACATTGTGGTATGTACTGAGCAATGTCACAAATCGGTACCGGCGAGGAACATATGACAACATAACTGCTTGCAATTTATGTTCATATACAACTTCTGTATGATAAATTGGCTTTTGACGCATGTCGAGTAGAATTGAAGGAATTTCAGTCCTATTTTTCCTTATTGTTCCCAAAATAGTCATGCGATTCTTATGTAAATCTTCTGCCAATTCATACGAAGTGAAAAAGTTGTCACACGTTACATTTCTGTCAGAAAGTCCTTCCACCAAATCCAAAACAACACGCCGTCCGAGATTACGTTCAGGACTGGCATTACGATTCCGACCAACATAAATTTGTGTGTTGTATGCATACCAGCTTTTTGAGTCGTATTGCACCCAAATTTTGATGCCATATTTCGCTGGCTTGGATGGAATATACTGACGAAACGGACATCGCCCACGATACGGAAGAACTAACTGTTCATCTACGGTAATATTTTTTCCTGGTGTGTATACAAATTTCAAATTATGATTCCATTTATTGTATACATTTCGAATCGGTGCCAGTTTGTCACGTACAGAAGTACTTGTAGATGCAGTGTTGGCCATACGTTGTTCGCGGTCATCAAATCGAATGCAACCATGGATATGCTTGAGCATTTTCAAAGACATTGTTGCTCTTAATATTGGCCGACCAGTTTCGTCATTATACAGTTTAGTGACACATTCACCGAATGACCGATACACACCAGAAAGCAGCAACAATCCAAAGTATGCATGCAGAGTGTCCAAATCAATGTTTTCCCAATCGTCTTTGTACTTTCGCACACCATATAAATTCGTCATGTTCAAAATAATATTCTCAACCGGTTCAAGGAACATGTTTAATGCAGACGAAACATCAACTATAGTAGCAGCTGCTGATGCTTTTGGACCTGAATTATAACAAAAATTAAACATATAATGAACATGAACCCACAACAAAGAGGGTAGGTTTTTACCTGAAGTGAAATTTTATGCACGTCGAAATGAATTTCTCCGATTTATTTCAAATGGTTGCGATGAATATTCAATTTTCTTATTTTTTGAAAAATATTTATTTTCAGGATTTGCTGCATTTTCTTCTGCTAAATTTTGCTCAAGTGCCTCAATGTCGTCTTCATCCGAATGCACGCTAACTTCACTTTCATCATTCTTCTCGTCTGATAATGCAAAATCATTGTCACTATTGCATGGAGATTCGCCTGGAGATCTCGCTGCCTTCTTTCACGTAAAACTCT
The DNA here is from genome assembly GCA_963920525.1 of Dichetophora obliterata. Taxonomy (NCBI): domain Eukaryota; kingdom Metazoa; phylum Arthropoda; class Insecta; order Diptera; family Sciomyzidae; genus Dichetophora; species Dichetophora obliterata. Next base: position 212,465,405 of record OY986437.1, on the reverse strand, counting down.
ATCCATTTTTATCAAATACTTCGAAACACAACCAAAATTCAAATAAATGCGCAAACAAACTTCACTTATGTGTGTTGAACACTTAGTGTTCCAGAACAAAATGAATTTCATAAAATGAAAAAATAAGAGCGTGCTATAAATCCACACACAAAAATAAGCGGCACTTCCAAGTACCTGCTTATGTGTATGCGCGCACACACACAGGGACCGATTCGTAACTATAACTGACTGCACAGGCAAATACAGTAAGGGTACAAATTCAAAAACGGGTTTTTTGGTTGTTCAGGCAAAATAATTCTACTTTGGTCATTCCGCTGAACCGTTTTTATTTTATTCAAGGTTAAAGATCAAAATTGTATGCGTGCGCATACAGGGGACCGATGAGGGTTAAATTTTTAATCGCGTTTTTCTCGAAACAAGATTTTTCGAAACGGCTTCTAAGATATCTGGACTTGTACTTGACCGATTTCGATGAATCTTGATTCATTGTGATCCTTATAAACTCTGTTAAACACTAGACCTATAAAACGACAAAAAAATTTTATATTTTTTTTTTGTATGGCTGAAAGTTTCGGCGAAAAAGGGGGTTTTTTGTAAATTTTTTTTTCAACGCATGTCATTTTTTTTATTTTTTTATTTTTGAGTATGTACCACAACCCTTAACTCAAGACTGCATATTGATTTTTTACTTTCAGACGCTTTGTAAATGCTGGAGACGTTGAGCCAATTGCAAGAATTTTTTTAGCATGCTAACTTCAACGCCCTATAACAACAACTATAATTACAAAAAAAATTTATTTTGTTTCCTCATGCATAATTCTTTATTATGTCAAAAATTTGAATTATTAAAATTAATAATACTAGAGAAAAAAATTAATGAAATAAGTGTTTTTTTATAGCTGTACACTGTAATAGTACCTAAAAAACAATGACTCTTCAAAAAATTTTGTCAATGTTCCATCCCCATTCTAAATAAGAGATAAACTATGGTACATATTACTTTGTGAAAAATCTACTGGATCATGTCGATTTCATCTTAAGACTTTAAGAGAAAAGCTTCAAAGAATGCTTGTGAACGATTAAAAATAGTTATACAACTAACGGACACCTCTCTTAAGCGGACACTACTCTTGAGCGGACAGTTTTTCCACGACCAAGTTTTTCGTCCGCTTTTTCGAACAAATTAACCTCTCTTAAGCGGACGCGGACACTATATTTTCGTCTTATTGGGCGAAAAACCTCCTGTAGGACTAAACGTAACTAGTCCGAAAAGTAAAGTAACTTTAAGGTAGATATTCACGGAGTAACTTTCATTTAGTTGAAAAGTCATCCAAAAGTAGTGAGTTGAACGGCCACGAACCAGAATTTCATGGTTGTAGTAACGAGCAAAACAAAAGTCTCAGCGTTGCATCAATTTTTTTCCGTGGCCAGGGTTGTGGTTAGCTTTAAGAAAACGACACAGTTTCGATAGTATCGGAAGTGTAGACCTAGAATTTCTTTTTATACAAAAAAATGGAAAAAAATGTTTTGAAAACATTTGTATAGCGCCTATTTCACATTGAAGTGTCATATCTGTTGAATTTGCCTTCTCCGATTAGGCTCCACTTTTTTGATTGACTAATTGGTTAATTTTTATGGTCAAAATTGGGTTTATTTTTAGACAACGGAGCTCAGTTAGTTAAAAAAAATTTCCATAATTAATAATTGTTAAGAAGTCGAATTTGTAATGAAAATCCATTAACAATTCACTAATTTCTGGTCACTTAAAGAGCACACCTTCATTTTATATCGTAAAGCCCGTATGATACTTCATTGCTTTGTCCAATTTTTATTCATTGACAATGAAACTAGAGCAGTTGAAATAGTTCCAATCCTAAGATTCAAGAAATGTGAGTGTATACGCACATAGTACGAATTGGACAAAAAATGTGCGACGGACAGCATTTTCAATGCATTTTTTTGACGTTTCTCTCAATTCGTTTGTCGGTAAGTTTCGATCAAATATAAAGTGTCAAAAACCGCAGCCAAGAAGAAAAGAGAGATAAAATAGTAACGTTGCGAAGATGTAAAAAATTGGCACAATGCATGTTTTCATCCTTTTCCAACAATATATATCTGTCTAGCCCACGCGTCACTTGTTTTCAGGTTTTGAAATTGGACAAAACAATGAAGTATCATACGGGCTTTAGAAAGGTAATGGAACGTGAAAAAAGTTAAAATAATGTTCAAAAACCAATCAGATTAACTAAAAAACATTTTAATGTTGACTTGAAATTTAGTAGCAACTTTTTTCATATTGTTTTCGCAATTTTTTTTTTTAAGTTCACACTAAATTTTGAGTCGACTTTAAAATATTTTTTGGTATGGCTAAATATTTTCTATTTACACTAGAAGCTATTTTATAAAAAACCATTTAAAATGTAGTCGTCTTACTCCTCACTAGTAAGTAGAAAGAAAGTAACCAGATATAAGCTAATTTTCTATAAACTGACTACTAGTTGGTTTTAAAAGACCATATATAAACTAGTCAATCTGTCATATCGAAGGTAGTGCGTACTGGTGATTTTGCGGCCATTTCATAGAGAAAATCACTAGTTATTTTCGAAGAAAATAGTTGACTATTCAACCACTGGTGGTTTGTTTTGAAAGTAGTTTGTAATCACCTTAAAGTTGGGTGAAAGTCCTGCAGGGCTCTGTTAGGCGGACGCGAACCTCCCTCAAGCGGACACAAGCGTCTGTTAAACGGACGCGAACCTCCCTCAAGCGGACACGAGCGAGAAAAGTAACTCACAAAATATGTGTAAACGTACAGAAATGAAATTGGGGATTTCTATCACAAAGCGCCTTGCTTGTTTTTTTTTTTTTTCATTTGCCTTGCCATCGCTTCACTGAGCTATAAAACGTTGCAATGAATAGACGAGATGGCGAACCCATATGTGATCTTCTCCGAGAAAAGGAACCTAGTGTGTGAAAATGAAGTTTTGAGAAAAACGCATTTAAAGTTTCATAACGCATTTTTATCAATTTTCCCAAGTTCGTTTTGCACGTTTTTATGGGGTGAATAAATTTTTATCAGAAATCTAACTCATTTCATCTTATTCTACACCCTTTAAGGTACCAGAATCCACTCTTAAGTCCAAACCCATTTTTTGACACACTAGGTCCCTTTTCTCGGAAAAGGTAACATATGCAAAATCGTTTTTTTTTAGAGAAAAACAAAAAAACTTACGTCAATCGACGATTTCTGAATTTCTTTAGTCATGAATTATACATGTATAAATGTTAAAGTTTGTCAATTATATACTATTTTTCATGATATGAACTGAATTTTTTATTTATTTTAAACACATATGCATTAAAAGAATATAATATAATGCGCAATTTTGTTAAATACATAAATACAATAAATGTATTTTGCATTGAAAAAAATTTCCTTTAACATTTTCTCATTAATCTATAACAAAATTTAAAGATATAAACCTCTATTGGGCGGACAAAAATGGGCTGACGGTGAGTGTCCGCCCAAGAGGGGTTTCACTGTATTTGCAACATTTTACGGGTTTTTAAATTATAATATGCATCCGAAATATTTGTTCCACCAAGAGATGACTATTTCAAACTTTCTTCAACGTACTATCAAAAACTTCATTCTTAAAGTTCTAAACATATTTTGTTCTATAAAAAAGTACTGCCCTAAAATTTTTGAAAGTAACGCAACAAGAGATTTTTTTTATTTTTAAACTTCTCTGCCGAAAATTTAACCAACTTTTAAATAGTTCTGAGGTAATTCCAAAAAAGTCCAGTATTGGTTCCTCTACAATACCCTTTTACATTTATCGAACTGAAGCTTTTTACGTTTTGATATCATAGGAAAAGGCAATTGTACCCAAAAACATTCATGTTTCCCTACATTTGAACTAGTTCCAATATGAACATTTCCAAACTAGTACTTTTTGCTAAAGTCTTAAAGTAGATCTTAAATTTAAAGGTTTGAAAGTATTCAATCGTAAGAGGCATTTATTTCTTATCTCTTGCATGTATTACTTGCACGTAAAAGATGATTCATTTCTTTTATTTTATGTAGTTACTTTTTTATATATAATGCAAAAACTTACCTTTGTTGAATTCTTTAAATTTATTCCTCAAACAGTTTGATTAAAATTAAAAACACTGACACAATACATGTACAGATTTAATTTATTTTTGTCAGTTACAATTTTGACAAGAAAACAAAATAAAATCAAATTGAACTGTTCTACGCTAAAAGTTTTTTGTGCTATTTCATAACAAGTGCAAGTTGTGCTAGAAATGAACTAGTTGGTTTTTCCAATTGACTCCAAAATAACTACTGGGCTAATTCTGTTTTTGTTTTCAAACCAAAGAAACTCAGTGAGAGAGACTCATCTTGGACTTCCATGCAGTATTGCTTACAACTGGAGCACAATTATCATTTACCGCAATACCATATCCTTCTGCTAAAAATTGTGTGAGCAACAAAACCAGATCGTGCTGAGCGTTGAATTCTCCAGATCTATAATGAAGTATCTGCCATAATAATGTACCCACATGAACAGCAACAACAATAATAAAGGCCACCTAATCAGACAATGTCAATCAGAAGAAGAAGAAGAAGTCATGAATAATAAAAGAATTCTAAAAAGCTAACCACTTTTTATGTGAACATTTAGCACAATAAATTAACAACAAAAACTTACAATAAAAATCCTTTGCATGCGAACCAAACAAACCACGCTGAACGCATTCTAAAACGGCTGCTCTTAAACAATGCAGCATATTAAACACATCCAAGTGATGTAACAACAACAACAACAGCAATAAGAACAACACCAACAATAATAGCGATTAAACATAGCCACACGCCTGATGCCTGAAAATTAATCGTCGACGTCGTGTAATCAACATTTTCAGGCTGAGAACTTGGCATAGAATCGAGTTACTAGCAATTTTAACACCAAACCAGCTCAAGTTAGCTGAAGTGATCGCGACGATTGATCGTTTAGCGCTAAATTGTTGTTCAAACTGTTGTTGTTGTTGTTATTGTTACTGTTGCTGTTTAAATTTTCTCGCTGTTGCTGTTGCTGTTGTTCTTATAGCAACACTTAGATCCACCAACACTTAATCTTCCACAGTTGGTCGATCGGTCGGCTTGCAGCCCTTTAGGTTATGAAGTGTTCATATTTGTTGGTTGGCTGTAAATATTTAATTTATGACTTTGTCGATATTTTACAAGCCACAATCGATGATCGTGTGCCTTGTTTTTAATACACTCCACCAGTGATGCCGGGGAAGTGTTTGTTGTTGGTGCTGCAAAAGTAAGTGCTGGTGGTACTCATTTGCTAATGACTCTCGACTGTTTAGGATTTCGGGGCAAAAATATACCAACTTCTGGTACGTTGTAAGCGTCTAAAGTTGTTGCTAAAAATGCAATTTATTTGCACACAAAATGGTTGTGATTTATTTGGAAAACCTTTTGCAAATGAGGTCGAGATAAAATTTTAACTAGGACTGCCAGCAGCTTCTGTCTTCTATTCAGAAAAAAACACCTCTAATTGTGAGTGACTCGAATTGAGAGTGAAAAGGCGATAGACCAGATTTTTTTGTAGCCAAAAAAATTTCAACAATAACGTATTAAAAAAGGGAAGCGAAAATAGTAGTAAATTCGGAGTAAATAACAACAAGTAGTTAAAAACGTTAACGCTAATTTTTTAATTTGTATATTATTAGAAATCAGAGCTGCCAGGCGACTGGATTTCTCCAGTTTTTTAGATTTTTTGATTAAAACGGGATGGCGCACAGTGCGTTGTTCCCATACAAAAATTGGACAATTATAAAAGTAGTGCTCCAATGATAATACAATTTTGTAATCTGTGCTAGTTTAAGCCCTTTAAGAAAAGTTTGAAAAATGGTCGATATCGGTTAGACCCTAGGGATACCTCCCTTAGATCTATATTCATTGTTGACTTAATTTTGTAAGGGAGGTACATACGTAAGGTTGACCGATCTTAACAAAAATTCATCAAAATGGTAGTCAAATAGAGTAATAGATATAAACTATAAATGGTCAAAGCCGGTTGACCATAGATTTCTATGGTACCTCCCTTGGCCCTATATTTATTTATTACTTTATTTTGTACGTAAGTTTTTCATTTCAAGCATTTTTTAAAAAAAATATTTTTAGGATGAAGTACGTAAAGTAATTTGCAGTTCCTGGTTATGTAGGATCTACACTAGTAGATTAAAAAAATAGCACTTAATTTTATAGGATTTGTGTTTTTTTTCATCGACATTTGTCAATTTCTAAAATTCTTCATTTGATAATATGATATAGTAAAATCAATAATATATATCAAATTTTATATTTTCCAAAATTGCTTAATTCTATTGATTTGCTTTGTATATTTTTATAATTGCAATTACTTTTAGTCTTGGTTAAAGCTTTGAAGTCTATTTGAAGTCAAATGATTGAAATCATTTCTAAAGAATTTTGTATATTTGATTTGAGTAAATATATGAAGGGCTTATTGCATGAGAAGAAAAAAAAATAAAAATTTTGAAATAATCGCATTTAAATCTTCTAAAAAATATATAAAATAGACATTTAATATAATCTTACTTTTTATACTTGTAATTATTCGTAATGGAAGCCTTCTAAAACATGTCCAAAAATTAACGAAGAAAAGCTAGTGGAAACCAATCATTTAAAAAAAATGCGGCTTATCATGTTTTTGCACAAAATTTATTTTCAAAAATTAATAAAAAAACAAAAAATTTGTAACAAAAACGAAACAATATAAACTAATTATGTATAATCCTTCAACAATTTCTGGAATTTTCGTTTCGTTTTCTATGTTTGTTGATTTTAATGTTTTATAAAAGGAATGGTATATTGGTGGAAAATAGGCTAATAAAGATTTCACGTTTTGGATTTTTTTCAATTCTATTTTAACGCATTCACGCGGTCTTACTTTTTTAAAGTATACTTACTACTATATACTCTTGATTTACTTTATTAGTATTAAGTTATACATAGGACACAAATATCGGTGTTTCTTGCATAACCTGATGCAACAAGATTTAAACATCGAAATAATTATCTGATTTAGGATAATTCGCAAAAGTTTTTATTTAAGATGCTACCACAGTAAACTACTGCACTACAAAGCCATGATAAGGTATTACAAATTTTAAAGTAAAAATTATTTCTGTAAAAACATGATAAGCCATACAAATATCGCTTTAGTCAACAAAATCTTCAATTTTGATATAACTCTCAGCTAAATTCACAGTAACTATTTGAGAGGTAGCTTTTGTAAGTGGTTTATCGAGTTTTTGAGTAGAAAATTAAATAAAATATTTAATTGCAAAATGATACTTACACATATAAGTTTGCAATTTATTGAAAATAAGCCCTAATCTTTTCAGCAGGTGTTACCATGGTAAAATGTACTAGAAATAACACAAAATACCAGTTTTTGATATTATGTGGCTATCATGTTTCTGCAATAAGCCCTTCATATAATTACTTCGTTTTAGTGAACAAATTCCGAATTTCTGGACTAGTGCTCCTCAAAAAAGTAAAAATCTTGGTTTTACCCTTACTTTCAAGGTCTAATTTTGCTTGATAAAGCAAAATGATTTCAAAAATTTTTGAATGCAATCAAAAGACTTCAAATGATTTCAAGTTATCTCTTAACTTCATTTTTAACTGAAATGATTTCAACTGACTTCATTGATTTAATTGACTTTATTCAAAATGATTGATTACAATTGAATGCAATCAATAAATCCAAGGAGCACGACTTCAATCATAGTGAATGAATTAAAAGACTTTAACAGAAATTTTTATCAATTGATTACAAAGCCATTACTTAAAAACGATTGCTAATTTCAAAACTTTGCAGTCATTCAATAAAAAAATGCTTCAAATAACGTCGGAACTTAAAGTTAAAACGGAAAAAACTAAAATAACTTTTTGCAAAAATTGGAAATTTTTACTTTTTTAAGCGACTTTAAGAAATCAGTAAATCTTATGTTATAAGTTTTGATTTTCTATTCTATATTCTGATTTTAATATTTTGCAATATTAAATGATCACTCCTCATACCTCCAATAAAAAGTGAGGTCCTACAACTAAACAACTCTTTTTTAACCACTCCAGATGACAGTTTATATCTTGATTATGGTAATATTTGGACAACAAAACAAAATATAAGCACAAAATAGTTTATTTTCTTCCAATTCTAAATATATTATATTTGGTGTCAATGAAAACGTGATTTTGTTGTTCAAATAAGGAATTTTACTTCACATTTCACTACATTGCTATCAAAGTGCTTTGTATCAGGCGTAGAATTCTTCGATAACAAAAAAATACCGTCGCCATGCTAAAAATCAGATTCCAAACCCTTCTTTTGATTTCGTTACGGAATTTAATTGTCTAACAGCAAACCTCACTTGAGCTGAATCAGTTTATTATTAGATAGTTTCGTACAGTTTCTATATTACATTAATTATTATGTAACTCCTTATGAGGTTACTTCAAACCATACATTTTGAACGTATGACTGCTATTTTCGGCTTCGAAAAATCTTGACCATACAATCTAATGTTGATGTGCTTCTGTTGTTTTGTTTTCCTAATTTCTCTGACTTCTTTTGAAAATCTAAAGATAGTGTATAATTCGAAAGATATCGATCTAAGTTACTCTTGTGATGTCCCGAGCAAATATAATTTTTTTTAACAAAAGTCATTATGCAAAGTGAAATTTGCAGGAATTTTCGATAGAACACTGGCCGAACAAGGGTCGAACAGCGAATGCTTTTAAGCGATCTCAAATTTTTTTACTATGACAGTCTACAGCAGACTATTTCGATCAAAATCATTTTGTATAAGCATTTTATTCGCCGACCAAAAGCGTAGAGTTTTCAAGATCGATTTCTGACTGAGACTAAATTCGTATTATAGTTAAAATAAAAAAGTGTTATGAAACTATTTTTTATTAGAGCGTTTTAAATTGCCCAATTTTTTTTTATAATAATAAATTTATAAATTAATGCATTATTGAACCTTTTTCCAAGCTGAATTCCAATCCTGTCATCCGCTACTTTCAAAATTGCTAGTTCAACTTACTTTCACAGAGCTTTTTGTCGTGTTAAAAATTCGGAAACGAAACATCTTTATCATAGCGCAATGTTCACTCAAGCTAAGCTTGTATTGCCTTTGCAGCTTTTGTTCGACCCATTTTCGGCCTTTTAATTTTTAGCTAGGATGGTGGAAATAGGACTAGTTTTCCCTTAAAAACTAGCAGACTGAAGTGATCGAATATTTTTTGTTGAATTTGGCTCATCTTGGAAGACTCATTAGTTACGGCCTCAAATGCATAATCATTTTTTTTCCATTATATAGATGATTCTTGAAGCACCACAGCAAACAAAGCAAACAGATTTTAATGTATTACTAAAAGATGCCCTTACATATGGCTTTAAAATATGTAATTGATCGATTTCGGTCAAGGTCAAGTATAGTTGGAATATCTGGTTGTTTCTAAGGCCGGTTTTCAGTTAAACACTTAAGAAATAAACAAACCACAATTGAATTTTCTCAAAATTGTTTTAGGATCTAACGATACGGTTCGTTTTTATTGCTTGCGAGTGCAGCTTATGCCCAAGTATAACTCAATGCCATGACAACTCATATGACGATCTTGCAACATCAGTCAACGCTCATAATTTTAATTTTTGCTACAATACCTAATTTTTGACGAAAGTCACGAAATTCTTCCTGGAGCGATCTACGACCACGATCGAATTCTAAAGAAAAGCGAAACACAGTGGCCCAGAATCAATTCACTTACCAAAGGACATAGTGAATTTATTGATGCATTGCTCTTCAGTTAAACCACTTCGAAAATAAAAAGCATAAAATCACAGCTCGAAAATGTTAACGATCTTGATTTCAAACTATTCCGTACAATTCAATGAGAACATGTATGACAAAACATTCTGCTTCTGTAAACAGTTAAAAACATAAAGTTTACAAAGATGATGTCAGATTTCAAGTTTGTATAGAGAAATTGTAGATTTTAGCCTTTAAAATTTCAGTTTCGTTGAAAATTTTTAACATTATTTTAGACTGTGTAGAAAAACTCCGCACAAAAGAGAATAAAAATGTAATGCTAAATATAAGGAGACTTACTTGAAAAATCAAATTTGGTTTGCCTTTCAATCAAACTCTTCGATTTTTTGTTTCATTAGAACTTAATATTGATATATTTAAAAATACCAAAAAAAATCTTAAAAAGCTTAGTGGATTTTTTCAGTTTATTAAGAAAACATTAAATTTTGTTTAAATTATAATGTTTTTAGTGTTAATTAATATTTGTTAGTTTTATATAGATATATGTAATATATAGATTTAAGTTTGATAATCAAATAATAAATGGTACTTATGAAGAAATATTTTGGATTAACGTTCTTTTTTCTATCATCATTATTTTGAAAAATGAATATAAATTTTAAGGGCTTTACGGAGTCTTCAGTGCATATTTGACTAATTATGTTCGAGGGAAAAAGTAACATTTTTTTACAAATTACATTCAGTAGCGTAAATTTACTTAAAAAAATAATTGGATATGAAATATTTTTCATTGCTACTATGTATAGTAAATTTACTACTAAAAAAGTGCAACGACAACCCCGTTGTACCTTTTTCACAGATCATCATGAGAATGAAAACAAAATCTTGTCGCCGCTTAAATTATCGTTGAATTTAGATGTAAATGTCAATTCGTGCAGACAAACTGTCAGACAGAGAACGGACAAACAGACAGACAGACAGACAGTCAGAGGGACTAGTTAAGCAAGCTTTAATAAGTGTTAAGTAATATGTATGTATAGTATAGAAGCCCTTCTTTCTGAGTTTGTCTTAAACTTTGGGCAGCTTTTGTTGTTGTTATTTTTGCATCGTTCTGTATCTGCATTTCATAATTAGTGTCGCAATTTGTCGAGAGCCAATAAATTATCATTCTGATTAGATTTGTTCGCCATTTTTTTAACATTTTTACTTGTATTTGAGAATGGTTGTGAATTAAGCATTTCAAGTAACTTTTATTTTTTCACATGCCTTCCTTTAAAAATTACTTGAACTTTTCAACCAAAAAAATGTATAATTTTTTTTTTAATAATTACTGTTCTACGCCGTATTGCTCTATTAGCTCAGGCTTAATATGGATATTTTTTTAATTATTTTATTAAAAATATTATAAGCCATTAAGCCTTGCCTACCTTTTCAACTAAGTACTTTTGCAATTTCGTCTTTAATCATCTAATTAAGCAGCCTAGAAGGAATTGAGTGTGATTGATGTCAGTTTTGTTATAATTTACTTTTGTGAGCTATTGCCTTAATAGAGATGGTAGGCAAGCAATAAAAGTTTACAAGGAGCAAAGCAAGCGCTTACCTATTAGTTGTTTCCAAAAAGCTCTATCGAAACTTTCAAGAAGATCCTTTGCAAAGCTGATAGAAATTTTTAAAAGTCAACAATTCTTCGGAATCAAAAAACTTTCAAATTCAATCGTATTTTATTTCATTAAACATAATCGATTAGCTGAATTAGCTGTTATTTTGTTCCATTATATGATATAACTCGTAACAGCTATTTAAATCATTTTCCTGCCCATCACTTTCAATACCAAAAATTAATTTTACGCAATATGATGTCAAAATCAGTCAAGCAAATACAAAGTAGCGCTTTTTCATTTTCATTTCCATTTCCATTGACTTTTCAGCACAGTTTTGTTGTGTTCATCGTTCGTTATTCAATGAAAAATCTTAGTAAATCATTCAATTCCGAAATTGGACAATGGCGCGCAGTAACGGATTAACAAAAGTTTTCGCTGGGTGGTTGGAGGTTGGGGGTTGGGTTTTTGTTATCAAATTGATTGGCTATAAGTGGGCTTTGCCAAAGACAGAAGGAAGGTGTGTGTGTATGTGTGTGCCTGCGACAGTTGCTACCAAGGACTGCTGCCATCATCGTCATCCTGAATGAGCTTAAATAAGCAAATGATTTACGAGGCAACATTAAAAACAACAACAACTAGTGATTAATCCATCAACCAACTCGCGCATTTGCTGTAGAAAATCACTACGATAGTAATTTTATTTGGCAGCACTGACTTCGTTACGTTTATTTTATATGTATCTTTATTATACTGATACATAGATATTTATTTATACATATACACTTAAAAAAAAATTATGTTACCAAAACACCAAATCGTTATTACATAGTAATCATTCGAAATTATATTAAGTATTTTTTATCCGTTTGTGTAGCCTGTTTTGGATAAAATTGGGTTCTCCAAAAATTGCTAAAATATTAACACAAAAAACAGTTAAAATAAATTTCACGATTGAGTTTATTTAACCAATATAATCCTAGTGCTCCATTATTGGATCGCTTTATTTATTATTTTTTTAAATTTTTTTCGAAACCCATCCACTTTTTTCACTGTAATATTGCAGTACTGAAGTTACGAGCTGTCAAATAATTTTGTCGTATTTCAATATTCGTCGAGTAAAAAATTAGTATATTATTACAATTCGTTGGAAGTTACATATTTTGCATTCAATAGTACCGTTTCATTATTGTAACAGTACTTTATTTTTATTATTGCAACGGTACTGAAATACAAAAATATCAAACCAATATGTGTTCTCAGTGTTATTTTACTATTAATATAACCTCACGTGATTTTTACACATGTCGGCTGACATTTTGCATGCTTGGGATGATATGGGTTAAACATCAATTAAAAAATTCATCAACACCAAATGGTGTAGAAAAAAATTTAATTTCGATTTTAATTTTCAATTTCGACATATAAACAAAAACTATACACATAATTTCAGTCCTAACTGTAATTGAAAATTTTTACATGGCAATTTTAATTGTAGGAATTAAATTATAGGAATCTAATTATAGGAATTTTATATACTAGTGGTTTTCCCCCGAATATCGGGTGGGTTGGATATCTGCTTTAGGGCTCTAATCATTAATAGAGAATAATTAGTATAAGGACAGACTTGAATAAAAACCTTTCAATGTACTTATTTTTAGAGTCTAGAACGAAGTTTCTGTTTAACAATGTAATTTAAGTCACTTTTCATTACATAATATAAAATTTACTTAATATTGCAATTTGACAGTGATTTTGGGTTTGTCACTGTCAAAACAGTGGGCCCTGGGTTTTTTCCACTAACGAAGTCCAATTTTTTATGCAGATCTTATTTTTTAGCCTTAATCTAACAGAAAATGGGCGGGGAGCGAACAAAATCAGAAAAAGGCACATATTGGTGCTCTAATATATATAAAGCATTGAATTAGCGAGCTAACGGTAAATTTTATCTCATTTCTCCAAAGTCATTTAATTGAACTTTCAGACAGCAGAAATTTAATTGAAATCGATTAGAAAATGGCGGAGATTATTGCTTGCAAAGTCAAAACTTGAAATGCCAATAGTTTTTTTCTTATTCTGAGGCGATGACCTCGTCATAAAAAATACGTTGTAATGAAAAAATCTATAGTTTTCAAGATATCGCTAAAACTTTAATGTCAGAATAACGAGATTTTTTTTTTTACTTCTTACAAAATATTTTCGGTAAGAAAGCTTTTGCTTACCGTTATTGTTACTACTCAACTACTTTTCATACAAAAATACGTTGTACTGAGCAAATCTACAGTTTTCAAAATATCGCAAAAATGTTGATATCATAATAACGGGAATATTTTTTAACTTTCACTATTTATACAAAATATTTTTTAAAAAGCTTTCACTTGCCGTTATTTTTACTAATCAACTAATTTTCATAGAAAAATACGTTGTACTGAGCAAATCTATACTTTTCAAGATATCGCAAAAATGTTGATGTCATAATAACGGGAATTTTTTTTATTTCCACTATCTTTACAAAATATTTTCTAAAAAGCTTTCGCTTACCGCTATTTTTACTAATCAACTACTTTTCATACACAAATACGTTGTACTGAGGAAACCTATAGTTTTCAAGATATCGCAAAAATTTTGATGACATAATAACGGGAATTGTTTAACTTTCACTATCCATACAAATTGTTTTCAAAATAGCTTTCGCTTATCGTTATTTTAACGACTTTTCACACAAAAATACGTTGTACCGAGAAAATCTATAGTTTTCGAAAAATCGCAATAATTGTGATGTCATAATAACGGGATTTGTTTGAAATTAACTATATAGAAAAAATTTTACCATCACAGTATATATTCACACATGTTACATACAAGAGTGCTTATTGTAGGGTATCCGTAAATGATAGAAAAAAAATCAGTCTAGTTTGTTGTACATCTCAGCAATATCTTAAATTTTTTCCTACACCATGCTGTTCCATGTCTTATATCTTGGGAACTATTACGCAAACTCCATTTAAATGCTCATACTTCAGGTCGAAGGTTATCAATCGAAAAAGCAGCCAAATTGTGCATGCTTACCCATCCAGCTCTTTCATTCTATACCTCATTCATCATTCTACACCCCACCAATCCTGACATTTCAGAAATCCTTACTGAAATAAATATATAGATAAGTGTAAAATTAATTAATATTTTTCAATTATATGTATTGAAAAATACTTATTTTAGAGTTTTTGAGGGTATATTTTAAATGGTTTTTTTAATGTTATGCGTTCTTATTTGTAAATCTTAATTAAAAAAGACACAGTTTCGATAGTATCGTAAGTGCAGACGTAGAATTCTTATTTATACAGTAATAGAGAAAAATTCTGGTTTTTTATTTATATTTTTCAAAACTATTTTAAGACATTTCATCTTCTAAATAAAAATTATTCAGAAACGAATTTAATGTTGTTGTTGTTGCCTTCTTCAAACTAACTTGATCTAAAAAGCTCTCAATTAAATTGATAATAAAACTTTTCGACTTTTTAGATCAAGTAAGTTTAAAGAAGGCAACAAAAACAACAAATTTGTTTTTGAATAAATTTTATTTAGAAGATGAAATGTTTCTAAATAGTTTTTAAAAATATTAATGAAAAAAACAGAATTTTTCTCTATTTCTATATAAAAAGGAATTTTACGTCTATACTTACGATACTATCGAAACTGTGCCTTTTTTAAAACGCGTGGTATTTGTGTGGTAATTTTTAATGATCGTTAGATTTTTTTTTTTTGATATTTTTTTATTGCGGCAGAAACTTTTTCGTTTTTCTTTATAATGGTAATTTTTGTTGTATTTAATTTATGTTATTGTGAAAAAAGTAACTTTTTGTCGGAATTGTTTTAAATTTTAACTGGCAACTTTGGCTAGTGGTAGTACATTTTTTTGTAGCCACAAACTGGCTCTCTAGCTACATGCATCTGTATTCTCTATTGTATTACAACCCAACATGCCATGAATGTCACTGTTCCAGATAAATGGTACTTAAAACGGCAGCGTCTGATTTGCTGGTATGAAAATGACAAGTTTTTGTACCATTAAACTGTTCTCTATATAATTGTAAAGTCCTTTTTTATATTTATCAAGAATCGAATTGAAAATTATGTCATATTCGCTTGATGTGTCGTTTGTTCTTGTCTTTTTTCCCTTTTTTTCACCCTTGTATTGAAATCAAGGTAGTGCTGTTGAGTTACCGTTTAGTGTTTACTTTATTGTTGCAACTCAATAAAAACTTTTTTAAGAAAAGGTTACAACTGTTTAATAACAAATAAAATTAATATACAACTTAAAGTTTTCTAAATGACCTTGTTATTTTTTGTGTTGATTTATTGTGTTGAAAAATTTGAATATAAATTCTAATTGTTTAAATCATTCTTGATTTTAAATACAAATTCTAGTTGTTTGATAGTGTAAAATCGTTTATTGAACTTTAGGTCAGGTTAAACTAGTTAATCAATCAGCTTACTAATTAATCAGCTAGTGATGTTTTTTCTTTTCATATTGAACAACTAGATTTTGTTTTTAAAATCAAGAATGATTTAAGCTATCAAACATTTAGAATTTGTATTTAAATCATAGAAAATCAACATTAATATACAACTTAATAAATGGCACGCTTATTTAAAACACACAATGCAACTCATACGAATATATGAATTTTTCATCTTCTTAGATTTTGCTATTTTATTAGATATTCGTTTTATTCCCACTAAAACTGATATTTTGGCATTTTTTTTTTCTTTGTACGATGAATATTAATGGCTGTAGGTATACCCCATAGTGTCAAATATCACTTTGAAAAAATTCGTAAAAATGACCCCCATACAAACCGCGCTGTAAGACGTAATTCTACGTCAAAAATAAAATACAATCATTTAAATTTTTTATGAGTTATTATTGATATCTTTAACTGTAGAAAAAACACCGGGCTTATTCTACAATATTTGATTTACAGTTTTACGTCCAAAGTCAACACTTAAAAAAGAGGTCTGATGCTGGTTCAGGTGATTACGGCACTTGAAGTCGTCTGAAACAAAAAATTTAAATAGATTATTGCTTTGTAGACTCGTCATTCTAGCAGATAGTAAACTTAAACATTTTTATTGAAAAAAATATGGCGGACTTCTAAAAATAAATTTTCAAACTATGAACTATGTGTTAATATATTAAATTTTTGTCTGATTACAGTATATTCTTAATATATTATATATTAATTGAGTTTTCACTACAAATAATGTCAATTGCGTTCATTCTTGTCCTTATTGATATCACTCCTTCATTAAATATGCAGTTACCAATGTTAGTTAGTATGAAGGATAGACATTGACGATAGAGCTTATATTATTAATAGATTTTGGAAATAAATTCCACACAAGATGATTAAACCTTTAATTGCTTTTTTTGATTAAATCTAAAAACACATCTTTTAAAAGTTTTCACAAGTTTTGAGTATATGTATTGGTTTAAGCTTATCTAAAATATGCAGCAAAGCAATTTTTTACAACAGAAAAAAATTTGAGGTCATCCCTGCTATGAATATGGAATCTATTTTTTTTTGCAGTCTTTGCTCATATTTGTGCTTATTACTACAACAGTTCAATTCTCGATTCAATTCACTTGATACAATTCAATTGACGTAAAACGAAGAGAGTATTTTAAAAATGCTAAATATTCGGAAATTAAAAAAAAAATTTTTGGTGGCCGAAAAACTTGCATGGAGCCGTAATGCTTGTGATCTTTCTTTGAATAGCTCGACATTTCTAATAAAACATAGATACATTTTATGTCCTCTTTTTTCAATCTTGAAAAAAGTTGCAGGTTTGTAAAAATTGTAAATATTTAAAAAATATTTCCTTTTTGATATCTTTTTAAAAGACTTTTCAGGTTTCGAATTTCCAAAATATTTTTTTGCGCAGTTGACTACTTCCACTATTCATCGTAACATTTTTCTGGATGTTATTACAACATAAGTAAAATAATTTAATTTTAAGTTCCAAAATTTTCAAAAAATAAAAACTTATAATATAAACAATTTCATTAAAAAAACTGCAACATGTTGTAATTCACGTGTCATTATTGCAAAAGTTGACAACCAACTGATAAAACTTCAATTGCTTTTCGTTTCTTACAATAAATTAACATTATTTGGTGTTAATCTTGAAAGATTTAATTAATTTTTACAAATATTCTTCTGTGTTAAGAAATTCAAAATAATGTTTAAGCTTCTACATGTTCAAGCTTCTGCAACTTGATTCTTCTAAAAAATAGTAAATACAACACAATATCGAGTGAAACTCAAATTAATTCCATATGGATAAAAAAATGTTATTTTATTCATACAGTTTTATCTACAACTTACAAAATGATAGTTGAAAATAGTTGTTTAATGTTTTTGCAAGGCAACATTTTTTACTGTGTACTACATAAACATAAGTTAAGTCTTTAAGTAAAGACTGCTTTATAGCAAAAATTTTTCTGTTATTATATATCTAGCTAAGGCGTCCTAAAATCTTGTGAAGATTTTATTCCTATTTTTTAATACTTATATTTGTGTGTAGTCGCTATCTTGGCCGCCATCTTTGTACCCAAGTGAGCGCTATTTTAACTTAAAACTTTGCAATATTTTCCATACCGTTAAGCTTAACATCCACCATCTCCACCTCTTTAATCTTCACCACCTCCACCTAGTTGCGTAATTAAACAAGAAGAAGATAAATCCTTTTTTCGTGTGGCTTACATTAATGCCGCTGGAATTTTGGATATAACTTTTGCACGCTTCGAGGACATTGGGCATTAATTTCCTTGTTCAGGGGGTTCAGTTACAGTCTCCAATCTTTGTTAGAGACAAAGTTTTGCGTTGCGTTGTTGAATTAGCTACGCAATAGATTGTTTGCTTGAAGTAATCGTTGTTTTGCTTAGTTAATAATTTTGTTGATAACCGCCTATTTTTTAAAGATCAAAGATATCTTTTATTTACGCTCGTAAAAACATTCAAAAGTTGTTGTGTATAATTTAAAAAAAAAGAAATAAATTAAATTATCTGGCATATTTATGATTTATTTTATTGACTTGCAATTATTTTTATTTAAATTTAAAAAATTTAAATTCTGTACACATTTATTTATGAAAGAGTAGGATTTAGAGTATTTTTGGATTATTTTTTTTTATTGTACCAAAAATTATTATTTTGAAAAAAAAAACCATTTTGCCACCAACGGCTTGTAGGTGGCGTTATAGACATGTAAATCGAATTCAAGGTAATTTTTTTGATAAAAAAATCAGATTAAAGTAAAAAAAAGATATATTCAATGTATTTCTTTCCGGTTTTGGAAAACAAAATTTATTTTTTGACCTTTTTTAAAATAAGATAAAAAAAAGTCTTTAGTAATTTTTTCAAGCAATTTCATTGATATTTAGGATAATATATGTTAAAATATATTAGAAAACAACGAAGATATTTGCATCGAAGCCCGAGTAAAAATATGTGCGGTCAATCATGGGTGGAACGGGCGTACAAGGGTCGAAAGTGGCCTAAAAATAATACGAAAATCCTAGCGGCTGAAGGTTGGGTTAAACAACGGCCGTACAAGCCCTAAGTTAAGCTGTACGGCCTCTGTACGCCCGTTGTATGCCACTAACTTTCCAAGGCTCTTATTCAACACAAACGTATGCGCAAAAACAAAAGCAAGACACACTCAGCGATGCTGGTGTTGATAGTATCGCCAATTGTGTGTGGCGCAAAATAATTTGGTTGAGTTTGAAGTTATTTAAAAAAAAATCTGCTAATTTTCATGTGAAATAATCATGGCCGCGCATCGGCTGCCACTTTACGCCAGTTGTAACGCCGATATTATTTAAAAACGGCCGCTGCACGCCCGTTGTAAGGCCAAGATTATTCCAAAACGGCCTCTGTATGGCCGCAGTTCGACCCTTGTACGGCCGCTGTTTGGCCAAAAAGCCCTACAAATACCCTGTACGACACTTGTACGTCCGAGAAAAATATTTAAAACTAAGCCTTGTTCGGCCGCTATTTGGCCTGAGCTAAAAACGTTTTTATCATTATTCGGGACGCCAAAACTTTGAATTTCTAATAGTTTTTATTTGGTTTTTGCTATCGATGGGACTGTGATTGATGTCATACTAAGAAACAATTTTTTAACTTAATTATTATCGTCCGTAAAATTTATGTTCATCGCTATGCAATATTGACACGTTTAATGGATTAATTGACCAGTTTTGCATTTCCATCCTTCTTCCTAAAGGAAATATTTTTGTTTGTGCCTCATACATCCCGCCAACCAGCTCTAATGAAATCTATAATGCTCACGTCAACAATATATTAACACTATCCGGGGATGATGAATGTGAACATTTTTGCGTCGTTGGAGATTTAACCTCAACTGATGACAACGTGTACTTACCAACAAATGTTAACCATGCTTATGAAATTCATCTGATAGATAATTTTTTCAGTTTGGATCTTATACAAATTAATACCATTTTCAATAAGTTACGTAATTTACTCGATGTAATTTTTATAAATAAGTCACTTAGCTTTGATTTATATGAGTGTCCATTCCCTATTTCTGAACATAGTATTCATCACTCAGCCGTTGCCTTTAATATTGAATTTTATGAATTTCTCAGTGTTACTAGTTCTGCAAAACATTGTTATGATTTTAAAAATTGCAATCTTGATACTATTAATAGGCTCATTAATGATATTAATTGAGAATCGTTGTTTGATAATTTGGATGTTTCTGGCTGCTATGATATCTTTCTTAAGCACTTATCTAATATCTTTGCAAATAACATTCCTTTTAGGACTAAATTACATAAGCTTTCTTGGTATACTAGGGGTTTGAAAACCACTGAAAAATTTAAGGAATAAATCTTTCAATGTATTTAGACGAACTGGAAACCTCGATTGCAAAGCAAATTATATACATTTCTCTCGTGAATTTAATATTTTGAACAAATTTCTTTATAAGCAGTATATTCTTAGCATTGAAAATAGCATACAAACTGATGCCAAATCCTTCTGGAGCTTTATTAAATCTAAAAATATTTCATCAAATATCCCCACTTCTATGTTTTATATGGATAAAATATCAAACTCTGCTGCTGAAACAGCTCAATTGTTCGCTGACTATTTTAAGTGTAATTTTGACAAAAAACCGGCTTCTGTAAACCCTCAGGTTGTTGATAACATTGACTCTTGCGTAGACTTTAGCTATTTATCGGTTTCCCTGTCTGGCGTTAAAACAGCTATTGCCTCCTTGAAAAATTCAGTTAAGTGCGATCTAGATGGTCTTAGTGCTTATTTACTTAAACAATGTGTTCATTCTTTATCCTTACCTATTTCTATCATTTTCAATAAATCATTAAAATCTGGTGAATTCATTGATAAATGGAAAGCTTCGTTTATCACACCCATATTCAAGGCTGTCAACAAACATGATGTTCTAAACTATAGGCCCATCTCAAAGTTGACTTACGTTTCAAAGCTTTTCGAAATATTCGTTAAGGATAAAATATACTTTGCCATAAAAACCTCAATTTGTCCAAACCAATATGGACTTGTATCTGTCAGGTCAACTACAACGAACCTGAGTGTCTTCACAAATTACTGCATCTCTTCTTTTGAAGATCGGCACCAACTTGATGTCGTTTACTCTGACATCTCTAAGGCTTCTGAAAGGTGGTCACACGATATTTTATTGCTCAAGCTTGCCAAGATTGGTTTTCATTTCATTTTTCTATCTTGGATGAGTTCAAACCTCTCAAATAGGGTTTCTTATGTTGTCATTGATAATGCAAAATCTTCGCCATTTTTAGCAGAGTCTGGGGTTCTACAAGGTAGCATCCTTGGACCATTACTTTTTGTTATCTTCATTAATTATGTCTTCAAATGCTTTCTTAATGCTCAATTTTTACTTTATGCTGATGATCTTAAGGTTTTCCTTAAAGTTAAAAGTGATTGCGACGCTTCTCATCTCCAGTCTCATCTGGATAATGTCTTTTCCTGGTTTAAACAAGACAAATTATCTCTCAACCTTGGAAAATGTTATGTTGTCTCTTATTGCAAGCTCCACTCACCAACTATTTTTGATTATAATTTTGATAACACTAAGTTAGCCAGATTATCAGAAATACCTGACCTTGGTGTAATTTTTGATTCTAGCTTAACTTTTAGCTCTCACTTAAATCGAATTATCTCCAAAGCATATTCGCTTTTAGCGTTTCTTAGGCGAAACAGTGTAGGTTTTGCTGACCCTTACACATAAAAAACATTATATACTTCCCTTGTTAGATCTAGCCTTAAATATGCTTAATTTATTTGGAGTTCTACTTACTCGGTACATACTGCTAGACTGGAAAAAGTTCAAAACAGATTCTTAAAGCTTACTTTGCGCTCTTTTCTTTTTCCTGAACCCCTTCCCTCATATAGGACACGTCGGTTGCTTATTGGTCTATCATCTCTCGAAGTTAGAAGACTACTGCATAGTATCATGTTTATGATCTGAATAATGGAAATGTTATTTGTGAAAACTTACTTAAATTAATATCGTTTAATATTCCGAAAAAGTCGTTACGGAGTTCGAATAATTTTTACATTAGCTGTCATGGAACTTATTATGCCACTAATAAGCCGTAAACAGTATCTATAATTATAACTCACTCAATTTTTCTATGCCTAAAGTTGCTTTTAAAACCACTATTACACTATTGCTAAATAGAAACTAGTTTGTTTATCTTTATTTTTATTACTTATTGAACTATTTTTACTTAGTCTGTAAGGATTAATTTCCATAGACGTTAACAAAAAAAAATAAAATAAAAAAAAATAATTATCTATATGAAAATTGAGAAAGTTATTAGACATTCACATATATTGCATAAAAAAAATTAATATTGTAGTGTATTGATTAGGGATAGACAAAAACAGTCCAGTAGCTCGTTTCTATAATTCTTTACGAATGATTTTCTCATATACTTTTCTCGAATTTACGTCACGATGACGAAATTCTCGTCTGCTCTGTTTCTGCAAGTGTGGTGAACCGATAACCTGCCGTCTGTCAATCGAATTCATTCTCACTAGGTTTTTGGAAAAGGTTTGGTAATGTTTGGATCCCTTTTAATACCCAAGCATAAATTTTTCAAAAGTATATCGAATTGTAGGCCCACTTTTCCCTGTGTTCTTTTGATATTTTTTTTTCCAAAAAAAACCGTTATTATAAAGAGAATTGTTTTTTGGTGATAAAAAATACACTATGTTCCGACCATAGTCGTTGAGAACATACATGTCAAGTTTAAGTTCTACATGCTTGCTCTAATTGTACAAATAGAATGAATAACAAGAAAAGCAAAAAAGTTTATGTGGCAATTCCTACTGTATCAGTACATTATTCTAGCAGCCACCCTGTACCAATATACCACTCTCCTGATGTTGAGTCAAGATTTACTGTTACGTACACCAATGCAACATCTGAATACGTCACTCCTCCCTCCATTTTTTTTAAGGGCAGGTTCTCATCTAGAGGCTCAAAAACACGGTGATGGTCTTGATTTTTTTTTTATAGAAGGAAGTAAATGTAAACTTTGATTTTTTTGGCAGTTATTTATTGATTCTAAAAGTGTAGGAAAAAATTTTTTGGTGCCTAAAAGTGCATACTATGTAGTGCCAATACGCCGTTAAACGTCACGTTGGAAAAAAAAATTACTCAAACGGTCTCTTTTCAAACAGCATGTTCATGTCATCTGGTATAAAAACATAAAAAATTTTAAAAAATATATTATATTTATTAGAGCTTTAATATCCATAAATAGTTGTATGTTACAAAAATGGGGGACATGTGAATTTTTAGTAGCGTTTTTTCACATTTTTCGCTCTTTAAAGAAAACAACCGGCCAATACTTATTATCTAAATTTAGGTTTAGGATCCAATTCATTTTATCTACTTTAAAATAAAAAAAATCAAATTCAATCTATTGAGTAGTTTTTAAGATATAGTGGAGGGCAGTTTAAAAAGCATGATTTTTCAAAAGATCAAGGTTTTAAGATTTGGTTATATTTTTTCGAGTGCGTTTATGAAAAAATTAGTTTCTTTCGTATGCGATAGCTTTTATATGCAATCGTTATCGGCCCAATCGTCTTCAGAACATATTCTACATATCATAAGCTATCAAAAAATTAAAAAAATAATTGAGTGTTTAGATCGAGTTTCACGGGAACCTGCCCTTAATGGATTTTCAAAGTACAATATTTTGAGAGCATAGCTAGTTTAGTACTCTGTTCAGTTTCATGTGAAATTTCACTCAAATCTCCATACAAAAAGTGACAGCTAACAGCAGTAACATGTTCGTCAGAGCAGTACTCTGTTCCGCTGCGTGAAATTATAGCAGCATGTTTCTGAGCAACATTTTTTCACGACAATTTAATTTTACTGCCTATTTATTTTGAAGTGAAAAGAAAGATATCATATGAAATCTCCCAACTTATTCTCTGAGTCTCTTTGAAAAACGTTGCCATAGAAACTCCTCGCAACAAACTTTAAGTCAGAAATTTCATGCAACAAATAAATAGAGGTTACCAGCGAAATTTTACGCAAACGAACAGAGTACTAGGATTATACTGTAAAAATTTGAAACAAAAATTAAAAATATAAACGAAGTTTTAGCACATAGTCAAGAGTGCTTTATATTGCGCGCTTTGTGTTGTTAAAAATTTAAAAGCGTTTTACTCGAAACTTTTTTTATCGGCCCGTGTGTTAAAAAAAAATTCTATCGAACCAATTGGACTGAAATTTTAAAATGTTAGTCTACACTGTTAGAAGTCCGCCATTTTGATCTTTTTGAATGAAATGAATGAATGGAATGACAAGCCTACAGAACAACAATATATATAATGCTTGTGTTTTAGATGACTTCAAGTGCCGTTATTACCCGGGCGTAAGAAATTTAAAAAATTTTATAAAAAAAAAAATTTGTTTTGTACATATGAAGATATTAATAATAACATATAAAAAAATAAAATGATTTTATTTTATTTTCTTATCAAAGAAAATTTTGAAATAAACCTTAAAAATTAGGACGAAGCACCAGACTAAGCACACGCTTTAACTTAAAATTCAAAGTTCACCAAATGGGCGAAGCTTGTTGTGCCTACCTCTTAAAAGACGATTGGTAGATAAAAAATGGCTTATTTTGAAGAGTTTATAAACTAAAATAAGTGTTTATAATTTTTTCAATTATTTTCTACAATTACATCTGAAATATAGGTCTGAATTTATAGTGTGTGTAGCTTAAGAATCTTCTTAAGCATCTTGAATCATATATTTACCGACGGCTAATATGGCATTTTTGAGAAAATTTCAGACAAATAAATTTGAAATTTTTTGTGTGATCCCGTTAGCTTTGTAACATTCGACTTAGTGATGCCATATGGCATCATTGTCCTTAATGGGTTAATTAAACATAAAAAACCTAAAACATAAAAAACTGTTCCTGCTTCAGGCAGTTTTTATTCTGTGTTCGTTTTAAGCTTCAAAGTTATACTGCTTTAAAAATCTGAAAACTTTAGAGCTAATACAATTAAAATGTTTAAAGTTCTCATCACTCCAGAGCAGAGTTACATTTTTGAGTCTGCTACAGAACTCGAACCAAAATGCAATTAATCAATAATTTGCTCAGCTAAATTAAATAAAACTTGCGTCTTTTAACCCTTTGCGGGATTTACAATAAAAAAAACAGCTAAATCAAAAAAAAAAATCTAGATATATAAATCAACAATTTTCGCACTCATACAGAACAGAGTTCTACCAATACAGATGCGAAAAAGTGCTAAATACACTTTTTGTTTATACATACATCTTAACTGGGCTCCAAGCAGAGCAATATGCTAATCTCTATTTCGCTCTCTATAATATTATCTCTCTCTATCTCCAATTGACTCCACTGCCATCATTTAGCCATTAAACTGTGCTCCAACAGGCGTCACAGACAAGTCGACGTCAGTTTATTATTTTTGAGCTCTCTTTTATCCATCGTTTCTGTGCGGAGCTAAACTGTGTTGCTCTAAGCTGGAGGTTCCACTGGAAAGCTCAGAAGCAGCCCTGAGCAGATGCGCTCCCTTCATCATATTTGTACCTTTGACTTGAGTGCTGATGGTTTTATATATATATATTTTTTTTTTTTTTGTAATGTATCGCTCTCAATTTAATTCTCTCTACATATCTTTTTCCATGGAGCATAGCCAGATTTTTGGAATATTTTTTATAATTTATATTCATCTGCAGTTACTTCACGCGGTTTGAGTGGCTTTTCCACCCACATTTTTTCTTCTATCGCCCCAAAACTCGTTGTGAATTTAATTTATATGGTATTATTGTTGTTTTGTGTAAGCATTTTTTGTTTGTTTGAAATGCAACTGTAGTGCGCTGTGATTTAATATTTTTTTTTAAATTGGTACCGGTTTTGCTTAGATGTTTTTTAAATATTTTTTTTTTCGTTGATCATATTTTTACATGAGGTTTATGTTTTATGCAAGAAAATGCATTTACTAATATTGACATTTTCAACTGTTTTAAATAACAAAGCTTTGAAATAAAAATCTATTTAAAATAATACCTTTTGAATTTATAAAACATATGTGTCGAATCGGACTGTTCTATATGAAACAAAATATAAGTTTTTTGTATTCTTATGATTATTATAGATAAGATTAAAATAGCCACAGAAAATGGCAAAATATGTTAAAAGAAAATAGGCACGAAAAATAATAAAATAAAAAGCAATGAATGCCAATGAACGCAATTGCTTATTTTGTTTTAACGCCTTCTAAAAAAAATGTTTTAATTTAACCCTTGTGTTAATACCTAACCTTACCTACGCAGTTAAGCACCACTGTACCTGTTTATTATTATTATTCAAATTTTGAATATTTCAATGAAATAAAGTATGCCTAAAATAATTTTATTTTAAAAATACTTTGTCATTGAGTATTTAAACATGTTTAAGCTTAAATATCATATAAAACAGTGTCGGGCAGCTTTGCACAACTATATTTTCTCATCTTGAGTATGTATTATTGAGCGCTTTAAAGCTCACACTGAAAATAAAGTAGTGCTAAAGCGCTTTTTGCAGAAATTTTACTAGGCATTATGGAATATTTTTTTGCCCGGATTTGTATTGTGAAATTAAATTAATAAGTAGTGGACGGAATGCCAAAAAGAAACAGACCGACAGACGGATAATTTGATATACAGATATGCAGACGGAAATGTAAAAAGGCAGACTAATAGTAAAAAACAAATATGTTTTTTTTGTGTGCTTATGTTGCTTATTGTGATTTTCCAAGGCTAAATTGACAGCGTAAGATGTTTTCATTATACGTACTTGGAACTGATCACTATATGATATAATATGTTTTCATGCCGCTTTTAAATAATAAATTAATTTCTCCATTGCATGCCGCACAATTACCTTATATTGGCCACGCAAATTATCGTTATGCCTTGTAATGCATAATTTTTTAATTAAACCTTTTTGTTGCCGCGTCATGCCGTTATTTTCAAAAAATAAAAAAAATGTTCATACATACTTCCAAAAATTTTTCATACATACAATTTTGTACAGTGTAATCTTACGTTATATCTGTGTCGATGCGCAATAACAGCTTAAGTCTTATTTCAAAGTTTCCAGAAATGTTGCTTCAAAGTTTTCAATCGCCATATGAGTTATATGAAAGGTTCTTTTGTTTTTGCGTCATATCCTTGGCTAAGGTCATGCTAGAAATTCTAGATTTTGTGTGTTCATAATGATATATACGTTGAACACAACTATATCAATAGCTCAGTTCTGTCTTAAATCGACTTAAGCTATTATTGCTTATCGACACAGATATAATATAATATATTCAAGGAACACGCAAGCGCAGACCTTATCTGCTTGACATTCGCTTGAACACTGAAGCTTTGATCGTTCTGTAGGTGAGATAAATACATATTTTAGTGCACAAACACAATCTCAAGTGTGCAAAGCTGCCCGACACTGCCCAGTAGTTCCAGTCTTGAAGAAATCTCAAATGAATCATGTATGATTTTTCTTGATCCTTGACGAAATATGCTGATTTGGCCATACATTTCATTGACGAAAATTTCATATAAATGTTCCAAATTCGTTCAAGACGCAATGCAGAAACGTCGGGATTTATCATGCACGAACCCAATATCGAAATATTGGGGAAGTTTCCTTAACGAAAAGTAGACAGGAATATAAAGAAAATTCGTCAAGGAATTAAAATCGAAACTTAAAATCGAAAAATAAAAGTCGTGAAGTAACATTCCTTCCGAAACGTTGAAGAAGTGATAACGCTGTATTGTTGCAGCTTAGCCTCTGAACGATTCGGCGAATTACAACAATCATGAATATCTTCAAGTTGTTGTAATAGAGTGGAAAAAGTTAGGCGCTGACAACCGCTGCTTTGCATTATATTTTGTATGAATTTTTTTAAGTCCAGCAGCTCATGCAGAAACTTCCTTCAAGAAATCATCACGAAAAGTTCTTCAATGATGCCGCGAACTACTGGGTGATATAAAACTAGTGCTGATACCATGGATCATTGATGCTTAAACGCGCACAAATGTGCAGATAAGCTTTTGAGCTTTCACACGTATGTAAAGCTCACGCATACAAAAAATCACCCCTGTTCGCTCAGGCATTTCAAGCGGTGATTACTGCGTCGCTTATTTTATTCTTAAAATATGTTCTAAATTAGTACAATAAATATATTTTTCGTGTAGGTAATTTTATTCAAAATGATTTCTACTAATGATCAAATACAATATTTTTTTATAAAGAATGATTTCAATGAAGCGCAATACTTGCTTGGCTACATATCATAAGTTAACACAAGAAAATTTTTTCTAGAAAGCATTATTGAAAATCACATATTATAAACACATATTATAAACATAACACATATTATAAACATATTATAAACATATTAAAAGACATAAATTTCGTGTGTGGTAAAGAAAAATGCTAAGACTTATTTTTGTTTTATATTTTAGTTTTTATTTGTTTAGTAGTTTCAATGCATTAAATGTAATTTTATTTTTCTTTACTTAAAATTCATGTAAATATTAATCAATAAAGACCAAAAATGGCTGATTTCCATTATATGAGGTATCACTCGGAGATCTTTGAAGTGATTGGAATATCCTCATTTATACATGATGTTGGGCGTTCCGTTAATGAGAACATGCCTGATGATTGAACTAAGCCCATTATCATAGGAATACTCAATAAGTCCATGTACTTATTTTTGTGCTTATTTTTTCGGGATCTACATCTAAAATGATGTTGAAAAACTCTATAACATTCTCTAACTGATTTATTATTAAACATAATTCAGGAGTATGTCTATTCATGATTGAGTTGTATTGAATACTAAACACAAACGTCATATGGACAAGCCATTTGACACATAACAGCTCTAAAAACAGCCCAGTTGAAAAAGGGACCTCATATTGGACCACCCTTTAGAAACGTGATGTCTACAAGCTGGAGAATTCATTTTTGACATGATTTTATGTACCATGATTTTTATAATACCATAAATAAAACTATGCCAAATATTTTTTATTGTTATTTTTTCGATCGAAAATAAACATCAATATTTTATCGTTGTTTTGTTGATAAAAAAATCAATTGTTGATCAATATTTTTTCGATCAGAAATACAAACCAATAAAAAATTTCCATGAAAAATAAAATCCATCATTGATTAATATATTCTCAATAAAAAATAAACATCAAATCAGTTTTGATGCTATGCTTGGATGTTATAGAATTGTCCAGAGAGAATTTTTTTTAAAGCAAAAACACTGAAGTATTGTAAAACTGCAACTCCAGCGTGTTGCGATATCCATTGATTGAGAATTCAATAATTCGTTTAATATGTTCATCACTATTGATCTAAGCTTCTGATCAAAAAAATATCGATCAACGATTGATTTTTAATTTTCTTACATGATTTTATTATCAATTACAATGCTGATAAAAAAAAATAACGATCAATGATTGTTTTTTTTCGATTGAAACAATAACGATAAAAAATTAATTGATATTATTTGATTTATATTATAAAAAACCATAATTGGATCCCTGCTTAAAATTTACCAGGAGTATATTCGCACACTCGATGAAAACCGTGAAAAAAGGTTAAGTGAAGCAGTTCGGTAAACATAGTTTTCAATGACCTCACCGCCGCCACCATGTATGGTGTAGCATCTGTGATTTTGGCATGACTGGTTTCGATAGTTTCAAGCTATTACGAGTACACACTGTTGCACTTTCTACAGTGAAAAGAAAGAGTAAATATTCTCGAAAAATTAACAAGATTGTGTTTAAAAACGAGAAAAAATTTACTTTGGTGTAATGAATTCCAGCTAATTGGTTTTATGCCCTAATCGAAATTTAATGTCGGTTTTAGGTGTCACAGAAACCAATGTCATCTTTTTTATAATCGAAAATAAGCCGAGCAACTTACCGTTGACAGATTTAATTTGCGCGCGTTTTTTTTTTATTGCTGGTTTATATTTTGTTGAAATGATGCCATGAAAATTGTCATTATACAGAAATTCATAGATAAATATCCAGACATTGCCATTGGTTTTTTCAAGCGGGATAAACCGTCTTCGACTCCCTTTGGAAAAAATTAGCTGAGTTCATTAACAGTGCAGGGGGTCAATTCCCGTTTTGCGTTAAAGTGAAGTGAAAAGAAGCTTTTCACAATAGTTTTCATTTAAAGATTTCACTTTTTCACTTCACTGCGCACAAAAACGCGATTCTTGTTCGCCTAATGAAAAGTAGCTGCTGAATAGCATTTGAGAGTTGCTGAATGTCTATTAAACAAAGCATTTATGAAAAATAAATGTAAACAACTTATTAGATGGCAGAAAATATTTTCAAAAATGACTTTATTGAACATGATGATGACTTTATTATGACTTCAAAATTCTTTTTATTGATTTATGTAGAGAAAACTTAAAGGCTGGATTAGCCAAGCGTAAGGTAAGGATTAGCCAAGCGTAAGCGCGACGTTGCCAATTGTCAAGCTAAAATCTGTTTAATGATAAATGTGTACAAGTCGTTACCGAAATCGTAACGTGGCGTGACGCAGCGTAGAAGTCTGTAGAAAATAGATTTCTACGCAACGTTACGATTTTTGGTAGTTCGACAGCTGTGTTGCAAGCGAAAAAATTTGTTTAACTTCACATTTTTGTAAATTTTAATACTATATAAGAAAGAATGCAATCTTTTATTGACGAGGAGAAGTAAATAAGCCTTCTAGAATAAAATGAGTGCCCTGCACTACGCCGCCTGCACTACGTTGGATTACGATTTCGGTAATCGCTTATCCTCGAGGCAACGTCGCACTACGCTACATCCCGCTGCGCCACCTCACGTTACGCTTGGGTAATCAAGCCTTAAGGACTTTTAGAAGTAGACTTCGCGATGAAGAAAACTCATTCAGCAGAATTTCAGAGGAACACTTCGACTTATATCGCTTTCCCAAAGCTATAAACTTGATTAAGAAAGTAAAACTATATATTAAAAATAAGCAATAAAAAAGAAAAGTATAATGAATTTTGCATAAATAAATATAACCAAAATAAGTTTTTCGGTAGCCTTAAAATAGCCGAAACTAATATAGCAAGTCAATAACGCGCGTTTGCAACCGGCGTTAACTTTGTTTTCATTTCAGCTAAAAATAAAAAGCTGTTGCAGTTTTAACATACAACGGGAATCGCGTTTTCCGTGTAAAGCATAAAGTTTTCATATGACGATAACGCAGAACGGGAATTGACCCCCAGGACAACCATAGAAGAGTGGAAAAAAGTAAAATTATATTTTTGGCACAAACTAAATTGTAACTGCTGCTATCAAAAAACTATCTTCACAGCTTTTATGGTGTTAGGCTGCCCGCAGAGTAAACGCCGAGGCAAGCAGGCAGGCAGGCAGACAGGCGAAGGCAGTGCTCTGCGAAAAAACGAGATAGAAATAACCTTTTTCTCGCTTGTTCACATAGTTTTCCTGCGCCTGTCTGCCTGCCTGTCTGCTTCGGCACTTACTCTGCGGGCTGCCTAATACTAGCAAACTGTTAGAGGTTAGATTTTTTCGTGATAAAGAAGGTAATAAAGAATACAACAACAAATCTTCCAGAATCAATGAAGTCACCTTTTCGAACTTTTGCTATTTGCAAAATACTAGAAAAACATTGCTTTAAAAAGCAAAGCGCAAATAATTCCGTTTTAATTTAACAGAAAATGTGCGTATAAACTTGTCAAAGTGGATGGACTGCAGAAACCACTGAAGAGTTGATGTAGCGATCAACGCAACTGTCTTTATAGTCTGCTTGGTGATTTTTTTCTAAATAATTTGTTGTTGCTGAAAGTTGTTGCTTCATGAACTTATTTGGCATTAACTTAAATATCAAATTAAGCTCAGAATTATAAAAAAACAATTAAAAATTGGTCCAGTTTTATGCAAATAATTTAAAGACTGTCTCTGTCATAAAATAGCTACCCCATATGATTTTTGAGTAAATTTTTTTTTTAATTTTGGCCTTATTTTTTTACAAAATAGTAAAGCATTAAGTTATATCTTAAAGTTTTTTCAAGCTATTTGTATATAAATACTTTCTGATCAGCAAAAAACTATAAAAAAAGGAAAACCATTCAATCATCGATATTAATTAATTTCCAGAACATTTCCTGATATCTTTAAAACACATGCAGATTTTATAATTACCTTAAGCTCCTTCTACAAGCTTCGTCTTGTCGCATCATTCGACTCAAGCTCAAGGTACTTTTAAAAATCGAACCCTTCGCGGTAGCTATCGGAAAGTGCAGTCACAAAGACAGTTAAAAAACTTTGAGCTTCTATTGTTACATTGTGTTGTGCGCAAGGACCTTATAAAATTATTTTTACCATATCTGCCATTCATGCGTTTTACGAGTCAATGAAAATACATAGTTCAAAATGAATGTGTGGTGTTTTATCACCTGATATTTTTATATATAATACAGCTAAATGGGAAAAAATTATTTAAAAAAAATTAACAAAAATTTACAAAAACTCAAACTAAGGAAAATAATACAAAAAATACAAAATTTTTCTGTTCTTATTTGAATATCAATTGGCGAGAATTTTCACCAAAACTGTCAATAGTTTCGACCATAACGCTTTCCTGGTTTTCTATCACAAATTTGCGATGTACACCAGAGACCTGCAACGAGTCATGTTTTTGCGACTTATAGTGATTCATGCAAAATCTAATAGTTATACGTGCACATCAAACAACAACCACCACTACCACTCGAAGCACTCTTGCTTCAGAGAGTAACACATCGTTCATTGTTTGATCCATCAATCGAACGTCATAGTTCAACCTAATACTGACTTCAACATCAAACCTTGTTATAAATCATACCAAATACTCATAGCTCAAACAGAAGTCCCATAGCTCAAGTAGCAGTCCCATAGCTCATTACTAGCGTATTTTTCTATGAAAACGCTGTGGCTGTTTTGAACTAGCGCTCTGTTTCTGTCGCTGTTAGAAGAGTAAAAGGGTTACCACCGAATTTTTTGTAATG
The DNA here is from genome assembly GCA_963920525.1 of Dichetophora obliterata. Classification (NCBI taxonomy): domain Eukaryota; kingdom Metazoa; phylum Arthropoda; class Insecta; order Diptera; family Sciomyzidae; genus Dichetophora; species Dichetophora obliterata. The sequence goes on along the minus strand of OY986437.1, from coordinate 212,432,239 downwards.
AAATAAATATAAATCGCTTGCCTTTATTTAAGTTGCGGTAAATATTTCTTTATGGAACTTTTCTGTGCGATTTATGCCATGGTGCAAAAACGAAGACAACACACCTTGTATCTAAAGGGAGCTTCTTCGAAAGAAATAATAAGAAGACATATCAATTTAATGAGGTTTGTTTATTTAAACTAACTAAAATAATTATATTCACACACTTAAAAATCATGAAAATCATAAGCATAAAATAAAAGCTTAAAATAAAAAAATTTTAATTCAGCCATTAAAATCATCAATAAGTGGTAAACTACTATTGTTAAGGTTATGCATAAAAAAATATTTATTTTCTTAAATTTTATATTATTGTTTATAAACACGCTGAACTAAAAACACGCTATATAAATTAGCGTTTGAATATTAATTTAAAAATAAAAAATTCATACAACAAATTATATCGAACCGAGAAAACCGAATTACATATAATTAAAAGAAATGAACGTGCGTATGAATCGATAATAATTTCCGAACTAATATTTTCATGAATATTTTTTTATGCTAAGCCAAGCCTGATTTGATTTTTTATTTGATTTTCGTTTTCCTAGGGTATTTTATATTTTCAGGTGTTGACAACATATTTTAAACTTACTTAACACGCTTTGATGCAGTCAGCAATCGAAAGAATAATGGCGCACTTAACTCCAAAAAATTATATAAAACAAACCCGTTGCTCTTCATATTGTACCGTTATGTATAGTGCTACGACACAATTAATAACATGAGAATAATTCAATAATACGATTCAAACTAAAATTCTTAACATACGCCAAAGCTGGCAACTCTACAAAAGTCACGATAATTCGTTTGAAGGCCATTAACATGTTGTACGCAACTTGTTATCGACTACGTACGACTGGCCGTTGGAGTATGGCTTATGAAGCATTACAATTAAGCTGCGTGTTATACGTATAACAACATGTTGGAATGAGTCCGAATATGAAGTAGAAGGCAAATTAATACGTATATACTCGAGTCAACTCAATTTATAACTACTCGTTGCAGGTCTCTGATGTACACTCAACATGCACAAACCTATTATAAAGGAGTTTTGAAAATTCCTCTTAGTATTTTATAAAATCGGAATACATAAATCTTTGTTCGAGTAGCATTCAATCGGTCATCGCCATGTAAAACATTTAAACTTTTCATGAGCGATAAAGTGTAAATAGCTTAAATGTCGACAAAATTGCGGCTACGACAAAGTTATGACCCTTTCTCAATTTTAATCTTTTAAAACCTTTATTAATATACAGAAATAAATAAAACGTGTACATATTTACTTCAACTACTGTAAGTATGTAATGATTAGCGCCAAAGGCAACCTTCATTCACACAGGTAGATTAACATACTAGCTTACATTACAAAAAAGGCTAGGCTCTGATGAGGACCCTTACTATTTTTAAATTTTTAATGAAAAAAATCAAACATCGAAGAATACGCAGTGAATCAAAACTTTTTTTTTAGAACTCATTTATGAACCTTTTCGTGTAAAAAAGTACATTTTCGGGACTCACAAATGAACCCTTTTAGACTCATTCGTCGAACTAAAATGCCTCTCAAAAGCGAATGTTTTCTTGTCCGAAAACGAGTTAATAAACAAACCATAGAAAATCACTTTTTCGGCACTCACAAATGAAACTTTTTTAATCATAAATTGTCTTATTGTTGCATATTGATAATATGCTTTATTTGATTATATTTAGTTGTAATATATCCAGGCCCGTCGCTCATTAGAATGTGAAAAAATAACATTTATTATTAATTTCTAAGCTTATTCATGAATAAAAACTGGTTCTTTTATAAGTAATTGTTTCCTGCTAAAATGATAATAGAATGTTTGTTTTTAGGCTCAAATATTTTTTTTATTTTGTAAAAAATTTTCACAAATTTTATTTTCTCTAGAAAATTCCTTAAACAAAATTTTCTTTTATACAACTCAAAGAAAAAACAAAATTCACAAAAAATATCTACACGAAAACGTACTCAAAACAATAAATTTACGCAAAACCTTCGTGGTTTAATCTTTTAATCTTTTTTAAGCAAAAATAAAATTAATTTCTTGAGCGTATTGATCCATGAAAACAGTTGGATCAATTCGCAAAACCAACGTAGCGGTGTTCAGTTTTTTTGTATTGATAGCTCCAACTCACAGATAGCTGGCGATGACTACTAGCCATATGGCAGCTCTCGTCAACTTGAAATGTCCTTGCTGTAGTTTCAAGTTAAAAGTTTGCTACGTTTCACTTCCCACTGGCAATAGCCGAGCGGGCTAAGACTTTGCCTGTTTTGTTTTAGGTATTTTAAATTTGTTACTTTTTTTGTGTGACCAATCGGACCAAGTGCCGAAAAGAAGGATGTGGAAACTTTTATTATATTTTTTCTAGCATCACCAGTTTTTGAGATAAACGTCAGTTTAATCGTTCAATGACGTGTATCTCAAAAACTGGTGATGCTAGAAAAAAAAGTAATAAAAATTTTGAAATCAGCGCACCAAGATTAGTCGAAAATAATACAAATATTGCTGGGAAAATCCAAAAAATAAAAAGTTATTCAAGTAATTTGAGGTGAATACCCTTATTAAACTGAACAATTTTTCGAAAAAACAAAAATATCTTAATTGTTTCCTTATTTCAAATGGATCTGCTAATGAAAATATTAAAAAAAAATTTTTTTCTTTCATGCACTTGTGCTAACTTTAAGCATTGTACGCACGGGTTTATTTGCATCCAAACTTTCTAAAATTTTAAACGAATTTTTTTTCTTCTATTAGCGCAGTTTGAGCTCTTGGGACGCTCCATTAAGTGCTTGCAAATTTTCCCCATACAAATAAGGTCGACTGTTATGTTCATATTACCATATCAAAATACTTATTTGTTTTTTGTCTTTTTCAGCACTAGTTTCAAGGAAAAAGTTAAAACTACACATTAAAACAGGATCACATAAAGAAACTACTTAAGAAACCATCGATTAAGTAAAAAATTCAAGATTTAGGGGGGACAACTGCTCCACTTTCCCCTGCCTACGCCCTTGGTTGTGCCTGTTAATAAATGCTTGAACGCAAATCACTATTATATTTGCTTTAAAAGTGAATAAAATTTGATAGTGATCCTTGGCATAGTTTTCGAGTAATACTGCACATCGATTTCAAACAGCACTTTTCCAGAAAAACGCGTTTATCATTTTTTTCATATATATTTTTTACAGTCTTCTCTTCTACGTTTGAGCTTGTAACTTTTTTTTTTTTTAATTTTAATTTAATTTTAATTTAAAATGTAAATTAAAAAATTGTTGGTCACCGAAAAACTTTAATGGTCCCTTAAAGGGTTAAACAGAACTGATCGAGAACTGGACCTAAGAAATTTATACCAACAGCTCATGTTCTCAAGAATCATAGCAGCAGTTTCTAACCTCTGGGGCATGCCATTGTCTGCAGAGAAGTGGCAACCTTACAGAAGTATTGATTCATGTGAAAAAGTTCTGTTATCATATATTCCTTCTAGTATTATTTTAATGTTATTTTTAATTTCAGTTTTATTTGTATCAGTGTTTTGTTAATTTTTTGTTAGTCTTTATTTTAATTTCATTTTGATATATATTTTTATTTTATACATGTTTTTTATATTTATTTTTTTTGTTACTGGTTTTGTTATTTTTTTATTGTTCATTTTTATTCTTATTTTGATTTTATTTTTATTGTTTTTTTAAGTTTTTACTCTTCTTATTTTTATTTTTTTTTTGTTTTTGTTTTTTTTTGTTTATTTTTTCTTTGTCTTTGTTTTTGTTTTTATTAAAATTTTTCTTATTATTTCCTTATTTTAATTTTATTTTTCCTTTTATTTTTTTATTTACGTATTTATTTTGTTTTAATTTTTGTTTTTATTAATATTTTTATTTGTGTTTTAATTTTCAGTTTAAGTTTTAGCTTTAAATTAAGTTTTATATTAGTATTTACCTACTCTAATTTTTATTTCTATTTTCATTTTTAAGATTTTTTTTAATATATATTTTTATTTGTTTGTTTTACACCTCAGATAATATATTTAAATTTGTTGGTACTAGAAAATATTACCAATTTCGTTTAGGTACTATATTCATGTGTTAATGTTCTCTTGTGTATGTGTGTGCATATGTCTCTCTAGGTTTATTGATCTTCCACCCACCTACTCATCTCTCATAAATCTTCACTCATTTTTCACCTAACTTTTTTCACACCCAACCTTATTTTCCTAATATTTTTACTCAGTTTCTCATGAACATACGTATGAGTATATATGAGCTCCACAATTATGCACACATACATATAAAAGTGTTCATGTAAAAATACATGTATACCAATGAGGTTGGCTCATTCGTTTAATACTCGTGGGGCAACTCGCTGGTATCCATGCATGGTGTTGTTGTTGCTGCTATTGTTGTTGCTTCATGAATATGACGACTTTTGTATGTGTCTTTTTATTATTGTTGTTTCTTTTGTTGTTGTTATTGCACACGAGTTGAAATTGTTGTACACAGTTGAGATGTGTTTGTGTATCGTAGTCTTTTCTTTTTTTATGTTGATGTTGTTGTTTTTGTTTTTTTTTTCGTATTGATGGGTTGCTGTTGTAGTCTGTTTGGCTCCACAGTTCTTGAATTTTTCTGACTCCGCCTTTTCTCGCATTTGGAGCTAACTTGTTGTTGGCCTTTATATATATTATATAACCGAGTAATATGTGTGTATATTTGTCTGTCTGTCTAAATATCTATATGTTGTTAGTTTTACTTTTTGGTTCACATAAATTTTTCATTCATTATAATGTTCACCAAGTCGACTAAATTTGTTTTGGTTTTTGCATTTATAAAAGATTTAAGACTTCATGAATTATATTAAGATGAATTTTGTACTTTTATTATTTTGTAAGTTTTTTTTTTAAATGTACTAAAACATTAACATCATAACATTATTGTTAGACCTCTTTAAGTTTCTCATATTATTTATGAATAATGAAAATCTTCAAAAGCTATATAGAAGGGAGCGAAGGCAGAATTTTGGGTGACTAGAGTTTTTGATGTACACATATATTGTGTTGCTACGCCAGATATCTGAATGTGATTTGTTACGTTAAAAAACACTTTCAGCGTGGTGTCATTCTTTCAGGATGGACACAGTAAAAAATTGTGTCCAAAAAAATATTCCATCAAAAGGTAAGGATGTAACTTACTTAATTGTCTTATTGCATGCCCTATCTAATAATTATTTATATTTATATTGTAATTTATACAGATTTTGAACATATTTCAAAGAACGAAAAAATTTTGAGTAAATCCACATTTTTTAACTAAATCTTTATGTACATTAGAGTACCCATATGTGCCTTTACTCTATATCTCTTAAAATAACAGATTTACGCTCTTGAAATGAACAAACATTTTTATGCACAATAAACAGGCACAGATTTTTTTACAACCAACTTTGACCTTGGAATGACGTTTCGTAGTGTTTTACGAAGTCAAAGTCACGATTTATAAGTAATATATTTTTAGAACGACTCTCGTAAATTTTTGGAAAGAAATATTTCTGAACAGTTATCACCATACCAAAGAACATTAAATGATGTTTAATTCACAGTTAGTTTTGTTTTTAAAGTATTGATTTCTGGAGGTATGAGAGCATTTAAAATTTTTTTTCAAAGCAAGTGACTAATTTTTTTCATTGCAAGTATATTTTCAAGTACTTCATTTGACACTCTTAAATATAATATTTACAGAAAAGTGAATACATTTAACTTAACAAATCCAGCACACTTTTGGCAGCTGCATTACTAAAAAAACAATAGTATTTTTTTATATTGTTAAAATTAATTATCGTTTTGAAAAGGTGACCAAAACACAATGAAAACACAAAACGCTTATGAACAGAACGAAAAAAGAAACCAATTTTCTAGAGTGCATGAAGTTTAATATATAATTGTTTTCAGAACAATTTTTTTAATGCATTACTATTTCAAATAGTAAATGAATTTTTTTATTAATATTTTGATACTCATGGGATGTATCGAATGGAACAAAAAGGAACATTTTAAAAACTTATTAAGTATTTTAATATTTCATTAAAAATGCAAAAAATATAGTTCATCATAAAACACATATTTATTTTAATTAACAAGATAACACGAAATAAATGAGCGAACGCAAAAATTGCAATGAAATAAGTTTATCTTTGCAAAAACTCGCGAGCTAGAAACAATAAATGAATAACAAAGAGAAGGCGTTGTTCAACTCAGTTTTTTGAGGAGTGCAATCTACGAGCGAATAATATGAAAGATCGAAGAAAAAGTTTTGATCACTCTGAATATTTAACATAAGAGCTCTAAAGTTTTTTGCTTCATGAATGAGGAAAACAGAGTGAATCGTTCGTCAATTGAATAATATTGATGAGGAAGAGTGTAATTTTTCTCATCAATTGAGAGTTTTTGCGAACCAGGTTTGCAAATAATATCGCCTTGTTATATATATCGTCTTAGGAAAAATAGTTAAATTTAATAAAAACATAAAATATGTAAAAGATAACAAAATTCATTCATTTTTTTTAACTCAAGAAAGCATTTATTGGTTTGGTTTGGTTACTTTAACCAAATAAACATTTAGATAGATAGATATTCTTTATTCTCTTACAAATACAAACTACAAGTTTTTTTTGTCTCAACAATAATGCTCAAATATGGGAATTGCCAGGGTCCCCAATGCGACATTCGCACGGCTTTGATGTGAAAAAAAGTAAAGATTTCTTAAGAATTTTTTTTCTTGTTTCCATTTTTAGATATAGTTTTAGGAGCACTATGTTTAGTGCAAAAGGTAGGCTTTGTCAATTTGTTGTTTGCAATATATTACCAGTAAATATGTGATTCCCAACGCGACAAAAAATAGAAGTCGTTTTCAACTGCATCCACATAAATGCAAAAATCTGCGAATTGGAATATAATTTCTTAAATTGATTTTTTGTAAACTATAATTGAATAATGTGGCTTTATATTCATAGTTGTCGTATTGAAATATTTGCATTCGTTTTTTTGTTACAACCTCTTGGATGATTCCCAACGTGACATTCCGAACGCGACTTATTTTCCCGTCACTTTTGTAATAAGGATTAGTTCAAGTAATTTTTACTCAAAATTGCACTAACTAGCAAAAACTTCAGATTTATTATTTTATTTTATACTAGCTGAACCCGGTGTGCTTCGCTACCCCCTCGTTTAAAATAAAATTAAAAGTATTTATATATTTACAAAAATTTATTTATTTAATTTAATTATTGCAATGCTTCGCCTCTTTTTTTGTTGTAAACCAATTAGAATTCAGCGCTGAATTGCATGTAATTTGCTTCATGCTCCCCCTTTTTATTTTTAGACCAATCAAAAAGCAGCAATTACACAATCAGCTGTTTCGCAGTCTGTTGTGGGAGAATGAGAATGGGGTTACCCCACTCTCTATTTTAATTAACACGTATTATAAAATCAGCTGTTTTGAAGACAGTGGTAGAAGAAAGAGAATTGAGCTACCCCACTATTTTAATTAATATGTATTTTAATGATTTTAATGACATGATTTGTGGTATAGCCGTTAATAAACGTAGTAAAAAAGTAGGTGCAGAAGTGTGCATGGTCGAAAAATATTATCATGTAATAAGTATTCCTGAGTCAAAGCTGAACGCTGTGAAAATTTAAGATCGGTTATCAGGTCCAGCCTCCAATATATCGCAAACAAAGGGGCGTGCTCCGCCCACTTTTCTTTTGGTACGTATTTCTATTCATGCTAATACCATATATAGCAAATACTGCCGCCGTTGGTCAAAAAATGCCCAAGATATGACGATTTTAAAATTTGGGTTATATGGGCGAGGCCACGCCCCTTCGTCCACTCACAACTTTATATAGTAAAGAATTTATTATTTCGTAAGAATATCCTATTGTGAAAATTTAATGATGATCGGTCCAGTAGTTAAGACTATATTGCGATTTTTAATTTTCCTAAAAAGGGGCGTGGTCCCACCCACTTTTCTCCTGGTACGTATTCCTAACTATGCCAATACCATATGTACCAAATAGCATCAACGTAGGTCAAAAAATGCCCAAAATATGGCGATTTAAATTTTTAGGTTATATAGGCAGTGCCACGCCCCTTTGTCAAACAGAAACTTCATATAGCCTTTTATTCTTTCCAGATTCATAGTAAAATGCTGTGAAAGTTTCAGGAAGATCGGTCCAAGGGTTTGGCCTCCTATAAAGCACAAACAAACAAACAAACAGACAGACATTCATTTTTATATATATATAGATTGAAAGCAGATTTATTATAATTAAAGTAAAATGGGGCGAAAAAGGGGGATTTGGTAATAAAAAATCTATGGCTACCTTACCTGTAGATAAAAACTATATAAAACTTTAGGTAAATACATATTACAAAAAAAGTATTTTGTATAGCAAACATTGTTAGTGGTATAAGTAAGTATCTGAATTAAAAAAGGGGGCGGTGAAGTGGGCGGTGAAGTGGGCGTGGTTCATAGTAATATGGCGACGTTAACAGTATTAAGAGCAATATACTACCAAATAAAAAATAATCCGTTGGAAGGAACAAATTTGTACAGAGAACAAAAAGTTTAAAACTTAAATTTGGCGTGAAAAGGGGCGTAAAAGGGGGCGTTGCGTAAGAAATGTTTATTTCTACCTCGCCTGGAGTATAATGTGTATACAATTTGAAGTAAATCTGTTAAAAACTATATGAGAGCCATTACATAATTTTAAAAAAGTGGGCGTAAAAGTGGGCGTGGTCGAAAAAGTACCCTATTAATCATGCCAGAGTCCCAGTTAAATGCTGTGAAATTTTCAGGAAGATCGGTCCAGAGGTTTGGTCTCCTATAAGGTACAAACAAACAAATAAAGAAACACACATTCCATTTTATATATATAGATAGCTTAAACCCGGCGCGTTGCTGCCGCGGCCCCGTTGCCAAACGCGAATAAAATGTTATCAGTGAAATTGTATGTGTAAATTGTGGTCAAATACTCAATTCCATGGCTGTGCGACCTATAACTCAAAAGCTGTAGAATTTCTCAAATTTTGGTTGCATGGGAGGTGACACGCCCCCTTGTCCAACGCCATACAAAGTTATCAGTAAAACTGCATGTGTAAATTGAGTTCGAATGCTGAATTCCGAGGCTTTGTTTGCTTTGTTTGATTGACTCAAAAGCTATTCGATATCGCAAATTTGGGTTGTATAAGAGGTGCCACGCCCCTTTGTCCAACTCCCATAAAATTTTATCAGTAAAACGCCACGTGTAAATTGTGGTCGAATTTCGAATTCCAAGGATGTGCGGCCTATAACTCCAAAGCTATTCGATATCGCAAATTTGGGTTGTATGGGAGGTGCCACGCCCCCTTGTCCAACTCTCACAAAATTTTATCTGCGAAGCGGCACGTGTAAATTGTCGAATACCGAATTCCGAGGCTAAGCGGCTTATAACTCCAAAGATATTCGATATCGCAAATTTGGGTTGTATGGGAGGTGCCACGCCCACTGTTAGTAGGAGGTTGAAATATACTTTACGACCTATTCTCATACCTACAAAATATACATACAAAATTTCATGAAAAGCGGTCGAGCCGTTTCGGAGGAGTTCGATTACGTACCCCGTGACAGAAGAATTTTATATATTAGATATACAAACATATATAGAGTAAAATTATCTCAAAGAATTTTTCAATGAATACGCCGTTTGAGCAGCTTTTATATAATTTCGACAATTAGTCTAAATGATAATCGTCTACAAATTGTTGACAAAGTAAAAAATTTAGGATTCTATGTCAATTCAAAACTTGCAAGTAATAATACCACCATGTGAATAACATAATAAAAATAATATATTATTCGCTAAGATGTCTGCGGTTAACTTCTAAATTTACCCCTACTTTGACTAAAAAAAGACTTGTTGTTCAACTCATTTTGCATATAATTACTTACTCTGAGCTAGTTTATAGTAACCTTGACTCTCATTCTGAGTACAAAATTCTTGTTGCGTTTAACAACTTGACTAGATTTGACTTAAGACGTTTTGACCATGTTACTGTTAAAAGCAAAGAAATTCTAGGATGTAGCTTGATTGGATACCTAAATGCGAGAAACTGCATATTTCTGCACAAGTTGATTATTAATAGAACTCCGTTATACCTTTTCAAAAAACTGCGTTTCTGTGTGTCGAACATAACCTTCAACCTTATAATACCAAGATATACTTCTTTACAATCTAAGCGGCTCTTTTTTATCAACGCCATTAAGCTCTGGAACTCATTTCCTCTAAACATTAAAACCATAACCAGCACGAACAAATTTAAGCTATCAATCAAGTCCTATTTCTCTAACCTTTCATTCTTCTACACTTTAATTTTCTTCTCCTTTCTCTTCTTTAATGTTTTAATTACTGCCTTTCCTCCTTCTTTTATTTTGTTAAGTTATGATAAGCTAATATTTAGTTAAGTTGACATTTACTGTAATTCTCTTATTTCTCCAAATTGGTTTGTTTTGCAAAATTATAATTATATTTATTGTACTAGTTTTAAGTTTTATTCTCATCGTTTTCTGTTGACTATTAATGTTTATAACTGTTGTACGCTAAAAGACCATTTAAGATCTTACTATACTAATTCTTTATTTAAATAAATAAATCGAAATAAATAAATTATATTCAAATGTTCGTCACAGGAGAAATAATGCAATTTTCGGATGCCTGAAATATTTGGCATTTCCTTCCATTTTTCTGTTAATGTTTTAAATATATCTTTGATTATGCCAGCACCAATATACATTATTTTAATTCCAGTTATGTGCTCCCGTGCGCAATGTTTGTTTTGGTATACCCCAAATTTTTCTTTTTATAACCGCTCCAACTCCATCGACTGCACCTTTCCCATGCGAAGTTGCGAAATAGTTCCATTTAATTGTTTTGCAACCGAATTGAATTAAGAAATCAGATAAACTCGAAATAATAAATTTGTTTTTAAATTGGCTGCTACTTCCGTCCGAGAATAAAAATATATTTTGAAAATTGCCGTGTTGAGTTTTTATGTCCTGAACAAGTTTCGTTATGAAAACGTAAACGTCGATTTTGCTGTGACTTAAACTATCACTGATTATAGGAAACGATTTCGATTTTTCAAACATCCACGCAACGCAAGTAAAAATCGTAACTTGCCTGTAAGTGCGCGCTCTGAACTTCATTTTGGCAGATCAGCCTATAATTTTCTGCAAAATCAATTTGCAAGACTAGACCCCGAGCTAGAACAGTTGTAAAAAATCTGACATTACCAAATAGTTACTATGAGTAACATAATTGATAAAGTAGTTAATATCGAATAAAGTCACTTGTTAAATGTGCCTACAATACCAAACGCGACACACTTTGAAAATAAAAATGAAATGTTTAGTGTGATTATTATATGCAGTTATTTTTTTTCACTAATGTCACTAAATTTTGATTTGAATTAAAATTTTCAGCCAATTAATTAGAACGATCGCGGAGTTCTGATAAAATATGATGTTTTAAGTACCCTAACGCGACATTACAACATGAACAAAAGAAAATGAAAAATTTACCGTTAATCGAGCTTTGTTTGGTATGTTTTCAGTTTTTTGTATTAATTTGTTATTGATACAAAGATTTCATAACGTGTGTGCATTCATAATATAAATATGTCCACAATAAATACTAAAGAGAAAATGTCATTTAAAGTACCTAAGAACAAGAAAAAATATATTTTAAGTTTTCAGGCGAATTTTATCATCATAACAACTGAGATAAGCTGCAAATACATTATATTATAAAAATTTTGATATTATTTTAATATAATGTTAGAAAAAATCATTGGTTTATTAACATTCTACTTTTTGGTAACGGTTGTAGTTTCTGTAAAAATACCCATATGTAACTTGTTTTCAATACCCAAATTTAAAATTCGCCGTAAGCAAGTATGTGGTTTTTTTATTTATAACCAGCTTACTCTTGGTTGATAGAACAAAACTCCTTTTTCAGTGAAATAGATAGTACGTAAAATTCAAAACTTAGTTCATTGAACTCGATAGACGGTTCATTGAATGTAATAGACAGTTTGTTGAATAATTGAATTTAATAGACTGTTTATAAAATTCAACAAACAGTATATTTAAATCAATGAACTGTTCATTGGATCAATGGGCCGTACATTAAACTCTACAATCTTGTTGTACACTCCAGTTATACACTTAATTAGCGCCTATTTTTAAAAATTTTAAGGTAACCAAACCTACGGGCCAATTTTAAAAATAATAAGTATTATCATAATTTTAAGAACTGCAGAACACAAAAACAATTTTACCATTGGAAAGTATTATTTTAAACTTGCTTTACGTAAAATAATGATGTGTTACGAAAAATCTGAGCATTGTGTCTAACCTACAGATCGCTCCATCGATCGCCATTTTTTTTAATAAAAACTTTAAGTCAGTCGGTTCCACCCAAACAATATCTTTTGCTCTGATCGGAAAGAAGGGTTTATTTAAACGGATATACAAATTTGAAACAGGAATACTAGATACAAATAATTGTTAAGCATTTGTATTAAAATATAATTAGGCGATTCACAAGGTGTCGTATGGTGTCCTATTGTTCTATTCTTTTACGACTGTTTTATCAACATTGTCCTTTTTTCACATGCAAAATTGAAATAGGACATATACAACCCTGTGAGCTATGTTTATTGAGAGTGATAACTATCAGCTGATTTTGTTCACTTTTTCTTTATAAATAATTTAAGCGTTAAAGTTTGCAATAAACGCCGGCATCATTGAAATAAACCAAGATATTCAGGTAAACTAAGTTGAAAAAAAGCTAACTATAAAAATATTTGTTAATTTATGTGGTAGAAATATGACATACAATGATGAAGGTCTAAAATATAAAAATATATAAAATAACATAAAGTAAGTTAAAAAACACACGATATTATTTACACCAGTAAACTTTTTTAAATTTTCCTCGGAAAATAATGAACTTTCCCTTTCCTAGAGGTAAATCAAGAAAAAAATATTTAAGTACACACACGAAACAAATTTACCAAGCATTATAGATACCTTGCCGATGTCATAAATTAATTCCGTATTAATTGATGTCACTTTTTTCTGCTAATTTTTCCTTCAAGCTATGCAAAAACAAAACAAAAAAACATGTACCAACAACAGCATGAGAGCATCCAAATCAACAAGAATAAAACCTTCTACTTAACGATGCTGATGAAAACGTGTAGTAAGTAGAAGCAACATTTTTGTTATTTGTTGCTGCTTTTTTTTTTTTTTTTGATAGCTGCTGAATATGTGGGATGTGTAGAATAGCTTATAAATATAGCTACTAACTCATGTTATTAAAAAATAAGTATATTTGCTGCTCAGAACACTGAAAAGTAGTAAGTAAGTAGTAAGTATAATTTTTAAAAATAAGCATAAGTAAGTATATCATCTTAGAAAACAATTTAAATATCTTCTTGATATTATTAACTAATATTAAAATCAATAAAATGCGCAATATTCCTTAAGTGTTGTCACACCCACTTTTTGTTTTCCTCAAAAAGTTTTGTGTATGCAATCTATCTAAAACCAAAATTCTTTAGACAAAAAACCAAAAAAATTATTTTATTTAATAATTTTTATAAAATAGTTTGGAAACAAACAAAAGCATAACAAAAGGTAACAAGTTATACGTACTTTCAAAGTAGTGAAATAAAAAAAAATCGTATTCAAATGTATACATAGATTAAAGAAAAGTTTTTATTATTCGCCCTCACTGTCACTGAATTGAAGTGCTACATTAACTGTTTTTTTTTCTTTTACTTGAAATCGCATTTGTCTTGGCTGGAAGTGTTGTCAGGTCTTGTCTTTAAAAAATTCTTATATTCGATACAGCTGCATTCTGTTCTGATTTTTAATGCTGTTGACTCCAATTTCCAAACTTTTTCCGCTTTGCAAGCAAACGTTCAACCGGAGCTGAAAAGTAAGCATCAACAATTATAAATCTTAAAAGTAAGTATACTTATAAGTATAAAATTTTAGTAAGTATATGAAGCTGAACGGCTTACAAAGTAAGTATAGTTGGTAACATTACTTATAAACAATCCTTTTAATAGATTAGGTGATAAGCTGCAGCATAGCTACGCGCATTCACATCAACAACAAACAACACCTTTTCAACGACGCTGATGACCAGTGGCGTAACAAAGGTTGCTGGCACCTGGGACGGGATATAGATTTTGGACTCCCAAAAGAGGGTTATCCTTATAAATACCTAAAATCTTTATACAAAACATAAAAATTTTTAAGTATACGGGGGTGGAATCGGTTAAGGTGATAGTTGATAATCAAACTCATCACTACGTGAGGTGATTATCAAATTGACAATCTCTTTTAGCTATCGATTTTATGCCACAGGTTTTTAGGTGTCGTTTTCATATTTATGTAACGTTTTCATTTTTTACTCAAAAAAAAAATTAGTGTTTTCGTATATTTCAGGATGTGGTTCAGACAATGTGGAATAGGATTTGTTTTTTTACACAAACTTCATTTTAATTTCCTTTGAGTTCACAATTATTACCCATTTATATTATGCATGAGTTATTGATTACAATACAAATAATACTGTAGCAAATTTTTGATTGTTTTGCAATTTACATATTAAGTTGCACAACCTGGCAACATACAACTTTGCAACATACAAAACTTAAATCACAACCAGCCAATTTCGAAAACTACTCCTTCCGCCAATCTGTGTGATCATCAAGTGGCGCTTCTCGCGTTCAGATGCACAAAAAATAAAACAACATAAATGGTAACAACAAAAAATGGTTCAACTTTACCATAAACGATTATCATCCATTATGGTCAATTTCTACAATTCGCATGTGTCCGAAAGCATTTCAAGTAAAAACCTACACCAATAAGCCAGAATATCATAAGATGTTTGTTTTACTACGTGACCGATGATGCTGATGGGTATTTCAGTGCAGTATAGTAAAGCTAGAATTGCTTGCTCCCTTGCCAAGCTCCACTACGAACCGCACCCGTTAAACGTACGTACAACACCGCAACTGAGCTACACGTTAGACCCGAACAACAGTCAAACAAAACACGGTGGTTCAAGTCAAAAGTCACACACAGTCAGCCAAATGGAATCACCTTGGTTCGAAACCAGATCAACACCAGGCATGAGTACTTCAGCGCAACTGTATGGATGCGAGTTCAATTCAATTGTGCTGAACGCGTTCAAGTTGCACGGTCACGTTCTGCATCTAACTGAAGCAAACATTAAAAATTAAACTATATAAAATTGGAAAAATTATCCATATGTGAGCTGAAAATGAGGCTCAGCAGAGTTTGGGAAATCGAAGCATGAACAAAGTTGTAGATTCAATAAAAACGGGCGCATTTGTAGGCATTGAAATTACTTTTGTGGGTTGCTGGCATATTTTTGAGTCATTGTGAATTACTGCTAACTGCAGTTTAATGGTATAATGAATTATGGTTAGAACTATTCAACTTTTTCGAGATCATTCAGAAATGAAATGATCTGATTTTTTCCAAGAGCTTGAATAAAAAACGTAGTATCTTAGTGTGAATTTTTGGAGTAAAAATAATCACTATATTATACTTATCATATGATATTCATCATACCCTGCGAGCTCAATTTAATACCGTGGTCTTTCAATAATCATGTGGTTTATGAACTTCGGATGAGGTTTAGGGAATTAAAAACTATAAAAGCTGCCCTTTTGTTCTTTTTTTATAAAAAAATCACGATTTTGTGGGTATGTTTGAAAATGTTTTAAAGTCTGCAATCAAATCTTATTTTATTTCAACAATATCTATCATGTTTTATTAAAAATTTTAAAATTTTTTTTTTATTTTGTAAAATCTTGTAATACAAAAACACAAGAAATGGGCTAAAAAAGATCTCCTTAACGATTTTGTGCACACTTATCGTTTTCTGATATATCTTTTAACTTTTCCTTTTAAAAAATGTATTGTATTCGAGAGTCATATTAAAAATGTTCGCTCAGTCACTTCGTGAAATATTTAGAAAACATCTACATATTGTCGATCCCTTGTACAACGGCCCTAACTGACATTTTTTGTTTTGTGATACATGAGACACAAAAAACCGGACAATTTAAAATACTAAAATTTTTTTTAATGCAGTTTACTTACAAAAACACTAATAAATTTATTTTATTAAAAAACGTTTAAATTTTTGTACCCAAATAGCATTTAGAAGATTATTTAAAAAAAATATCACCTTACTGAGTCTTTTGCGATCACTTTCGATGATTGAAAACTGATTAATCGCTTCCGCGATTAAGAAAAGACTTAAAAATGAATCGCGCTCACGCTTAAAAAGTGATTAATTGGAAAAACAATAACAAAATTTAGAGCAATCGTAAATTGATTATGCAGGGGATTGAAATGTGACTGTTTTCTCTGTTGGCTTAGCTTTTGTGTTTCAGTAGGCTTGCTTCGAACCGTTACATGTTGTTTAAAAATTTGGAAGCACCTGTAAAATTCCGTATTTCTGTTAAGTTATATCAGTCTAACCGTGGTGTGAAGTGCGTTGTATTAAAATATTGGAATTTATATGACCTAGTAAATTCAAAGTTAAAAGTCTAAATAAATAAGGGTAATGAAAGCCAAACAATTAAAAAGATTGGCTAAAAAAAAATAATTGCAAAACCAGGCAGTGATGGACCCGCAGAAGTTTTAAGAGCAGCCGTTCGAAAATCATTTTCTGACGAATTGGCTCCTACTCACATCTGGAAGGGGACTAGCGCTAAGCCAAGCGCCGAAAAGTTCTACGTTATAACAGCAATTAAAAGTAGATACACATTAATATTACTGAAAAATAAAATTAATATTTTTCATCTTAGATATTTCCCATTTTAAATTCAATAGTACAAGATATAGACATTCTTGTTAGTGTTTATTTTTTTGTGGTTATATATTTTATGGATTTATTAAATGTAATTTGTTTAGTTTTTATAATTTCAAAAAATCATTTTCTTATGTAAAAATGGATTTTTTAAAAAATAGTCCTTTAAATCTTTATTCAATAAAATATGCTTATTTAAAATATGTTTTTATATATATCTTTCCTATGACGCAAACGATTTAAAATAAAACTGAAAAATGACTCGAAAAAGACTCGCAAATGTTTAGAAATACAACTAAAAAATGATTTTTAAAAGACTCGCTCATGCTTAGAAATACGACTGAAAAACGACTCGAAAAACGACTCGAAAAAGTGTAGAAAATGTTTAGAAATACGATTGAAAAATCACTCGAAAAAGACTCGAAACTGCTTAAAAAGCTGGTAATAAAAGACTCTTCAAGAAAAGCCGCGGTTAGGGTACCATTTTTTCCCGACAAAAGAATCTTTTATGATCAGAAAATGTGCGCATTTATGACTGTTTATAATCGCTCAGAGGACTCAAAAAAGACTCGAATATGATCAATTATTTCATAAAATGACGGGTGGGTATTGATGTTTTTTTTTCAACTAGGGCTTTCTGAAGGTACCCTAACATAACCCCAAGTTGCTTTATTTTAATTTTAGTTTTGGGATTATGTCCCTCCTTATACAGTAAAAAAAAGACAATTTTTTAATTGTGGTTATGCCACTTCTTATGAAGTATGCCATAAAACCATTTAAATAATGTCACCTTTGAGCCTTAAAAATGGGAAATTGTCCTTGTATGATCTATATTGAGGGAGTTACGTCGACCAAAAAATTTGGAGTTTTGACTTCTTTTTGCTTGTGAATATGTCAATCTCTCTATAGTGACATACCCCAAGTAGAAATATTGAACTTGTGTTATTATTGACGTAAAACATACGTAATACGTATGTGCCATTTTTTCGAAACGGACTTTTTGATGCAAATTTGTTCTTCAATCCCCAACGTACACCTGGTAAAATATTGTAGCTGTAATCCTTATAGTAAATTAGCTTATTACCGAAACGCATGTAAAATTTTGTTTTGATATTGCAAGCTTAAGCACAGAAAAGTAGAAAAAAAGCGATCCTGTAAAATTTGTTTTTTTTAGCACATACAATAAATTTGCACAAAGGGGTCGATATAAGGAGTGACATAGTCCCAATATTTTAAATTGGGCTAATGCCCCGTATGGATATAACACGACACCCTTTTTGACATCATTTTATGTTTGCGCAAGTTTATTTAGGGCTTTTTGTAGTTACTTTGAAAACAAAAAACTTAATTAATTTTTAACAATAAAAAACAAAGCCAATATCAAAATTAAAGAAATTATTTATATTTAAAAATATAAAAAAGAAATCTTAAGTAAAATAATCATTCAAATGACTGAATTAGATGAATTGAAAATTATTATTTAATTGGTAGCAATCCAGCGACAATAACTCTTTAAAATCTTGCAAATCGTACCACTTTTTATATAAAAGGCACAGGCTTTCTTTGGAAAAATTTTGATTTTGATGTTATAAGTAAAGGTTGATAGCACGAGTTTACAAAGTAAAATTTTTAAGATATACCTAGAACGACATATATGTGAGCGTATTAATTTTTATATCCTGAAAACAAATATTGCTATAACTTTTTTTCATTTGTGAGTTTTTTTAGATAATGGTACTTTTGTGGTTTTCATGACATGACTTCATTTAAATTCTATTGTAGCTATCTTAATGTGTTCGATGGAAAGAAAAAGTTTAAAAATGGAAAGGTAAATCAATTGCCTTTTTATCCGTACATTGTTTGTTTCAATCGAGCAGAAAAATGGTCAAGTTATAGCTGCTCAAAGTTTAAATTTCGTAAAATTTTTACGATTTTCTAAAAAAAATTTATTTTTAATTAACTTTTTTTTAAGAAATAGTAAAAATTAGAACCGTTTTATTTTTTTCAAAATAAAGTTAATTTAATTACAAATTTGTTAAGTCTTAAATGACCAAAATCTGCTAAAAAAACTTTTTAAAAATAATGTGAATCAAGTTGTTTTTCAAATTTACTGCTTACGCTATAAATTGAATGTTTATTCAAAATATTTTATTCACTTGTACTTTTGCGTTTTAATGTGAAATTTAATCTTTGATGAGCTATAACTTGACCATTTTCTGCTCGATCGAAACAAATGTGGATGGAAATGTAATTAGTTTACCTTTCTAACAGTATGCTTTTTCTTTGAATCGAACAAGTAGTTTTAGCTTCAAATAAAGTGATGTGGTGCAAACCAGAGAACTGCACAAGCCTACTTGAAGTTCAAGCTTTTTCAAGTACTTAAATTCAAGCACGTATCCAAGCTTGAAAAAGCAAGCTATAGCCAGCTTGCAAAAATACCAAACAGATACAAGCCATATTCATGCTTGCTCGTTGGCTTGGCTTGTTTCGGCTTACTTTGTCGGGTGGAAAGTTGAAAAGCTCAAAACGATCGGCAAAAGCTTGTAAGCTCGCAAGTATCCAAATTATTGAATTAAAGCAAGTATCCAAAAAATTCAATGAGCTTCTTTAGAGAGAGCTTAAGCGTAATAGGACTTTTAAGGATTCTGTGGACTCCGTGGTGTGAAGTTTTAGGATAAATGATTTCGAAGATGCTGTCAAACTTTAAAATTTAAGATGGCGGATAGAGTTGCCACCTAGATTTTTTTTTTATTTTTGCGAATTCTTGTAATTTTGATATTCTGACAACGGATTTGATTTCGAATATATTGTCACAGTTTTAAAATTTAAGATGGAGGTTAGGGTTGCCACCTAAATTTTTACCACAGTATTGCCACCTAATAATATGTACTTTTAAAAGTTTTAAACATCATTTATCAGTGTTAAGGGGTCGCTGATTTCGAATCTAAGGTCAGAATTTTCAAATTCAAGATGATGGATAGGGTTGCCACCTTTATTTTTTGTTAGTTTTATGAATTTGGGGCTGGCAAAAAAAATGATACGCCAAAAATGGGTCGCTGAGTCCGAATCCGTCGTCAGAATTTCAAAATTATAAAATTTTGAAATAATAGGGTTGCCACCTAATAATATGTCTGTTTAAGATTTTTAAACGTCATTTATTAGTGTTAAGGGGTCGCTTTAGTGTTAAGGGGTCGCTGATTTCGAATCTAAAGTCAGAATTTTAAATTTCAATATGGTGGATAGGGTTGCCATCTTTATTTTTTGTAGTTTTATAAATTCGGGGCTGGCAAAAAAAATGGTACACCAAAAATGGGTCGCTGAATCCGAATCCGTCGTCAGAATTTCAAAATTATAAAATCTTAACTCTAACACTGATAAATGATGTTTAAAACTCTTAAAGATACATATTATTAGGTGGCAGCCCTATTATTTCAAAATTTTATAATTTTGAAATTCTGAAGACGGATTCGGATTCAGCGACCCATTTTTGGCGTAAAATTTTTTTTGCCAGCCCCGAATTCATAAAACTAAAAAAAATAAAGGTGGCAACCCTATCCACCATCTTGAATTTGAAAATTCTGACCTTAGATTCGAAATCAGCGACCCCTTAAAACTAATAAATGATGTTTAAAACTTTTAAAAGTACATATTATTAGGTGGCAATATTGTGGTAAAAATTTAGGTGGCAACCCTAACCTCCATCTTAAATTTTAAAACTGTGACAATATATTAGAAATCAAATCCGTTGTCAGAATATCAAAATTATAAGAATTCGCAAAAATAAAAAAAAATCTAGGTGGCAACTCTATCCGCCATCTTAAATTTTAAAGTTTGACAGCAACTTCGAAATCATTTATCCTAAAACTTCACACCACGGAGTCCACAGAATCCTTAAAAGTCCTATTACGCTTAAGCTCTCTCTAAAGAAACACATTGAATTTTTGGATACTTGCTTTAATTCAATAATTTGGATACTTGCGAGGCTTACAAGCTTTTGCCAAAGGGCACCAAGCTTTCCATTGCTTGAAACTTCGTGCCGTTCGCTTGTAAGCTAGAATAGGTGCAAGCTGTGCGTGGGCTTATTTATATTCAATTACAAGCTTTGCTTGATTCAAAATTATCAAGCTCAAGCTAGCTTGAACTTGTATTTTAAGCAAGCGCTTGAAATAGACTTCAAGCAGGCTTGTGCAGTTCTCTGGTGCAAACCACAAAAGCAGCAGTAAAAAAAAACTGACAGCGATATTTGTGCTTAGGAGGTTCAAATTCACGTACCCTCATATATGCCGTTCTTGGCATTTTGCAACTGTGAAGCAGTGTAATCATAACAAATAAATTTGCCATTTCAGCCCTTGGATGGACTCTGACCGAGCTTCTATTGATCAATTGTGTTGTGCGTATTATTAAATGTTTGAACACAAATAATCGAGAACTAGAACTACGAATTTTATGCTGGCTCCAAACGGCTTATGTTCTCAAGAAGCTTTACATGGCTGTTTATACTCTCTGAGGTTTTCCATATTCTGCAAAAAGGTGGCGGCCGAACAGACAAATTAGTTCAATAGAAAAAACATTTTGTCTGGGCTTAGGCTTGAACCGGAGTTCTTTAGCTTACAGACCACGCACTCTACCAGTAGGCTACGACCACCACAGGTAAGGGTTGATTGTGATCCTATATTTATATTTTGAAGAATATTTTCTGAGATGGGTCATACGCCAAGGCTCTGAGCATATTCACAATCGGATCACCGGCTTTCGTTCCTGTAATTATTAGACTGAATACGCGCTTAGTTTTCAGATGAAATTCGTTTTCTACTAACCTGATCAACAAGATCTATTACATATAATTTTTTTTCTCCCATGTCATTTTTCAAATTGCATCACAGAAGCCCGCCCTCCGTACATTTGCACTAAAACGCGAACAGAACCGGCCTTTGCTCGCAACATTTTGACTTACCATTAAGGTTGGTCACCAGGACAATTTTGCCGAGTCCGCTCCTCATTTGAAAGCTTATGTTAAGAAGGTTTTCGTACACAGAATATTTTTTAAGTGGACCCATAATCCGCCCAAAATAATCTTTTATGGATTTTATTTTATAACTTGATTTTATAACTTTACGAATTTTTTACTGATCGTAAGAAAAATGTTATTTTCTTTTATGAGGACAACCATTCGTTCACAGAACCTTTTTACTTCCGATTCCATCTCCGCCATCAGTACCTCCACAACTTAAATTTTTTTTTTTTTAAGAAAATGAAAGTTCTTACAAAACCATTAAACTTTTGATAAGAAAGTTTTTAGTTTCATTCGTAGGGAAAAAAGTTACAGTTAATTAGCGTTTCAGTGAAGTTTCTCCTCGTTTTTTGTCTTTAGCCTTCGATTCATCTTTGTCTGGCTTCGTTTGCCTTCGAAATGTTTTTTCATCTTCGGTTTTGTTTGTTAGTCTTCGGTTCATCTTCGTTTTTCATTCCAAATTTGTTCGCAATCGGTCCAGTCTTTTAGCCATATTGAGCCATATACTGTATTACTTTAAGTATCCTCTATAGAAAGTTTTTAAACTTCCGACAGCCTTTCTTCTATTCCTTGGTCGGAAGAATTTTCAACAAAGTTATATATAGCTTTTTGATGTCACACTATAAAGTTAATTTTTTTGGTCTTATCATTCCAATTTTTTTAGGAGAAAGTTTATTTGAGGTTGGTGTTCAAGAATATGTAAGAAACTGGATTTTAAAAAAATAATTTTTTAGAGCCATTGTACAAGTGAGCTACGATATATGCATGCCTTTATAGTTGTTCTGCTTAAAGACCTAAAACAAAATTTGACAAGGAATATTTTTGTTAAATATGTTAACCCTCCATCGCCCGTTTTTTTCTTTTCGACACATTTAAAAAAGTTAAAAAATACCCTTAAAACTAGTCGTAGAGGGTTAGAATATTTTATGAAAGCGTTCCTTGTAAAGCTAAATTTTGGACCAGAATAGTTTTTAACTTATTTTTATAGAAAACAACTAAAATTTTTTTAGATTTATATGAAAATTTTTTTAGAAAAAGCCCAGAAAGGTGGCAGATGGAGGTGGGTGTTATACGAGTTGGTTGATTTAATCAACATTCAAGACCATATGAGAAAAGCAGGAACAAGTAGTTGTCCACAAAAACTGAAGACTGTAAAATATCTATATTAATATCGCCTAAAACTATCAGATAATCGGAAACTCTTAAAAGAAAGATAGTCTTAAAACCCTCGTGTTTTGTAACTTAAATCCCCAAATTAAAAAAAAAAATCCTCCGGGATTCCAGGATCCTTAAATTTAAGTACCCTAGTATATGCAAACAATAATAATAATAATACTCTTGTGAGAATGCACTCCCATATACACATACATATGTGTTATTGTTTGTCAATTAATAAGTGCAGGTGTTAGAACAAATGGCAAATTAAGCCTTTTTAAAATCGAAATTAACCTAATTTGGGGCAAAAAAGTTTAAAAGTTTTTTATTAATTATGTTGACTTTACATGATTTAAATACAAATTCTAAATGTTTGATAGTTTAAATCATACTTGATTTTAAATACAAATTCTAGTTGTTTGATAGTTTAAAATCGTTTATTGTTTTTTATTAATCTTAAAATATAAGGTTCAGATATGTGTTTAAGAGAAAGACCCCAGATATGTTTTCGCAAAAATGAATTTTTTTTCCATCAAACTTTGGCATTTTTCGTGTTTTTCAAATAAAAATAGTAGTTCATTGTAAGCTTTTTAAAAAGTTTATTAACAAAAATTTTAAAACATTTTGCTTATACCTCTATTAAAACTCTTTCAAATATTTTTTATTTGAATCAAATAATGGGAGAAATGTATTTTTGGTTATTTTTCTTGCAGAAAGACTAAAACTGCTTTTTTATACCAGTAATTTTTTGCTTAAAAAGGTCAACTTTCCAAAGCTCCTACTAGAACAGAAAGAAGTAAATCAAAAAAATTTTGTAACAGTTTTCTTAATGGATGCATTATCTTTCCAAAAATACCAAACACTTGGATATTTGCGGCATCAAATTTTCGGACTTTTGCCTATTCCCGCATCACTGTGCTGCGTTCATTAACATTTCGTAATACAATCTTTGTTAGATACCTTAATTTTTTTTCTTGTTGCTAAATGGACGTAAACATGACTTTAAGATTAAAACATCATCATATGCCAAACCTTCTGCTCCAACTAAAAACCTTCCATAACAAGACGAAAATACAATTAGTTTTAATAGCTTAAAAAAAGTAAACGTGGCTTTCCCAGCCATAATTCTTATATAAATATATGTATAACTAAAAATGCTAGACAACCAAGTAACCAGATCCTTTTTCTTGTATTGTTGGAATCATAAGTACAATATCGAATAAAGTATAATAAAACTTAAATGTTATTCAAACAAAAAACAAAAGAGTTTATAGAGTAAGTTTTTTATTTTTTTCCAGCCTGTGTGAGTTCCACGCCAGCTTTTATCACGTTCGTCTTGCATTCACGGCTTCAACACTAAAATGCGGAAAATTTGTTTTGAGCACAATACATTACGACACAGTGCCTATACAATGCCTTCTTTATACTACATTTTGAATCATTCTGGAACTCATGCATTTTGGCATAATAATTGGAATGAAAAAAATAGTTGTTATGATTGTTGCTGTAACCACGAGATATGCATTATTTGGAGCAGCAGCAATATGTTGCATGTTGCTTGTATTACTCGTGCATACAACTACTTTCGCAATGCTTCTTCTGGCATCTAGAACACGTTTCTTTTTAAGGTTTATTTTTTCTAATAAATTGCCCTGTAAACGTTTAGCATACCCGGTATCGGTTTCAGTTTCTGTTGGTCATGTACCACAAATTGACCTTGTCAGATCGCAAATTGTTATGTTGCTTGTGTGTGTTATTATTGTGTGTTCTTTACTTATGATAGATGCCTTTGTAATTTATTGCAATTTGTTGTATTTTATTGTTTTACAAATATGTCAGGAAACGCAGCTAAATTCTTTTTTTTACAAGCTTTAAGTTCGATTAGTTAGAGACAGATCTTAGGAAAGATTTTTTCGAATGGATTTAGGGATATCGCAACACTAGCTTATCAAAATGTTTTATTCTAAATCCCACTTCAAGTTAGAACACTATGCGTATGGATTCTATTTTAAATTAGTAGAATGTCTAATTAATGAATTCATTTTCAATATATATTATTATATGAATTTACTCTTCAATCTTGATGAATTAGAGTTAATAACTTTACGCTATGAGCTTAATTGATACACTTTCATTTGTTAAAGTTTAATTCATTGGCTAGAAGATCAAAGACCTTCCTGCTGGCCAATTTCTATATGCTATCAGCGCTTGCGTACACCTTCTTGACAGAGGGCTGGGTGGTTTAGGCTGACTGGGCATGCTACACCGAGATATCTGTTTGCTAAATTTGTATCGTGGTTAAACAAAACTTGCACATGAATCTCAGCCACTTCAAAATTATGCTAGAATTCAGCAAAAAATAATTAAAATTTGCTATTCCAGTTTGTAAATGTTAATTACTTTCAAGCAAAAATTTGCGATGTTATTATAAACTTCATGATTCTGTTTAATTAAAATCACTCATATTACCTGTGAGTATCACCGCTTCAGCCTCATCAACGCTTCCAACAACGACAACAGCAACAAAAGCCCGATACAAGAATAGTCTCTCCTGGCTCGAAACCCTAAATTTTCAATGCTTAACGCCGCGGTTGGCTAGCTCCGCAGCTCCTATTAACATATCTACTGAGCCCTGTAATTACACTATGAGTCCATCTCTAGCATATCAAATGTTTAGCGTAAAACTTTTGAGCTCAGCTGCTCTATTTGTATTCACTTAAAGGATAAACCACCTTGGTTTAACTCTTGATTAGCAAAGTTAAAAAACCTTAAAAACAAAGCTGCTAAAAAATTCAAAAACACTAATTTTTTAGCTGATCAATTAAATTTTATTCGATGAAGAAACGAATTTGATTGCCTTCACAAGTTTATGTTTAAAACATATCTTTTAAATGTAGAAAGTAATCTTAAAACCGATCCAAAGTATTTTTGGGAGTTTTTAAATTCCAAGAAAAAAACCACTGGGTATCCAACCAGTATGGAATTTGATGGTTTAAAGTTCAATAATGCTTCAGAGTCTACACTCCTTTTCTCTAAATATTTCCAAAATGTATATGAAAATCATAAATCTCCAACAAATCTAAATTAACTCAGCTTTGATGACCTAAATATTAGTTGTAT
Organism: Dichetophora obliterata; assembly: GCA_963920525.1. Lineage (NCBI taxonomy): Eukaryota > Metazoa > Arthropoda > Insecta > Diptera > Sciomyzidae > Dichetophora > Dichetophora obliterata. The sequence goes on along the minus strand of OY986437.1, from coordinate 212,405,937 downwards.
TGATGTCTTCAATATTTTAGCTGACGCCGTAACATTAGTAATTACTCATCTTAAACCAAGCTTTAAATTTGAACATGGGGATCTACTGCCAATGTTTTCAAACTCTGTGCAGTAAATGTCGCAGTTCCTTTAGCTTTTATTTATAATCTATGCATTAAATAAGCCGTTTTTTTAGATGTTTGCAAAATTTGCTTGGTAGTTCTGATTTTTAAAACGGGTAATCGTTGTGATTTAAATAATTACAGGGCTATTGTGAAACAATGCATAATAGCTTAATTTTTTGATCATATACTTAAAATCAAATTATTTGAGCATGTGAAGTGTGTCACCTCCGAATTATACGATGGATTTTTTCCTGGTAGATAAACATGTTCAAATTTACTGCTTATTTCGAAAAACATTATTAGTGCAATGGAAAATGGTAGTCAGTTAGACATCGTTTACACTGACTTTTCTAAAGCATTTGATAAAGTTAATCACTTTATTCTAAAGCAAATTAAAAAATAAACGCTAGAAAGCTTTGTGTCAAAATTGCTTCAACTATGTCAGATGTTGCTATTGATGCTTCATCAGGAGTTCCACAAGGTAGCCATTCCGGTCCTCTTCTTTTTTTAATTTCCATTAAAGACTTACCAGCACACTTGAAGTTTGTCAGATGTCTTATGTTTGCTGATGATGTCAAACTATTTCTTAATATCTCGAATGATTCTGACTGCATAAGTCTCCAAAGTGACCTCTCAGCCTTGCATAGCTAGTGTCTCTCAAATAAACTGTTCTTGAGCATCAATAAATGTTGCATAGTTTTTTATACATAGTAGTGGCGGCCGTAGCCTAGTGGGTAGAGTGCGTGGCCCCTAAGCTAAAGAACTGCGGTAGCTCGGGTTCAATTCCAGCTCTGACAGAAAGTTTTTTCAATTGAATTAATTTTTCTGTTCGGTCGTCACCTCTCTGCAGACAATGGCAAGCCTCAGAGAGCAAAAATTGCCATGTAAAGCTTCTTGAGAACATAAGCCGTTCGGAGTCGGCATAAAACACGTAGGTCCAGTTTTCGGTCATTTGTGATCAAACATTTAATAACACGCTCAACACAATTGATCAATAGAAGCTAGGTCAAAGTCCTTCCAAGGGCTGAAATGACCAGTTTATTTTTTTTTAGTTTCTTATACTAAATACGTTTTATTCAATTATACATTGAATAATTGTGTATTAGATCGTAAAGTTGAAATAAAGGATTTAGGGGTCATTTTTGATAAACAACTTAATTTTAAATGTCATTATGATTATATTACTTCTAAATCATACTCCATGTAGGGGTTTATCAAGAAGCATACTAAAATTTTTAAAGATCCTTTAACTATAAAAGCGTTATACGTTTCTTTGGTTCGAAGTATAATCGAATATTGTTCTATTGTTTGGAATCCGTACTATATTTTTGAATCAAACCGAATTGAGAGAGCTCAAAAACTAATGAGAAAATACGCTCTTAAAAAGCTTTACTTGCCTGATGGTCTCCCAACATATGAGGCACTCCGTAAATTGCTTGGGTTGCAATCATTAAAAGATAGAGGATCGGTTTGCTCTCTTCTATTTGTTTATAACATATTTACCGGGAAAATTAATTGCTCTGAACTGTCAAATCTTTTTCAAATTTATGATGCGCCAAGGGATTTGAGACGTGCTCGTATATTTGAAGAAAATCTCCACAGGACCAATTATGCTAATAAGGAACCAATAGCTAGATGTATGCACTTATGAACAGTCTTTCTAATATTTTAAAATTTAATGTATCTGAACACCAATTTAGATTGATACTGTTCACCATTTTTAATTTATTTTAAGGTATTAATATCTACAATAGTATGTAAGATTGTAACAAATCCGTAGACTGAAATAAATAAATAAACTGCAAAAGCGAATTTCTACTTATTTCAAGCAAATTTTTGCTAAGTTATTATAAATTAAATAAGCAAATTTTGACTAGATTTTGCTGAAATCTAGCATCTTTTTGAAGTGAAATAATTATTAACATTAAATAAAATGAAAAAATTACCATTATCCGGAGATTTAAACCTCAGCCAAGTGAGTGTAAGTGCATGGGCTTGTCCATTCGACCATCGCAGTTGCTAACCAATCGTCGCCTAATTTTCTTCATTAAGGCCTGTTTCCAGCTCTCAAGTAAAGCTTATTTTCATACATAAATCTGAAAAGTAATCGAAAAGTAATTTTTCCTTGTCAAAATTACTTGAAAGAGAATCCAGCTCGTAAGAAAAATTTTCTGTTCTTACTACTTTTTTTTCATTGAAAAGTGACAACGGTAACACTGTGAATGTCAAGAAATATATGCAAGTTATATTATTACTTCAAGTAAAATTTTTGCAACCAACATTCAAAGGTAAATAATTTTATTGATATCATTGATTAATTGATTTAAAATTAATAAAAGAATATTTTAGACATGCACATGAACATTTCTACGGAGGGAGAAGAAGAGGCAGTCAATTTTGAGGGGCAGATGTCTTCCGAGAAGCGGTCGAAAGCTGTCCGGAAGAAGCGGTCTGCCAACATGTAAACAAAATGTAATAAAATGTAAACAAACGCTTTTCTCTATTACTTACCTTTGCAATTCAGCCATTACTCATTTAATGAATTATTTCAATATTTATAGCAACAAATTTATTTCAATGTTTGATGAAAACAAATCAGCCTAAATTTTCAATACAAAGTGATACAATGCTGGAACTGTCAAAACTCTCGCCGTCAAAATTACTTGTCTACTACTTTTTTACACTCAAGAAACTTAAGTAACTTTTTTCTGGAGTAATTACTTGAGAGCTGGATAGAGACCTTTAAGAATAAACGTGTGCTCGTGTGCTTAGACGAAATTTGCTTAAATTTAGTAAAAATTTTCTATTTGAGCTTATAATAACTTAGCAAATATTTGCTTTAACTAAGTAGAAATTTTCTTTTGCAGTTTATAATAACTTAGCAAAATTTTGCTCGAATTAAATGAAAATTTTCCTTTTTCCTAAATACATGAGGAGTAATTTCAATTTAGCTACCTTTTTCTAAAATCACACCGTGATTGAGAAAAGTTTTGCTGATTTGCTTTTAAGCACAACATTTGCTTGATTCAAGCAAAATAATTATCTCCGTGTGTGTTCATTTTAATTCCTACAGGGAGCGACAATGTGGCTTTTCGCCTGGTGCACGACCCAGTTGGAACAGAAAATATAAAGGGCACAAAATAAAAATAAAACATGTAAGGAGAATATTTACCAAAAATTTTGTATCTTACAAATGTATTTCTGAAGTAACAACCCAGCAAAAAATTTCAATGCGCATTAATTGTATGCACGTAAAGAGCGCTTCATTCTCCTTGCAAATAGTTCTGTTTATATAGCGCTTTATTTGTAGCACCTATTGAAAAAAAAGTAATAAATTTTAATGTAAAAAAATTTATTTTAAAAAACTGTAAGAATTCATCAAATCTGTGTTTAATTCATCAAATGAAACATCAAATAAAATACTATTTTTATATTATCGCCGTAAATCGAATAGGATGTATGTCAAATTGGGCAAAGTATAGTTTATTATCTGTTTAGGTTGACTGGTCAAAACAACATTTATGTCCCATTTTAGTTTTTAATGTTTGTATGAAAAAAGAGGAGGTAAATTGTTTGAAACAGTACATTATCGTATGAACTTCATACAAATAATAAACTGATTTTCTTTGCCTACAACAGATAACAATAGATAATTTTGACTTACGTGATATAAGAACTAGGTCGACGATATGAACTAATAAAGGAAACGAAGCCCTTGGTTCTCGCTACATTTTTCTTCCAACTACAAGGAGAACTAAGCCCTCTATTCTTGCTACTCTTTTATATTAAATACAAGCAGGAAAAGTCCTCGGCTCTCGCTACGATTTTGTATTTTCTGCAGCTGGAGTGGAGCGCATACATCTGATGACATGACTATGTTAAAAATGTGCGCTATACACAAGGAGAATGAAGCGCTCTACTGTTTTTTGGAGCGCTTCAGATGCGCTAATGGAGCGCTCGCTTTCCTGATGGGAATGCTAAAATAAAATAATTTATTTATATTTTGTACAAAAAAAAATTTTAACAAATTCTGTACTCAACCCATCAATCTGTGTCAGTGGCGACAATATAAATTAATTAAGGTCATAGAAAAATCTCAGCTTTGATGTCGGTTTTTTTATTTTCCGATAAAGACACAGCACATCTTGGCTTTGTATAATATTACATTGGTTCCGGATGAACTAAACCGCGAAATTTTGTCTTTAAGGTTGAAACTAATAAATTGATATATTGATTTCAACAAAGAAAGGTGGAATTACCAACGTTCTTAGTCGGAAAAATATTTTGATATAAAAAAGTATTGATTTCAACCTAAAAAATTTCAGTTAGGTTAAAAATTTAGATCCGAATCTCGAATCATTGAAACTGATAAATTCCACTCCGCACTTTATTTAATACTATTCCATTTTTATAAAAAAAATAACATTATGCAATAAAATTTTGAACCTAAGCTTGGTTTTCACTACGTTATTTTCAGTGGTCAGTTGTTGTGAATCAAATAGAAAATATGAACGTGTTCACAATTTTTTTAACTTTGGCAATCTTGGAAAATTAAAAACAAGTAAATTATTAAATGGAGCTATGCAGAAACTGTTTTAGAGTTTTATTAAGGTGATATTTCAGGTGATAAACTTTTGTGTCGTCATAAAAATGACATAGTAAAAACCAAGCATAAAACATCATGTAACTTAAAACACTAAACATGAATTGAAAACTTGGTCGAAAACAAAGTCATCCTGATTTTAAAGAAGCTATAATTTTTCCACTATCGACAAGTAGAGTAAAGCTATAAGGAAACTTTAAAAAGTCCTGCCTTTGTTCTCATTTTCATATCACGCTCTATCTCTCTCTCTTTTTTGCTGGCTCACTTTAATCGACTTGATGGTGCATGAAGTGTGTTTAAATATTTAATATCCTTCCGCCACACAAAAGGTCCATTTATAAGCATTTTACTGACCTGACAAAGGACAAGCAAAACCGGGAAGTGAAAACAAGCAGAAAACCTAATGGCAGAGCAAAAGTAGCATTATGGTGAATCAACAGCAGCCACCAAGGGCAAGCTACTTTTGCCAATACAAAACCAGCAACAACGACGCGCATAGTAAAAACTTAAAGTGGACTTTCGTCGAGGTTTCTAAGAGCTGTCGCGATTAGGTCCTCTTTTATCATTTTTATTGCCATTATTATCTTCATTATTGTTCTGCTGCAACTGGGTCAGTTGGGTCATTGACTGACTTGAACACCTTCCAGACTTGCCACCATTTTTTAGTTTTTTTTACGCGCTGCTATTAATTGTTGTCCTAAGATTTGCTCCATTCTCTAGACGCAGCTGCTGGTTAGTGCTTCGCAACGACAAGACAATTTTTATGACCATTTTTCGACCTTCAGCATAAGAGCAAGAAAAATGTTGAAAAAAATGGCAAAAAATCTACAACAAAAATATTGCCCAGTTGTTCGTCCGTCGTAGCATTTGAATTTAAGTGCAAAAAACCACGTGGGAAAATGTTGCAGCCACTTTTTTCCGTTCGCTAACTTTTTTTTCTCTGTCCGCCGCCAATGACGCCGTCGTCCATTAAAACTATTTCCGTTTCCCTTGCGGTAAGTCTTAAAAAATGGCGTCTGCCAGAGTTTTGCTTCACGTCTTATTTGCTAGAACAAAAAAAAAAAGCAAATAAAGTAGAAATTCTTAAAATGTTTTTGTTGAGTTTTAAAAAAGTTCTTTAAGAATTTAAAGTTTCTCAGCTTTATGGTTTTTTATGCTTAAGCTCTTTGCTCTAGAGGGAATTTCCGCTGGCTTTGGCTGCCTTTCCTGTTGCCACACTTCCTGTCTTTTCCTCACTCCTTGCCACTGCTTCATTATATTCAATTTAAGCTTGCCTGTCTCGTCACTGTCAAGGTGGCCATATTTAAAAATTGTAATACTTTGCCATTGTCTGTTTCTTTTTCTTCTTCTTCTACTTATTTTTCTTAACTATGCAGCTCTGTCGCTTGTCATAAACTTTAGCAAAATATTTATATATCGTGACACTTTGTTTAACATTAAATCTATAAATTTCAATATGGCGCACAGGCCACGTGTCAGAACTCAATGCATTTCATCTATTTGCATATTTATATAAAGTCAATCTATCTCATTCCTTTACACTTTTTCACTCACACTCACTGTGTTTTGCGCCCCAAAGAGCGAGCATCTTCACAATAATTGATGCCACATCGAAACGTTTTTGACAGCCTCCAGGATAAATGCAACCTAGCGGCTATGGTTCAAACTTTTCTACTTCAGGTCATAAAGATTTGAAAATTTATTTCATTCTAAAAGCTCAACAAAAGAAAAGAGGGAAAAGTTGAAGATGAAATTATTTATTATTGGTCACGTGTCGTGTATTAAGTTGAAGTCCTTGCAGAAGATGGTGCTTGTCTGTCATGGTGGCAAATATTTTTGGAGTTAAGAATAGAAATAAGAAAACTGGATTAATCTTTCTTTTTTAATAAACTTATTTTTAATCAAATTATTGCATTATTTAATGATTTGCTTTATAAAGAATATCAATTTATAATATAAGTCCATCGCCAAACCAGTTTGGACACCTTAGTTTTTATCTATACTAATGCAAAGAAGTCCCGTGGATTTATTGAAAAAGTATGAATGAAAAGGAAACTTCTTCCAAAACAACACTTTAAAAGTATTTTCAACAAAATTAAACAATGAAAAATCGCATTTACTAACCAAATTTTTCACCGACTGCAGCATCAGTTAGTACATGCATTAAAAGTGTAAAAAAACTCGTGTACAAATTTTATAATGTGAATTTTTACTTCACTTCGTTAATTCAATGTATCCAACAATTTTATGGACAAAAGAGAAATCCTTGCTAACATCAAAGCAAGAAAATCGTTTGCAGTGGGCTAAGGATCTTTACAACTGGACTCATCGCCAATGGAACTTGCTAACTTGGAGCGACGATTCAAGGCTTGAGTTATGTCTAGGGGATAGTCGAAAACGAGTTCTATGAACTTCATCTGAAGCTTCTAACAAATACTTTCTTAACCCTGGATAACCAATCTTAGTCGTTTCGACTAACACTGCTCACTTTTTTGCTTACAACTTTTTTTTTCTCTCATCTGATCATGTTCTCTATCCATGTTGCAGTAACCACAATAGTTGTTGAGCTGCCCTCGTTGTGTTCGGATGTATTTGGCTTTCTATTTGGATGGTGTGAATCTTTTTATAAATGTAGTGTACGTCGAAGCGACTAACATTGGCCTTAACGTAACTTTTTATACCCCCACGCGAGTTACATTCCCATTGTAACTTAATTCTCCACATCCGCTTAAATATATTTAAAACCTACAATTCGGCACATATTTTCATGCACCGAACTTAGAATATATTCCCACAGTCACATTTGCCAATTCAGCATATTTGCAGACACCGAACAACAGTCACAACACAGAACTCGAACATACACACATATATACATACATACATACAAACACACTATCGGGGTAAATTAGCTTCTAAGATATTTTGCAAGTTAGTCTTAAGATTCAAGTTATTAAATAAAGACATTGAAATATAAATGCTCTTGTGTTTTTATACAACACCGTAATTCGAGTACTGCGTAAGGGGTATATTTACTTTGTCACTCCGTTCGCAACGCTAATAAGGAGACGTGGTAGGTATAGAAAAGTATATATATTTTTGATCATCATTACCTTCTGAGCAGGGATGAAAAATGAAAATTTAAAAATTTACCTAATTTCCCAAAAATATGTACCTTTTTGGGCACGAATGTACCTAAAATTATGCACCACTGATTTTTAGATTTTATAGAAATTTTTTGTTAAAAACTTAAATTCAATATATCAGTATACATAACAATAACAAAAAATTATCGCTATGCGCTACTTATAGTATTATTCATTCATTTCCTTGAGATCACTGCATTATTTTAGTCTTAAAACAAAGCTATAAAACGATATAATTGCAGTTACAATTTTTAGTGCATGCATTTTTTAAAAATATTTAACCAATTAATTGGTCTTCATTTAGGTCATTGTTTGGAAGAGCATATTTGCTTAAGTTTTTAGCATCAAAACTGTAGCAGCTGCTTTCGTTGCATCTAATTAAATCTTTCGTGTGAATTAAAGCTGCACAAGTTCTCAATAGTAATTTATTTCTGCATTTTGATTTAATAGTATTTTGAATCAAACAAATTCGCTCAACACAAGCGGAAGAATGTGGCAGCGAAAGCAAACCCTGAGCAATTCTAAATATATTTGAGAACATTAACTCATTCATTTCGTTTTTAATTTGACTTACTGCAACCCAAAACTCTGAAATAGACAAATAATTTAGTTTAATAATTTCCGAATAATCAGCTAATGATCTATACTCCGTATTTATTACTTCTGCTTTTTTTAACTCATCTTCCGGAAATAATTTTAAAAGTATTGGTAAAATACTGATAGTTTTTCCAGAAACCACTTCTTAAGGTGCAAAAGCCGGAAGCGCTATTGTAATTTCATTTTCGAAATCTATCCTTTTTCTCAAATCTTCGCAAAACTTTATATAAAATTTAAAACATTGCCTTTGAATTCTAAAATTTCTGACTCTTTCAGGTTTTGCTCTGTATAGAGTATTTTAGCTTCTTTACCACAAAATATATTTGAAACAGGAATGTGGTCGCGTAAGTTTAAAAAATATATAGAACAAGCGTCAATATTTTCTTTTAAAATAAAATTACGACATATTTGTCTATAAAGGCACGATAAGCGAGGAATTAAAACGTGAATGCGAGCTTCTTCCGCTTGCATAAAATAAAAAATAAAAATAAAGTTTTATGTTCGGATTAGAAAGACTTCTGGCAATAAATTTGTTATTTTCATTACCGAACCCAGACTCGAAGTTGCAAAACACAAAGAAGTACTGCAATGTTGTCCACTGCTCTAAAACTCGATTAACCACCATCTAAAATCGCATACATTAACAAAGTTAAACCTCATTTAGGGTATTCACAAGGTGTGCTATCATGTCATATTGTCCTAAAGTTTTACAACTAAAATTTACAAGATAAATAAATGCAATTAAAAAACCGCTGTTTGATTACGACACTTCAATAAATATAGCTTTCACAGTTGTAATATATTAGTACTTTTTTTGTATGGAAGGCAACAATAAAATGTTTAAGCTAGAGTAAAATCTTAGGACAATATGACGTTATGACATGATAGCACACCTTGTGAATACCCTAACTATGTGTATAAAAATAAATAAAATAAACCTGCCGTGAAAGCCATCGCGTGGAGCTATAATGGAAGACTACATGAAGCTCGCTCCAAAATCTTGTTGAAACATTAAAAAATCTGCTTTCCGGCTTGCACTGTGGCAAAAATGATGATTAATGTCCCGAATCAGCTTTTCAATTTCGTTAAGAAGGTCTAATGCAGCTGCCTGCGATGACAAGTTTAAATGATGACAAACTTCGCCGTTGACAAATATTTTTTAATAACAATAAATAACTTTTTTGGCTACTTAGTGGAAAATTCGTTCAACCAAAGGCGGAATGTACCTAAAATGAAGCGATTGTACCTAATGTACCTTTAAGGTCAAAAACGTCGGAAAAAGGTACAAATGTACCTACAATTTCATCCCTGCTTCTGAGTCGATTTAGCTATGTCCGACTGTATGTATGTCTGTCTGTTGACACCATTAGAGCCACAATTTGTAAGCCACAATTGATAATAAATAGAAGAGCCTTTTAAGTTTTTCATATTTATTTTTCAATAATCTTATGTGATATATCTCGAACTGATGAAATAAGTACAATAGCTTATGAAAATATGTAAAAAAGAAAAAAAAAAACAATTGAATGTTTTTTGATTTCGAGTAAAATATATATAGTTTTTCCATTTTCAACAGCTTTTAATGCATTTTATGTACCAACAGCTCCTCTATAACGAGTTTTGGAGCGTGTTAGTCGAATCGACTAACATTGGTTATAACTTATTAGAAATATGATAGGTTATCCAGGGCTCTCATCACGTAACTTTTAAAACGACTATCGCTTGAACTATCCGACGATATCGTTTTTAGTTTGCTTCATATAAGTCCATCGCTATCGTCTCGTCTATCGTTGAGTTTTCTACTGTTTGACAAAACATATATGCAGTGCCAAAAGTGAGATTAGCTTTTATGTTTAATTTGTTTTTGGATTTGTTTGCTTCAAAAGTGAAAATTTGAGGAAAACTGTAAGCATATTTAATTAGTTATTTTGATGATAATGTTTTGAAAATACATTGTTCGGCAGCGACACCTAAGTAAATGGAAATATTGCAACACTTTATTGATGAACTCCCGCAGCTGGCCAACAATTACGTCGAAAACACAGTGCAGGAACGACATTCCATTAATTTGTTATAAAGCACTTTAACAAATAAGCGCCCAAAATGTTTCAAAATTATTTTTATTATTATTTCCAACCAGAAAAATAGCCAAACTATACCAAATTAGCTATCGCGCCAAGCAATTGTTTCGACGATACCATTTGACAGTTGTTTGCCATACATGAACCAAGCAAAACGATATCGTTTAGACGATACAAAAAATTACAGGTTACGTGATGTTAAAGTATCGTTGAAACGATATCATCAAACGATTCTCGTCATACGTGATGAGAGCCCAGGGTTAAAGTACAATGTCAAGTTGCCCGCTTATATAGTGGTGAGTGTATGTTGGCCAGAGGAGTTGGTAATTTTGACATGGTCGATGGTATCATCAACGCTTCAAAATATCAAGACATACTAAACACTCCGCTTTTACTCTGCATTCCTAACTTTTAAACCGCAGAAGGTCAATATTTATTTCCACAGTAAGGTGCCTCAAACATACCGCAAACACCAAAAAATTGGTTGGAGAATAACAATATTCCCATTATTCCTAACTTTCGAAAAGGTCGGACCTATCTTTAAAAGAGTCATTGTGGAAGAGAATGAAGAGAAAGTTGAGGTGCAACCCTCGTTCGACTTTTGTAGCTTTTATGACTAAATGAAATGGTATTTGGCAATCAATTACTCTAGACTATTGCTAAGAACATGTGGATTAGGATTATATAGTACTAGCGGACCTGGCGCGCTTTGCTATTTATAGAAAAAAAAAAATCAGTATTGAAAAAAATTAATATACTTTTTTCAAAGGAAAGTGTGCAATTATTGATTTGATTATTCTAGCGCTTTCGGATATACAACATTTTTCGTCTTTCCATCTGCCGCATGAACAAACCGTACAGACGTTTTGATAACTCGTGAGTATGCAGCATAAAGCTGGCTGTATGTAAAGCATGGAGTTTTCAGATTTATGCCACATACTTCTAACTATTGACCTTGCGCCTTATTAATGGTGATTGCAAAAGCTCGACGTTCTAAAAATTGCAGCCTAAATTATTGATTAGAATACGTGGAATTAGAGCATCTTAGCCTTTGAATTTGCCTTTTAAGATCCAGGACAACCCAGGAACCATTGCATAATTTCGATTGATTTATGTAGCAAAGCATAATAATTGGTGCTTTAACTGTGCAGCGCTTTGCCGCCACGCCCCCTTGCCCAACGTCATACAATGTTATCAGTGAAACTGCATGTGTAAATTGAGTAAGAATACTGAATTCCGAGACTGTGGGGCCAATAACTCTAAAGCTATTCAATATCGCAAATTTGGGTTGTATGGGAGGTGCAACGCCGCTTTGTCCAACGTTCATAAAATGTTATCAGTCATCGCTTTTACCTTGGAATAGAAGGATCGGGGCAAGTACGGGATGCTTTACCAGAGCCAGCAGTGGACGAAGAAACGGATATGGAGTCGTCAAGTAGAGCAACTACATCCGAGTAGAAACGGAAGAAATCACAAATTATGGAGCAGCACAAATCATCAAGGACTCACTTTAAAACCTTGATTATCAGTCTTCAGGACAAGCGCCCTGATGACAGTAATGGCAGTAGACACGGTTACTCCCTCATTAAACAAGCAGCAATTTTGTGATTTAAAATAATTTCTCCAAAATCATACTAATTTCTTACTTGCACTAAGATAATTAGATCGTTATTATTCTAATTATTTAACCGAAAAAGAAAGAATTTAATAAAATTCTCATTTCAGCTTAAGCGTTTTTTTTTAATCTCAAAATTCGCGTTTTTCTGGTATTACACAAATTTTTCCCCCGGTATAATTAACAGGTCAAATGGTCAACTTCTTAAATTATTGATGGAAGACATTGCCAATGCTTTGAAAAACAAATTGCAAAAGGAATTTTGCAATTATGTTTATTACCATAGTTTTTACAGAGTCGTATGCACAAAATTTTCACAACCGTTAAATATGTTTATGCCAAAAACGCCAATGTGCACATGTTTTCACTAAAAGTGTTTTTGTCACTGCTACATATAAGATAGATCAGTGGGTTTTTTTTTTCATGACTAAGAACATAATTAGCTGTGCATGTATGGGAAAAATTTAGAATATACATTTTTTTTAATTTTTTACAATTATTTTAACACAATTTTATAGAAATAAACGGGAAATGGTTGCACTAAAAGTATTTTTTATGATTTTGTTCAGCAACGGGAATCAAATTATAATTGTTTTTTATGAAGACATGCACCATCCTGTTCCAAAAAGAAATTTTAGGAAAAGTTTATTTATCGATTTTTCTGAGCCATTTCAATCTTTAAACTCGATATCCCAAAAACATAAAAATGCATATTGACGTTTTTGGCATGAAAAAATATTCATGAAATGACATAGGTGGTTTGAGCATCGAATTTTATATCTTTTCTAAACCGAATTGGATTTTCTTGTTTTGAGGGAAAATTCTTCGCATTAAAATGCATCAGATGCAATTGAAAACTCAAAACCAATTTATTTTCACATTGGCGTTTTTGGCATGAAGGGGACGATATATAGATATCAAAAAACAAAAGTACCCTCGCATCGAACTGGCTCTGGGGGGGGGAGGGAAGAGGATTAATATATATGGTTACATACACTAACGATACAAAATTTTGAAAGAATAGGACTTCATCTTCCTGCTCCGGCTTTTAGCCAAAAACAGTACATTTTCTTAAACGATTTTTTAAAAAACTTCTAATGAATGGAATTGATACATATTGGAGCGATGATTATCAATATAAATTTTCATCACGAAATGATCCCATTCTCCAGCTGCCGAAGGTCCTTTAAAATAATAGACTTCTAAAAATTAGTAGTAAAAATGATCAGAATGAATAAATATAAGGTAAAAACTCTTCTATACAAAATTTAGTTTCGATATGACAAGGTCTTCCTATGCCAAAATGGCCTTAATTATCACTGTTTTAAGAAGAATTTATTTTTTTGTAAATATTGTAGTTGATTTCAGTAGATTTATAAACGCTGATTCCGAGAAATTTATATCTTTGTTCGATCTTAAATGTAGTAAGATGTATTTGAATAAAAAATATGCGTTTTTAGGCACATTTGAGTAATTATTAAAAAAGAATGGATCATGGTAAAATCTTTCAATTAGGTTTTAATGATATAAGAAGCCATTATCTATAACTTCACAAAGTATGTTCGTGTGTTATTACCAAAGATTTTAAAACAATGATTGAGAGTTCAGCTTTTATAGAAAACGATACAAAATGCTGATTAAAAATTTTCAGTTTGTATGAACACAAAAAATAGTATGTTATTAATTCATTGCTATAACAATAGTAACGATGGTTGGGGTAAAAAGTCGCGGGGACTAAATGGATCTTTGTCAGAAAATGTGTAAATGTTGGACCATTAAATACAAATTCGAAATGTCTAATCATATTATTCTAGTTTATTTAATAGCATTATACAAAATAACATTATTCCTTTTAGTCTTTATAAACAAAAGTAGATTTTTATATGATTTCAATTCAATTCTATATAAATTGGATCGAAAAAAAAAATATAAATATCTTTCAAAATATTTTAATCTATCCAGCCCAATACACTAAGGGGAAAAGTATTAGATTTATGCAAAAACATATTTAGTTAATAAAATAAAGGTGGTTGCTTTTGAATTAATAACGCATTTGCATAAAACAAATACGCAAGCCTTTCAAATTAATTTAAATACGTTTTTTATTTAAATTGTGCACGCGTTTTAAAATAAATTTAATAAAAAAATATTAAAATTGTGCACGAATTGTGTAATTTATGCTTTCAGAGAGCTAATTGCTTAATGTTCTAAACAGTACGTTAATGCTACACTATCTTTTCGTAAAAATATCGAAAAAACCTGTAAAAATAAAATAATTATTTTGAAAGTTATACTTTGCTTGTAATTTCTTATAAACTTCGTTTGAAAGTGAAAGACGAGATAAAAAAAAACAAACTCAACTTAAATTCAAATACGAAAAAACAACGTGTTGTGGAAAAAGTATTATATTTATCCAAGTATGTACAGTTGCGGTCAAAATAATAGCAGCGCCCTTATATTCATACATGTTTGGATAAATAATACTAGTCTACGAATTTTGGATCCGGTAAGTCCATTTTCATTCCTATATGTACTTTGAATACTCGTTCCAACTCCGTACTCAGTTTCCTCCTATATTGTAAAATTTTCGAGATACAGGGTGTTTCACGTTTTTGGCAAGTGTTTAGTATTATTGATCTCGAACCTAAACTGCTCACCATAAAATAAAAAGTATAGTTTTGTACTTTTGAAAAATTATCAGCTTTTCCATCAATGTATCAACCACTATCGTGTCATGTGCTGTAGCGAAGCTAAAATTCTGAGATTATCCAACGAAATCTCAACAAATTTTGTATCTTTTGTTTTAGCGGAACTGTAACAGTCCAAATTTAAAATGTCTTTTCTTCATGTAAAAATACACTTAATCAACAGTATTTTTTTAAAGTCTAACTTTGGACAGTAACAGCTCCGCTAAAACAAAAGATAAAAAATTTGTCGATATTTTGTTGGATAATCTCAAAATTTT
Source organism: Dichetophora obliterata (assembly GCA_963920525.1). Lineage (NCBI taxonomy): Eukaryota > Metazoa > Arthropoda > Insecta > Diptera > Sciomyzidae > Dichetophora > Dichetophora obliterata. The sequence continues at coordinate 212,390,826 of OY986437.1, read as the reverse complement.
TTCTCCGCTACAGCACATGACACGAAAGCGATTGATATACTTATGAAAAATCTGATATTTTTTTCTAAAATACAAAATATTATTTTTTATTTTATGGCGAGCAGTTTAGATTCTAGATCAATAATACTAAACAAGTACCAAAACCGTAAAACACCCTGTATTTTGAAAGTTTTACAATATAGGAGGAAACTGAGTACGGAGTTAGAACGAGTGTTGAAAGTACATATAGGAATGAAAATGGACTTACCGGATCCGAAATTTGTAGACTAGTATTATTTATCCAAACATGTCTGAATATAAGGGTACTGCTATTATTTTGACCGCAGCTGTATTTAATTTGAATTTATGCACAGACGTGAATAAGTTAAATATTTTTTATTTTTCTCAGTGTACTGGTCTCCCTCAGCTCGGTAAGCCTTTTAAGATATTTTTCAGCCTATAAAAATTAAAGAACTTGTCAAATGACCTTAGTTAAGATTTGAAGATTTTAAAATAGCTTACAAAGTCATATACCAATATTCCAACTTTCATTAAATTATATTGAAACGTGACAGACGGACAAACAAGCAAACATACAACTTTTAATTTTTATTAAAGTAAAGATTAGCATTTTGTATGTGTTTTCATAAAAGCTAGACACGAACAGTTTTCATGTTAAATTTTTTGAAATAACATACGATTATGCTTTCAAATATTGTAAGATAAGAAACTATAATTTATGAACTGTAATCTTTGAAGTCTGTTTTAAAGATTTTACTACAATCCATAAATTTTTAATTATAACTTAAGAATGCCTTAAAGCTCGTATTTCATTCATTCAACAGTATTAATCTTAAGATTTAATAGAGATAGAAAAAATGTATAGCCAAATTCGGAATCAGCGATCATAAATCTATTGAAATTGACTACAATATTGAAAAAAAATTTTCTTGGACACCGTGATGTTTAAGGATATGTTGGAATAGAAGGGATATTTGGATTAGTACCTCAAACCACATCAAAAAACTTTGGAATATAATTATTTTATAATTTATGTCATTTTTGAAGATATCGTAGAGCAGGAATATGTGGTCAAAACAGGACGAAATTTTGTGTAGCCTCCATTTCATGTTTGCACTAAGCGAACCACTTCTTAACATTTTTCATATAATTAGTTATTAAAAAATATCCTGATTTCAAGGACAAACTGGAGCAGGAAGATGCAATCAGATAAAGCAAACATGAAGGCCACTATAAAAAAGATGTATGTATTAACTTTTATGTAAAAAGATACTACCCTAATAGATAATGTCTTATGCTATGTTCACACTGAGAGCTAAATGCTAATTTAGAGCATTCACAATGTATATATTTGTCCCTGTTACTCCTACAACGAGTAAAGGGCCGTTCGTAAATGTGGATTTCGTAAATGAGCATTTATCTCTCAGTGTAAACATAGCATACAATATTTTGCACTGAAAAATGTTTTATGCTCAAGCGAAAGAACGCCGAAGTTGGCAACATATGCATAAAATAGCATAATGCTATGTTTACACTGAGAGCTAAATGCGCATTTACGAAATCCACATTTACGAACGACCCTTTACTCATTGTAAGAGTAACAGGGACAAATATATATAGTAAATGCTCTTAATGTGCATTTAGCTCTCAGTGTAAACATAGCAAAAGCTGCCTAAATATAAGTTTGTTCCAGCTTCTTGCATCATGTAATTTACTCTAAAGTAATGAAATCGTAAAAAAAGGTAAATATTATAAATAAGTACTATTCGTAATAGTGCGATATTTTTCCTAATAACACTTTAAATGGTCGATTCATGTAAATTGACAAGCAAAATTGATAAGCAAACAAAATTGACTTAACAAATCAACTAAAACAATTTAAAAAAACAATTTTTTTTTCTCCATCTGTATTTAAATTGAGTAAGTTGGAGAAAAGCTATGAAGATATGGTTTAATTTGTGATGCTCCTGTCTAGCAAAGAATTTAATTTTGTCATATTTTGTTAACTAATTATTTATTGAACCAACAACAGCCACTTTTCATCACATTTTATAAGGAAACCGACACAATCCCAACACAATCCTTAAATCGTTAAAAAACTTCTTACCCGAATTGAAAAAATTCAAATTAAAATCCAATGGGAAATAAGAAAATTAAGTGCATAAACTAAGTCAAAACTTTGCTGCATTAAAAAAAAAAGGAAAATGAGTTCGAACTCAAAATCATCTAAATTGATTTAACAAAAAATTCGTTCTCAACTTTCTTTTATTTTGCATTGAAAAATGTTTTATGCGTCAAGCGAAAGAACGCCGAAGTTGGCAACATGTGCATAAAAAAGTCAAGAACAACAACATAAAAAACAATCGTCAAACCAAACGCGTTCCTATTGGTTGAGCAAATAGGAAAAAAATTTGCTATAAAGAAGATTCGATGAAAAATAAATGGGGAAAACTGAGTTAAAAATAAAATAAAATAAAAGGAGCGGGAAAAAATGACATTTGAATACAAATAAATGTATCGATGAAATTGAAAAAGAGGATGAAGCTTTGAAGTAACCATGGATAGGTGAGGTTGGGTGGGAGTTCATGGAGCACAATTCGTTGGGGTTTAAGTGATGTAGTAGGAGTATTGGAAAAAATTGTAGGGATTATTTATATGTATTATATTTTGCTGGAATGAGTTAAGGTAGTCAGAGTATTGGGGAAATATTTAAATGGACTGAAAATGTGTATATAAGTAGTTGAATTTTATAGCCAATGCAAAGAAGCCAATAACACTCTAAAAATAGGTTTGAATCCTTCACATATAAAGAAAGCCAAACCGTTTCCTTTTGCGAATACTTTTTATGGGTTTACTAAATCGCGATGCGTACACTGATAAAAATATGTTGTGAAAAAGAAAATGCTTATCACCTTTTAATTTCAGCGTAAAGCCACAAACTATTAATTGGACAGAAAAATGTTGTTATAACAGTATTTCAGTTATTGAAGATTTTCTCATAAAATTTATAATTTGAAATTAATCAATTCACAACGTTAAAATTAATGCCTTAAATTGGTATTTAAGGCATATGCTGTAATCCTCATCAAAGAAAACACGAGATTATAATTAACGTAATCCTTCATCGCATGAACTGTGATTAAGATTGCAGTAATCGTAATTTCGACTTTATCAAAATGACGATGATTGCAATCGTAATCTAAGATCGTTCGATGAACGATTTGCTGCAATCCTATTTTCAAAATTTTGAAATTGGGATTAAAATAATCATAATACTTACCGCAATCAATTACACAGGTAATACTTATCACCTAGCTCTACGTAAGAGTCAATACTAAATGAAATGCTGATTTACGAATTTTTTTCTTTTACCCCTTTGGACATCAGACAAAACTCAAAGTGTATGTATATAAACTTTAAGAAGCTGTACAGGTCTCAAACATGTTTTTTTTCTACAAATGTTTTTGATTTATGTTAGAGGAAGTTTCACGTTTAAAACGACACCAATATTACTATATTTAGTAAAAGGAGTGGAGTGGAGAAGAAAATAATTTCGAAAATTAAAAACGCAGATAAAAAAATAAAAAAATTTAAAAAAATCGAAAATATTCTTTTTTTTTATGGCTTGTGTAATTTTTAGTGCAATATTTTTATACAAAATAGACCAATTTTCACAAAAACCAACTCAATAAAATACGTCATATCTTTTTTGTTTATAGAAAGGGTCAGATAAAATTTTGGAAACTTAAAACAAAAGATATTATAAAAAAATTTTAAAATCGAAGATACTGTTTTTCTGTTTTTACTTCACTTAATTTGGTAATTTTTGAGTTGTAAAGCCTCTTTAAATGGCCAAAGTAGTTTCTTTTGCAAAATAATATTATGACAAAACTAAAAAACTTGTGACAAAACTTGTATATATCTGAAAATGATATTGTAGAGGGAATTTCGAACCTTAAAACTGCAGTCAGATCCGACTCGGATGGATTATCGGGTATATTGTTAAAAAATTGTTGTAAGCTCCTAGCAAAACCTCTTCAAATTATCTTCAATAAATCTCTATCTTCAGGAGTATTTATTTCTGATTGGAAATTGTCATTCCTTTCCCCAATTTATAAATCTGGAAACAAAAAGAACGTCGAAAATTATAGACCAATATCCAAGCAAACGGCAGTTTCTAAACTTTTTGAATTTGTAGTGAAGAGTAAAATATTTTTTGCTGTTAAGTGTGTAATTTCGCCTTCACAACATGGTTTTGTATCTGGACGTTCAACTGTAATGAACCTTACTTTATTTTCGGAATACTGCATTTCTGCTTTTAAAATAGGATGTCAAGTAGACTCAATCTACACTGACATTTCTAAAGCATTTGACAAAGTCTCACATGATATCTTTATAAAAAAATTAGCAAATCTTGGTTGTCATTCTAATTTATTGCAATGGTTTAGGTCTTACCTGTGTAATAGAACATGCCATGTATGTATTGAAAATGAAATTTCCAGACCGTTTATAGCTACCTCAGGGGATCCTCAGGGAAGCATATTGTGTCCGTTACTTTTTATTCTGTTTGTTAACGATATAACTTCAAAAGTAAAAAACTCTCAGTGTCTGTTATACGCTGATGCCTCATTACTACAAGCAGATCTAAACTCCATAAATGCTTGGTGTTTTAGGGACCATTTGTATCTTTATTATGAAAAATGTATGCATTCTACTTATGCTAAATCTGCGTTTCCTTTAAAAACATCATACTATTTAGATAGCAATCCATTGAAATGTGTTAAAGAAATTAAAAACCTTGGTGTAATATTTGGATTCAGATTCTCTTTTATCAGTCACCTCAATTAAATTATTCCTAAAACATATTCGTTTCTTGCTGTAGTTCGTAGAAATGGTTCAAATTTTAATGGTTCTCTTACTTTGAAAGTTCTATATACTACTATTGTTCGTTCGAAATTAGAAAATGCTTCATTTATATGGAATCCTTTTTAGGCTTCACACACTCTCCGCCTAGAACGAATACAAAAAGCTTTTACGCGCTTTGTTTTTAGAACAAATATTCCGGAAATTTCAATTCCTTCGTATAGTGATCGTTGCAGTTTAATTAATTTAAAAACTCTACTGAGTAGAAGAATAATTTTGTCTCTTCTTTTCTTGTATGATATTGTTGTTGGTACGGTTGACTGCCCTAAATTACTGGCATTAATTAATTTTAATGTTCATTCCAGGTCCTTAAGACATTTTGATGTATTTTATCTAGGAACGTGCAGAACAAACTATGCTATTAACTCACCAATGATTAGGGCTATGCTAGAGTTCAATAATTTTATGCTACATTGTAACTTTGATTTTGCAAATTTAAAGAATTCTCTCAGATATTTGCTAAATAATGTTTATTAAGATTGTAGTAAATATTTTAAGATTAAATATAATTATATCTCAAATCGTAGTCTGTAAGAACTAATGTTCATTGACTGAAATAATAATAATAAAAAAAAATAAAAACTTGTATAGCTATCAAAAAATTAAAAAAGTGCTTCTTTCCAAATCTAAAACTACTTAACTTTCTGTCATTTGATAGAAAATTATTAAATATCTCGCATTTCTTTATTAATAAAGAAACAAGGGCGGTTTAATAATTCCGTGAAAAATGAAACAAGCAATGATTTTCACGGCAAAAAACGTTATGTTTCTTAATACAATCTCCGTTAAGCTGATCGTTAAATTAAACAAGGAATGAATTTATGGCATGGTTTTGTTTCTCAAAATAGTCTCCTTTTAGCTCGATACACTTCGTCCAACATTCCTCCAATTTTTTTTTATCCCATCCGAAAAATACGTTTTCGGAAGGTACTCATAATAGTCCTCTGTTTCGGCGATGAGCTCCTCTCTGGTGGCGAATCTCTTTCCGCCGAGCCATTTCTTCAGGTTTAAAAACAGAAAATAGTCGGAGGAGCCCAAATCTAGAGAATATGAGTATAGTATGAATATAGATGAGGAAGCAATTCCTCATCAATACACATGTGTCAATGGCATGTGTGAACACGTGCTTTGTCTTAATGCAAGAGCACTTTTTTTCGCCAAATAGGGACGTTTCTCTTTTAAAGCGTCGTTGAAACGGTGCAATTCGGCTGCATAGTATTCGCCATTGATCGTTCTTTTCGGTGGAAGGTAATCGATGTAAATTATACCACTTTCATCCCAAAATACTGTCGCCATAACCTTTCCGGACGATAGCACCGTCCTAACCTTCTTCCGAGCACATTCGGTCGGTGAAGTCCACTGTTTCGACTGTTCCTTTGTCTCTGGTGAGTAGTGATGAATCCATGTTTCGTCCACGGTTACTAATCGACGAAAAAAATCCTTCTTATCTTTGTTCAACATAACCAAACACGCCTTTGAATCAGTAACAAGATCGAGTTTATGGTCGAAAATGAGCAAACGCGACACCCATCTTACGGATATTTTTTCATATCAAAAAGATTTCGCAAAATGTTCCACACTCATTCTTTTGAGATGCTTACGAACTCAACAATTTCGCGAACTTAAACTCTGCGGTTGGCCAACACGATATCGTGGATTAAGTGACTATTTTGCGGTAACCTCATTTGGGCGTCCAGAACGTTCGGCGTCACTTGTACTTGTGCGACCGCATCGAAGTTCATTAAACCACTTATGAATCATTCCAACCGATGGTACAGAGCCCCCATATTATCTATCAATCCTTTTCTTGGTTTGGCTGATGGTTTTTTGCGCAAAAAGTAATGCTTGATGGGCACACGAAATTCACTTTTTGCCATTTTCGCCAAAATTCATAAGATCATCTGTTGTCAACGGCTGCCACACGCAAATTAAACGTAGCAGCGAGCTGAAATTTTGACAGTAGTCTATTCATAGATGGTTGTTGACAGGATCAGTGTTGCATTAACCCTCATGAGTATACGAAAAATGTCACCCTTTCGTGTATACGAAGGTACCCGGGTACCTTTATACGATCTGTATGAGAGAAACTATATGTGAATGAAAAAATCATGTGTATACGAAAAATTTCCTTTTTCGTGTATACGAAGTTACCCGGGTACCTTTACACTGTATATATGAAAGAAACTAGATGTGAATAAAAAAATCCAAAGTAACTTTGTAATCCTTCATCCTGATTGCATCAGTACATGATTTTCTAACCGTAAAAATCGACAAAGACCATACAAGTTCGAATTCGCATGTATTTTACTCGGAGGTACCCGGGTACCTTCGTATAAGACGAAGGGGTAGTACTTACAAATCTTTCATAAAAACTTGCCAAAACATTTTTTTTGCAATATTTAAACTTTATTGAATAAAAAAATAAATTTTAGGAAGGTACTAAAGATTTTAGTATAAAGTTCCTTGGACGAAAGTTACCTTTTTTGCTTTAAAATTGCAAAAGGTACCCGGGTACCTTCGTATACACAGGAGGGTTAAAAGTTGCTACGCGGAAAATAAAAAAATTCACTTCTCAAATTGCCCTCGTATCAACAAAAATTTTTCTGATTTGTGAATCATTTCGTAAGTTCGACCTGTATTGATTTTATATTTTGCCCCTTTTCAACGCAGTGTGGATCTGCAAGACTGTTTACAGAAGGTGTTTACTAAAACCTATTTTCTTTAAATAAATTTTATTTATCATATAAAATTTTTAGGAAATTATCGAAATATATGTTTAATTATTTAAAAAAATGTAATATATTTTTCGGTTAAAGTGATAACAAATTTTTTTGAACAATCCACTATAAATATTTTAAATGTTTTTCTTTTTAAATATACAAAAGAAATAAAACAATTTAAATGTTATAACTATGTTATAGAAATGTTATGTCCTTTCAACAAAATATTAGTAGCCCTCTTGAAAGTGACTGCTTCCAAGCTCTACTTAATATCACGAAACAATTTTAATTTGTACCTACCCATAAAATGCATAAGAGTATTTATAGCTTGAAACATATTATTTACCTCTTATTTGGTTGTGAAATGTCTCAACCACTGAAATACAATTTCAAATACACAGTAAAGATCACCCTCCTTGGATTCTCCGCCAATTATAGCTTAATCAAAAACTGACCCACTAATAAAAATATAAATAACCACGAGCTATCTAAAGGTCATTCCCAATGTACTTGATAACTAATGGTGCTACTCAATGCTAAGGTCATTCAGGGAGCTTGAGCTGTAAGGGTGGAAAACAAGAGCGGCAATAAAAGGGGGAAGTGCACACCTTTGTTGAGTGAATGCGGGGCACGCGACTGTGTAAACAAAGGCTAAACCAACAAAACCAAGACGAAACAACGACGTCAACGGGGACGACGACAATGGCATCGACCAAGGGTCAGTGGTTGTTCGAATCAATATCAAAGTACTTAAAGCTAAGAAAACAAAAAATTAAAATATATTCAGTCATAAATTAAGGGTTGCTAGCAAAAGTTGAGGCAGGTTAGGCTACACTAAATTATGATTCCCTCTACTTGATTGCAGCAAAAATGATTTAAAGCTGCTTAAAGTAAGAGAAAAAGTAAAGACGCCCTGGTCAATAAAACAAAAATCCCATTCGCTTTAAAAAAATGGAAAATATTTTTGCATAAGAATGAAAAAAAAAACAGAAGGCCAAAATAAATTCAAAACGAGGTACAAAACAAATAACGTACCCAGAAAATAAAAAACCAAAATACATAAAAGGCAACAGGAAACGATTCGTTGAGCTCAAATCCTAAAGAAAATGCTTGCTCAACAAAGCACAACAGTAAAAATATTAATACATATATAAATGAGAGCAAAAGAAAGAGGAAACGTAGCAATAAAAATTCCAACGAATCTGCAAGAATTTTTATTACATTATGTCCTTCGGTCCAAAAACCAAATAAAGGAAGAACTAATAATATGCACGCAGGATATTATTAGCATTGTAAGAAGGATGCGCAGGCACAGAGGTTGGAGTAGCGCTCTTCAAAGTGCGGACCAAGAAACATTCAACCGTTCAACTTGTTGCACACCGTTTGAGGCCACTTGGCGCTGTCATTGTTGTTGCTCTCGTTGTTGTTGTTGTTGTTGTCGTTCTTGCTGCCGCTGTCAGCGCGCTCTGATAGCACTTGGTGTGTGTGGGCAGCAATCTCTTGGCATGATGAATTCACGCACTTTGCCAACGTTTATCCTTGCAATTTGTTACATTTTACTGCGTAGCGATTGCGTTATATGTATTTTTATTGCTGGCTAAGATCAAAGTGTTCCGACAAATGACAGGCTGTTGCTCACTTTACCAAAGCGTTCCTTTAACGAAAGAATTTCAATTTTAAAAGAAACTGTTGCATTTGGTGTGGCCCAAAATAATTGCATTTTCGATTTTAGTAAAATGAAAACTTGTTAAAAAAGAACTTGAATAATCTATGAATTTATTTCATTAAAGATGTTAGAATTAAATACTTTGGCTCTATCAGAGTCTAAAACCAAAAATAATTAACCCTAATCGTGCCGAGTGCCACACTTTGTTATCGTACCACTGTTATTTTTCTTTATAGATGATGTCTTATTCAAAAAATTAAGGAATTAGCAAAATTCGTTTTGCACTTTTTATATGCTATAATATTACAATGTTACACATTCTACCAAGTGGGATTGAGAGTCGAATATAAAAAAACAAAAAACAGCAAAATAATTTTATTTTATGAAAAACGCATGGCTTATTCCTTTCAAACTGGAATGCATCGATTAAGCGAGAAGCTTTCAGTCTAAGTAAGTTTATTTCCTGAACACGAATGCTAAATAAATTTATTTGCATCGATTGCGCTTTTTCACGAAACTCTAGTCACATTTAATTTTGTTAAAAAATATGCCGCGGAGTTAGTCGTTTCTTTTCTTAAATACTAATAGCGCATCTTTGGTAAAGTGGATACATTTAAAATAAAAAATAATGTTTTTTATTGCTAATTTTAGGTTACTTAAAAGTCCTTGAAGGATATAAAAATATCAAAATTTAGTCATTGAATATCTTTTCATATTATATAAAGTCATTAACAAAAAAAACTAAAAAAAATTTCTCCGTAGTCAAACGTCAGGTCTGAAAGGGATATATCAGGATTGGACTAACTTTTTCTTAAATATTTAGTTGAATTTCGGGTTTTTCCATATATGATGAAGCCAACCAAATGTTCTTCCAGCCACTTTAACCCATTAGTGTGTGGCGGCCTTTAAAAAGGCCGGTAAGAAAAACTTTAATTATTCAAACTCAGTTAGCATCCCTGCAAAATAGTTAAGATTTTTGCACAAATATGGCGTTATATTAAAATAATAAATCAGCTTTTTGATCAAAGTTCACTCAAGTCAGATTTTATCAAGCATCAAAGTGATTTCTTTTCTTTTAAGAAAAAAGTGCAAATATGACTCGAAGGTGTATGCTAAAACTTTATAAAAATGGTGATTGGTATTGTGTGAAAAAGCTTTGTTTCATTATTTGCCATGTGTCAACCTTTATCCCATATACTTTTTATTCCGTTGACACCTAAATTTGTGTAATTTTTTTCCAAAAATGTTTTCGACCTTAATAAAGGCCACCGCTTATAGAATACTATTCACATATTCATTTTGTAGAAATAAATTAAAACTTCATGAGATTTTGAATATTCTTAAGGAATGTGATGAAGAAAAAGTTGGAGCTACTATCATTGTCACAAATATTTGCATTTTGCCTCCAAGTGAGGTACCATTGGCCGAATCAGACTGCGATTCCGCACCAAGTATATCTCCTCTCAACCATGTCGGGCGTCATTTGATGAATACTGAAGCAGAGTTACATCATATTACTACAAACGAAGATGATTCTGATTCAGACTCTGATTCTGACCTAATTTTGGAACGATCATCAAAAAGAAAGCGGCTGTCTGGTAACCAACTAAAATCGGTAGTTCTACTATATGAATAATATTTTTTTCTATAAATGCAACTTTTGTCAGCGATGTTGCTAGATATGATGCGTATAAACATTGTGTTAACTTCATTCGCAATCAACGTCGTTGTGGTCAGTGTGGCTAAAAATCAAAATTCTTTTGTGCAAAGTGCCAACGGCCTCTTCATTCAAAAGACTGCTTTATGGCTAACCATAATGTAACAATATCGCAAAACGAATAAAAAAACAATTTATTTTTCTTTAATATATATAATACTTAATGTTACCAACTATACTTACTTTGTAAGTATCATACTTATTTTCAGCTTCATATACTTACTAAAATTCCATACTTATAAGTATACTTACTTTTAAGATTTATACTTAATTATGCTTACTTTTCAGCTCTGGTTGAACGTTTTTGCAAAAGCGGAAAAAGTTTGAAAATTGTTATCAACAGCGATAAAAATACAGACTGTTTTATTATTTCTAAAATAATATTGAATACAGCTGTGTCGAATTTTACATTTTTTTAAAGACAAGACCTGAAAGACTAAGAGTGTAGTCTAGTTCGTCAGCTAAAAAATAGGCTATTTTTGGGAATTTTTCATGAGGTTGCTATGAATGATATGTTTATATAAGTTGTTAGGAATGATAAATGAAGTCTTGAATTACAAAAATAAAAAAATTTTATTAATGTTTTTTAATAATTTGGAGGCAGGTCGGCTCCCACACGATATCTTGGCATCTGTTTATCTGAAACAAAAAACCGAGATGTTTTACATTCAATATGACAAGGACTATAAAATAGACTATTAATAATAATTTTTAGCAATTGTTTTTAACTTTAAGTAACAAAAAAAATGAAAAATGATTTGTTTCGCTGTTTTGTGTAAAAAAATATAGAAAACGTCAATCTTTTAACACGATTATAGTCTATTTGAAAGTAGTTTTGTGTTAAATATGTGGTTAAAAATTCAGAAGGATCAGCCCACGGGTTCCGGAGAAATAGTGTGGGGCGTCCGTGAAAACGTATCTTAAAGTTTTTTAAATGCGTTCTAATATGAGTTCAGGTAGAGTAAGCTTTGGGTTGAAAAAAATTACTTATACTGCTCGGATCTTCATAAAAATTTAAGACAATATTCTTAGATACATATACATTCGAAAAATGTAAAAAAAAATAAACAACTTTCGAAAGTGACCAATTAGACTTAACCCTTAAATAAAATTTACAGCAAAGACAAATACGATTTCAAGCAAAAAGAAAAAAAAAACAAATTAATGTAGCGCTTCAATTCAGTGACAGTGAGAGCGTATAATGATAACTTTTCTTTGGTATCTGTATACATTTGAGTGTGATTTTTTTTATTTTTTTTTTATTTAACTACTTTGAAAGTGCGTATAACTTTTTACTTTTGTTTTTGCTTTTGTTTGTTTTTAAACTATTTTATGTATTAGAAATATATATGAATTTCAAATATATAAAATTAATATTTTGTTTTTTTTTTATCTGAAGACTTTTTGGTTTTAGATAGATTGCATATACAAAACTTTTTAAGGAGAACTAATAGAGGGTGTGACAATATTTAAAGAATATTGTGGGTTCTATTGATTTTAACATAAATTAGTAAAATATATCAAAAAATTATTCAATTTATTTTTCTAAGGTAAAATACTTACTTACACTTATTTAAAAAAATTATACTTACTTATGCTTACTTTTCAGTGTTTTAAGATGCAAATATACTTATTTTTTTAATAACATGAGTTGGTAGCATTAATAATACTGATCTCCAATTCGAAAAACTTCATATTAAAACATTTTTTAAAAATTTAGAAAAGTGTGTTTTCCTTTAGATGAATGGTATTCTATGGTATGGTATTCTATGCACAGCGTCCTTTAAAAAGGACGGTCTGGAAAAGTAGGCAAACTAATTTTCCGATCTATGGGAGTAGTTTCATTTTCTTATCTAGCTAAAAATAACACGGTTTAGAAAATTTCAACTTCCTGCCTTTTACGGCTGATTTCTTCACCGAGTATCAAATCAAGCTAGTCCGAGTTCTGCTTTGAACTCAGTTTCAAACTGATTCTCGATTAAAAAAATAGTTAGAACTCTGTCATTTCTTCACTTATATAGTACTTGGATCATTTTCAAAAGAGAGTGTTAGACACTAAAACTTGGATCGAGTTCAGTGATCTGCAAGCGATGGCATTTTCGCTACTTGCAATCTACCCTCAACAAATACAGTGACAGTCTGACCGCACTACGCAAGCGCTGCGATTGTTGTGTCGAACATACTTGCAACATTGAAGCCAACTGTGTATGAGCGTGTCGTAAGACCACAATAATGCATGTTCGAGTTGTTGGTTTGATAACCAGCGCAGGGTCTTTTCAACTTCTGGTATGCAATGGTAAGTACGGTCATTTACAAGCAACAAAGCAAAGACATAAAGCGTAACTCCTGCATAAAAAAACCAGCGCTTATTTTGTTCTCCGAACACAAAGTATTTGCAGTAACATTGCAGTAATATTGCAGTTACTTTGCGCAGAGAGAATATATAAACGAGAGATGTCATAGACACATTAACAGAACGTTAACATAAATCCAACGATCCGAATATTAATACGGTTCGAACAATTGGTTGCAAACGTGCGCTGCCAGCAACACAGGCTCTGCCAGCAGAGAAAAAACCACCACCGAATGCGAGACAAGCAACAACGAAAAAACACTATTTGTACTGCTACTTATTGGTATGTTTGTGTGTTTATGCAGAATTTGTTTTGTTCTTTGCTTGACGTTGTTGTATGCTTTATTTTATGCTTTTGATCGTGTTTCAGATATTTTTCTTGTTTGGCTGACCTGAAATAAAAGAAATTGGAAAATCTCTTCTGTTTCTTAACTTACCCAAATATAAAACAAGTGAATATCGTTATGGCTCAACAAATTATTACAATGAGCGAAATAGCGAATATTTATTTTATTTATCTATACTTATATTACATATTTTATCTTTCTATGTACATATATATTTTAATATTTTACCTATATATATTTTATCCATGTTTTGTAAAATTCTAATTTATCCATGCATTTGTATGAAAAATTAAAAATTTTCAAAATTAAATGATGACTTTTTAAAAACGTGACGTTTGCAATAAAAACCAGCATGTATTCATATGAGTTCGATAGGAGTGCGCTAAATTACCGCGAGTTGATCTTTTTGTTGTAAATTGAAAAACATATGAAAATTTTTGGACTTTTTATATATTTCTCTATTTTTTGCACATAAAGCCTTATTTTGTGCATAAAACTGGTATGCACTTCGTTTGTTATTGAATTGTCCCAAAAGATAAGCTATACAACATAAAAATCGGATAAAAGTTATCAGAGTTTTGATATTTTAATTTTTGAAATAATTTCATTTTTTTCTTATTTAGTAAAAAAAATCTTAAAAAATTCAAATTTGAAAAAATTGCAATAAACTGCTATTGAAATGTTTTCTGAAACAGCATTCAATAAAAAAACAAACAAATTATGTGATTACGTTGAATAACTTGGTCGTTATTAAATTTTGTACTAGAAGTGTAACATTTTGTAAATTTCGAGTTAGAGTATTTTTACCAAAAAAATTTCAAAAATGCAAAATTTAAAAAAATCGCGGTTGGCTTAAGCATAGTCTTATGCTATTTCAGGCAAAAAATTATAAAAACCAAAATTCAAATAAAAAAGTTATAGCTGTTCAAACTTGATTTTTTTTTTCAAAAATGCTCGAAGTGCCTTTTTTAGCATTTCGAACACAAAAAAATTCATAAAAAATTGATATAAATAGGTTTCTTATTGAAAATGGCTATAGTTAAATCTAAAAAAGTTAGAAGAAATTTTAGAGTTCCAGGGCTGCCAACATATCAGACCCTGGTTTTAAGGTAAGAAATATTAGAACTACCCCAAAAACCTTTGTTGTTATGCTCTATTTTATGCTTTTGATCGTGTTAAAAATTTTTCTTGTTTGGTTACGCAGAAAAAATAAAAATATAAAAAATATAAAAAAATTAAATACAGAACAGTTTAATTTATAACTATATGTAACACTTTTTTTTTGGACATCGTCTTCATGATTTTTTGTGTTTAAGACATATTAATTTTGGAAAAGACTTTTCAAAATAAAATTTATTGTTTTAATTATTTTTTAAGTAATCATTAAGCTGATCCACGTGTTTAATTTTTTATTGGAGTGTTTTGTTCGGATATTATTACAAATATAGCCCGCTTATGAAAAGCACCGTTCTGATTCTATGCTAGATTTAAAAATAGTTGTACGATAATCGTAAGCAATTGTTAGTTTCGATCACGATTGCCTTCACCACAAAAAAAAAAAATTATTTCCTAAGTCAGAACATCTGACCATTTTTAAATACATAGCTTACTTCCCGATGTTGCAATTCTTCTAAAACTTTGCAAAGTGATTCACACTCATTACACACAATAAAAGGTTTTTCTAATTCTATATTCATATCAACTTAAAATGAAAAGTTTGCATTTACATGTATATTTGTAATAGAAATTTATTATTAAAAAATCCAGGGATCCCGGAAAGACAATCCCGGGATTTAAAGAGGCTTCAATCGTCCGGGATCCCGGAATTGACTTTCCTAATACATACATACTTTATATCTATATTTTTCTAATTCAACGTTCAATTTAAAGCAAAAAAGTCCACTACATATTTGTTGTGAAATATTAAATATATTTAAGTACGTATATATTTAATAAGTACGTATATATTCAAATTGATAATATCTTAAACTGAAAATGTTGTTTAGTAAAACTTAATTCAGTTAATCTTATAAATTAAATATTTCATATTGGTTGTTTTGTGCTTATTCATCATTCTTTTGGGTCATTCTTTAACAAACCGAACACCATTCTGACCGCCACATTTTTGATTTGAATGAAAATTTTTTTACGGGCTCTATAAAAGAGACACGTGTTCGAGGATTTTTTTTTTTTTAAATAGAGAGCGTTAAAAGTTTGAGATTTTCGTGACTTTTGCCTTGGAGACTAATTTTCAAAAATTCATAACTTCGGTTCTGTTTAAGCAAGAGACAACTTTTTTGCATTTTAAGAAAAAAATAGTTTCAAAAAAATGTATAAAAAATTTCATATTGTTACACACAATTTCAATGTTTAAATAAATTTTAACCAATCTTACATACTAATTAGCGTGTTTTAAACATAAATATCGTATTTTTCGTCAAATTTTACATAGAAAACTATTTTTATCGATGGAAAAATGATTATTACTATTACAAAAAAATAAAATAAACTCGCGCGGTACCTGACGTCTGTGCGCCAGTTGCAAAGTAAACCTCATATTCTCGCCTCATATCATTGTTGCCTGTATTATAATATAATATAAATTATGTTGTATCTAGGGCTTCCAATTTCGGTACTCAAAAGCAATTTCGGAATTATTAATTAAGAATCCGGGGATCCTGGAAAAAGTACCGGGATTTGAAAAACAGTTAAAAAGTATTTTATTTAACAAAAAAAGAAATCGTGTGCAAGGTATGAAAGTTAGGATATTTTTTTAATAAAAAATTGTTTCATGGAATTACAAAATAAACAGTTTACTTAATTTTTTTATACAAAGTAAATTTATTTTATTTCTTTACATATATAAAAGACAAAAATATATTATTTTTGATATATATCTATTGTATAATTCATAAAATTCATATTTTCTGGCATAATAATACTAACATAAGAACGGTACATTTTTTGAGATAACTTAAGTCTTTGAAAGGCGAACTCTTTGGTAGCAAAATTTCTAGCCGAAGAGAAACATCTCTCGAACTCAACACTAGTTGGTGGAATTTTTATCAATCATATCAAATGCTTTTTGAAACATATTACTGCGAGTGCCACCATTTAAATATATTTTTATTTCTTTTTTGAACACTTTAGATAAATTTAATTTTTTTTAAAAGTTTTTAGTCGAATGTTAAATTAAAGTGGTGCATTTTTGCAATTTGAAGGCAATCCCGGGATCCCGAAAATTCCGGAATTTTAGGCCTTATAATCCTGGGATTATCGGGACTGAAAAAAGTCTGAGAACCCGGATTGGAGACCTTATTAGTGTGTAAAAATTATGTGTAATGAAGGTATAATTTAATTATTATTTAATTAGATAATATTGGTTATTAATCAGCAGTTGCAAAACAATTAAAATGCCCAAATATATATATATACATAAGCACAAAACTACCAATATAAAATATTTAATTTATAAGATTAATTTAATTAAATTTTACTAAAAATATTTCCAGTTTAAGATGTTATCAATTTAATACATACATACTAGTTATTATGTTGTATTTATAAAATGTATGTAATAAAAAAATAAACCAAAGATATGAAATTGTTTATTGAAAACAAAATGCATACAAAAATGTTTTAAGATAGTTTTAATATTTTATTTAATTATTTATTTATTTATTTATTTATTTATTTATTTATTTATAGTACGATAAGAACTTAGTTCTTTTAATGTACAAGTTGGAATAATATTTTTAGGAATAGACAAATTAAAGATTTTCTTAAACCTAATTTAAACAAGTATACTTATTATAAAGTTAATCTTAATATTAAGTAGAAATAGAGAAATCAAGATAGAGTATAAAATTGAAGTAATTAAGAGAGAAGAAAAAAGAAGTAACAATAAGAAAGTATAGATTTGAAAAACAGGCGAATTTATTAATCATTAATTAAAAGCGAAATGTTGAAATACGGCAAGTATAAATCTTGTTGTTTCCCTTAAAGCTCTTACATGGCTCGGTAAGGAATTCCAAAGATGAGTGGCATTAATAAAAAATAATGTTGTGGAGTTGAGGTAGTTAAAACTCGGTGGGGGTCAGCATGTAACTTCTTGTTGAGTGACCAAATCTAATTTTTTCAAACAAATAAGAAGGCGTAATAGGTACATAAATAAATATAATATAAATATATATAATATATAACAACACATATGTGGTAGCTTTTTTTGCATTTTTTGCTTAAAATTAAAAATTGAATTAGAAAAATATAAATATATAGTAGGTTATATACCTACTATATTAATTTTAGTAAATTTTTGTAATTAATTATGATCTATTCTTTGATTTTACATTATTATAATTCACAGATATATAAAGAGAATTTAGAAGTAAATATAGAGTATATAGAATCTATATACCTATAAAATAAAATATTTTTCATATTGAATTAATTTGTGTAGCCAAAACGGCACTCACTTATTTTATATATGGGAAAGTAAAGAAACAGCACATATCGCAAATTTATTTTATTTCAGCTCTGCGTATCCAAACAAGAATGATTTGAAACACGATCAAAAGATAAAAATAGAGCATAACAACGACGTCAAGCAAAGAACAAAACAAATTCTGCATAGACACAAAAACATAAAATAAAATTGGTTGGTTTTTTGGGTATTGTTAATATTTTTTACCCTTGAACCAGGGTCTGATATGTTGGCAGCCCTGGAACTCAAAAATTTCTTCTAACTAAAATCAGAAAATTTATTTTTATATTGTTGAAGCAATTTTCAATAAGAAACATATTTATATCAATTTTTTATGAATTTTTTTGTGTTCGAAATGCCAAGAACTTTGAGCATTTAAAAAAAACAGCAAGTTTCAACAGCTATAACTTTTTTATTCGAATTTTGGTTTTTGTAATTTTTGCTTGAAAAAGCTAAGACTATGCTTTAGCCAACCGTGAATTTTTAAATTTTGCATTTATGAAATTTTTTTGGTAAAAATACTTCAACTCGAAATTTACAAAATGTTACACTTCTAGTAAAAAATTTAATAACGACCAAGTTATTCAATGTAATCACATAATTTGTTTGTTTTTTTATTGAATGCTGTTTCAGAAAACATTTCAATAGCAGTTTATTGCAATTCTTTCAAATTTGAATTTTTTACATTTATTTTTACTAAATAAGAAAAAATTAAATTATTTCAAAAATGAAAATATCAAAACTCTGATAATTTTTATCCGATTTTTATGTTATATAGCTTATCTTTAGGGGCAATAACAAACGAAGTGCATACCAGTTTTATGCACAAAATAAGGCTTTATGTGCAAAAAATAGAGAAATATATAAAAAGTCCAAAAATTTTCATATGTTTTTCAATTTACAACAAAAAGATCAACTCGCGGTAATTTAGCGCACTCCTATCGAACTCATATGAATACATGCTGGTTTTTATTGCAAACGTCACGTTTTTAAAAAGTCATCATTTAATTTTGAAAATTTTTAATTTTTCATACAAATGCATGGATAAATTAGAATTTTACAAAACATGGATAAAATATATATAGGTAAAATATTAAAATATATATGTACATAGAAAGATAAAATATGTAATATAAGTATAGATAAATAAAATAAATATTCGCTATTTCGCTCATTGTAATAATTTGTTGAGCCATAACGATATTCACTTGTTTTATATTTGGGTAAGTTAAGAAACAGAAGAGATTTTCCAATTTCTTTTATTTCAGGTCAGCCAAACAAGAAAAATATCTGAAACACGATCAAAAGCATAAAATAAAGCATACAACAACGTCAAGCAAAGAACAAAACAAATTCTGCATAAACACACAAACATACCAATAAGTAGCAGTACAAATAGTGTTTATTAATTTGTTTCCATTTCATTCATAAAATTCAATTGGAGTATTTGTTTTGTTTTTCGTTGTTGCTTGTCTCGCATTTGGTGGTGATTTTTTTTCTTCTGCCGGCAGAGTCTGTGTTGCTGGCAGCGCACGCTGGCAACCAATTGTTCGAACCGTATTAATAATCGGATCGTTGGATTTATGTTAACGTTCTGTTAATGTTTCGATGTCTGCTCTCCTTTATATATTCTCTCTGCTTTGCGTGACTTTTAAAAGCTTGTAGCTCATAAGCTAATGGTTCAATGGAGCTGATTTCCTTTTTAAAATAAATTATAAAGTTTAATTGAGTGAGCAATAAAATTTGTTTAGTAAATTTTTAAAGATATTTATTAAATTTAGTTTTTTAAGAAATTATATCAGACGCCATTTTACTATAAAACACCTTTAATCACTGATTTTGATAAGATTTTGTATGCATGCAGATCTTTAATAAAGCTACAACTTTTGTTCAATTGTTCAAAATTTTGAAATAATAGGGTCGCCACCTAATAATATGTCTTTTCAAGAGTTTAAAACTGATAAATGACGTTTAAAACTCTTGAAAAGACATATTATTAGGTGGCAACCCTATTATTTTAAAATTTTATAATTTTGAAATTCTGACAATGGATTCGGATTCAGCGACCCATTTTTGGTGTACGATTTTTTTTTGCCAGCCTCGAATTCATAAAACTAAAAAAAATTAAGGTGGCAACCCTATCCACCATCTTGAATTTTAAAATTCTGACTTTAGATTCGAAATCAGCGACCCCTTAACACTGATAAATGATGTTTAAAACTCTTAAAAATACATATTATTAGGTGGCAATACTGTGGTAAAAATTTAGGTGACAACCCTAACCTCCATCTTAAATTTTAAGACTGTGACATTATATTCAAAATCAAATCCGTTGTCAGAATTTCAAAATTACAAGAATTCGCAAAAAAAAAAAAATATAGGTGGCAACTCTATCTTAAATTTTAAAGTTTGACATAATTTTCGAAATAAGTATAAAAACTATTTACTCTATTCATACTGAAGTAATCTACAAACACTTGAATAAAAATGCAGTGTACGCGCTGATTTCATCGTTCGTAAGCTTACTTTTGTATCACTGCTTAGCCGAAGTTGAAATCAACCTGCAATGGTACACGAGGCAGTAGCTCAAAATAATGCATAATTATAACGATTGCCGTTCGTGCGCTGTGGTTTATACACTTAATTATTTTATGCAAACATCTATACTTGCCACTAAAGTCGAAGCACACATCACACAGTGTTTGACTTTGGTACAATTGGCTAATGCAACATGCTTGATGTTGTAAGTGAGCTCGATGGCGTAGAATATGTTGCATGGTATTAATGATATTGAAGTCATACAAAAACCAAGTATGTACTGGGTGTAAAAGCAGTTGCAGTTCATCGCTGCAGGTCTCTGATCGAGTTTATACCAACCCTCTAGGAAATGGAAACATTCCCAGATTTAAGCAGGTAACATTCCATAGCATGTAGGAAGCATTTCCTTTCGTTGAACACTCCACACTTTTTTTGCACATGATGTCATTAGAGGGAAAAATTCCTTTCCGCTGTCTTAAAAATGAATGTAGAAAAAACTGAGTTTAAAAATTGAAATGGATTACCGGCGAGGTGCTGAATCAGCTTACTAAGGACAAGAGTAAGTCTTAGGCCCGGTTTCACAATCAATACTTAAGTTGTACTTAAGTATAAGCTCTGAAAATGCGTTTCATCAGCCATAATTAAGTTCAACTTAAGTATGGAAATTAAGTAGAACTAAAGTCATCGACAGTCAACAACTGATTATATTTTCCAAAATAATGAAAGTAATGAGCAAAAACTAATTGGTAAAACTTAAGTACAACTTCAATATTGAATAAGCTCTGAAAATGCGTTTCATCAGCCATAATTAAGTTCAACTTAAGTATGGAAATTAAGTAGAACTTAAGTCATCGACAGTCAACAACTGATTATATTTTCCAAAATAATGAAACTAATGAGCAAAAACTAATTGGTAAAACTTAAGTACAACTTAAATATTGATTATGAAACCGGGCCTTAATCTAGAATATTGAAGTTTATATATGATATATTTACTGTTTATGTCAAAACTACATGTGGACCGTGCTTCGTGGTTAGTTTCCTTCATCATCTAGATAGAACCAAAATTAAAGTCTGTCAGGAGAGTCGCTTAAGATATAGTGACATTTTTGCTGTCATTGCCTGCCAAGTGAAGTGGACAAGCATGTTTACTGCTGATTGGTGGAGTAGATACGCAATTTGAGTGAAGTAATTGAGCTGGCACGAGCGGGCAATATTCTTCCAAGGATTTCATACTAAACGGTCTACTAGAAGGGCAGAGTTTCGCCGAGGTTCGCCGGGTAGAGTTAAGATGATTATGGCAGCCAATTGACCAGGCCCATTAAGCCTACACGGAGGAAAATCTCGGCTTTTAGTTTGTTTGGCGGTAAACATATTATAGATTGCGTAGATTGCGTTGCAAGAAAAATTTTGTTTAAAATAGAAAGAATTTGCTTGGCCTCAAATAAAGTATATTTGTGACACTCACATTGAGAGAGAACTAAGAGCAAAAGTTTATGAATAATATAAAATGTTTAGGGATAAATAAATTTTTTTAATATGGTTTATTTATGGGTAAGTATAATTTATTTATATATAAAAACAAAATTTTTGCACATGTTGTTACGAATAACTTTTATTTAGACCCCAATATATTTAGTTTGGAAACAAAAGAGAGAATAGAGAGCAACTCGCGAAAAAATTAAATTGCAAAGAATATTTATTTGCATCTAAGCACTTATTGTTTAAATTGTTTTAAACAGACGAGTGAAAAGAGAGAAATAGTGACTTCTTTTATATTCTAAGCAGTATTGAAGAAGCTTTCAGCAGCAAACAACTTTCTGTGGTAAGTAAAAAATGTATTAAGATTTTATTAATATTTGAAATATTAAAAATATATTTAGTTTATCTAAGCGTTATTGCTTAGTTGGTTCTTAAAGTATAACTTCTGAATAATTCCACAACTATTCAAATTTTTCCCCACTTTAGCTTCCAGCGAATTTAATATCCAAAACTGCGACGACGTTCTCCTTTTTATGAATGGATGTATGATTACGAACACACAATTCAGTAAAATTGTACGCCAGTTTTATAATGTCCAGTCATTTGCGATTGAAATCATTTTAAAAGGTGAAATAAGTTGAAACTTTTAATTCAAGACTTTAACAACGGTTTCTTTTTAGGTTCTTTGCGACCTTCGGCATCGGCGTCAACAGTAACAGGCTCTATACAGTCATTGGAGTTTCCTGATACAGGATTGCAAAGCTTCAATACTGAGTTAGATTTAACTAATACAACCGAATCTTTCAATGTTGCAGTCCAAATACTCTACCCATTACCTGATGCTAACTCAATTCAAAATCTTCCGTCTGTTAAAAAAAATTATAAAATTAGGAAAGCCACTACAAAATAAGGAGCGCATCACAATTGCACCGTTATAGATGAGTGTCTTGCAGTTTACCCTAATAGATTGTAAGTAATCCGAAACAATAGATAATCTGAATAAACATTTTAATTCTTTTTTAGGCTTCGCAGAGAGGATTTCCAGACATTATCAAAAATTATTGTTGAGATCTTTGAACATGAAGTAGAGTCGGCGTACTTCATTCCATGAATTAAGTGCACTCCAGCGCGCGGAAAGTTGTGGAGTGCGTACAATAACAAGAGGACCGCATTAACTATTGAGGGTGTAATTAATAGGCACGTAATACACATTTGTTTACATGTGAATAAAAAATGCTTTAGGCCTGAATAATGAAATATTAATATTTTTTTGCACCCGAAAATATATTGCTTTGGATGTAAATAAATTTCATTTGAATGTAAGTAACTTTTTTTAAAGGTAAGTATATACTGTTTTGAAAAACAGGCTAATGCAAGTAAAATATGTTCCCTCTCAAACAAATCATAATTGTGTCAAAAATACATTTGTTTAAACGTAAGTAATCTTTGTTTAGGTGCAAATAAAAACATTTTCAGAGAACACTTGGACGCAAATAAAATTAGTTTGCACGTGATACACTTTTGTTCACATGTGAATTAAAAATGCTTTAGGCCTGAATAATGAAATGTTTAGAAAACAGTTCGTTGCAAAAGAAATTTGTTTAGTCCAAGAATATCATATTTGGTTGCAAATAAAGCAATTCTTGGAAAAAGAACTTCATGCAAAAATTAGTTGTTTATTTTCAAGCATTAAATGCTTGCAAATTGAGATTTATGAAGAGAGAGTTTGCATAAAATATCTGCAAAAAGAGAGTGAGCGTGAGAGTTTTTTGCAGACCACAATGTGCTCTCAATTAGTGCTAAACAATAAATTATTGGAAGCAGAGTTTGTTTGGGGAGCTCTTATAATTTTCCTGCGTGTAGGCGTTTAAATTGAACAATTGTAAATGCTAAAATATTGTTTAAATAATTCTTTATGTCCGATTGCTTTAGTAGTTAATAAAACGCGGTAGTTATATACAAAACTCACCAAATAAATAGATATTTAAAATTTAACATTTTATTTGAAGTTTTTGTTTTAAAATATAAAAATTTGCAATAATTTAGGTGCTGGTGGTGGAATTTTGTATTCCAACTCTGGGGTCTCGTAGATTTTCTCCTTCTTTGGCTCAACAACAGACACATTATTAGGCAATGGTTTCCTAGGACCAATCTTATTCTTGGGATCATAAGGCAACATGATCTTGACCTTAATACTCGAGACACCCTGGCGCAACAGACGTGACGAGTAGTAATTTTGACATAGCCGTTGCTTGGATCAAAAGAGTGAATAATCACACCATCGACGAACTTCATAGACTTTGCAAGTTGACCACGAAACTTGCCAGAGACTACGTACTCACAGCCCTTTGCTCCAGATTCCATAATAAAGGGCGACGCGCAGCCAATCAACTGGTAAGATTGTAGCGCAGTGACTCGGCTTGAGCAATGGCGTAAAGGCCACGGGTTGAAACTCTCGGCTTACAACTCAATACTGCCGGGTTCAAAATTGAAACGCCTCACACACACCTCAATTCTGGAGTTACCATCTTCAGTAAGTTCGCGATTAAGGAACTCGTTCAATTTAGACTTGAACATGCTATCGGCAATGAACTTGCTTTTTTTATATTTTAAAGATTAATTTTTTTAAAAATATTTTATTTTATGACCGAGTTTTAAGATTGCTTAACTTCCGATTCGGGGTTCCAGCTAAAACTCAGTATCAGCTAGAATCGAGTTTCAAATTGATGCTTTTATACCTTAGATCTCTGTGAAGAAATGACTTAGTACTCGGGAGAGAACTAAAAGTAGTTTTAGTACTCGGTCTAGCTTTAAGACTCTGTGAAGAAATCGGCCGTTATAGTTTCTTCTATGCACTAATGGGTTAAGCTTACCCAAATTTCAGGTGATATTCCAGGCCAAACTGAATTTAGAAAAATCCAAGCAAAAGAAAATCGAGTTTTCTTACTCTTAATTTAAATAAGTTTCTAATTTTAGAGTAAATTCAAACCCCATTTCAAATGTAAGTTTTATATAGATTTTTATACGCATGCAGTTAAAGAAGTCAGTGACTTTTTGAATTTGTCGCGTACTAACTTTAAATGCAACTTTGGTTCTGTCAACTACCATCTTCAAGCAGATTTGACAGTGATGAGCAAGCTGCGTCATTAAGTTTGTGTTTGAAATCCATTGAAAGCAAAACACCTCATGAATTTTGACAAAAATGGAAAAAAAATAATTTTGTGTACTCATCACCCATCACCGATGCCAATGCAAGGTTTAATAAATGCTTTGGGGACTCTACACCATCAATTTCAATGGTTAAGAAGTGATTTACTGAATTTCGTTGTGGTCGTACCATCACAAGTGATAATAAAAGTTCAGGTCACGTAAAAGAGGTCATCAAGAATCTATGGAATGATATCGGACGATCGGTGAATGAAAGTGCGTGAGGTGGCTGAGGCTGTAGGTATTTCAACTGAGAGGGAACATCACATTTTGCATGAATACTTGGCCATAGGTGATGGGTACTCCATCCACCATACTCTCCAAATTTAGCCACCTGCGTTTATTTCCTATTTTCAAACCTGATAAAATTGCTCGGCGATAAGAGATTAGGATCGAATGAGGTCATCAGTGAAAAAATGTCTATTTTGAAGACCTTGATAAAACCTTTTATTTGGAAGGAATAAACAAATTAAAAAAACACTGGACTAAATGTATCGATTTAAATAGAGACTTTTATTAAGAAACTAGTATTCCCCGGCAGACGTTGTCCTGCCACAGACCACCTTACAGCCATATATAAATTTTCACGGTAATCGGAAAAAAAAATTTATATTTTGACCATTCTTAGTATAGTTGCCAAAACTAATCATATGAACGAAATTATAAAATTTTAATCTAATATGACCAAAACCGTCCAAAATATACCATTTTTGTTGGTTTGTGAGCGGTAAAAGGTGGTGTGGCGACCATATCCTAGTGGGTAGAGTGCGTGGCCCCTAAGCTAAAGAACCGCGGTAGCCCGGGTTCAATTCTAGCTCAGACAGAAAAGTTTTTTCAATTGAATTAATTTTTCTGTTCGGTCGTCACCTCTCTGCAGACAATGGCAAACCTCAGAGAGTAACAATTGCCATGAAAGACTTCTGGAGAACATAAGAGAACAGTTCTCGGTCATTTGTGAGCAAACATTTAACAACACGCACAACACAATTGACTAATAAAAGCTCGGTCAAAGTCCTTCCAAGGGCTGAAATGGCCAGTTTATTTTATATTTTTAAAGGTGGTGTGGACACGTTTTTTTTCCCTTAAACCATCTCGTACTCGAAACAAATCGACTGGCAAAATTTTACCCTGATTTATTTTTTACCGTGTTTAGTTTATAAAATTTTGATAACAATTTTGACGCTAAAAGCAATTTTGCTTCATTAAGCAGAATTCAGGTTAAATTGCGCTCAAACTTGAAATTTATTAGTTTCAACGAATCTACACATGAGCACAGCTCAGTAAAGAATAGATCGGGAGGGTTCGTTGATACACCGTTAGAAAGGTCAATTCATTGCCTTTCAAATGATTTGTTAAAATAAATCTTAGGTGAGTTAGTTTTTCTGCTAGAAACAATAAGGTGCATCAGAGTCATGAAATATTAATTAACCCTGTAACTCCTAAGGGTGCTTAAATATACCCCTCTTCCCATACGATTTTTTGTTCAACACAACATCACCTTTTATTTTTTTAAATAGTCGCACTGTATCGCGAGGTACCCTGTATAGATTAGACGCTTTTTTGGCGAAAAATACCTTTATTTCAAATTTCCCACGTACTCTGATACACGATTTATAAAATTTTGATTTCTCTTGAAGTAGAATCCAGTGAATAAAGTCAGCAATTTTGGAAACAATTTTAATGTTATGACAGTTTCTTAATAATGTTTAAAAATTCGTATCAAAAGGTGCCAGAAGCCTACAAGAAGATTTCTTTAATTCGATAAACTTTCCGCAATGGTTTTTCTTAAATTTAAAATCAATTTTTAAAACAAAAAAATTTAGTGACCTATTTGTTTTTACATTGAAAATGCAATTTTTTAAAATTTCATAAAAAAGTTTTGTTTATTATTTTAGTTTAAAAATGCGATTCTTGACAATAATTAACTAGACTTTCTTTTGTTATTTGTGTAATTTGTTGTTAGTAACAAATTTTGGAAAAAATTTTAACACAAATTATACCAATAATGGTAGGAAAATGTACAGGTGCGTATCTAAGGATTTTTTAATTTAGTAAATTTTCCGCAATGAGTTATTTTAATATCCAACCAGCAAACTGCTTAAGGGGTGTATTAACTTTATCACTCCGTTTGCAATGCCCATCAGAAGGCGTGGCAGGTACCAGTGCGCAAAACACGAACCGAGCTGGCGACAGGTCGCAAAAACCCAGCAGCGGATTTGCCAGTGGCTACCATAGAACTAATACAGAATAAATTACCAGGTAAGGAAGCATTACTTTTTTCAAAAAGTAATGCGTCTGCATATAGCTGAAGTAATTAACTCATACCTCATTACCTGTAATGGAAATGAGGAATAGCATACAAGGAAAATTAATGTAGTGATTTTGTAAATATCAAATCAAATCAAATTGTCGTGATGAAAAAAAAAAATATTTTTGAAAGAATAAAAAAAGAGCGCCTTACTCTTTGTACTCTTCAAAATACGTTTCTTTATAAATAAGCTTATTCTTTATATTTACTTTAGAAGCCAGTAAGAGGGAAGGATATGACGAAATGCGTTTCATTAAAGAGGTGCGTCATTCATTTAAGTTGTTCAAAAACGCACATTTCAAAAAAGTTTGCATCACAAACAAAGCTAAGCGCCAGTCCATGGAGTTGAAAAAACCCTGAAAGCAACAATTTGTATCAAACATTTTTATATACAAAAAAAATCATTTGTGTTAGTATAATATATGTAACATACATATTTATAAACAAACATTTACAAACATAAATAAATGAAATTCAAATTTAAAATTTCTTAAGAGGAATTTACATATCACCTTCAGAAAGTTTTCTTCCAAAATTTAAATTATTCTAGTCCAATCAAAGAGCATGTAGCAATTTTTTGTTACTCTCTCATTGAGTGTGGAGAGGGATAAAGCTCAAAAACTTACAATAAAATACTTATAGAACTTGCTGAACGTGGTCAGTTATTCCGCCTTTACACTTTCCTTTCAATGAGATACAAATAAAGTGATTGCCTGCTTTCTGCAATACCAAGAAGTGCTCAAGTAATTCATTACTTGTAATCTGCCAAGAATCAGATGCTTTAAACTTGTTACGTGGCTATTTTTTTCATAACAAAGCAATTTATTATTAACTGAAAAATAGAACAAATTTCTGAATTCATTACTTGTAGTGCCTTGCAGAACCAGTTTTTTCTTTCTCATTGTTAATTGCTGTTACTAGTAATTCATTCCATAGTTGCTTCCAAAGAGTACATTCGAATAACTTAATACAAGTAGTATGTTACTCCATAACTTCAAGGTAATGCTGAAGGGAGGCGATCACTTACCTCCTATCTCATTCAATGTTAAATGTAAGGTCTTTTATGCATAGTAAGGTAATATAGTCGGAAGTAGTGGTCATTACAAGGCTTCATATATTCGGAATATATTCCATCCGCTACTGGGAAGTATCTAAAACAAGAAATCAAAAGATTCTCCTATTGGGTATGAGTGTGATTATGGAATAGACAATTTTTAATGAAATTGATGAAAACATAATTAAATGGCGGTATTTGAACATTTTATTGTGATTTTTACTGAAAATGTTTGTTACTTTTTTGTTGATAAAAAATCCAATACGAAATGTATTGGTAAAATTATAGCCCATTCAATGGACAATTTAATTAAGCTATGCACTCAAAGTTTGGAATTTGGTAGGAAAACTGAATCTTCGCCTACCATTTATACAAAGTGATGACATCAAAGTAGCAAAAACCTTAAAAAATTTAAAATTAATTGCTGTTTAAACTTGATATTTTGCACAAAAGATGTTATAGTTAAAATGCGCTGAGTTTCAAATTTAAAATATTTGAAGAGAAATGCTTTAAGAAAATATTTTCTCACCTAATGTTTTTTTATTCATAGAGGAATTTTCTAAAACACGATTATATTAATAACTATATTTTACTAATTGGTTTATTTATATTAATAATTCATTTTATATATCAAAATGTGACTCAAAGTAACACCTCGATAGGACTAAGGTTCGGTAATTTAAATCTGCGTGAGTTTCAATGACGCAGTGAAAATAACAAAATTTTTGTTTACAAACAGTCAAAAAAAGCACTCTGATTAAACGATTTTATAAAACCCTTGATATTTTCGTAATTTTTAATAACAGTTATTTGTCCAACAAGGCTTGCTTTTTTTCCCTCATTCTCTGAAAATCCCTAAAGGCGAAAAATTTCGCCAGCCCAACCCAACCCTCCCAGACCAACATTCTCGCTAAACGAATCAAATTTTGCAAACAACACGATGTGACGCGTGTACAACAAGATAAATGACAGCAATTGACTCCATTAGCAGTAACAGCAGAGTTTGGGGGGGGAGAGATTGTGTTATTTTTATACCCATATTACACAAAAACCCCCCCCTTGATTTTTTTATACCACATGCACAATCGTTTCATGTCGCAAAAATTCTAAATAAGACATGAAAATATAACGAAAGCTGGCAGTGAAATTTGCATTCGCATTTTGCCTGCATCGTTTGGCAGGAACTCTGCTGTGAAAGTGGCTTCTGACTTTATTTGCCGCTGAAGCCACTCTATACCCAAAACAAGCAAGAGATAGCAACTGAAAAAGGGAGACAAAGATACACACACACACACACACTCAAAAATACCCGCATCTAAACACAATGAAACCATCAAAATCCAATGAAATAAAATAAAATTCCAATAAAAACATTGCAGTCAGTTGCAAAAGGATATACGGACGGACGTGCTCATAAGACCACTAGTTCGGTTGAACTAGCGGGCGGTTGGGATGTGTTGACATGCGGTGAAAGTGAATAAACGCGTGCAACCGTTGAGCGTTCCAACTCGGTGTTTTTTCCAAAGGGTCCTTTCTTTTGCCATTCACCAAACATAACTTGCGAATTGCGTGAAAGCAGTTTATTTTTCGCAATATTTGCATTTTACATCAAAGTGAAACCGTTTGGTTTCCTAGAAAACGCTTCAGTTGGACGCTAAAATGTCATCGCTTGTCGTTTAGTGTACTTTTCGGATTTGTGTTTGATTTTCATATTGTCGTTATTTTTTGTTGGTGGTTGTTATGTGTTGCATGATGTTATTTTTTCAAAGTTTGTTTTTTGCATTTTATGTGTTCGATGACATGACATTCAAGGTCACACTAAATAAACACTAAAGTGTTCAAATTTTTGGGAAAAATGTAATAAAATGAATATGCAGGGTGTCCCAGACTTAGAGGACAAAATGGAGGGGGTAGGAGGTAAGGGGACCACCCCCACCCATACGAGCAAAAAATCGTATGGGTGGGGTACCGCCACCTAGGGAGGTAGGAGGGAAAACAAAAATTATAGGTGTCATTACGTTTTAATTCATAAGTAACATACCACCACACCGATTACCAAACTTAATAACTTTTTTAACAGGAAATTAAATTAACTTTTCAACATATGCATAAAGTTTTTTCATGAAGTCACAACTTAAAAATTTATGAAAGTTATGAGCACCTAAAGTCAAAAAATTCGTTTTTTTTAAAAAAAAATTCAAATTTAAGGCAATTTTTTCGAGAAACAACCAAATTTTTAACTATTTTTTATGACGTTGTTTTTTTCCTTGGTCAATTCTCTATGTATCTGCCTTACATTGTTTTATTCTCAGAACAGCTATTTTTTTCCTTTCACTCTTTCCATTTTTTCCTCTACCAAAGCTTTGATAACAATAATTAGTAACGATTGAACGAAAATATAAAAAAAAAGGTTATTCGGTAATTTTCATTATAGAGTACTTGACATGCCTGAATCGAGACAGTCTTTCACCGATCGTAGAGTTATAATGTTCTCATACTCAGAGTACGCAGATATTGTTTTTGTTAAGGTTTTGCAAATGCAGTGCAATCCAGGCCAGAACAGAATACGAGGCTCAATTTCCCAACAGGCAACTTCCCTCAGATAGAGCTTTTAATGACACATTTAATTGGTTAAGAACCAGCGGTTCTGTCCAGCGAATAAGAGGAGAGCTTGGCCCTGGTAATCGGCTTGCATAGGTTAATGACGAAATAGAACGAATAGTGCACAATGATCCCACTATTAGCGCACGTAGGATTTGAAAGCAGAGTTCCTGAATTGAATTTCCATGTTCACCGGGTGCTGCAACAGTTATAGTAATAGTAACAATAATATAACAATAATAGTAATAGTAATAGTAATAGTAATAGTAATAGTAATAGTAATAGTAATAGTAATAGTAATAGTAATAGTAATAGTAATAGTAATAGTAATAGTAATAGTAATAGTAATAGTAATAGTAATAGTAATAGTAATAGTAATAGTAATAGTAATAGTAATAGTAATAGTAATAGTAATAGTAATAGTAATAGTAATAGTAATAGTAATAGTAATAGTAATAGTAATAGTAATAGTAATAGTAATAGTAATAGTAATTGTAATAGTAATAGTAATAGTAATAGTAATAGTAATAGTAATAGTAATAGTAATAGTAATAGTAATAGTAATAGTAATAGTAATAGTAATAGTAATAGTAATAGTAATAGTAATAGTAATAGTAATAGTAATAGTAATAGTAATAGTAATAGTAATAGTAATAGTAATAGTAATAGTAATAGTAATAGTAATAGTAATAGTAATAGTAATAGTAATAGTAATAGTAATAGTAATAGTAATAGTAATAGTAATAGTAATAGTAATAGTAATAGTAATAGTAATAGTAATAGTAATAGTAATAGTAATAGTAATAGTAATAGTAATAGTAATAGTAATAGTAATAGTAATAGTAATAGTAATAGTAATAGTAATAGTAATAGTAATAGTAATAGTAATAGTAATAGTAATAGTAATAGTAATAGTAATAGTAATAGTAATAGTAATAGTAATAGTAATAGTAATAGTAATAGTAATAGTAATAGTAATAGTAATAGTAATAGTAATAGTAATAGTAATAGTAATAGTAATAGTAATAGTAATAGTAATAGTAATAGTAATAGTAATAGTAATAGTAATAGTAATAGTAATAGTAATAGTAATAGTAATAGTAATAGCAATAGCAATAGTAATAGTAATAGTAATAGTAATAGTAATAGTAATAGTAATAGTAATAGTAATAGTAATAGTAATAGTAATAGTAATAGTAATAGTAATAGTAATAGTAATAGGAATAGTAATAGTAATAGTAATAGTAATAGTAATAGTAATAGTAATAGTAATAGTAATAGTAATAGTAATAGTAATAGTAATAGTAAAAGTAATAGTAATAGTAATAGTAATAGTAATAGTAATAGTAATAGTAATAGTAATAGTAATAGTAATAGTAATAGTAATAGTAATAGTAATAGTAATAGTAATAGTAATAGTAATAGTAATAGTAATAGTAATAGTAATAGTAATAGTAATAGTAATAGTAATAGTAATAGTAATAGTAATAGTAATAGTAATAGTAATAGTAATAGTAATAGTAATAGTAATAGTAATAGTAATAGTAATAGTAATAGTAATAGTAATAGTAATAGTAATAGTAATAGTAATAGTAATAGTAATAGTAATAGTAATAGTAATAGTAATAGTAATAGTAATAGTAATAGTAATAGTAATAGTAATAGTAATAGTAATAGTAATAGTAATAGTAATAGTAATAGTAATAGTAATAGTAATAGTAATAGTAATAGTAATAGTAATAGTAATAGTAATAGTAATAGTAATAGTAATAGTAATAGTAATAGTAATAGTAATAGTAATAGTAATAGTAATAGTAATAGTAATAGTAATAGGAATAGTAATAGTAATAGTAATAGTAATAGTAATAGTAATAGTAATAGTAATAGTAATAGTAATAGTAATAGTAATAGTAATAGTAATAGAAATAGTAATAGTAATAGTAATAGTAATAGTAAAAGTAATAGTAATAGTAATAGAAATAGTAATAGTAATAGTAATAGTAAAAGTAATAGTAATAGTAATAGTAATAGTAATAGTAATAGTAATAGTAATAGTAATAGTAATAGTAATAGTAATAGTAATAGTAATAGTAATAGTAATAGTAATAGTAATAGTAATAGTAATAGTAATAGTAATAGTAATAGTAATAGTAATAGTAATAGTAATAGTAATAGTAATAGTAATAGTAATAGTAATAGTAATAGTAATAGTAATAGTAATAGTAATAGTAATAGTAATAGTAATAGTAATAGTAATAGTAATAGTAATAGTAATAGTAATAGTAATAGTAATAGTAATAGTAATAGTAATAGTAATAGTAATAGTAATAGTAATAGTAATAGTAATAGTAATAGTAATAGTAATAGTAATAGTAATAGTAATAGTAATAGTAATAGTAATAGTAATAGTAATAGTAATAGTAATAGTAATAGTAATAGTAATAGTAATAGTAATAGTAATAGTAATAGTAATAGTAATAGTAATAGTAATAGTAATAGAAATAGTAATAGTAATAGTAATAGTAATAGTAATAGTAATAGTAATAGTAATAGTAATAGTAATAGTAATAGTAATAGTAATAGTAATAGTAATAGTAATAGTAATAGTAATAGTAATAGTAATAGTAATAGTAATAGTAATAGTAATAGTAATAGTAATAGTAATAGTAATAGTAATAGTAATAGTAATAGTAATAGTAATAGTAATAGTAATAGTAATAGTAATAGTAATAGTAATAGTAATAGTAATAGTAATAGTAATAGTAATAGTAATAGTAATAGTAATAGTAATAGTAATAGTAATAGTAATAGTAATAGTAATAGTAATAGTAATAGTAATAGTAATAGTAATAGTAATAGTAATAGTAATAGTAATAGTAATAGTAATAGTAATAGTAATAGTAATAGTAATAGTAATAGTAATAGTAATAGTAATAGTAATAGTAATAGTAATAGTAATAGTAATAGTAATAGTAATAGTAATAGTAATAGTAATAGTAATAGTAATAGTAATAGTAATAGTAATATTAATAGTAATAGTAATAGTAATAGTAATAGTAATAGTAATAGTAATAGTAATAGTAATAGTAATAGTAAGTAAGTAAGTTAGTACGATTATTGCTTAAAAGTAGTGAAACATTATGTTGATTTTATATAATTTAAATACTAATTCTAAATGTTTGATATTTTGAATCATACTTGATTTTAAGTCTTGATTGGTAGACTTCCAGCAGACTGTTGGACTCCATATAATAACATAAGCAAAGCAAAAATACAACAACAAATGTGAGCATGTGAAATGGGAGAAAAACTGAGAAATTGACACTTCAAATCTCATCGCCTCTATGGTGCAGTGCGCTAGTGCGCGCTTGCACGGGTATCACAAAGATTTCTGATGAAGCCTTTAGCATGGCCGAAATTGCAATAAAATCAGCTAGTGATTTTTTCCTTTTCATATTGAAAAAAAAACTTTGTTGTTGTTGTTTCTCTGGAAAGCATCGTTAGTACATTTAATTGTGCTAACTTTGACCTTAAGCTCAATAAACGATTTTAAACTATCAACTAGATAAACAACTATAAACAACTAGAATTTGTATTTAAATCATATAAAATCAACATAATAAATAACAAGGTCATTTAGAAAGAACTTTAGTAGTGCAAAATTTTAAAAAGTATTTTTGAAAAGTTTCAGGCCAATCGCATGAACTCTTCTGATTCCATTTTTAATTTGAAAATTTTATTTTTTTTTTTTTTTGTTTAAATTAGCTTTATGTAGTTTCTGTTAGTATTTTAGTACAAAACTTTTTTAGTATTTTAAACGATTAGATACTTACAATTTTGATTACTTGAAGCTTATGCTTGATATAAAATTTTATTAAGTGATGTCACAAGTCGATTCTTTCTTAATTCTAGCCCAAAATAAAATCGAATGAATAATTTTTTTTAAAAATTGGATTTTATAATGGTTAATTAAAAAATTCTCAACCAACCTTTTTTTATTTTCTCGAGTCATTGGCACAATAAAAAGTAATAACAAAAAACAAACACACAACCAATAGTTCTTGCTGTATAAAATACTTCGAACTGCATTTATCGTAGGTTTTTTAACTTGTGAATCCTTAATATTAACAATTTAGAAGCGGTAGGTTAAAAATCTTAGACTAAATCTTTAACTTATTTGGATTACATATAGACAACACCCAAAAAATTACGTTTTAATCTGCAAAAAATTTTAAATATTTATATATATATATACATATATATATATATATTGCTTTTTTAAAATTTTTTGCAGATTAAAACGTTTATATAAATATATTGCTTTTTTAAAAAAGTATTAAATTAGCTTTAAAAAAGTATTGCTTTTTTAAAAAAAGCAATATATATATATATATATATATATATATATATATATATATATATATATATATATATATATATATATATATATTGCTTTTTTAAAATTTTTTGCAGATTAAAACGTTTTTATATATATATATATATATATATATATTAGGGCGGGTCAATTTGTATGGACGAATTTTTTGGTGGTCTGGCTCAGCGAAATTCGTAAAATACATGTAATTTCAAGACTTTTTCTCCACTACAGCATATACAAATTCTGAAAAAAAGCTGTGCGGACTTTCGTAAATAGATTTTGTTCTCAATTATAAAATATGAATGTATGAATGTATGTGTATGAATCTATTTACGAAAGTCCGCACAGCTTTTTTTCAGAATTTGTATATGCTGTAGTGGAGAAAAAGTCTTGAAATTACATGTATTTTACGAATTTCGCTGAGCCAGAATTTGACCCGCCCTAATATATATATATATAAAACAAAAAAGTTACTCTGACCATTTCATAATTTGAACACACGTCCTCTGATGTGCTGGTCCAACACCTTTTCTACTCGTCCAACTCACTTGTTAACAAGGTTTTGCTTTTTTACATCATTACGAATGCAAGTAAGTTACTTCCAGGAACGTGGGTTCAAAACTTAGCTAAATTAAATTAAAGTAGGGATTAAAAATAGTACTTTTTGGATTTAATATTCCTTCAAACCAAAGTTTGCATTAAAAGGTATTCCAAAATTTTTTACCGTGTACCGGAAAAAATGGGGTAGTCTTAATATTACTAGAATTTGAATTGCAAAAGCGTTTGCAATGGTTCGTGTGTCTTATTCTTTGCAATGAGCTCCCATTTCGAATTTTTTTGCTAAAAATAGATAAAAGAACTGCTGGTCCGAAAGCGTTTTCTGGTCCATTTGGAAAAATCTATTAATTTGTGCGACTTTTCCAGGAGAAACATTCCACACAACTCCATACCTTTGACTCGTACCAATAATAGACATTTCTGAACTCACAACAGATCATGTATATTTCTACTTAATGACTACAATTATTTCAAGTAATAACCAATCACCAAAACTCGCTAATAGAAATCCTGGGGAAAATTCAATGTGACTCACAATTGCAAATTGAATTCTTCGTTTGTATGTATTTCAAGAAAAGCCAAATACAAATCTTAAAACCCTGGCAGAATTTTCAAAATATTTGCATTTTTGGAGTGTGAATAAGAAATTAAAGCATTTTGATATATAGAAACGAATACACTCACAAGCAGTAGAACGGTGTGTTAAACTCGTAACGAAAGCATCGGCAAAAAAGACGGCCTTATTCGAGTAAGAATAGCATCAAGACAAACGCTTCCTAAATTTGAGACCAAATTAGACCAGCAGAAAAGTCTTGTCTGAAATTAACAAAGACGAATTTAAAACAGAAAAAATAATTTTTAATAATAATATATTTAACAGCTAAGAAAGAAAATCAAAAGTTAATTAAAAAACTATAAATTAAATAAAAAATTATATATAAAAACTTAATTTTAAAAGAGATGATAGGTCTGTTTTCGTACTAACTTCAAGTAATTGCAATAGAATATAGTGATATTTTGCTTGTTCTTCTTTTCTTTCGAGCTTGAAAAATTTGAAAAAAAACGTGCGGGAATCTAATGTTGAAGAATAAAAAATTAAAAATAAAAAAAAAAATAATTTATAATTTTTATAACAACCCTCGTATTTAATCTTATTATTTTACAAATAAACTTAATTTCTGCAAATATAATGTGCTTTACTCGAGAATGATGTACCGTTTCATCCACCTTCATTTACCATTCCATGTTGTTTTCTGGTGATCGAGAATTATACTCAAGAAATAGCGAAAAAAACTTATTTGGATCTGCATAAGAGTTTATAGGTACCCACCGAGAAAATGAGAATTAATTCTTTAAAAAATCGGTAATTGAATGGATTCTTGTGCTTGCATTTTAGAATGTATTCCAAAGAATATATATATTTAAAACAAAACCTATGAATTGAAATCAGTAAACCAAAAATTTTCTGAGTTGTTAGAGTTGTTAGTTAAAGTTGTTAGATTCCTTGCTTGCTCTTATTGTAAGTGAAAAACGAATTGATTCTGGAAAAAATTCACCTATAAGCGAAAAAAGATTCAATCTGTTATGATTTATATTTTCTGTTTGTTGTTTTTTTTTCAGATATTTTTGAAAAGCGGTTGCTCTGTCGTTTTCTTTTCACGTATTTCTTAAAAAATTTTACTTTTTGTTTGATTTGTCAGCGTTGAAGGAAAAAACTGCTTCAGAAGACTCGAAAATTTTGATGATGTATTGCTTGGTAGGTTATGAAAAACCATCGCTCTTTTCCTGTTAAAATCATTTTTAATGTTTTTGTTTTTTTAATGCAGAGTGTCTTTGCAAGGAAGGATACAACCAAAACAAAAGGAGTAACCCAAGCGCGTCGGAAGCTAATTTCATCTGGGGGGGGGGGGGCAGTACAAATGGGGGGGCAGTACAAATGGTGGTGCAAAAAAAGTTCACCAAAATATCTTCAAAGAAACATGAATGTGAATCAACAAATTTTTTATTTTAGTTTAAGATAAAAAAAAATATAAAAACATATAAAAAATATTAAAATTTCATTATTTTTAAAAGTTCTTCCAATTTCAATATTAGAGATCAAGGATCTTTCATATGGTAATATGAAAATATAAGAAATTAAGCTTTTAAAAATAATAAACAAAATATAAGCTTTTATAAAGCAAGACTAGGCATATCTTTACATAGTTTAAATGCAATAAGGTACAAAAAGTTATATCAATTTAAATTATTCCAAAATGTTTCTTTCTGTCCTTGCGAGAAACAAACTCTTTCACCACCTCCATCGAATTCAATTCTTCGGTTTTATATTTGTGAATGTGTATAAGTGCTGCATGAGTGAGTCGTTTCTGTGTCATAGTTGCTCGAAGATACGTCTTAAGTCGTCTTAGTGCACTAAAAGAACGCTCAGATGAAGCTGCTGATGCAGGCACAGTCAAAAGCAAAGCAATAAGTTTTTCAACTTCATTTAATAGTTTTTTGATAGTATTCGAATTTTTCGCAAATTGGGATACAATGCCACTACACTTGGAAGGTGTTTGGCCAGGCAATTGCTTCAGCAATTTCATCTGCATAAAGATCTAGTTTTGTTTTTAGATTTTGTTCAGAAGGCACTTTTCCGTTGAAGGCTTCGATTACAATATTTTCCAACGATTCCAGAGTGTCAAGATCTGCTTAAATGTACAATAAGATTTACAAAGTGCCAGTTTACACTAGCTTCACTCAACCGACTCACCGAATGTTAAATCAAAGTGAATCGGTTGAGTGAAGCTGGTATGAATAAAAAAAGTCAAATATTAACCTGATTGATCGAATCTAGCCGTTATCTCATTTGAGAGAAGATCAAAAATTTCGAAATAATCTTTTCGTAGCCGATCATATAATGGTCACTATACTGAAGGAACCGGATTTGATGTTTGTTCAAAGCGTCGAGGTGGATTTTCATCAGCTTATTCACAGTAGGGGCTTTCGCATGGTCCAAAACATTGGACCAACATGGCAGATTGTACAACATGTAGTACCATGCGTAAGCTAAAACGAAAGTCGAAATTTTTGGTTTTTTTCTGCCGATTGTACAATATTGTACAACTATGTAAAATTACTGCTCAATTGTTAGGGCATCTAAAAGTTGCTTAGCTATTAGCCGGATGTGTTCTGCTTGAGAGCTTGCAATTAATGATGTTGCTTTACAAGTTGGATCGTTCGAACGCTCAATCAAATAGTCCCATTAGTTTTCCATCTAACTTATCGTACAAAATGTCGTCCAATAAGTGCTGTTCACATTTCAAACCGCTCATCAAATCATTTCTCAAATCGTTTGACTACAGAAGTGTTCTGACTCTTCAAATTTTTCGTCAAATTTCATTTTATCTTGAACACCGAAGTAAGCACATCGCGATGACGGAAAAATTTTAATACCTTTTGTTATTAAAATCGTATTGGAAGAAGAAGAAATTATTATAAATTGTTTGCAACAGTTATTTATTATTATTTTGATATTATTTTCTTCCGCTCCTTCTTTTGCCGCGATGTGCACAGGTTGAAAACTTTTTTGAACTGACAAAATCGTACTACACGATTTGACGAGTGTTCACACTGGTCAAATCGTTCGGCAAATCAACAGAAAAATCAAAAAATTTTGATTTTCATCAAACGATTTCACCAACGATTTGATAAGTGTTCACACTCGTCAAATCGCCATCAAATCCATACAAATTCTGTTGGTCAAATCAATTGTCAAATCATTTGATGATCGATTTGATTTCGGTTTGAAATGTGAACAGCCCTATATGGAAAGCCCCTAAGAACATGTCAAATTTTTTCTTACCAGAGTTGCAAAATTAAGCATTAAGCTACATACTTAAGGGTGCTTTTAAACTGAAGTGGTGGGTTTGCAATAGAAACTCTAGATTTTGTTCTATCTTTTTGCAAACACAGAGAAAGAAAATGGTTATCCGCAAGCATGCTTATGAAGAAGAGAGAAAGAAGAGGAAAATATATACTACAAAAATATTATCGTTGTAAAAAAAACTGATATTTTGATTAACTTTTGAAGTTTTCCTTTTAAATTGTTTATCTAGCTAAAAAAGTGGGGGGGCAACTGCCCCCCTTTCCCCCCCGCTCCCGACGCCAATGGAGTAACCTACAACATAAACATCAATGTTTTTGCACTAATGTGGTTTTACTATAATTGTTTGCTCGTCTATCGAAATATTAGGGCTATTCCCGATTACGGGCAAATAGCATGGCATCGTGGCATTTGCAAAATATGATGGCAAATATTTTCCACACAACAACAAAATGTACAGATTTGCATTTGCCCGACTGTGTCAAATTTGCAACACTAAAATCGCATTGCATACAGTCGAACATGGGCAAAACTTATTTGCCAATCAATCAGCTGTCACATTTAAACCAAACGCCGCTAATAAAACAAAATTAACAGACTCTGATATGGAACTCACTTTGATAAATAATAATGAAAAACACCACAAATACTGTTCGTGTTGTTTTTTTTTCCCCTCCAAAACAGCTGTGAGTTTTGTTTGCAACAGTGTTCTAAAAAGTGTGCTCACAGTTGATGGCAAATATTTGGTAGGGCATACATTTGCAAAGCTATTTGCCGGTAACTGGGAATAGCCCTAATATTTAATCTTTCCAATTACCTAATAATTATCTCTATTGAATTTGAATCATTATAATACAATTTTTTATTAATTATTTAAAAAAGTATAAAAGATTTTCAATTCTGCCATACAAACCTATGCATTATGGAATGTATTCATGTATATCTTCTATTCCAAAACGACTTCTTAGCAATTCATACTTTTCTCATGTTTGAAAAATTCATACTTTTTTCATTTAAAAGACTCCATTCTATAAGCGAATAATAGAATCGATTTCAGCAGTGATTCAAGTGGAAGAAAGAAAAAATATACTACTTTTTGTAGGACATCACTCCGTTAAAAATAATCAATTCTAGAATCGTTAATTGGAAAAGAGAATTTATGCTTTTTTCACACACAATCGATTCTTTTTTCCCGGTGGGTACCTGTTTTTCTATCAGTACCTTAATCTGCATGTAATATTTTAATGCTGTATTTTGTACGTATTTTTTCAGTACCTTAATTGGTGTCGGTATCATGGTGTAAGAAATAGAGGTGTTAGTGAGTTTTTGACAACACCATGAATTTCATTGCTTCTGTCAAAAAATTGTGAGCGAAAGAGCGGAACTGTTGTTAGCTGTCCAATTGTGTTATTTGTTTGAGTTGCTAGATGATATGCTATAGTTTTTATTGTGCGAATTGTAAAGTGTAAATTTTTTTTATTGTGCGAAGTGTAAATAAATATTTAATGCAATTAATTGTGCCGTGTTGTGTTGACAAAAAGTTATTGCAGTTGTTTTCGCCGATTTGATAAGTTTGTCATTGAATGTTTTGGCAATTTTATCAAAAACGTGCGCTAGAAGGTGTCGCCGACATCGTTTTTTTTTCATAACGCACAGCGTCTCATTTATTTTTTATTGTTTTCCATATCACTTCATTCTCACTTTAATCTCAGTAAAAATCTAATAAACTTGCAGAAAGAGACGAATTTAACAAAATTTGTATTCATGGCAATTCACCAACAGCTGTTTTTGACAAAAGCGGGGAAACATAATTTTATCATTTTGAGAGAGAAGTGTCAAACTCACTAACACCTCTATTTCTTACACCATGGTTGGTATCTGTTTTAGCATCGTTATCATAATGTTTCTATCTTTGATTGGTATACGTATTTTAGAATTTCTGAGAAAATCAACGTTTATTTAATGTTTCCAGCATAATGCCCTACTCTTATAGCATAACGTGATTTGGTCTAAATAAAATTCAGTCATAAATTAACCCTATTTCCGCCATGTTGCTCTACACATGCTTCAAGACGGAAATGCAATTTAAAGACCTATTAAATAACAATGAAAACAAACCATTTTCACTCCCTCTTCAAAAACGATATCAGCAACGTTCACTTTTCACTCCATACCTTCTGCACAGCCGTTCACTGATTTGCTAACAATACCGCTGATACCATCGCCAATTCCCTTTATGACTTTTTTTTGTCTACGTTTATAAAAATAACATAATAACATGGCGACGCATCCGATGACAAGCCATTGCAATTGCTTGTCAGCGTGAAAATTTATTTTCGTATTGAACTCACACATCTTCTACAACGGTTAGAAAAACTCCACCTCCATCTCCTCCACCCACCACAAAGCCAATAAACTAAACGCTCTTAAGATATTAAACCAAACCAAAACATCTAACCCTCAACCACACACCCCCGACGCAAAAGTTAATAATAATTTTGCAGAATTTTTTTTTTTTTTTTTGCTAACTCCCAGCCCTTGCCAAGTTTCCGCAGTTTAGCATTTTGCAACATTTTTGCACATCAACAACCCCAAATTTGGGTACACTTTAACCTAAAGTGAGCAGCGCCCCGGAAAACTAACTGCCAAAAGCCTATTTTCTACCCCCGCAACTTGTCCCATTGGCATTGAATTTCACATCATTGCAATTGAATTGGAAATTGGCAAAACATCAATTTTCCGCCGCAGAACAATCATAAAATGCCGCTCGACCGCGCTTTTGTACTGCCACAAAGCAACAGTTCAGTAGCAACAATAAAACCAACAACAACAAAGGAAGAGCGGTGTAAAATTGCGTAAGTAAACATGTTGCAAAAATCCTTTGTTGTTAGTCGGGTAATCCGGCAAAGGATACTTGGAACAGCTTTGCACAATAGGATTTTCGGATTGCAATTTTTTTTTGGCAAAATAAAAAGAGGGTAACAGTGGCGAAGTTTGTTCGGTGGTGCTTCTGTATTGCATGTATGGTTGATTGGTGAAAGTTTAGTACCCTGATTTGTGGGTTGTTCTCTGCTAATGGTTTTTGTTATTGTTATTTTGAGAATGAGCTATATAATCCAACCATTTTTAAGCTATCGATAGCAATTAATCGATTAATAGCATTCCATGCACACTTTTTTAAAAGTTTAATTTCACAGTACCGCAATTAAAAGGTTTTTGAATGCAACATAGGAACCATGATATATTTCAAAGAGGAAGGAGTACGTATAGACCATTTCT
Organism: Dichetophora obliterata; assembly: GCA_963920525.1. Lineage (NCBI taxonomy): Eukaryota > Metazoa > Arthropoda > Insecta > Diptera > Sciomyzidae > Dichetophora > Dichetophora obliterata. Next base: position 212,347,347 of record OY986437.1, on the reverse strand, counting down.
TATAAAACTACTTACATCTTATGGAGTATAATAGTTATAGTCCAGCATATTTTAAATTTTTTTATATGCACTGAAGTTTGAATGGGGTATTTTAAGGTTTTGCACCACAAGGACAAAAACAAAAAGAGATATTTCTATATTAATCTTAGTATATCTCTTAGTAACTATTTATGCCTAAAAATACTTTGACCGGTACATGCAACCCCAATGCTTTAATTTAATTTCATTTCATTTTAATATCAATGATTTTTACCACATTTTTTTCTAAACATATGCGTTTTGACTCTAGTATTTCACGACTTTAGGATTTCGGTGATAAAAATATTCTTCATCAAGAACTAAAGAAAATATTTTCATTCTAATAATAAAACCTCCTAGGTGGTCATACTTAAATGTATTAAAAAATATCAACGCTTTTTGAAAGTGTTTTCGTGGTAATCAAAATTTCTTAAAATTTACTAGACCGATGTTTTCCATATTTAATACAGTTCTTTTTCATTTCATTGGCTAGCAGTTATTAAAAGAAAGCATGTTTTTTTAACTTATTTCCTATGTTTTACGACAAATCATCATTAAGCATTGATGATCTATCGAAGCTGCATAGACCTGAAACACATTCCCAAACGCTGGTGTAACGTGAAGACTATTTTCATTTCTAAGGCAAGCTCACATGTTAATTCTGTGGTCTTTTCTTCTAAAAATTTTCGAAATATTAATAGATATTCACATAAGAAATAAGTTAAGTTTAGTTTAGTTGCTTAATTCAGTCTTTCGACAATTATTCCTTACAGACTAATAGCAACAATTATAAGTAAATAAATTTAAAGCAAAAATAAACTTTTAACATTATTCTTAAATGCCTACTTAGAAACAAAAATGGAAACTAGAATTTATAAATAATTCATTTAATATAGATAAAGCCCTAGTTATTAGATAATTTTTAGCATAATAAGTTCTATGATGTTTTATAAAAATTATGTTGACTTTATATGATTTAAATACAAATTCTAAATGTTTGATAGTTTAAATCATACTTGATTTTAAATACAAATTCTAGTTATTTGATAGTTTAAAATCGTTTATTGAGCTTAAGGTCAAAGTTAGAACAATTAATTGTTCTAACGAATTTTTCCAAAGAAACAACAACAACAAAGTTTTTTCAATATGAAAAGGAAAAAATCACTAGCTTGATTTTATTGTACAATTTCTGCTATGCTAAAAGCGTCATCAGAAATCTTTGTGATTACCCGTGCAAGCGCGCGCTAACGCACTGCACCAAAAAAAATTAGAAAAAACTTTAAGTCTTATACAAATAATTTAAAATGTCGCAACTGTCTAGAAGGAACGTTAAACGAAATGATTTCCAGAAGGAACTGACAATCAATATGACTAAAGTTTTTAGACCTGAAAGCAAGCATCTTGTATTGAGTGTTTAAAGTCAACAGAGTTAAATGAATGCAGCTCAAATTTTGTAAAAGTTTTTTGAATTCGCTCTAAGCAAAATAAATTACAAGCATAAAAAGGGTTCAAGATTATTGCCTCATATTTCAGGCTTGATCTAACAAAGGCATTATACAGACACTTAAAAGTATGAGGGTCCCGGAACCAGGAACTAGGTATGTATTTCTGCGAATAAACGCGAGCAAGGAGTTAGCATTTGGAATTACAAAACTTAGATGGTCGTTGAAGGTAAGCTTCGAATCAAAAATAGCCCTCAGATAACGAATAGTTCCAACAGATTGCAGGAGGGATTCACCAAAAAAAAAACAAAATCAGAATTTAAAACGTCTGTAGCCATTAAGAAGGACATATGAAAGCATTTTTTATATTTAATGGTAATCCATTGATAAAGCACCAATTAACAACTTCATTAAAGTCGGCTTGGAGGGCTGAAATATCGGCCAAACTTCCTTTAAAAGTTGAAGTCATCGGCATATAATAAAATCTTCAAAATAATGAAACTTTTACTGATGTCATTTATGTAAAATATAAAAAATAATGTCCCAAGGATACAACCTAGTGGGATTTAGGAGGTAACAATAAATTTGAACGACATCACATTATTTATAGAGATATAACAAGACCAAGAGGACAATTAAGACTCAATCCATTTCAAAAAGAAGGAATGAAAATCAATTTTTTTCCAACTTGACTAGTAATAAATTATGTGGAATCTTGACACATGCTTTCGAGAATTCAGTGTAAAGAACATTAATTTTGTTACCCAAAGCAATCGACGAAATGCATAACTCAGAAAAAAGAGCTAGATTTGTTACAATGGATCGGCCAGCAACAAAGTCATGTTATTGGGGACAGATATGACGTTTAACAATAAAAAATAGTTTAGGCGACTCTCGGAGAACATTGGCAAGCAAAAGATTCAGGAAATTTGCGCTGCACTTGCTGATGTACCGGGAGATCGTTGGTCCACACACACGCACACACAAACTCAAGCACTTTCGTTTTTTTTTTTTGTATTTTTATTATTTTGTTATTTTTTAAGTTTACGATATACAAGTTTACGAAATAAGTAACAAGTACAAGCACTCGAGTTAAATATGTCGCAAATGGAATAAAATGCAAATTAGATAAAATATTTACGAAATAAGTTGCAAGTACAAGCACTCGAATTAAATGTGTCGCGGAAATTGGCATGTTGTTTTTTTTTCTTTATTTTTGAGTGTGTGAAAAATTCGCTTTCGATTGTCAAAAATTATGCTAGCCTCAGGGGCTATACAACATGTCAACATCGGAAACGTTTCAGTTGGATGATCAAATTTTGACAGTTGATAGAGCAATTTTTGAAATTGCCTGAGGCTAGCCTCAGGGGCTACTATAAATTTTGACAATTATATACACCTCACAAATGTCAAAAATTGCTCTACCAACTGTCAAAATTTGATCATCCGACTGGAAAATTTTCGATTGACACACACATAATGAAAAGTTTTCTATATGACCTCATTATTTATTATTATGTTAATTTTATATGATTTAAATACAAATTCTAAATGTTTGATAGTTTTAAATCATTCTTGATTTTAAATACAATTTCTAATTGTTTGACAGTCTAAAATCGTTTATTGAGTTTTTTTTACATATTTTTTTTAGGTCAGATTAGAACAATTAATTGCTCTTACGAATTTTTTCCAAAGAAACAACAACAACAACATTTCTAATATGAAAACGAAAACATCACTAGCAATTTTATTGCAATTTCGGCCCTGCTACAGGCTTCATCAGAAATCTTTGTCCATTCCACCACCGGGAATGGACCCCGGGTGTGGTCACCGTGCCAGCGCATTTTAGCGCACTGCACCACAGAGGCGATGAGATTTCAGTGTCAATGTCTCAGTTGTTCTCCCTTTCATACTTTTTTTGTTGCTGTTCTTTTTGCTTACTCTAGTTTATGCTTATGTTATATTACAAATGAAGATTGATTCAAAACTATCAAACATTTAGAATTTGTATTTAAATCATAGAAAGTTACATACTTAGTTTTTTCCACGCCCTCTCCGAACTTTTTCAACTAACGGTAATTTTGTTGTTATAATACTTTTTACGATCGAAGTTTTTTGTCTAGAAAAAAAACTTTTTCATAAAACATCGTTACCTACGAATGAGAAAAAAACGACATTGAAATCAAAGTTTGGTCTTTCGATGCAAATATTTCCGCTATCCATAATAATATTTCATTCAAAATTATTTTTTCAAAAATTCAATAAAATCACTTCACAAAATCAGGTTGAACTATACCATTAAGTCAGTGTATATATGTTTTATGATTATGTCAAAAATATTGAGTTTTTTTTCAAAAAATGATTCTAAAATTGTTTTTGTTGTTAAAATTAAATCAATTAAAAATTGCACATCTGGCTACCTTTCATATGACATAGCATTTATTCTTCCAGTTAAGCGCAAAAATTGATGGAATACCATCAATGTCAGGTTTGTCGGAACTGTCCATAGCAAACAAAGCATCACATACTTCATGTGGTAAAATTGCAAGACATTCAGTGTCAGCAAATTTGTCAACATTATGAGCCAAAAACATCATCACAACTTACAGTGCTATCATTATCTAAAAAAGTTAGCAAAGAGGTTAAAAGTGCCCGTAAGCGAAGAAGATCTAAAGACATTGTACGACATAGACCTGAGAATATTGGAACACCTTTTTTGATTGGATAAAATTCCGAAAAGATTTGGAATTTGACTTAATATTATTTTCAACTCCCGAATTATATTGCTTATTGAGAAATTTTTTGTGCTTATAGAGAGCACAACATGCTTACACCAAAAGCAAATCCATAAAAACACCTCTCCACTCCATAGTTGCCAGCATTTAAAAATTCCTCTATCAGAAGTAATATAGTACAATGATAGCTTTTATTGATGTATAAGGGAACTTTAATAACGTCGAAGCAAGAGCTATCACAAATGCGCTAACGGAGCTTCAAGCCAAATGCTTGTCGGCAGAGCTATAAGTGCAAATTTTAGCACGGCATCCACGCTAAGATCTTCGCCCAGGTGATCCGCTCAGGGAGGGGTTCTTTCGCCTTTTCTCTGAAATCTAGCAGTAAATGAACTGCTAGTCCAATTGAAACTAGAGGATTGTTGGGTGATAGCTTCTGAAGATGACGTTGCGATTTTCACCTCTAGAAAATACATATGTACTCTTCGAGACATTATACAAAACTGCAAAATACTCAAGTTAACTGGGCTATCAACTGTGGTCTCAGAGTAAGCCCAAATAAAATTGAGTAAGTGATTTTTACCAGAAACGCAGTCCTCCTAAACTGGGAAATAGCTTCTCAGATCAAGCAAAATACCTGGGAATCATACTGGAAGGGAAACTGAACTGGAAGCCCAATCTGCTCGATAGAGCCAAGAAACCGAATGTTGCCCTGTATTCATGGAAAAAGGTAGTGGATAGCAGGTGGGGCTTACAACCAAGTGTTACTCACTGGCTCTTAACAGCAATCATTAGGCCATTTTGCTATATGGTGCTAAACTTTTAAACAATTGGAATATGATATATTTGTAATCACCGAAACATAGTTAAATTCTGATTTTTGTTATGAAGAGTTTTTTGACTTACATGCGTACCAGGTGCTACGAAATGACCGTGATGCTGTGAAAACAGGCTGCAATGGAGGAGGGGGTGTATTGATAGCCGTAAAAAGATCATTATCAGCTAATGAAATGCAGCTATTAAATTCGGACCAATTGCGTGTTTGTGTTCGCAGACCTACTGCTAAAAATTGCATATATGCACAGTAAAAAATTTGAGGGTAAATTCTATCTTTTTTATAACTTTTGTAGGGTATAAACTTTTTTATTCCAAATAATTTATAAATTTTATACCACTCAATATTATAAAAATAATAAAACAAATATAATTTAAAAATTTCATATGGATATCATGTGTTAATCAAAATATATTCTGGTTCGAAAGAAAAAAATTCACCGAAATCGGGAAATTTTAAAATATAGTGGTTTCGATTGGTCTGACGAGAAAAATGGTCTGGAAAAAATTATAAGATTTGATGGTATAACTTTTAAAACATTTTTAGTTTGGATTTATATGTATACAAAATAGTATAAAATTTACGTTCATATTTTTTGCTGTGTGTGCTTCTTATATTTCACCAAATAGTCCGATTGATAGCACGTGCACTGTATAGCATATGTTGACAACATTAGAAATTTTTCATCGAATTATATTGGGAATTATATCTCTGCATACTTGGCTTTCAACCTTAGTAAAATATCTTGGGCCTATATGTTTTATGATGCTTTTTTAACACCACTAAATGTAAATTCTGAAACTGAAATTTATTTCATTTATACTTTTTCTGACCGTAATTTGCAGAAAAAAATGGCTGTTTTAACTTGATACATAGATTGCTAGACTTACTGCATTATTCTGTATCACGAAGCAGCACACCAATGACAAGCAAGACACGAGAAGCAATACTTTTTTCTATACGAAATTCTATTGCTTCTCGTGTCTTGCTTATCGTTGGTGTGAATTTTCGTTATACAGAATAAAGCAGTTAGTCTCTTTGAGTAATAGGGTAAATTTTAAAATTTTTCAATCTGATTTTCCTATTACTAATTCGGATATACATCATATTCCTCTGTGCATTAATGTAGAGTTCTATAAGTTTTTACCTAATGATGTGAGTAATTATTGTTTACCTGTTTTTTATTTTAATCTTTGTGATTTTAACCTTATTAATAGATTGATCTCTGATATAGAGTCGAATTGTTAATTAAATGATCTTGATTTGTCGAAAAGTTTTATTCTTTTTAAACAAAAAGTTTTCAAAGTATGTAAAATGTATATACCACTTATCCATAAAAAGAATTATAAAATACCATGGTACACAGTTGATTTAAAAAAATAAAGAATTTAAGAAATAAATTTTACAAATTGTATATTCAAACTAAGAGAAGTATTTATTTTATGATATATCGGCAGCATATGAGGGAATTTAATTTTCTTGATAGATATCTGTTTAAGCAGTATGTTTCAAAGTTCGAGTCTAAAATTAAGACTAATCCAAAAAAGGTGTCTCAGATTTTCCCTCCTCATTGTTTTTAAATAATAATGTTTCTAAAAATTCACTGGAAGCAGCTAATCTCTTTGCAAAATTTTTTAATTCTAATTTTGAGTCAGGCACTGATTTATAAATGATAACTATGTTTACTTTTCTCATTGCACTGATTTTGGTACACTTTCAATCTCTGAAAATGATGTCATTGAAGCGATAGAAGCATTGAAAATTAGCACTAAGTGTGACTTTGATGGTTTGTCTGTTATTCTTATAAAAAATTGTTAAAACTTATTTTTATTAAATCAATTATATCTGGCACGTTTATTGACGACTGGAAGGTATCTTTTGTGACTCCAGTCTTCAAATCTGGTAATAGGAATAATATTGCTAACTATTGACCTATCACTAAGCTCACCACAGTGACTAATATTTTTGAACACATTGTCAAAGAAAAAATATTTTTCGCAATAAAAAGTTATATATCACCAAATCAACATGATTTTGTTCGTGGACGCTCTACTGTTACAAATCTATCTTTGTTTACTAAATACTGTTTTGCGTCATTCAAAGAGGGATTACAAGTGGATGTTATCTACACAGACTTCTTCAAGGCTTTTGATAAAGTTTCCCATAGTATTTTACTTAGAAAACTTGCTAATTTTGGCTTCCATTCAGCAATTCTCAAATGGCAATATTGTTGCAATTTCTGGTGTTCCACAAGGGAGTATTCTAGGCCCGTTATTGTTCTCAATATTCATTAATGATTTATCGTCTTCTGTAAAATATGCTCAATGTCTTTTGTTTGCTGATGACCTAAAAATGTAACTTAAAGTTCCAAACGCGTCGGATATTGCTAAACTTAAATCTGATTTAAGTTCAGTATAAGAATGGTGTGTCGTGGCGGCCGTAGCCTAGTGGGTAGAGTGCGTGGCCCCTAAGCTAAAGAACCACGGTAGCCCGGGTTCAATTCCAGCTCAGACAGAAAGTTTTTTCAATTGAACTAATTTTTCTGTTCGGTCGTCACCTCTCTGCAAACAATGGCAAATGTCAGAGAGTAAAAATTGCCATGTAAAGCTTCTTGAGAACATAAAGCCGTTCGGAGTCGGCATTAAACACGTAGGTCCAGTTCTCGGTCATTTGTGATGAAACATTTAATAACACGCACAGCACAATTGATCAATAGAAGCTAGGTCAAAGTCCTTCCAAGGGCTGAAATGGCCAGTTTATTTTTTTTATTTTTTTTTTATTTTTTATAAGAATGGTGTAAAAAAATTGCTTAACTTTAAATATTGGGAAATGTGCTGTTGTTTCATATTCAAAATCCATTTGTCCTATTTTGACGTCTTATGAGCTAAATAATTTGTAACTTAATCGGGTGACAGTCATTAAGGTTTATTAATCATTTATTAATCAGTTTATTAATCATTTAAATTAAATTATCCCTAAAACCTACCAAATGTTGGCCTTTCTTTATCGGAATTGTCTCAATTTTACGAATCCATATGTGCTTAAGACTCTTTTTACTTCACTTGTCCACTCCAAATTAGAATATGCATCTTTTATATGGCGTCCGTTCTATGCCTCACATATGTATTATGCGATTGGAGCGTGTACAAAAATCATTTTTAAAATTTGCTTTGCGGTTCTTTACTTTTGAGGAACTCATTCCATCGTATGATGCCAGATGTGGTCTTTTACATTTGAAACCTTTATACAAAAAAAAAAAAACTTTATTATCTTTATTATGAATTTGTTATTTAAACTTTGCTTCGTTAATATAACTTCACCGCTTGTATTGTTATTGTCGTTATGTTTAAATGAAGGCACCTTCTTAGAATGTTGGAAAACTTGTTCGATAGCTCCGATTTTTAAGTCAGGTTATCGATGTAATGTGGCCAATTATAGATCGATTGTCAAACAAGGGACATTTGCTAAATTTTTCGATGCCATTATTAAAACAAAGTTCATATCTTGTATAGAAACCCACATAAGTGTATTACAACATGGGTTCCTACCAGGAAGATCAGCATGTACTAATTTAGCCTTGATTACGAATCAGATAATCAACAGCTTTGAGCAGCATAGCCAGTTAGATGTTATTTACACTGACTTTTCGAAAGCTTCCGATAAAATAGACCACCTCATTCTTTTAAATAAGTTGAAGCAGTTTGGAGTGTCTGATCATCTTATTAAATTCTTTAAAAGTTTTTTATCTAACAGGAAACTTTTTGTAAAAATAGGCTCTGTAAAATCCAATATTTGGGTTTATGCTTTTTCCGGTATACCCCAAGGAACTCACTGTGGACCGCTTCTATTTTTAATTTTTATTAATGATTTACCGCAGCACCTTCAACATTCAAAGTGTCTTATGTGTACGGATGATGTTAAATTATTTTTTAAAATTTCTAAGCTTTCAGACTGTCACAACCTGCAGTCAGATCTGGATGTTTTAAATAATTGGTGTGTTTCAAAAAAATTTTTGTTAAATATTAATAAATGCAGTGTAGTGTCATTTACTAAATGTTTCGACCAAATAATTTTTGATCAGTAAATAATTATCATATTACGCGTAGAAGTGAAGTCAAAGACTTGAGTGTTATATTTGACTCTAAACTTAAATATACCAGTCATATCGACTTTATTATAGCTAAAGCATACTCTATACTTGGTTTTATTAACCGGAATACACAGGTCTTTAAAGATCCTTTGACGGTAAAGGCTCTGTATGTAGCTTTAGTTAGAACTCATTTAGATTACGGCTGCCTAATTTGGAACCAATATTTTGAGATTCATTATAATAAAATTGAGATTGTTAGAAACGTTTCACTAAATATGCCTTGAGTAAAATGTGTTGGCCTGATGGTCTCCCTTCATATATTGCTGGACGTAAATTTCTTGGTACCCTCCAGGAAAGGCGTAGGGTTTTTTCTTTAATGTTTGCATATAATATTGTCTCTGGTAAAATAGTGTGTACAGAACTATCAAGTTTATTTCGTGTTTACAGTCCACCTATAGTTTTAAGAAATAATAGATAAGTCCTTGACTCTTTTCATAGGACAAATTACGCTGCTAATGAGCCAATTGCTAGGTGCGTTGATTTGTGCAATAGTCATTCTCAATTAATAAATTTCGATGTAAATGAGTATAGATTTAGATAAAATTTATTCACTGTATTTAATTAAATGTATTAATCTGTAAGATTATATCCGTAGACTAAATAAATAAATAAATAAATTTTTGATGTTGTAGTTGGCACAGTCCAAGCTTTTTAGGTTTAATAAATTTCAATGTGCCATGCAGATTTTTCCGACATTCTAATATATTTTATTTTGGCACTTGCGGAACAAACTATGCCATAAATTCGCCAGTTAATAGAGCTTTAAGTGAATTCAATAATCCTTGTAGAATATGTGATATCGATTTTGCCTCCTCAAAGAACTCTCTAAAATGTATATTACAAGCTGCTAAATAATGTTTGTATATTTTAAGTATTTTAGTGTAATTTAGTGTTTAATTGTAAACATTTACTGACTTAGTAAATAAATAAATAAACTTGGAATCATATCTTTGTCAAGTAGTGATGGGCACTATCGAATGATTTCAAATATCGATAGTTTACTATCGAATGATTTCAACTATCGAACAATTCGTTCGAATTATTCGTTTATTCATTTGCTTTAACAAAATAGTAACTAGTGCATAGAACTATCGAATAGTTTGAACTATTGAACAATTCGTTCGAATAATTCGTTCATTCATTCGCTTTCAACAAATAGTAACTACTGCACGAAACTATCGAATGATTAAACCATCAAATTATTAATTTTTTCATACGAATTAAGAAAATTGTAACAGTACAAAAAACTATCGTATGATTTTAACTATTGAATAAACTATTCATTCATTTGACATTAAGAAACAGCACCCAGCTTTCGACTGATATAGTTTTATTATAATAATTCCTTCGAGAATTTGTTTAGTTATTTTTATTAAATTATAAGTTGTGTTGTGAACTGGGAAATGATTTAACTACCCAATAAAAACTATTTATATATATCTTTAAAAATCAAATTACATAAATGTACGAAATTATGTTAATTCATTATATATTAATGTGATTTCACAGAAATATTTTAAAAAAGCACTGGAATTTAAACAAATTAGTATGAATTAAAGTTTATTTAAGTTTCTCCAAAAAAACGATGATATTATATAAAATGTAATAATAATTTAACTGATTAAAAAAGAAGTTATTTTGTTATATAAAATCATATTATTCTATTTATTGTTATATACACAATCAAACGTATTATATTACACGTTAATTCAATTTTGAAAAATTTTACTATAAAAAGGAAACTTTTTGCCTATGAATGTATAATATTTAGAAATAATATGTGTATATTATTTTATAATAAATAAAACAATAACATTTGAATGAAAATAATAAATAAATTAGTAACATACTTCAATTATTAAAAAAAAATTAGGTGCTTCTTTTCACCAATTCAAAAAATGTACTTAATATTGGTTTTGTTTCTTTTATAAAAGAATGTATATGAAGACATGAGTGGATGAAGGTAATACGTCGCATTTTCGGATTTTCGCTGTTCTATGTATGGATGAAGATGTAATGTACATAAAAACAATTTTAATCCTTAAAAAAACCACGTTCATGGCTATTTTAGGAAATATTTTTTTCACGAAGTTTGATTTGGTATAGATTTCAGTACAAATGCGAAACTTTAAACTCAATTTTCTCCAAATTAGGATTTTTCGACACATCAGCTTCATCCACTCATGTCTTCATGTGTTACAATCACATAAAGTTATTAAAAATAAAACACAGAGTTCAAATTCACTGAGATCATTCCAAAATAAATTAAAGCCTCCTTCGCCGATATAAAATAATTTAACTGTATAATCTATATATATAAAAATGGATGTATGTATGTGGGTATGTGGGTATGTGGGTATGTGGGTATGTGGGTATGTGGGTATGTGGGTATGTGGCTATATCACGTATAGACTCCAAAACCGCTGAACCGATCTTTATGAAATTTTCAGGGAAAATAAAGCCACATCTTGAGAGTGTTCCTGTGAGGTTTCGTAACGATTGGAGAAGGGGGCGTGGTACCTCCCATACAAGCCAAATTTGCTCCATCGATCACAAACAAAAAAAAAAGAAAAATATCTCACGGTTTCAATCGTAAAAAACTAAGATTTGGTGATTTTGTTCAGATGGTTACTGTCGGTAACTGTACAAAAAATGGGCGTGGTCGTTATATAAATACGCCCACTTTTTCGAAATCATGGCAATTCCGGAGTTCTGCACATTTTTACAGTGAAACTTGCTGTTTAGGTGCTCCAAGAGACGAACACAATTTATAAATGTTTTCACGCCCACTTTTAACGCCCACAAATAAATGAAAATGGTTTATTTCAGACGGTTTTGGTCGTATAAGACTTAAATTTGGTACTTTGGTTTGTGAAGTTACTGACAGTAACTGTACGAAAAATTGGTTTCAACGCCCCCTTTTGCGCCCACAAATCAGTGAAAATGCTATATTTCATGCAGTTTTGGCCGTATGAGACTAACATATGATACTTAAGTTTGTATGGTTACTTTCGGCAATTATACTAAAAAAGGGCGTCATCGCTATATAGCCACACCCACTTTTTAAGAAACCATCAAAATTGACTACTGGGTCGATTGAGCTAAAATGTTGGCTTAGTTTGTACGGTTACTGTTAGCAACTGTACTAAAAATTGGTCTCCACGCCCCCCTTTTACCGCAACAAACCAATGAAAACGTTTTATTTCAACGGTTTGGGTCGTATTAGACAAAAATTTTGTAATTCAGTACATATGGTTACTCTCGGCAAGTGCACTAAAAATAGGCCTGCCCTACTTTAGTTAAACTCACTTTTCGGGGAGTTAGCGTCCAGTGAAGTAAAGTGCGCCAGGCTTAACCTAAATTGAGCTGAAATTTGGGCAGTCGATTTGTTTCGATTACGAGATGGCTCAAGGGAAATATTTTACCGCACCCCTTTTTACCGCTTGCAAAACAACAAAAATGCTATATTTCGCACGGTTTTGATCGTATTAGACTAAAATTTTGGTTATTTAGTGCACATGGCTACTTTCGGCAGCTATACTGAAAATGGTGAATATATTTGACATTTCTTGACATTTTCGTGTATGGCAGTAAGGCGGTCTGTGGCAGAACAACGTTTGCCGAGGAGACAGAGTGTTCCTGTGAGGTTTGGTAACGTTTGGACGAGGGGGCGTGGTTCCTCCCATACAAGCCAAATTTGCGCTATCGACCACAAACCAAATAAGGGATATATATCAGACGTTTTCGATCGTAAAAACTAAGATTTAGTAATTTTGTTCAGATGGTTACTGTCAGTAACTGTACAAAAAATGGGCATGGTCGCATTAAATATACGCCCACTCTTTCGAAATAATGGCTATTCCGGAGTTCTACACATTTTTATAGTGAAACTTGCTGTGTAGGTGCTCCAAGAAGCAGTCACGATACATAAATGTTTTCACGCCCACTTTTACCGCCCACAAATCAATATCTGTATATATAAAAATGAATCGTGATTTGTTCGGATGCTTAAAATTTGAAAACGACTAGACCAAATAGGATACTTCCTTCTACTGGTTTGTTCGTAACTGCTACGCAAAGGTTTAGGAAAAAAGTAATGCCACACCCATTTTATCGCCCACAAATCAATAAAAATGCTATATATAAGACGATTTTGGTCGTATTAAATTAAAATTTGGTAAATAAGTTCTTATGATGACTGTCATTAACTTTAATAAAAATGGGCGTTGTCACACTTCATCTACTCCTACTTTTAGAAATATCACAATACTTCGAAACTACTGGTCCAATTGAGCTCAAATTTTTTAAGTGGCTTTGCTTTGAGTACGAGATGGTTTAAGAAGAAATGCCACACCTTCTTTTACCTCCCATAAATATAAAAACAATTTGTGTTGTCGAATTGCTTTAGAGTTATGGGTTGCACAGCTTAGCAATTCGGTATCCGACCACAATTTAGACGTACCATTTCAGTAATGAAATTTTATGGGAGTTGGACAAGGGGAGGGGCACCTCTCATACAACCCAAATTGGTGATATCTAATAGCTTTGAAGTTATAGGAATTCAGCCTTGGAATTCAGTTTTTGACCTCAATTTACAGTTTCTCATGCAGTTTCAATTGACTCATGCAGTTTCAATGATTTTATTAAATGGGCGTTGGACAGGAAGGCCTGACATCACCCTTACAACCCAAATTTGCGATATCGAATTGCTTTGAAGTTATAGGTTGACAGCGTAAGAATTGGGTATTCGACCTAAATTTATACATGCACTTTCATTTCTTACATTTTATGGGCGTAGGGCAAAGGGGAGTGACACTTCCCATACAACCCAACTTTGTGCTATCAAAAAGCTTTGGACCTCACGACCTTTCTGTACACATGCAGTTTCATTGATTTAATTTTATGTTCATTGGTAATAGGGGCGTGGTGCCTCCCATTTAACTTAAATTTGCGATATTGAATATCATTGAAGTTATAGGTCGCACAGCGTCAGAACTCAGTATTCGCCCTCAATTTATACATGCAGTTTCATTAATTATATTTTATGGGCGTACGAAAAGGGGTCGTGAAACCTCCTATTTAGCCCAAATTAGAGATATCAAATAGCTTTGGAGTTATAGGTCGTACAGTTTTTGAATTCAGTATTGGACCTCATTGTACACATGTAGTTTCATTGATTACATTTTATGAGCGTTGATCAAGGGGGAGTGGCACCTCCCATACAACAAAGATTTGTGATATCGAATAGCTTTGGAGTTCAAGGTCGCACAGAGTCGGAATTCAGTATTTGACCAAAATTTACGCATGCAGATTTACTGATAAACTTTTTTAGAGTTTGTCGGGGGGGGGGGATCGTGACACCTCCAACTTAACCCAAATTTGCGATATCGAATAGCTTTAAAGTTATAAGTAACTCAGCCTCGGAATTCAGTATTCGACGTCAATTTACACATGCAGTTTCATTGGTAAAAATGTATGGGCGTAGGTAAAAGGGGAATGGCACCTTCCATACAACCCTAATTTGTGCTATCGAATAGTTTTGGAGTTATATGTCGCACAGTTTTGGAGTTCGGTAATAGACCTCAGTGCACATATGCAGTTCAATTGATTATATACTATGAGCGGTGATCAAGAGGGCATGGCACTTCCCATACAACCCAAATTTGTTATATCGAATAGCTTTTTAGATATAGTTCGCAGTCTCGGAATTCAGTATTCGATCCAATTTAGACATGCTGATTAACTGATAACATTTTATGGGCGTTTGATAAGGGCGAGTGGCAGCAACGCGCCGGGTTTCAGCTAGTAAATACATAAATTATAAATCAAAGTTGCTGTTCAAGAAAAGTATTTGTTGTAATTTTTCACCATTTAGTCTATTTCTTCTGTCATTAATTATTTGACCAGCTTTTGAAAAAACTCGTTCAGATGGAACTGAAGTAGCTGGTATATATAAGTATTTTTTAGCAAGTGTATATAACTCAGGATATATTAGTTTGTTTGAGCTCCAATATTGAAGAGGATCTTCAGTTCGGTTGATGTACCCATTTCTCAAATATTGATCAATTTCAAACTTAGCAACAACACTAGGTGCCTGCAAGGATATTGTTTGAACTTCTGACATCTTTTGGTCGAACATCGACCATAAAGAGGTTAAATTTTGATGCGCCTGACCTTCTGGGACATCAACTACTGAAACAGTTTCTTCAATATTATTGATTTCTGTATTTCTTTTAGAAGTTAACATAAATGTTACTTCCTCAGAAATCCATCTATATGCATTGGAAGCATTCATTCATTTTATTTCCAAATGCTACTTTTTTAAACCTAGGATCTAAAAAAGTTGATTTTGCGCAGTACTAGTTTTTGTTTCTAATATACCCAGTCTTCTCGTTATGACATCTAATAAATAATTGTTAAAAGCATATCCATCTGAGGTTTTCAAATTTATATTTTTAATTGTATATTGGAGCCCTCTAATTAATGGAATAACTAAAGACATGGTTGGATATTTTTCTGCAGACAATTCTGTGGTCATACATTCAACTGGTTTTAAGATGGCTACACATTCCGACAATATGTCCCACACAGATGCATTTAAGAACTCTGGAGCATTTGGTAAAGAAGTAATGACTGCGGATAGTGGTTTTTTTACCAAAAACATTCGCTCCATCATAATTAAAGATGAGTTCCACCTTGTAGAAACATCTTGTTTGAGTTTTAATACAGCTACACTCATCTGCTTTTGCATAGTTCTGAGTTTTTCAGTCGCTTGGATGCTGTGGCTGAAATGTGTCACGATTGACGTACATTTATTAATCAAGTTTGTGACTGTGACAACATTTTTTATGGCATCAACTACACATAAATTAAGTGTGTGAGCTACACAGGGGTGGTGGTGTTTATTAAGGTTTTCTCCAATAGCTTTTTTAATATTAGCTGCATTGTCACTTACTATGGTAACAGCATTTTGTGAAATCGACCACTCACCAAATATATTCGCAATTGCTAACGATAAGTTTAGTGCAGTATGCTGTCCATATATTTCCTTTGTCGACAAAACAGCTGAACATATTTTATCTTTATAAATGAAGTGGCTGGTAATTGATAAAAATGCTCTGTTACTGTCGGAAGTCCATAGATCCGTTGTTATAGCAATATAGTTTACATTTTCAATTATAATCTTCAGCTTTCTCTTAACTTCATTAAATTTTTATGGAAGCATGGTAGTTGACAAAAGTTTCCGATTTGGCACTTTGTAAAGCGGCTGCAGTTTTCGAGAATACTCTAAAAACCCTTCATTTTCCACGATCGAGAGTGGTTGTAGATCCCTTGCCAACATTTTAATCAATGAACTGTCGATATTTAATTTTTCGGAATCTGTATTCTCTGTGCGCTTCTCTGTCACAAAAAGCTTGCTCTGCACCTGTCTTTTGATCTGGGGCACTACAGTTCCGCTTTCTTTCGTACCACTAGGCAAATCATTATTATTGGTCACTATTTCCAAACCAATCTCCGTTCTATTTGTCGCTTCTTCAACATTTTTTTCGCTTAAATAACCAGTATGCTAACGTCGCAAGTGGTCGTTTAAATTTGATGTGTTTCCAGAATACTTAAAATGTTTTTTGCATATTTTGCAGCATACAACATTACCATTTTTAGTAAAAAACTCCCAAGCTTGAGATCTTTTTAAGCCAGGACGTATTTTCACAATTTTCAAAAACAGTAACTACGGACAAAACTTAAAAGCGTAAAGAATTCCTAAAAAAACAGTCATTTGAAACAGTTTTACTCGCTGCAATCATTTGAAGCATTGTAGTTAAACGAACTTTTTCAATCAATTTGCTAAACACATGGTTCGTTCAATAAGTCGAGGGAAGCAAACTAGTTGCGAAAGAAAGAAAAACTATCGAATAAATGAAAAAATTTCGAATAAATGAATGGTTTTGAACTATCGAATAATTCGAATGTTTTTATTCGATAGTTCCCATCACTATTGTCAAGGATTACTGAGAAGAAGGATCTTGCAGTTATACTTGACAGTAAACTTTATTTTTAAAGTCACTTAGACTACATAGTTGTCAATAGTATGTTATGCTTCATAATCAGGAATTTGCAACAACTTTCTGATCCTTTTTCTCTAAAAACTTTATGTTTTGCCTTTGTGAAGTCTATTTTAGAATATTGCTGCATAATATGGGACCCCTTTTATGGTGGCTCTTCAAATAGAATCAAAAGAGTTAAAAAAACATTTTACGAGATTTTTAATAAGTCGTTTAAGATGGAATAATGAAATGCCTTCATATATTGTAAGAAGCTTTCTTATGTTTGTACAAGATATTATATGCTCGGATATTAATTATTCTTTTTGCTTTTTTAAATATGCTTTCATGTTCCTTCACGTGGGCTTAGATCTTCTAATCTATTTAAAGAAGCTTTTTATAGAGTAAATGATAGTATGAATGAACCTATTACGCTTTTCTTAAGACTGACAAACTCTTTGTGTCGTGAAATAGATTTTAGTTTAGGTTTTAGTAGAAGTGCCTTAAAAAACACTTTATATTTATATATTAATACTACACGTAATACCTCTAATGAACTATTTTAATTTGTATCATATTGTAATCGTACACTAGATTAATCAATTCCATAAGAAGTGAGTAAGAGTTTGAAGCTCTGTTTGATGAATAAGGTCTATTTCAGCTGACATAAAATATAAATACAAAAACTACTTAAGAAAACTGATTAACATGCGCGAAAAGTTTCTTGTTTGTGGTGATTTAAACAGTAGGCATAGGTCTTGGGGCTGTCTTCGGGCAAATACTTGGGGAAATATGCTTTCAGAATGTACTACTCAGTATCCGGTGGTTGTATCCTATTCAAGCGAACCAACATACATTCCAACTTCAGCTTAAGGTAATCCTTCTACAATTGAGTTGGTGCTTTCTAACATACCTGCATATATTTCCCAACTCTCTGTGTTTTGAACGAGTTCAGCTCTGACCATCTCCCGGTTCAATTCAATCTTGCTTTAAATATTCAATTCAGTGATAATTTCATTTTAGATTATAAGAACACATGCTGGAAGCAAGCCTTTTTTATTTTTTTTTTTTTTGGATTCCGCCTGAGGTATGAAATCTTCCAAAGATACGTATACCCGTCCTATACGCATGCACGATTTACATTCTAGATCCTGCCCGAATCAGCCGGGACAGACAGAATGTACCTACGTACTAAAACATACCCCCTATTGGCAATTAGGATTTTCCACTAAGCACATTAATTGGCTTTTCAGCGGAATTTAAAAATTGAATATATATAAAACGCTTATTTAAATAAACTTGATTCTATATAAATATGCAACATCGAATTAAATAATAGTAATTATCAATTTAAGGTACCCAAAAAACAATCCTGATTTCAAAAACAATCTAAAACACTAAACTCATTTTGTATAACTCCTTTTTTTTTGGGTTTTGTAATAACTCTTTTAAAAATGTAGATCAGAGTTGCCAAGCACATGGATGAATTTATTGTACTGAATTTTTCACATCAAAAATTATAGATGCGGTTTGAATTTCAGTTCCAAAAGTTTTGCCCAAAAATGCCTGTGCTAAAATTCCAATATTTATTGTCACTCTGGTTAAAATTAGGAATTCCATTCGACGTGATTGGATTAGATTTTGACTTCAATCAGATTACAATCTAATGCATAGATACTCGGTTATTATTCGTGAGGAGTTAAAAAAATTTAGAAATAAGAATTGGAATTAAAAAATTAGCAAACTGGATTAATGGCCTAAACCTTTCTAGAATATAACAAAAATCTTAAAAAAGAAGTTTGCATATGTTCCTCCACTCGTTGAGGGTAGCAAGACTGTTGTTTCGAATGAAGAAAAAGCGAATTATCTTTGCAGACAATTCTTGAGAAACCATCGCGTATCTGAAAGCATTGGTGTTCAATCGCATACAGATTTAGTTAATGAGACAATCAGACAATTTAATATCATGAAGTGTACTACAAATGCTGCGGATTATGTTTCGGTGCAAACTATCAAAAACATTATAAAAGAGTTACATTCAAGAAAGGCTTCAGGTCTGGATGATATAAAAAATGACATGTTGAAACAGCTGCCAAATGAACCGTTAGTGTTTTTTACTTTTATTATTAATTCTTGCCTAAAATTGCAGTATTTTCCGGATACCTGGAAAGCAGCTATAGTTGTTCTAATTCACAAACCTGGAAAACCTCTGAATTGTGCCGAAAGCTATCGTCCTATAAGTCTTCTTAGCAGTTTAAGTAAGATACTTGAAAAAGTTTTAAAAATTAAGCTCTGGTTATTTATTGACCGTAATAACATTATCTCTAATGAACAGTTTGAATTTTGTAGTTTTCACAGCACGATTCATCAAATCAAGAGGATTCAAAATCATGTTAAGTTTAATTTCAGACTACAAAAGTCGACTGCTCTAGTTTTGCTTGATGTTGAAAAAGCTTTTGATTCTGTCTGGCATAATGGTCTTCTTTTCAAAATGATAGAACTATGTTTCCCCCTTCATATTATTAAAATCATTCAAAGTTTTTTAACAAATAGGTTTTTTTGTGTTTGTTTAAACAATGTTTCCTGTGACTTTGTTGAGGTACCTGCGGGCGTTCCACAAGGTTCAGTTATTGGCCCACTAGTTTATATTATTTACTGTTCTGATATGCAGATAAGTACATCATGCGATTATGCTGTTTATGCTGATGATACGGCCATTCTCTACTTGCATTATTATCGTGGCCGAATTGCAATGCTGTCTCAACCAGTTGAATAATTATTTTACAAAATGGAAAATAAAGTTAAAAGTCAATAAGACGCAAGCTATCTTTTTCTCGAGAAAAAGAAAGCTTTGCTACTATCCCAACTCGCAGCTTCAAGCTTTTAACTATAATATTCCTTGGTCAGAAAAGTTGAAGTATCTTGGCGTAATCCGTGATAAAAAATTGATTTTTCGCGATCATGTTAGCAATATTATTCATAAGTTCAATATTGCAAAATAATACTCTATCCTTTACTAAATAGAAACTCTAAACTTGGTAATGATAATAAAGTAATACTAGTGGAAGTTATATTCCAATCAATAATTTTTTATGCATATCCTGTGTGGGGTACTTGTGCTAAAATGCACACTAAAAAATTACAAATTTGAAAAAAAAATTACTTAAAACGGCGCTTAAGCTACCTTGGCATTATTTCACTAAAAGACTTCATAAAAAAAAATAATGTTGATCTCATATCTGATAGCATCGCTGAATCAATGGATAGGTTCAAATTTTATTGCAGTATGTCCCATAATATACCTATTTTAAAATTATGTAACTCAACCTAGTTCAGAATCTCTGATGTTTATTCATTTCGTTGTTTATTTATATTGATATATTATATGTTATCTATACTATTATATAAAAGGAGACTCACGAAATTAATCCAGAATAAACTCGGTAACCGCTGAACCGATTATGATAATTCTTTTTTTATTCGATTTCTATGATAATATAGATTGTTATAGCTTATCAAGTTTTTCGAAAAATTTATTTTTTAATTGTTACAAAATCACGCATTTTATTTGATGCCTTCATTCAACCAGCAGCACAATATAACAGCAAACAAAGCTTTTCTCTCTTTGTCGCGAGAGCTTCTCTCAATATAACACGGCAGCCATGTTGTGTAGTTAAGATGGATTCACTGATAACCATGGTAGCACTAGTAAAGGTATATGCACTTCTGACTGCTCTCTTTTTCTCATAGCCAGAATTGTCAAACTCAAGCATTTTGCTATTCTTGCCTATTTTTGCTTTCTTATCGCATTCTCATCGTTTTCAGATTTTGTATGAGCTGTCAATTTCGTTTTGACAGTTCCGGCAGTCTGTCTCTCCGAAATGCATATACCTTCTCTAATTCTACTATGCTGATAACCTTCAGAATGTTTTTGTGTGATTTAAAATAATGTTAATCAAGTTGAGAGCGTGCAGAAATTTTTCTCTCTGAGCGAAAACTTCATATAAAAAAAAATTGCAAAACATGCTGAAGGTGATCAGTGAATCCATGGCAGAATTAGAGAAGGTATATGCATTTTGGAGAGGGAGACTGCCGCAACTGTCAAAACGAAGTTGACAGCTCATACAAAATCTGAAAACGATGAGAATGTGATAAGAAAGCGAAAATAGGCAAGAATAGCAAAATGCTTGAGTTTGACAATTCTGGCTATGAGAAAGAGAGTGCAGTCTGAAATGCATATACCTTCTCTAATTCTGCCATGAGTGAATCCAGCTTTACTTTCATTGAGATTCTTGCTTTCATACATTGTTGATTAATTTTCTTTGCAAATGTTTTTGAAGGGAGTTGCCAGAATTTAGTTATAAGCGTTAAGTATGTTTTGCAGCCTTGCCAGCCAGCTTTTCCCCACTTGAGATTGTGTTAGTCTATCTATACAAATATATAAAAGCGTTGTAACACTGCACAGATGTTTGAGAATCACGCAAGAACCACTCAACCGATTAACACGATATAGGTATCAAACGATTTGTTATTTGAACTTAGTCGTAATATGCTATGTTAGATTTGCTAAGTCTTCTTTTCATGCCCACTTTTTGCAAAAAATGCTATATTTCAGGCAATTTTAGTCGTATGAGACTAGAATTTGGTAATCTACGTGGTATGGTTACGTTCGCTAACTTTACTAAAAATGGACATGACCCACTTTAGTTAAGTCCACTTTCCGGGGGATAAGCTTGGAGTAAAGCAAAGCGCACTAGGTTTAAGCTCAATTGAGCTGAAATTCTGACATTTTATTGTTTCGAGTATGAGATGGTTTAAGTGAAAAAATTTAGCCACACCCCCATTACCGCCCAGAATTAAACGAATATGGTATATTTCGAACGGTTGTGGTCGTATTAGACTAAAATTTAATAATTTAGTTTATACGGCTACTTTCGGCAACTGTACTAAAAATGGCGAATATATAAATTTTTTTTTAACAGCGTGAAAATTCGTATATAGTTCGTATATACGCAGTAAGGTGGTCTGCGGCAGGACAACGTCTGCCGGGCAATACTATACATCAATAAGAATGCTGTATATATCAGAAAATTCTGATCGTTATGAATTGATGTTTCAAACGGAAATGTCTAGCATGTGTTTTGTTCGAAGGTCAATTTACACTTTTACAAATTCACAAAACGATCATAAAAATTTCATTGAATTGGGTCAGGACAAAGTCTACTATAACTATAACGTTAACTATGAATATATAGATAAGGAAAAAGATTAAAACATAGATTTATGTATATAACATTAGAATAGTTTGAAATATTTGAAATATTTTTCACAGAATTATTTTTTAAGCTTTATTTGAAAATATTTTTCACATAAATTAGTTTTTAAGCTGTAGAACATTGCAAAACCAAAAACAAAAGCATTTTAGGCAAATTATTTTTCATCAAAAAATTATAGAGGCGATAGGTGGCCAATGATTTTTAATGATAGTTACTGTTTGTGTCAAAAAAGATTAATTTTTGCAGATAAAAAAATTAAAAAAAATTAAAAAAAAATTAAAATTAAAAATAAATATGTACAACAAAAGTAACTCTTGGCCTATTTTTGAGTACAAGTTGGATATTTAGAGGTTCTTTGAAAACAACATAAAACATTGTATTGGTGAGGTAACAGTAAACCTTTTCTCATTTTCCCAATTTAGTTAATTGAACTTTCAAGCAAAGAAAATTTGATGAAAATCGATTTGAAAATGGCGCAAATGTTTGCTTGCTAAGTCAAAACATGAAATTTCAATCGTTTTTTTCTCATTCTGAGGCTTAAGAAAATGAGTTATACTGAGAAAATCTATAGTTTTGAGATATCGCAATGATTTTAATGTCTTAATAACAGGTTTTTTTAAAACATACCTTATATCCGTACAAAATATTTCCAAAAAAAAAAAATTTGAATTTTTACCGTTAATTTTATTAATAAACGACTGTCCATACAAAAATGCATTGTTGTGCATTGAGAAAGTCTATAGTTTTTGAGATATCGCCATAGTTGGATGTCATTATAACGGCCTTTTTATTAAATTTAAGAATATATTTATTTTCAGAATATATGTAAAAAATTACAAAAAAAAAGAAATCCAGGTAAATGTATGTCATCATAACATTTTTAGTTGAAATAAAATATTCAAATTAAATAAAGTTTTTTTTAATATTAATAGCATTTTTACATAATCAAACAAAACAAACACAATAATTTTTATACATAGAATTTGATTCAATTTAAATAAATACTTATATTTTAAGATTTAAAATGTTTACATGGTATTTAATATTTTTATCGCAGGCGAAGCAGCGGGTATTTGCTAGTATATTGTATATTATGAATTAAATATTATTTATTATAAGTTACATACTATATGTTAAATAATTTATAAGACCGCAATTGTATCTGGGTTCTTTTTATGCATGTAGGTACATACATATAAATGTGTATGCATGTATAAATGCATTAACTTTATAATCCATCTGTGATATTTAAGACCCATTTTGTTTCTCTTTTTCCTTTATAGATGGTTTTTTTTTTGTTGTTTTCCTTCTGTTTATCTCCTTTAATCATTAAAAGTTTATTTATTCTGTTTGAAACATAAGTGTTATTTTTCGTTGTAAAGTATACATTCTACTAAATCTCTGTAAATTGTGCAATGCCGAATAGTTTACATAATGATTTTTACTAAAAATAAAGATAAATTCATTCATAAATAAAAAATTAATTAAATAAATAAAAATTTATTGGTGCCACATAAACCTAAGCTAACCAAACCTTCACTCTAGGCAGTTTCACCGAAAAGTCGTTTCGTTAAAGGCAAGCATAAGCGGGTTAACAAAAAAAAACATAAATCTAATTTTACATAAAAAACTTAAAGTTGCGAAGAATATTAACAAAAATTAAAAATAATAAAAAAAATTAAAATAGAGAAAAATACTAAAATGTACTGTCAATTTTTTCTTTCATTAGGGGCTTATTTTTTTCTCCATGAAATAAATATACCTCCCCATTTTGATTTTTTTGTAATTTTACAACATTTTTGCACTTGAATTTCGTTAAAATTTTACGAAGTAAGATTTTATGCGCTAAGAAATTTTATTTTGGTATCAGATTTCCAAAAAAAAAAAAAAACAAACAATTAGAGGGACTTCAGATCTTATATCAAACTGGGATATTAGGTTTTCCTGATGTAGTCATTACATAAGAAACCTTAATAACTTTGAATCCCCTTATTTCTAGAATCAAAACATTTTCCAAAGAACCTAATCCTTGGGAAAATTACCACTTTGATGATTGTAAGGTTTATTTATTTTAAATTTAGTAATCTCTAGTATATTTACTCAGCAAATTTATAAATGGTACCTAACTGCATATAAACTCACTTTACCGCTAGCAAATATTTCGCTCATTGTAAACTCTGATCAAAAGTATTTTTGTCTACGTGGCATTCCGATAGCAATTCCTCTTGCTTCGACATCAACCCAGTTCTGCCAACTAGGAAAAAAAAAATAAAAAATCATAAAACAACGCAGCCGTATTCACTGCCGCCGCTCAGTTTTTATCGGGACGATTAATTAGACTTTGATAAATTCTCAGGCAACGTGCGCGTGAGCAAATAAATCATATTTTTACACAAATCGTAACGAAATTCTAGCGATCAACTTCTAGGAGAGTAATAAAAATCGACCAAAATTACAACAAAATCCAAATAAAAAGCGCCGCAAGTAACAAACACCATATGGTGCAGACTACTTTTTACCCAAATCTCAAACGAATCGAGGGGTAAAAGCAGAGGAACAGCAGCAGACAGGCATTTATTTTATTGTGGGTGGAACACTTGTCGGAGCAGAAAATCTTCAACTGGCATTGGCAAGTAGACTGGAGCACAGGCAGACTAACACCCCACAAAAACGCCAGACTGAAAACACTTTTGAGCTTGTATTCTTACATGTGATGCTGCTGCCTGGTAGGGTGTTACCGGCATAGAAAATTACCGGCTCGCATTTCACATAGTTAAGTATTTTGAGATCTCTTTTTGTGGAACCACTTCGGACATGCAGTTTGCAGAAATTGATTCGAGTTTATAAACGCCGGGCAGGTGGGTGAAGGGAGAGATTTTGAACACCGGAAAACAATGAAATTGACAGAGTCCTCTGGGCCAAAACAGCCAGCCAACTAACTGGGCAGCTGAAAATCAGCAAAGAGCCACACGAAAACGAATATTTGTAATTCAAGAGCTGCCGCAAAAAGAAAAATAAAACCCAAACCTGGCGATTGAAGAAACACTTGTAAGTGTTTTACAAATTTTTCTGTTGTTTTTATGGCTTTTATTGCCGGTTTCTTTTTTTAATTTGCCTTGTTTTGATATTGGCCAAGTATCGAGTATCATAGAGCGCAGAAAGTTAAAGAAGCCAAATGACCTCGGGGCCAGGAGGCATAAAAAGCGTGTTATACATAGCAGCAATGCTAACTAGCGTGCCGCGTGCAGCTTCAACATCAACTTCATAACTACTAACCAGTTCACGATTGCCGAATAGCAGCAATGGTGCGATCAGAACGATGTGTTGTCTAGTTTACACTAGAATGTGAGCACAAGCGTAGCACTCACGGCCTAACCTCCCACCAAAGTAGTTGCTATACGAGATATACTCTACGTCTGTAGTTGCTACACTACTATAATAGCATTTTTCATAGCAACTGTTGTTGTACACTCAGAAAATTGCTGCTTGTTTAAAATTTTATTGTATATTTTTAATCCTGATGCAAGTGTTTCTTTGAGTATATGAACTCTTCATCCAGGGTTTCGTTGGTTGCTATATCATTTACTTCAGAGGATATTTTAAAGTATATTTGATCGATCGATGAGTATTTTAATGCTGGACCTGGCGGAACTCCTGCCGCAGTGTTAACACAACGAAGTACCATTCTAGGCCAACCACTGAATTTGTTATTCAATAAATCAATTAGCGAATGTGATTTCTAACTTTTTTTGAAAAAATCTTTCATAAGTCCTATTTATGCAAAAGGTTGTAGAGACGATATAAGCAACTTTAGGCCTATCGCTAAACTCTCGTCGATTCTATAACTTTTTGAGCGACTCATGTTTGATCGTGTCAAAATTCATTGTGGGAAGGTCATAAGGAATGTGGAATTGGGAAGGTTACTGTCAAATCCATTATGTCTAATCTTCTTGATTTAAAAAAGTTTTTTTTAAATTCAGTTAATTCAGGTAACCAGGTTGACGGTATTTACACTGATTTTAGTTAAGCGTTTAACAAACTACCATACAAATTAATTATTTTTAAGCTAAACTGGGATTTACAAAAATTTTTGTGCGCTGGGATAAATTGTATCTCACAGAGCGACCAGTGGCGTACCTAGGGGGGTACGTGTGGGGTGGTCGCCCCGGGCGCAACGATTTGTGGGCGACAAAACGAGCTCCGCTGTTCCTCAAAATAAAGAAATAATACTCAACAATTTTTGTATACAAAACTTTTTTGTTACAGTCTCAATTTTTACATCTATCCCAACAAGAACGCAATTTTTAAATTTGGCGCCATACGAAGTGTCATTGTTTGACATTTGAACAATTGTTTTTGTTTGCTAGTAGAAAGTACGAGGTTAGTAAAAATGGAGCGCTACACGAATGAACAACGCATTCTCATTGTGAAATTGTTTTACCAAAATGGTGAAAGTTTTGCGGCTACAGTTCGCAAATTGCGATCAATTTGGGGTCACAATAATGCTCCAAAAGAGTCAACTGTAAAGAGATTAATGGATAAATTTGCCGAAACTGGGTCTGTTAGTGATGTAAAGACAACAACGCGCCTTCGACCAGGTCGATCGACCGAAAATGTCGCAGCTGTACGTGATGATGTCGCTCAAACTCCATCCACCTCAATTCGACACCGAGCTCAGCAAATTGGTGTCTCCAAATCCACTATGCAGCGAATTTTGACGAAAGATTTGCATCTTCATGCATACAAAGTTCAATTGACTCAGGAACTGAAGCCAGCTGACCAGCGAAGGGAGTTCGTTAATTGGGTATTGGAGAGACAACATGAAAATGCTGATTTTGCCGCTAAAATCATCTTCAGTGACGAGGCCCATTTCCATTTTGATGGCTTCGTCAATAGGCAGAATTGTCGCATTTGGGGTGAGGAAAATCCTAGAGTGATTCACGAGAAGCAAATGCATCCTCACCGTGTCACTGTGTGGTGTGGTTTTTGGGCTGGAGGAATCATTGGACCTTTTTTTATGAAAATGAGGCAGGTCAAGCGCAAACAGTCAATGGTGTTCGGTATCGTGAAATGATAACCAGTTTTTTCTTGCCTAGAATTGAAGAAATGAATGTGGAGGGCATGTGGTTCCAACAAGACGGCGCCACATGTCATACAGCCAGAGAAACAATTCAATTGCTGCATCCCCGGTCGTGTTATTTCACGGTCGTGTTATTTCGCGTTTTGGTGCGATTTAAAACCATTAGATTTTTTTTTCTTTGGGGTTTTTTGAAGTCGATGGCTTACGCGAATAAGCCGACGGCAACTCAAGCCTTAAATGAGGAAATTGGACGCTGCATTAATGAAATACCGCAGCACTTATGCAAAACGGTCATTGAAAATTTCATTAAAAGATCGCGTGTATGCCAGCAAAGCCGCGGCGGCCATCTGCACGATATATTGTTCCATACATAACCTCATTCTGTCTACTTTACGATATAATAAAGTTTCACGATTTTTTTTTTAAATACATATCTGTGTTTTATTTAAAATTTAAAACTTGCGCTCTTGTTGGGACACCCTTTATAACAAAGATGCCGTTGACATTTAATATGAATTTTTGATGAAAAATAAAACTTCGATCTTATTTTCATATTTTCGAAATATTGAAAACTCAAACTTTTTCTTCATAACAATGAAAAAACTCAGAAATTAACTTTTCTCGATTTAATTGATGCAAATTCACGTATTATATTCTCGTAATCTAATATTGCAGCAGTTTCACTTTCGATTGAAAGAATTCCAAGGTTTGATAACTTACTTTGACTCATGGTTGATCTCGAGTAAGATTTGATCAATTTAAGTTTGCTGAATGATCTTTCACAGGAAGCAACTGAAACAGATATGGTTAGTAATATTTGCAAAGCTGTCGCTAATGTCTTGTAAACTTCGCGTCACATGAAATATTTAACAGAAGTTGTTCAGGCGAAAATCCAAGTTCCTCTTTGTTTTTCTTCGCTTTTTTGAGTAAAAGTAGGACGTCTTGAATATTGTTGAACAAGTCTTCGTTGTCCAAGTCATCTGAATAAAACTCGGCAAGTTTCTTACATTTTGCTTCTATTTTGAGAAGCTCATCTTTGTAAAAATCTCTGGGAAATTGTATTATTTTTTCAAAGTTACAAAGGAAACCAAAACGTTCATCGAGCTTCTTCAAATTTATGAAACGTGTGGATATTTCTATTGAAAGTTTATCCAAAATTTCAATCAGATCGTCGCATTTCTTCTTCCGAATTCAATCCAGAATCTTCAGATGTCTCTCCTGGCTTATTTCGGTTTTTTTTAATTCTTTTGACAGTGCTCACACCCAACTCGTAACATTTTATACCGTAACTCAAATATTAATTTCAAAATATTATAAATTGTATAAATACTAAATATTTTTCTATACATTTATCATTTCACCTTTGAACTTTTAATTCAAGTCCCTTTTTAATACCATCCCTGGATCAAATGACAAAATAGTAGAAAGTCAAATTTAATGATATGTGAAAAAAAAACTTGCCGAATTTTATGTATATTTTTTTTTAAATGTCTTCGCAATATTGCCAATTTTATAATTTTAAGTATAAAAAAGCCTTAAATTTGGAGTTACACAAAATTTTCATAATTAATTTTATTCTAACAATGTAAAAAACTTAAACCTTTCATTATCTTTACAAAAATATAAACTTTTAATTTCTTTTTCAAAAATTGTAGTTTTGGTATTTTTTTCTCTTACCCTATTTTCAAGATGCGATAATAAATACATAAAATTCATAAAAAAACAGTCAACTTTTAAAACCTGTAGCTGGCGTAAATTTAACTTTAAAAATGTTGTTCATATGTTTTAGATGATGTTTTACCTTTAAAACGGTACCAAAACATTCTTATTTTCCGCCATCAATTTTTCTGATTTTTGTCTATGGGACGAATCACTGTGCACCGTAATGTATCACAATGTTGTGGCCACGAGAAAATATCGCATCAAAACTATCTATAGTATTGATCGACGATCAAATATATCCGACCAAGTATAAGTATTAGCGATTGGTCAGTGACGTACGAATATGCACGCAAATTTGCGTGAATAATGAAATAGAGCATCAAAATTGTGGAAAATTATCTGGAAAATTATAACATTACTCGATCTACGGAGTCTGTATGTATGAGGATCATATAAAACGAGGGGGGGCGGCGAATCATTTTTGCCCCGGGGCGCTAAATTTTCTAGGTACGCCACTGAGAGCAACCTTATTAAATACGATTCCAAGGCGTATTTTGTGCTGAGTTTATTGCTGCATCAGGTATTCCGCAAGACAGCCACCTTTGTCCAGTTCTTGTTACTAACATCATTGAA
The DNA here is from genome assembly GCA_963920525.1 of Dichetophora obliterata. Lineage (NCBI taxonomy): Eukaryota > Metazoa > Arthropoda > Insecta > Diptera > Sciomyzidae > Dichetophora > Dichetophora obliterata. The sequence continues at coordinate 212,317,477 of OY986437.1, read as the reverse complement.
CACTATTATCTGCTCATTTATGCAGATGATATTAAAATATACAGAGCAATAGATGCTAAAGACAATTCAGATCTACTCCAGACTTCAGGTCTGATTTAAAATCCTTTGAAGTTTAGTGTTCTACAAATAATGTATTTCTAAGTCCTGATAAATGCCAAACTGTGACCTTTTTGCGAAAAAGAAATAATTTTATTTTTAATTATAAGATAAAACATACTGCTTTAAGTCGTGTAGATACAATCAAAGATCTTGGTATATGCATTGCTTCTAATTTATCGTTTAACATTAATATTGATTACATTACATAAAACGCTGGGCCAAAGAAATTAATAACATGATTAAACACTTACCGTAGAACCAGTAGAAACGGTAATAGTTTTATCTACTTACTTTTTAGTAGAAAAAATTATATTACTACTGCTGCTTTAAATCGCATGAGTAAGGGAGAGTTGTCTAGAGTGGGTCGTCCGGACGTCTTCTAATGTGGGACTCGACCTTTTCTCCGATATTTTCTACAGGCATCACCAATGTTTTGACATTGACAGTGTAGCTTTGATGCTCTATCACTTTTCATGTGGGTTCGGAGAGAAAATACGTTTATATTTGGTCCAAACATAGTGAAAATATTTCAGAAAAAAGTTCATAATTTTTGGCAGTGATCATTTTGTCATTATTTTTTGTGTTATAAAAACGGTGAGTGGATGCATTGTGTTGGTATTGCGTTTATCTTTAAGATTTCAAAGTGATTCCTGTTTAAATGCAGTGAAAACAGAAATTTCTGATGCTATATCAAAATGTCCATGGATTTATAATGTGGGACTTCACATGCTTTCCAAAGTGGGACCCACTGCGCGTGCATACAACATACCAAAGACCAGTTTTGATGAGTTGTGTTCGTGAATTGTGACTACGATTAAGACGTAGACGTGAAGTAAATCCTAAGAATAATGTCAACTATATTCATTTTAAAGGTCAACAGAATAAATAAAAGTTCATAATTTGGGGTTTTCACTTTAATGACTTTACGCTTTCTGTGATTTTATTGATTGTATCATAAAGTCCCACATTAGCAGAAACACATTTTTGAGGGCGACAAAACCATAAACTCTATTAAGCAAAAAAATAATCATGTAAAATACCAATCCAATGATATATTTGAAACTTGAAAATATTATCTTTGCGAAAAATTATAATGAAAAAACAAAACCGGTCTCACTATAGGCAACTATTCCTTACCTTTGTAAGCAACTGTAGCGTTTCTGATGTTAACTTATCGAAAGGTCAATTCAAAATTTGAATAAAAACTAATGTATGATTATTCTCTAAAGCCAACCCATATTGTGGTTGGTAAATTTTTCTCACTTAAGATTGTTTTGGATCACTTTTATCGATATAATTCACTCACAAAAATAATTTGTTGGCGTTAGGTTACATTTTTACTGTACGTTTCGGTTTAGGTTATTTACTGTACTAAATACATTTTAACTGGGGTACTCATAAAGTAATTGTTTCACTTCAAACTCTGTTTATTTTACTGTAATTGAATAAGCATAATCGCATTTCGGTGGACGTAAATGCTTGTTTTATTATTGTTACTTCATAGCTAAATACGAATAGTCAATAAACATAACTTACATGTGGTCACCTTAACTACAACCGTCACTTTTTCACGCTCGCTATCTTGTTCGTTTCTCCTTTGTTCAATATTCGGTCGATTTCTAGTCGGTTTTCTCGCTGCAAGTTGTTTAAGTGTTTTAAGGTAAAAAAATTAATTAAAAAATATATTTCATCGAATATTTAATTAATATAACTTGTGCAGTTTATATTAATTAAATTAATTTCTTCGTAAATAACTCCAAATGGGCAATTAGAAACAACAAAACAATCCTTATTTCCGTCGTTTGTTTTTTAAACTCGCTATGTTGCTCGTCGCGCCTTTGTTCATGATTCGGTCGGTATTCTCGCGATGCGATTACTCATGTAACCGAGTTCTGGTAAACGCGATAAACAGTTCGTTCTGCACAACCGAATGGCTCAAAAACTTGTCTGCAGTCCGCTCTCGCAACGGAATGATGCAATTAGCTAAATTGGGAAATTGGCGATTGTGGCCATTGCATTTACAAAATTGCCTACAATCGTCAAAGTTAGTAGGGCAATTATTCAGTTGCGGCAATGGGTTTAGTTCTGTGAGTGTTGAGATATTGTATGATATTTGCATAGGTTCTAAAAAGAATCTCATGCGGAGAAAGTACGAAAAAGCTGTAGAAGCTGCACTCTATTGTTATTGCATGTTAATTAAATATCAACTTTCTGAAATCCCAGGAGGCGTGTCCATGGACAGAAATCATATATTTGTAGAAAATACAATTAACTAAGATAATGCCAATAGTTAGTGAAAATGGTAACAATCACTACCATGACTTTCGAAATGATCATCGAATTCTGATTAAAAAGCTTCCACCTAATCACTTAAGCGATAGCCATCTGACGGAATTCTTTATCACTGAACTGTAAAGAATAAAAAAAAAACAGATGCGTCGCTGGACACACGAGAGAAGCGAAGCTTTTTCGCAGTTTAATAAGTTTAATAATTTAATGATTTTTTTAATAAAAAATATTTTATTGGGGGTTGGAATTAATTTTAAAGGTTTTTTTTTCTGTTTTTGAGCATTTATTTAGAAACAACGGTACAATGTATATTATTCAAAGTATTGTCCATCGTTAGCTACAACATTTTCCCATCTTTCTGGCAGCATATTTCCGCGCCGGAAGAACGATTCGTCTTTTGAGGCAATCCACGAATCGACCCATTTTTTGGTATCCTCGTAAGAAGTGAAGCGCTGCTCAGCCAAGCCATGCGTCATCGATCTGAATAGGTGGTAGTCGGAAGGGGCTATGTCTTGGCTATAAGGCGGGTGGGGTAGCACATCCCAATTCAGCGCCTCCAAAGTTTCCTTGACGGTTCTTGCAACATGTGGCCGTGCGTTGTCATGTTGAAAAACCACTTTGTCGTGTCTTTTGGCATATTCCGGCCGTTTAACCTTTAATGCTCAGCTCAATTGCATTAATTGTTGTTGGTAGCGTTCCCCAGTGATGGTTTCGTTAGGTTTTAGCAGCTCATAGTACACGACACCCTTCTGATCCCACCAAATACACAGCATAAGCTTGGCGCCATGAATATTCGGCTTGGCCCTCGATGTTGATGCATGGCCGGGTGGTCCCCACGATTTTTTTTCGCTTAGGATTATCGTAATGGATCCACTTTTCATCGCCAGTGACAATACGATGCAAAAAACTCTTCCTTTTATGCCGTTGAAGCAGTTGTTCGCACATGCAAAATCGCCGTTCAACGTCTCTCGGCTTCAACTGGTACGGCACCCAATTTCCTTGCTTTTGAATCATTCCCATGGCCTTCAAGCGTTTGCCGACCGTTGATAAGTCGACTCCCAATGATTCTGATAATTCTTGAAGGGTTTGACACGGGTCTTCATCGAGCAAAGCCTCCAATTCCTCATCTTCAAACTTTTTCGGCTTGCCCGGACGCTCTTTGTCTTCCGTATCAAAATCACCACTTTTAAACCGACGGAACCAATACTCACAAGTAGAAATCGATGGAGCATAGTCCCCGTAAGCCTCAGTAAGCGTGCGTTGTGCTTCAACCGCTTTTTTCTTCAAATGGAAGCACAAAAGTAAACCTTCCCGCAAATTGCGTTTTGTTGGAACGAAAGTCGACATGTTCACAGAGAAAAAAATATATGTTGTTTACACTTCAGTGGAATGACACATACTAAAAAAATGAAGCTTAGACAATGTGCTTTAAAATGAATATAGTCACAGGTGTGCCCGATGCGATCTATTGATAGTTACGCCATCTCTTAGAAAACCTTTAAAACTAATTCCAACCCCCAATAATTAAAAAATGTGTTCGTGGAACTGTGTTAACAATAATATTCCAACCAGTAAATTGTATTACCTTACATTTTTATTTTACATTAATTTTGAATTATTTTTGTGAATGTTAATGAATTTTTTTATTTTTAATATATAAAATATCAAACGTTGATTATATAGATGTAATGTCATCGATATTTCTAGCAAATATTACATTAGTAGTAGTTTATTTAAAAAAAAATCGTATATTTTACACTTAATAAACGGTAGAAAACAAGCTGTTTTAAGAACTTAATTTTCAAAAGCGTGTCATTCTGTTAATTATCAATATTTTTTTTTTCTAGTGCCAGCCATAGCTGCACTCATAGTGATTAATACTATTCTAGGTTTTTATTTTTCAGATAAATAGAAAAGTCAAAATCTACAACACCGCCCATGCACCTTTTCCTTGAGAGCCTCTCATTGAGCGCCATTTTGAACAGGATCAATAATTTCTTAAACTAAAACAATATTTTTTTTATGATGATTGAGTGTTAGAATATACCTTAAAAGTTTAAATATCGTTGTTTAATATTTTAACTTTTTAAAAAAATCCTAAAATACCTTAAATTTTCGAGCGCCAGACCACCGGCCTTGCCTTAAGGACCTTGCCTGAATTTGCAATTAAAATCTACACCTAAAGCAATTGGCATCTTGTGATAATTTTCAACCCATTCAATGGAACCTTGCTACTTTTGTTGCTTGGATAGCTAATGTACAATGGGTCTGTGCGTGATGCGTAAACTGCTATTTAGCATAAACAAAATGTTTGGAAAAGGCCCATTTTGCTGCATAGCAAACGTCAAGCATTCTAAAATGTAATTTTTTTATCAAGCGTAACTCATCATTCGCATCAAAAAATTCACGCTGCAATTTGGGCGTTTGAAAAATGGCAGTTATGCGCGTACTGCAAATCGTGATGCATTTCCGAACAGACCCAATGCTTTTCATCGATTATTGTGGTATGCAGCATAGAGTGGGGCGATTAGTATGGAAGGAAGAAAGTGTTAATGGGCGCTTCGCGTTTCTGATTCTTGGGATTGAACTGAGCAAAAAATTCCACTCGACCATACGTCTACGGTGAAAATCGAGCTTCCAGATTTTGACTTGCAGTTTTTTCTCAGACTTTTGTCACGTTTTTTTTTTTTGATATTTGGGCCTATAACAGCCAAACCATTGAGATTTTTGTCTTAGTATTGGATCAAAAATCTCAATGGTTTGGCTGTTATAGGCCAAAATATCTAAAAAAAAACGTGACAAACGTCTGAGAAAGAACTGCAAGTCAAGATATGGACAGGCACCTCCCGTCTAATATCTCAATCTGTTGACAAAAAATTGTGGCAACCGGGCAAGTACTTTAGGAGTTATCGATGTACATACATTTAAAAATAAGAAACCAACTAACTTGAGAACCTCCTCCTTTTTGAAGTCGGTTAAAAAATTTAAATTTTTCTTGTAAAGTGTTGTTCACTACTACTTTTTTCAATATGATTCATACTTTTTTCTATGTGTACAGGCATTTAGCAGCACTTTTATTCGTCTTACCGAAACAAACTCCTTTTGTAAATCCAAGATGATGGATACTGTTTCGTGCAAATCAACGATTTAAACGTTTTTCACTCTTTCACATGTAAGTATGAGTTACTTTTTGTTGTTTTTGGTATCCAGTTTTTATTGTTGTAAATTTTTATTTTATTTTTTTCATCTCCTATATCGTTCAAATAACAACTATTAGCGTGCGCGCACGCGCGATTTTATATATGAGATGAAAACCGTTTTCACTGCAACTGCGCCACATTATCGAGCAGCCTCCATCCCCGCTGCAAACCATACAAGTCCCCTGGCTCCAACCGCAGCTTCTCTCTCAACCCCGTCAAATTATAAGTTTGCTCCTCCTGAGCTTTAAATGTTTTTCGCGCCGCTTTGCTAAGTGTTTCGGATATTTCGCTAAATTGCAGGCTAGATTTTGATAAGAATGTGTTTGCTAGCAAGCTAGCTGGTTGTGTTGGCCAGCAAGGAGCGTGAATAGAGCTTGACGAATGCCAAAAGTAAATATTATGTGAACTTTTCATAGTTCAGCAAGATGCATCGGTAACTTAACAGCAGTGGAGGAAAATGTTTGCTTGTGGTTTTTTGGGCTTTTTCTTAAATTTTTTTTTAATTAAACTTGTAGAGAAATTTAAACTCATTTCTGTTGTGAAACAAGTCTTCGCCTTAAATAGAACACGAAAATCTTTTATAATCTTTATCGTATGGCTACGTATAAAAAAAAAATTAAGTGTAATACAACTTATGCATATAAATTTTAAAGTGTTTCAGCTACCCGAGTAAAATAAAAACTTTTTCTGTTAAGGCCTAATTTTAAATATTTTTTTGGCCGTACGAGGGTCGTGCAAGGATCGTTTGCAGGACTTTTTGGCCAGACAACGGCCAAAATGGGATTGTTTTTCAATAATTTCATACAACGTAGTTGTATTGGAACTTTTTCAATTGGAACTTCATGAGGAAATAAATTAATGTAAAACTAATGAAAAAAAATTTTCTTGAATAAATTTTTTCTATTTAATTAATCTTTTTTCATTACAATTAATTGTAAACAGTTAAAAAAATTATACAGTTTTAATTGAAAATTTAATGGAGCATTGTATTCAAACAACTAACTTCATGTACAAAAACTGTTTTGCGCCACACACAAGTTGCGATAATATTAACATCGCCGAGTGAGGCTTGCTTTTGTTGTTGCACATACGTTTGTTGAATAACAGCTTTGACAAATTTGGTGGCATACAACGGGCGTACTGCGGCCTTTCTGCGGCCATACTGCAACCATAAAACTTTCGGACGCTGGGCTTTTTGGATTATTTTAGGCCATCTTTGACGGTCGTACGGCCCATGATAGACCACTGATCGGCCGCTGTTCGCCCGCTCATATTTTTACTCGGGTAAATTGAATTAAGCTACTCAAGCGAATGAAAAAATTAACAGAATTTAATTTATTTTCTAGAGATATATAAATCAGAGCAAGATATAAATTTCAAGGGTTTTTATTATACAAGTAAGGTCCGCTTTCTCAATGTCCGGCTAAGCACTAATCAGAACTTTAAACAGCAGTTAGCAAAAAAACTCTTTCTCAATGTTCGGTTAAGGCTTAACTGTCAGTTAAGTTCTGATTAAGTTAACGACAAGTTGTGGTTTCGGTTTGCTGCTAATCGAAGGAACAGCTGACAAGATTACATAGTTAAAAAAAAACCGACGGTTGCCCTAGGTGATATCAAAATTGTTTTTTTAGCTATCATATGGTTAGCTAACTCCTGGTTAAGAGCTTGACTAACCGGACATTGAGAAAAAGGTTCTAAGTGTGTTTCGAGAGTAAGAAAATTGTATTTTTTTTTTTATGTAATAAGCCATTATATAATTTTCTTTAAAAAATTGTACTATAGAACAGCAAGTAACAACTCCAAATTGCTCATTTTTGTTGCAAAAGCGTTTGCTTCCGTGTCTTTATAATACTTTATAATACATTGACACATTTTTGTCATGAAATTAAAGAATCAATCTCTTGTAGTCGTTTAGATTGCTTTTTTCGTCGCTGTTGTGATTAGCAAGTGTAAATTGCGTTTACAACTTTTAATTTTTCGAAACCACGGTCTTTAACGTGTCACTTCTGAACACTAATTGTTCAATTCAGCTCTTGAAAGGACTTCAAGCAGGCTTCTTATGATCAATTGCGATGTGTGTGTTAATAAGTATGTAGTTGCTGTTCCGACTTAATTTTCAAGGTTTATTTCAAGAATTTTTATGTTTAACAATACAATACAATGCAGCCCCGAATCTAAGATACAGCTTAGCATATGCTCAAATATTCTGTGCGCATACTCTGATCGATTTGAAAATCTATCATTAGAAGTGAAAATATCATTCGCACGTTGAGCATACCCATTGCCTTGCGAGCTTTGAACGTAACGTATAGAGCTGCCATGCCTGTCTGAAATTCGCTTATTGAAGATGCAAAAAATTTCAAAACTCGACAGTGAGATTCGGAGAAAACTTCAACTTGCCGAACCTGTGAGTAGAGGACGGCCGGCAATAGTCCGTGAAGAGGATTCACTGTTATCATTGTTTAATAAGTTATTTGGCGTTGTTATGAATGAGTTGAAAGCACGCTTTCCAAAAAAAACTGATATTTTTATTGCGGCATCTTCTGTTGAAAAACTGAACTTTAAATCATTGCAGGCCTGTAGCCAGGGGACAAGGAGGGCAATGCCCCCCTACTACAAGCATTTTCTCCCCCTGGCTTAATCAGACAATAAAAACTTTAAATGAATAATTAATATGCATTTTGTTGATATATTTGCTTATTGCTTTAAACTTAGTTTAGTTTAAAATAACAAAATATATGCACATTCACCTTATTCATGACTTGAATATGTAAATATATGAAATTTTTTTAACAAAACTCAAATTTGTACTGGGTCGCCAACATTTGCTACCAAAAAAATAAGATTTAAATTTAATAATTTTTTAACCCGCATTCATAGAAACTTTCTAGAAATGAAAAGCACGTTGTGCACCAATTTGATGCAGATACAAAAAGAATATATAATTCATTGAAATGTTTTTAATTTTTACATTTTTTTATGAATTATGAATGTTTATTAATTTTACAGTAAGAAAAAACTGCAAATCTTAATTCTAGCAAAAATTTAAAAAAGCAAAAGATTTAAATCAAAACATGCATATTTGTTCTTAATATATTAATCTGAATAAAAAATTTGCATAAATTTGATGGAAATGACGGATGCGGGTCAATTAAATTTTTTTATTTGTTTTACATAAAAAATGTCTTATTAATTATTTTCTGAAAAATGTCTGACCTCACAAAATGCAGATTTTTTTAGATTCTGACCTGAATTTACAGAATGTTGACTTCTTTTGAGCTGAGAAAAGAACGGAAGAAATGCAACATTTTTTTTCATTGGATATTGGCTGCACTGTTGTTTTGGATTCCGATGTATTTACGATTGAGGTTATGTATAATGCCGACTGCATGGAATTTTTAAGAAATACTCATCGAGCTGTTAAACTTTATTAAAAGTAACCACTTTTATCAAAATTGTTTTGCATTAAATTTAAAAAAATTTTCAAAATTTGAACATTTTGCTTCTGTCAATTGTCACAGCATATAATATTACTGTCAAAAAAATTTTTTTTTTATGTTGATATTACTAAAGAGCAGAATGCAGAATCACCGAATTTTACAGGTCAGAAAATTCTGCATTTGTTATACTTTTGCGGTCAGAATTTTCGAGAAAAGAACACCATTTATTTTGAGGTCAACATTTTTTTTTAAAAGAACGGAAAAAAATGCAGAACTCTTGAAGAGGTCAGAAAAAATGCAGAATTTTTTCCAGAATAGAATGCGCTTTTATACATTTGTTAGCCCATTTCGCTACTCTTTCTTATAAAGGGTCCGCCAAATAACTTTTTTTTTTTGAAAATTCTATTAAAAAACGACTAAATATTTTCTCAAATTTCTTTTATTATTTGAAAGTACGGAACCTTCCGGTTAATAACGGAAAATAATTTCATTCAAATGGCTGTCTCGGCTGGCCATGCAGTAGCCTACACGATCGGTCCAATTTTTAAGCACATTATCGATTGTGTGCAGCTGTATTTCACCAATGGCTTCACGAATATTGTCCTTTAAAGCGTCAATTGTCTCTGGCTTGTCGGCGTAACACTTATCTTTGAGGGCAATCCACAAATAATAGCCAAACATCGAGTGTAGCTTCGGCTGTGTGGCACGTAGCGCCGTCCTGTTGAAACCAAATGTTGCCAATATCCTCCTCTTCAATTTTTGTGAACAAAAATTCGTTCAACATGGCCCAATTATGCCTCTGGACCAAAATCCGCACCGAACAGTGCCTCGTTTTGGGTGCAGCGACTTTTTAATGTATGCGTGCGGGTTTTCTGTGCACCAAATGCGACAATTTTGCTTGTTTACATACCCGCCAAGATCAAAATGAGCTTCATCTGAAAAGATGATTTTTTGGCAAAATCGGCATCTTCTGCATCAAAGTAATGTCGCAATATTTCCCATCGTTGTTCAAGCATATACACAACCATATTCGTTCAGCGGAATGATAAAACTAATTATCTGTCAAATCAGACATGAGCTAAGTGTTACCATTTACGAAATAAGCACTAGTTGAAAAAAAAAAGTTAGATGGCGGACCCTGTATTTCTAGCCTTTTTAAATAAATCTTGTATTTTTACCTTAATTTTATTACAAATTCCTGTATTAATTACTATATGATTTTTTATGTATTAATCTCATGTATAAAAGATCGTCCTATCCATGTGAATATTATAAAGCTAACTGTTTTTTAATAAATATGTGTAATGTATTCATTTCCCATGTTAAAAAAATTGCTTTTTATATTTAAATGAAAAAACAAAATATTCCCCCCTTAAGATTCATGCCTGCCCCCTCTGTCTTCTTGGTCTGGCTACAGGACTGAATTATTGAAAACACTTTCAGAACCTTTCGAACTAGCGAAAGAATGGGAGATCCTATCAGCAAAATCATTATTCGAAAGGCAAAAAATTGAAATTAAAAGCCATAAGCCATAAAAGCCATTTGGCAAACAATTAATCGAATATCAATGAGCAATGATCGCTTGCGCAACCTTACACTTTTAGCTTTTGAGTCGGAAGAGTTACGAAGAATTTTAAAAAACTTAAGGGGCAAGATTGTTTTTCGAAGATAAAAAAGAACAGATTTTTGCGATTTTTTTTCTTCTCAGTTCTGAGTTAATATATTTACCCAACTTTGTCTTTTACACATTAAAGATCTGTCTTTGGAGAGTATAAGGAAAATTATTATCTTACTTTCAATTGCTATTCAAACTTTAAACATGTTTTATTCAAAATTACTTATAATTGAAGTCGGTGCGTAACATAACTCAAAAAGTAATGCACTGATCTTAATGAACTTTAGCACACATCTTTTATATGATAAATACTTGCAGATAAACGATTGTTTTTATTAAACAATTTTTTTACTAGGTTGATAGGTTAATTTTTAATATGAAAATGGTACCTCTATATTCAAAACCGCGCCAATAATCGAAGTTCGCATATTTTTCAATATATCTTCATTCATCCGCACAAGAAACATATATATTAAATAAATCATAACGATTTTTCGATTTCAGATCACACTGTAATGTCAGGTTTTACGCACCGCACGAAAGTTTTTTTTTTTTTTTTTTTGAATCGCCTCTGATCTACCGCTATCACTGGATAAAGAATGAATAATTTTTATATAAAAATTCCCACATACTCTCCAAAGATAGCTCTTTAATTTTTAAAAAATTGAGTAAAATTTTTCACCCCGGAAACCATCATGCCCCTTAATATTGTGAAAATTTGATGAAGCCAAAAATCAAAGAGTGCAACTTTTTTGATTTAACCTACTGATCTCTTATTTGTATTATGTGTCTGTACTATTAAACTTCAATAAAAACAAGTGAAATAAATAAAAAATTTTAATTTTTATACATCAAACATCAAAACTTTTTATGTAAATTTTTTGATTGCAGATAAAAAAAAATCTTGATGCTTGAGTATGCCCAGACTTTGGATTCTAGACACGGGGCTGATGCAATCATTTAAATTTGTTTTTTATGTTATAAATGACATCTTTAACTGTACAAGAAAATTATTTTACATTTTACGATATTTTTTTCATTTTTTCATTGGACACCAAAAAAAAACTTGGGTTGCTAGCCTGGGTGATTACGGCATTTGAAGTCATCTAAAACAAATAATTCAAATACATCATTATTCTGTAAGGTTGTCATTTTAGCAGGTCACTACCTGCTAAAATGACATAAAATGTTCAATAAAAAATAACAATATGGCGGACTTCTTAAAGTAAGAACTGGAGTAAAAAATAAGAAACAATTCTTAAAAATATACAATTCTACTACCCGCGAGATATATAAGCGTGTAAAATAACGTGTTAAAATTGGCTCGATAGACATTTTTTCATGTACTCAAGAAGCATTATTTGACTTACGGAAAGAAGAGGTAAAGCTATTTCATAACTTTTTCTTAAAAAAAATTTCAAACTTCAAAGTTCATTAAATAAAATTCGTGTACTTTCATATTCAGTTTTTCAACTCTAAATTTTATTTTATTTTATTTATTTTTATTTATAAAGTAAACTAACTTGTGAAAGCATTTTAGATTTCAGATACTTTTGCATACGTTCTTTTACATTTTTTTTAAGTGTTTTAAAAATTTCTTAAAAAAAACACTTTTTAATTGGTAAATTTTATTCATTATGTGGATTAAAGCTAACAACTAGATACCAGCAGCAGTTTTTGAAATGCGATTTTTCCAAGGATGCAATTTTGCTCTTTCCTTGAAGCCAATTGTTTCTCTTTACTATGTTTCCACAGTCTTTCTCACTTTTCAGTCCCCATGGTCTTTCTGTCTCAAATTACAAATATATATATACCCTAACTCCCTTATTTTCCTTTAACTCCCCTTACAATCTATCTCATGTCGACTTTTAATTATTTATTCATTTTCATTCCCAAGTAAATACAACACATATCCAACAATATATGCACTTTCAATGTAAATGCAAATTGAAGGCATGTTTTAAATATATATATGCTTAATTTTGTTGTTGTCATGAGAAGAGCTTTCCAATCAAGATCTCAGCATGAGAAACACCGATAATGATTTCACCAACCCCATCCTTACTTTAACCCAACACCATCCACACCGAGACTTTGACTAATTTTTTTTTTCAATAGATTTTTTTTTTAAGTTTTCTTTTAATGCTTGCGGGAAAATTTTTCTTTCTTTTCAACTTTATAATTTTCCAACCTTATACCGAGCTCTCTACTTCGTACATTTTTTTCGTTGGACATGTCTTAAGTTTTCTTTCAGTTTTTCCTCTCTTCATTTTATTCTGCTCTCTAGCTACACTTTTTCTTTGAGTTTGTTGTTTTTAATAGGGTGCTTTTTCTCGACTTTTCCCTCATTATGCATGCTGTAAGTTCATTTTACTCATTAACGGCAACATTTTTTTTTTGTCTTGATTTTATTGATTTTTATCGTCTTGCTGTTGCTACTTCTTTTCTTACTATGAGCTGTATTTATTTATTTTTTTGGTGTAGACAAGATTTTCAATTTAATTTTTTTTTTCTGTTCTACACAGTTTTTTCAACCACTTTATTGCCGTTGCTCGCTAATGAGCTGCTTGTATTTGGCTCATTTTTTTCCTATGCTTTAATTTGTACCTCATCATAACTTGATGTTCTGTCTTGTCGCAATTATGAGTTTCCTTACTTTCTTTACCTTTCACACTCCAGTAGTTCACGCCACGGATCACTGCCCTTCATTATGTGCGGTACCTGGTGTAGTCCACCTTCACGTTTACCAACTCCACCAGCACCTGCCACTCTGACTACGCCATTTACCTTTGCCTTTATTGATGCTGATAACTATCATCAGTGTCCATCCACGAGCGAGAAGCCGTTGAATGTTCTATGAACCGTTGTGGTACTACCTTGCTTACTTATATATAAAATGTGTGAACATTTCATTGAAATCGCTGCGATTGCTTCCTGATTTCTTCTTGTTTATTTTGTTTCTATCTTTCTTTCCTTCTCAGCGTCATCATTTTAGATAAATTAATCTGCGCTCTAATCTTTCGGATGCTGCAGTTTGATGAGATTATAATCTGCTTTTACTTGGCTTTGGATCGGTTTTTTATTCGAACGTTATGAAGCGTATCCTGTAGAAATAGGAATCTTAGTCAACAATGCTTAACGGTTAAATTAACAAAAAGCTTTATTTACAAAATTTTTATATTGCGTTTTCAGAAACCGTCACAAGCAGCAACTGCGAAAGCAACAATGTCTACAATCTTTTTTAGAGATAGATTAGAAAAGTTACAAGCTAAGGTTTGATATGCACAAATTCCTTACCATTTTACCATTGCATCTATAAGGTATAAAAAAAAACTACCAGAGACAAAATTTGGCTATCACAAATATTTTAAACATTTCGGATAAAAATTTTAAAAAAATTCAAATATGTTTTTACTTGTTTTGCAAGGAAATTACATCAAAAACTTGTGTTTATTATTCTAATTCGGCCCATACACACTGCTACCAAAAAATTAGTGGAAATGCAACTAGATTTCGACTTTTTTAATACATTTGACACACACGCTGCGATGGTTGCAGTAATCCATTTTGCCATACACGCTGCAACGCAGCAACAACGCAGCAAAAAACAGCAACTGCGACCAAAATATTAAATGATTTTAATTTTGCTGCAACCTGAGTTGCAACCAGGGTTGCCGTTTTGGTAAAATATAACCTTTTTTTAGGAAATTTTTGACTTGGTAAAATGGTAAATTCTTTATCATTTTGGTAAATTTTTTGTTTAAGCAAATTTTTTTTAAAAAGTTCAAGATTTTGAATAATTAAATATGTAGATATTGCATTCCATTCAATATTTGCCACCAATATTTTTTTCCCATAATAGTTTTTTATGATTCATTAGTCAAAAATATTTGAAACTCATTTTTTATTTCAATATAAAACAAGGAATTTGAGAATTTTTTTTTAAGTTTTTAAAAAAGGATATTTTTTAGTCGTTTATACTGCAACAACTGAAGAAGATAGAAAAATTTGTCCCAAACAAGAATATTAAGAAGTTTTTAGAATAATGTTTTGGATTTATTTTAAAAAAAAAAAAATTAGGTTCTAATTACAAAAATTCTAATCTGTTGGAAATCTCTATACTTCGCAATCGAAAAATAATTAAGTTTTAGTGAACATCATTTAAAAGCTAAGAAAAAGACTCACATATCTTGTTTGGGACAAATTTTTCTATCTTTGTGAGTTATTGCAGTATGAGCAATTAAAAAAATTCCTTTCTTATAAACGTAAAATAAAAAAAAATTTTTATAAATAATCGCTCGATATTTTGATATATTAAGCTGAAAGTCCAAAATTAAATTAAGAAACTAAACTTATTTCTAAGTTAATAGTTTATTGAATAGGCAATAGCATAGCCTTTTTTCAACACCCATACAAATAAAATAAAAAAAATGTCAAATTTTTCGACCCCATTTCTTAAACTTTGGACCCCTCTAACTTCTAAACCAAATGAGAGCGGCAGTTAGTTTTTTCAGATTTGAAATAAGAAGCCCTTATTACATACAAATTTTTGACGAGGGAACTAATTTTTTAGTTAAAATTAAATTATTCCGAAAAAATAAAAGTTGACCTAAAGCTTTTTGCAGAGACGACATAAAAACCTATAAATTTTAACTCCAAGTACTATATTCTCAAAATCGGAAATTTCTATATTACCATTGATCTCAAATTTTTTTATTTAATAGACGGTAATATTGAAAATGTCACTCAATGGAAGCTTCTAAGGCTTTCTAACCTTGAGGTTAGCATTGATTTTGATGTAATAGATTTTGGGAATGAAGTTTGAAATTAAAAAACCGCATGGGACAAAGGTTAAGGACTTAACAGATTTTGTTTTGGTGTCGCAGCTTCACAGCTCGGCTTTAGCAGAAAGAAAGTTTTCTGAATTTGCATTTATTAAAAAGAGGCTTCGAAACAATTTACATTTTAGAACCATTAACAGCATTATGCTATCCAAAGAACTTTGCGAATAAAAAATAAGCCACATTATGTGTAGTTGAAAAAGAAAAGATTTTTGGATAAAACTTTTATTTTAATTAATTTATTTAAACTTTATAATTTATAATATTTAATAAGTTTCTATTTATTTTTAATACAATGAGGCAAATATTTCTAAACTATTTAAAAAAAATGTACTTAATAAATTTTTGTTCGGTTTGAATTCACAGTCATATATATAAACTTGATACAGTCGAACTTCTCCATAGTGAACTCCTATACAATGAAGTTTTCCCTACTATGAATTGATTTAAAAAACACTGCTTTTTCGTTCTACTTTAAGTGTATTTTGATCACCTTATAATGATTTTTCTTACAGTGAATCTTTCTCTACAATGAACAAATTTTTCAGCTGCAAATTGAACGCTCATGCATTTTGTTACGCATATTAATATTACTGTGTAGAGAGAAAAGGTAAAACATTATTAGGGGATGCCCAAAAGTCGAAAATAACTACAGAAAAATAAAAAGAAGAAATCATCATCACTAGCAATTTTGTCAGCAGTTGACTGTGTTCAGTGAACGAAGTTGTGGAAAGTTGTGGAGTTCAGGCTATCCCAGGTATTTATTTTATAATTTATGTGCATACTCATGTTCATAGTATAATCCTATTGCCAAATAATTACGGTGACGAATTGGCGGATGCTAAGTTACAAACATTGGGACGAATTTCTTCAGCAATTAACATACTTCGAACCTTTGTGGATATGAGGATTTACGTACCGACTAATGTTTTTAAATTTCTTGATGTACTACAAGGTTTTGTCAGGAAGAAAAATTTTAAAGTGAAATCCAAACTCAAATAGTACCAGATTCTTTTAAAGAAAAGTGGAGAAAATATCATCATTTCTGTACATTGAAGTTTTTGTCGTATTGAATACGTTTACTTATGTTTTTTTTATAAATTAAATGTGTAATAAATATTTTTTTTTAAATTAAAAAATACATATCTTTTATTAACTTTTTACAAAAATAAAAAATTTGGTACATTTTTTTTAATTTTTTTTTAGGAATTTTGGTAGAAAATTTTTTCCTGTGTGGCTACCCTGGTTGCAACCGTCAATGAGCTGCGTAACTTCGACACACACGCTGCGACTTCATCGTGATAACTGTCAAAAACTTCCAACCCACACTTCCAGCTTTGCTGTAGTTGCAGCGTGTATGGGGCCCATTAGAGTGATACTTGAATTTAAAAATTCTTTGTGATAGTATA
Organism: Dichetophora obliterata; assembly: GCA_963920525.1. Taxonomy (NCBI): domain Eukaryota; kingdom Metazoa; phylum Arthropoda; class Insecta; order Diptera; family Sciomyzidae; genus Dichetophora; species Dichetophora obliterata. The sequence continues at coordinate 212,300,584 of OY986437.1, read as the reverse complement.
AATTGAGGCACCGTGATGCAGAGTGCTTTTGCACAGTACAAAAGAAATAATTTTTTTTAAAATAATCGATTGCTCTGAATTTTGGTTTTTTTGTTGTACAGATTGAAGCAAATTTTTCGGTTTTCACTTGATAGTTTTTAACCTCAGATTTTTTCTCAAAACTTTCACCATTTCACTCTGATTGGGTACAAAAAGTTTAATGTAGTTCATGTAAGTAATTTTTTTTTTAATAAATTAATTCGCCATTCTTTGTTTTTAAATGATCCACACTATTTCCAGTTGGATTTAAATATAAATTCAATTGAAATTCAGCAAAGATCAACTGAAATGTAGATAAGATCATTTGGAATTCAGAAATTCCTTTTGAAATTCAGAAAATATCAAAAAAAAAAATCATAAAAAATCGGTTCAAATTCAGAAAAAAAAAATTATATTAATATGATTTCATTTGACATTCAAAATACATAAATTGAACTTTAGAAACTCCAAACGAAATGAACAGATTAATTAAAATTCAGAATTGGAAATTTTTAGATTACTTAGCCCTTAACTGGTACATCTCAAAAAAATTACACTAACAGTACATCTGGTCCCAGGGACTACTCCAACTGAAATGCTAAAAAACCACAAATTTAGCTTTAAATTCATATTGATTCTTTTAAGAACGTATTAAGGGGAGGTTCTAGTAGGTTCCCATAGAAACGTGACGTAATTTCAGAATTTTTTTTGAGCGAACGTAAACCTTTTTTGAAAACCTTTTGAAAGTGATCTGAAACGAAAAAAACAAAAAAATTATTAGCCTAGATGAAATTTGGGGAGCTTTGTACACACTTAAAAATTTTTATAGAATTTTTACACCGATCGGTGTTAAAAAATACCGTGTCAAAGTGCTAGAATTTTATATCCGAAAGAGCATATTTTTTTCACACATCAGATAGGATGTTTGTTTTGTACCCTGTTAGGTGTTTATTTATAATACGCAAAATAATAATTTTATTTAACACCGAACGGTGTAATTCGAAATGTTTTTTATAATTTTTATTAAATTGTCATTAAATTTATTAATTGTCAAATGAAATAACTTATTTCATATTGGAATAAGTACCAAACAAAAAAATTAAATATTTCCCAAAAATAATAAAATTGTCCCCAAAAATAGGGTGTTATTTCATATGATAACACCCAAAAATGTATTGACATTTTTTGGGGCTTATTTAATTTTTTTTTTGTCAAATATAAAGTTTGAATCTTTATACAAGATTTACAAAATTAAAATGAACAAAATAAGTTGTGAAATTTCAATTTTTAATTTGTTTATCATTGAGAATGTGATTTCAATATTGCTCTACTTCTTTGCCTTTCAAATTTAACACCGATCGGATAAGTTCGTCATTTCACACCGAGTAAGCGGTGTAAATTAACACCGTTCGGTGTAGAAAATGGAAATATCCGCTCACCGGTGTGAATTTATTTTTGAAATTTTTTAGTGTGTAGATTTCCGATTTTAATAAAACCATTTTAAAAAAAAATGGTTGCCCTTTGAAAAAACCCTGTTTTTCCTCCTTTTTCTTTTGCTTTAACGTTAAAAAAATAATTAGAAATTTTTTGTTGGAAAAAACGCTTCCTTAAGGCCTGCTAAATTGAAAAAGCTTTTATTTAAGCGATCAAACGAAATCGGTCAAGTCGTTGAAGCGGAATCGTGTACATCGCGGAAAATAGGTGTTTGGAGAAAAACATTTATACCTGTTTTTCAGCCGACGCACTCTCTCGCCTAATACGCTATGACTCGTAAGATTAATTAGATAGAATAAAGATAGGTAAATATCCTTTTGACTTCATATTTTCAAGATCCTTAGGATGAAAATAAAGCAAAAAAAAAACAAAATTTTCCGTTGATTTCTAATAGAACCTTCCCTTAAATAAAGATTTTTCGTAATATTAAGAAAGAATATCTGCAATTATTTTGAATAATTGAATTTAATCGAATTGAATTTTGAATTGAATTATTACAAATATACTCTTTTGTTTATTTTGTTCTGGTCCCACACAACAGGTGTACGAGTTAAGGGTTAAAATTCAGAAAAGATCAATTTAAGTTCAGAAGAGATTAATTGAAATTAGAATTGCATTTAATGTTCGGAATAGATGAATGGAAATTCAGAATAGGTAAATTAAAATTCAAAACAGATGTATTGGAATTCGGAAGAGATCAATCAACTGAAGTTTCATGAACTATAATGAATGTGAATTATATAAATACTTTCTAAATTTTATTTTCAAATTAGCTTAAAAAAAATCAATGAAAATTAAGAATTTTATTTGAAATTTGGAAGAGATAATTTGAAATTTATAAAGTATTTATTTTTAATTTCTTTTAATCTTTTCTGAACTTCAATTTATCTTTTCTGAATTTCCATTAGAACTTTTGAATTTCAATTGATCTGACCTGAATTTCAAGTAATCTGTTTCGAACTTCAATTGATCTCTTTTGGATCAATTAGGACATATCTTAAAGTGCATATTAAAAAAAAAGAATTTAATATTATAAAAAACCTTATCTACAGCTAAAATTTTTAACAGCATCCTTTATGATCTTCACTTAATAAAGGGATCATTATCCGAAACAAAAGAAAAAAATTCAAATTTAGGAAGTGAAAATCCTGTGATCTCTTCAATGTATAATATTCTGGTCGCTCAGGTTAACAGTGCTATTGAAAATTTTGTTCCTCTTCGTACATTCTTTGTTAAAAATAAGTCTTGTCCCAGGTACACGACAGAAGTTGAGGTAGCTATTAAAAAAAACGATTTTTTTTTATTTGGCGGCTATGAGATTTATCTCATTTCCACGTAGGTCCTTGGGTTGGACAATGACCGCAAACCAGTTAAAATAAGTATAGTCTTTTGAATTGCTTTTGAACTCAGGATTGTTATTTCGAGTACCTTAATTTAATAATCACTATTATTTAATTCGATGCTGCTAATTTCTATAGAATCAAATATACTTAAATACGCGTTTTAAATACATTAAATTTTTAAATTCCGCTGAAAAGCCAATTAATGTACTTAGTGGAAAATCCTAATTGCCAATAGGGGGTATGTTTTAGTACGTAGGTGCATTTTGTCTATCCCGGCTGATCCGGGTAGGAGCTAGAATGTAAAGCGTGCATGCGTATAGGACTGGTATACGTATCTTTGAAAGATTTCATACCTTCGGGCGAATAAAAAAAAAAAAGCTAAATGGTAGAAACACCATAATTATTGATTAAAACTAGGAGCATTAGCTTGCGCGTTATTAGGCAAGTAATTGTCTTTTTAATTAGGCAATCGAAAAAAAAGATTTTTCTATCGTAGATTGAATTTCTTTCTTCCTGCCAATTTGAAAAATATTCGAAGTCTTGGTGTTTGTTATAATAGCAATCAAAAGTGCAGCATTGACCCTAATCTTTTAAATGATTTCTTTATTTCAAATACTGCAGCCTATAATGATAGCTTTAAATGTAGTGTTCGTCAGTTTTGTGACGCCAACAAATTCTCTGTTTCCAATGTGGATGAAAATGATGTTATATATGTATCATGAAAATTAAATCAAATTCTATTGGGTATTAGAGTGGTCGAAAAGCTAATTTTTTGCCTAGCTGTATTAAAATAATCACAAAAATCCAAATCTGAAAAAATTTCATTGAAATGTTGTGGAAATTTTTTCTTAAACTGTACTTAAAACTGATCAAAAGCGTGAGTGATTATGGTGAATAACCTGTTCGTTATACAAATTTTTGTGAGAAGTGTACCTTTTTGGAAATTTCGAGTTTGGGTATTTTTATTAAAAAAAATCCCCAAAAATTTTAAAATTGCACTTTTAAAAAACCACCTAGAAATGAATTAAGTATAGTTTTTAGCTTTTTCATGCAAAATAGCTATTGAAAAATGACTTTTTTTTCAAAAATTCTTAAAGTGATTGATTCCGGCATTTTGAACACAAAAAAAATCATAAAAATTTCTCATCACTTGAAAAATTAAATTTGTTGGTTTTTAGGGTTTTTTAAAGAAAGTCAAGTTCAATTTTTTCAAAATCCGAATTTTGGTTTTTTTATTTTTTTGAACAAAATAGCTCAAAACTATCCTTAATCCATTTTCGGTCGTTTTTTTCAAACCTTGAATTTTAAAATTTTTGGAGATTTTTTTCGTAAAAATACCCAAACTCAAAATTTCCAAAAAGGTACACTTCTAGCAAGAAATTTCATAAAGACCAGATTATTAAACGTAATCGCACAATTTTTGTATCTGTTTAAAATATAGTTTAAGAAAATATTTCCACAACATTTCCATAAAGTTGTATAAAATTTGAATGTTTGCAATTTTTTTATACTACAAGGAAAAACATAAGATTTTTTCGAAAAGTAAAAAACCACAATCCGAATTTTAATGTTTTATAGCATATTTTGAAGAAGAATTTAATCAAAAATCTAGTTTGAACTTTAAAAAAAGTTTTTGGGAAATATTTATGGAAAAAAAAGCACTTTTCCCATATAAATCAGATTTCCAACATAAAGGTCGCAAGCGACACATTTAATTATCAATATTTTTTCTGAAAATTTCAGTTTACAAATGTTTTTAAAGCAACACAACAGCGGCCCATAATAAAATATCAGAAAAAAAATGTTGCTCCATTCTTATAAGGACCACTCTAACGTACATGGCTAACTAGACTCAGGAAGTGATGCTGATCAAGAATATATATTTTTCTATACCTGCCCCGCCTCCTTATCGGCATTACAAACGGAGTGACATAGTATACTCTTTATGCAGTATGCGTGGGGGTATGAAAATATTATCAAATGTTTTTAGTGCACTAATTGTCCTAGCGATCGAGATCTCGACCGTTCATCTTCCACGCTGTCTGGTGATCGGGTGGAATAGCTGTAGCAAACTGGTTTCTGTATATTAGGTTTATTTGAACTTTTGGCTATTTTAATCAATAACCCTTTTTATTTTTGTTATTTAAAAACATGTATACAAATACTTTACATGTATTCAAATAGTTACAATTACTTTGAAGATAGGCTATTTTTTAACTATTCTTGTGTCCTCCCAGATGTAACTTTAAAAAGGTTAAAGAGAGTATAAAAATAAACGGTCGGAAAGCTAATATACCAAACTAAATTAATCATTAAAAAATTTATTTAATTCCAGTACCTAATATTATTAATTATTTAATGAAAAATGACAAAAGTTTGTGGTCGAGATCTCGACCGCTGGTACAAAATGAGTTAATGAAAAAAAAAAGATGCAACTGACAAAATCTCGGGTATTTTCCACCCCACCATTACCTGAATTTCTAAAAAATAAAAATCTTACCATCCATCTTCTCTTTAGCATTCTTATAATCAAAACACTCGACATTTTTAATCAATCAATTGCTTAGAAAACTTCTAAGAATAAACATTTAATCAACATTTCTCGCTAGAAAACATTGTATTTGCTGCTCCTTTACAAACGCTATGGCTGGCTTAGATGGCGCCTAGCGGTCAAACGGCCAACAAAACCAATCAACGTGCAACGCGATCACGAAGCAATCCTTTTTGAATGCAAAAAGCTTCCAAGGCGAATAGTTCACATTAAATACGATCAAAAGAATCGCATACGAAGAAGAAATGAGCTTTGAATTCTATTAAATGAAATACGAAAAGGTCTTTGAAAAAGGCCGCCTACAAGTGCGCAAGTGCGACTGCTATCAGCCTCCACACAAAAATGAACAAAGAGCCGGGACAAGGGCGAGGAGGCCTCGAAGACGGCATTTAAAGAAATATTTCAATTAACTCAAAGTGCAGCGATCGATCGAAGACGGTGAGTGGCACAGCGAAGGCGGCACAGTAGAGACACACTCATGGCAGCAGGGCTCAATTCGACCAAGAAGGGTCGATCGGCTTGTGGCTTATGTGTCCGCAGGACCTCAAAGACAATAAACAATGTTTTGACAAATGGAACAAAATTGAGTGAGCAACAAGTAGAAAAAGCGTAAAGAACGTTAAGAGAATCGAGTATTTTTCTTCAATCTTTCCTAGACAACAAGTTGAAAAATAAGACAAAGCAAATTCAAGCTAGCTAGCAACATAGCAATTCCACCTGGTTGGTTCGGGCGGTCACTTGACTGAAAGTAGAACTTTCAAAGTGCGCGTTGGCCAACATGTTGTTCATGGCCCCGGGAAGTTAATGATTGCAAATTAATAATTTAATATGCAACATGAGTGGAGTGTGTTCGGCAAAGATGCGATTCCTAAATCATATGAAGATAAATTGTGTAATAATCGCATTAACAAAGCGATTCCTGTGGGAAGCGGATACTCGAAGATGCTTTTGGATTGTTTTAAGTGTTTTTTTTTTTGCAATATGCTGATATAAGGGATATTAGATATTGAATCGAATGTTATATTTTATTATTTCGAATGCTGATTGGAGTTTGAGGCTCTATTAATATTTCTTGCATCTAAAGATATAATTTAGATTATGGAATTTTTACAAAATAATTTGAGAATAGATAAAATTCGTTAAGGTACAGAGCTAACTCTTTAATTATTTTTAATGTTGTTTATTATTCGGTTGTTGAAAGTTTCATTTGTCAGATGAGGTGTTGTTAACCAAAGATTTAACAAGAACAAAGATATATATATGCAGATTATTTAATAATCTGTTTATATTGCTATGGCCTACAGAAAAAATATTTTGGTTTATTTGTTAGCACTTTGTCCGATATATTTCTTGTGCTAAATACAAAGGTCAAACACCTAATAGTTCTCTTAACTAGTTCGGCATCGCTCGATGTCGATGCTAGCCATCATGGCTTTCAAGATATCATGTCCTAAAAATAGCAACTTTACTCCTATCATTCTACATATTCTAGAGAATAGGATTTTGCAGAGTTTTGTCAAGCAATGCAATGTACATATATGTATTTGGGCAATATTCATTTGCCATCAGCATATATGTTAAGAAATGAACTGAAATGAAAATTTTAAAAAAAACTAACTCAGTCTGTGTTTACATACAAATTTATATTAATTTTTTTAATAAGTTTCAAGTTCAGTTTTGTGCAAAATACAACAAAATATTCCACAAACAATAAAAATCCTTTTTAGTATACACACAAGGGCGTTCCTTATTTTTAACTCGAAGCTATAAAGCATTACTCCCACTAGAAATGTTCCTTTAAGTATGAAAACATGTTTTGCAAAAAATTTTAAGAATCGAATAACGGGAAGGCGTGGCGCCCAGCCTCTTAAGTATGTCCATACCATTTATATGAAAATAACTAGGTTTGATTTTTAAAAATAATAAAGATTATCACAAGAAAAATTTTTTCCCACTCAATAAATACATTATCATATTAAGCATAAAATTAAATTTCTAACAAGCTATCAATCGTAAAAATTGGTTAAAAAATTTGAAATCTATAAAATATTTTGTCGAGCAAAAACAAATTAATAATTTTTTGCCAAAAATTTTAAAAAATTTCTTAATTAAGTTTTTCAATTGTGTAATATATAAACGAAATAATATAAAAATATATATTCAACAAGCTATTTTTTAAATCAGTTAAGAAATCTGAAAACTACAAAACATTTAGTTATGTTACGACTTTGTCCTTCTCAGTACGTCACTAACAATACATAATTAAAACGATTTTACTTTAAAAGAGTTGATTTTTCGCGTCTGGGAAGTTCTTGCAATCGTCTGATACAATTTGCAATATTTACTGTTTTTCGTTCTTGTTTTGTGACAAGACTTATTTAAAATCTTTCATGAGCTTCAGTCAGCGGCAGATCTGGAAAAAATCTTGTGGGGTAAATTATCAAAGTCACACATTTTCGATTTGAGAAAATTTTGTCTTTTTACAAATAAAAAAATTGTACTTTTTTGAATTGAAATTATCGAATTCCCTTTTTCTGGAATATCTTAGCGAAAAGTAAATAAAAACTCTAAATTTGACTAATTTTGGAATTAGGGTTGATGTATTCAAATTTTTCACATTTATTCCATTAAAAAACATTGCACAATTATATTTTCAAATATGTGCAATGAAAAAACATAGTACTTTTCAATAAAAAAAAAAATAAAGGAATTTTAAACTTATTGTTCATTGAACAATACAAAATGTATACTGATTATTAGATAGTCATTAGATAGAGACAAAATTATATGACAAAATCATCGCAGCGCTTCTTTTTTGCGGCAAAGTTATCAATAACTTCGTTAATATTTATTTTAATGTCTCTATTTATATGCAATAATGCGAGTCCATTCAATCGTTCTTGTTGCATAGTTGAACGTAACCATGTTTTTAATCGTCGCAGTGTAGAAAAACTTCGCTCAGCTGTTGCTACACTGAAGCGTGGCAAAGATAGCAAACGTTTTAGAAATTAGTGGAAAAATGTCATTGTCACAAAGAGTAAAAACGGTGTTGATATCATTAACCTTAGTTTCGCTCTCCCATTTACACTGCCAAATTTGAAGTTCATGAAATAATTGAATTGGAATTAGTTCCTTATTACCGTCACAAAATGGAATTATTATCTTAGAAATGTTAACACTCAAATTGCTTAGCTTTTAATTGTTGTGTTTATCAATTATGTTTGGCAGGATTTCGTTTACATATAGTTTTTGGAAAAATTTTTCGCTGAAACGAGCCGCCATATCAGCAATGATATCATCTAGTAATGGTATAAATATGGAAATTCGAAAGTAGTCTCCTGGTGTTGAAACGCTGACATTACAACGATGACCCTGTCTTCCAGCAATACGAGGTATATTAATTGACATACCTAAACTCTCGTGTAATTCCTGTACATCTGCAAATATTGTCTTAAAATATGATTCTGCGTTCTCTCTTTTTTATCAAGCAGTGATCTTAAAGTTATTATTGAACGTTTTGCTGCATCCTTATAGAGGTTTGTTTTTTGCAAGATGCTACTTAAAACCTGAGATGCTCCCAATAAATCCGAAAGTACACATATGGAAACAATTTAACTTGTCATCAGACTATTTAAAAGCAATGATGCTTTGTTTGAAGCCACAGTATCGTTCCACTGTAAAATATTCTCCAATGCACCGATAGTTTCACCAAAGTTTAACTTAAATCTTAAAACAGATTCGTGTCTTTCCACCCAACTGGTTTCACAAATACTTTTTAGTTTCTGGTTGTTAGAAAAGTGTTCAATTATTTTATTTCGCTTTGAGGATGAGTTAAAAAATTTTACTACTTCTTTCATTATCGCCACAGCATTTTGAATTGGTTTAGTATTCGAACTTTTTGAAATAGATAAATTAAGGGCATGGCTCACATTAAAATTTCTCGTCAAATTTCATTTCTTTTTTTTAGGCAAAGCTCTTTTTGTGCTTTCACTTGAAATACGCGCAGCTTTTGCTCGGCTATATTCTCTCATCTTAAGTATGTATTAATGAGCGCTTTAAAGCTGACACCTGCGTTCGTAGAGCAATCTAAATACAATCAAAATAATGGAATACAATACCGTTCAAATCAATTCATATGGCTTGTCATGCTATTACAATCACCCATTCAATTGCATTAAGGGTACCTTTATGTATACATAAGCGATTCTGAAGGCGTTTTTTGAAAGAATACTACCAAAAATGGTTGGAGATATTGATATAAAATTTTTATTTATTGTTTTCAATTATTAAAGTATACAAAAAATATTTTGTTTTGTTTTGTTTTTTTGTGATGTCATTTGTGTGTAGGTTTCGTTTTTATGAAGCGATGCGAGAAGAGTAGGACCATTTTGTTTGTAGAATAACATGATCTGTAATCATCTGAAAAAAACAAAATATAATTATATACAAAGCAAACACTTACGGCAAGGTAGTGTTTTCGCCTTTTTATAAAAATGAGCCTGAAAATAAAGTTACAGCTCGTTATTTACTCAAATATACAGCCATTTTTTAAACAATCAACTTTAAGGACGCGTTATTTTCTTACAAATAAAAATTTTTTAAAAAAACTTGAAGTCACTTCCTCAGCGTAAGTGTTTACTTTACAAGTATACATATTTTTTTTTCAGGTGATTACAGATCATGTTATTTTGCAAGCAAAATGGTCTACTCTTCTCGCATCGCTTCATAAAAACGCCACGTACACACAAATGACGTCACAAAACAAAAAAAAAAACAAATTTTTTTAAAGTACTATAATAATTGAATCGCTCTCGCTTTTATTAACTTTTTTTAGTATGCGATAAAAATACCCCAAAGTGCTCAACTGCTTACTCAGTTCTGTTTATATATAATATAAGAGAGTGATTCTCACAGTTATTCGCAAAAAAAAAACAAAAAAAAATGTCGTCTTCAACGTTATTCACGATTATGCTTCAATTGTTGAAATCAATAAAAAAACTTTATATCAATACCTCTGACCATGTTTTTGTAGTATTCTTTCAAAAAACGCCTTTAGAATCGCTTATGTATACATAAAAGTACCCTTAAGCTGTGGGCACAATTATTTACTTCAAATAAAATATTAAAAAGTAAAGTATTTAAAAGTTCTTCGGGGGTAATTACCCCCTTTTATCCCCCCCTTGTGTCCGCGCCTGGCTTCAGTGCTCGTTCTGCAAAATCGTTGACAACATTTTATTTTTAACAATATTAAGTTTAACATGATACACTTTTCTATTTCTCAGGATATTTTTTTAAAATATCCGTTGGAATTGATAATCTTATAAAAAAAGTTTTATGCTTTTAAAAAATTTTGAACCATCTGCCAAGATCTCGACCACCGATTTTTGTCGTTAATCATAAAATAATTAAAAATTTTTGAATTATTGGAATTTAATTAGTTTTTTTAATGATTTATTTAGTTTTTTGTTTTAGTTTTCTGACCGTACACTTTTATTCCCTGTTACACCTTTTTAAAGTCTCACCTCGGAGGCACAAAAGTAGGCCAATTTTTAAAGTTATTGTTACTACTTATGTAAAAAAGAATATGACTCGTCGAGATCTTGACCGCTGGGGTAATAAGCGCAAAAAAAACCTTTTCTTTTATTTTTATACCCCCCCGCACACAGTAAAAAATATGAGCATAAATTTTATACTATTTTGTATACATATAAATCTAAACCAAAAATGTTATAAAATTTAAACCATCAAATCATTTAAATTTTTTCAGACCATTTTTCTCGTCAGACCAATATTTTTAAACCACTATATTTTTAAATTTCCCGATTTCGGTGAATTTTTTTCTTTCGAACCAGAATATATTTTGGTATTTTCACATGATATCCATATGAAATTTTCAAATTATATTTGTTTTATTATTTTTATAGTATTGAGTGGTATAAAATTTATAAATTATTTGGAATAAAAAAGTTTATACCACACAGATGTTATAAAAAAGATAAAATTTACCCTCAAATTTTTTACTGTGTAATGGTTAAAGGGTATAATAACTTTGTCACTCCGTTTGAAACTCTGACAAGGAGGCGTGGTAGTAATAGAAAAGTATATATATTCTTGATCAGCATCATCTCCTGCGTCGATTTAGCTATGTTACTCGGTCCGTCTGTGATAACGATAACAGCCGTATTTTAGAGCTATTGTCACGAAATTCAATATATTTACTTTTTTATAAAAAATAGATATCAAATTAAAATAATAGAAAAATCGGATAAAAAATTCGTGTTTTTAAAGCTTTTAAATATTTAATAAATGAACATTCATAAAATTATTTACTAAACCTGTAGCATTAGCTCATTTTTATAATAAATTTTGCTGAACATTTATTTTATTATATTTCATATTATTCTACTCATTAAAAATTTATTGCTGTAATTATTCCATGCGTAATAGTTCCTGATTATGCTTAGTAAGCAATTGAAAATTTAAAAAAAATAATTAAATACTTTTACGTTAATTGAAATTATTTTTTTTTTTGATGACTAGTTGTGATCTATTCTTTGTGAATTTTTACATGATTTTAATTTTGAATAACAAGTAGTTTGAAGAAGGCAACAAAAAAAATACTGTATAGCAGACTAGAAAGCCTGTTTCGGAAATCGCTACCGTTCCTCTTCAGTTCGCTGAAACTATTTTCGCTAAAACTATATTGTTTTTCTCGACAAAATGTATTGTAGTTTTCCCCTTTCCGATTTAGACAAATAATAGCTTGTTAAACAGATAATTTTATCTTAATACTTTTTACGTAATTACGTAATTTATAAAATTTTCTGCCAAAAAATTTTATTAATTTGTTTATTTTCGCTAGACAAAAAATGTTGTAGATTTAAAATTGTTTAATCAATTTCGACGAATAAGAGCTCGTTAGAAAAATAATTGATAACGTATTAATATTACGTATTTAGCTCATTAAAATAAATTTAATAATGATTATTTAATTCAAAAAAAGTTTAACCAGATAAATTGTGTGGTCCAACTTTGGGAGCTGGGCGCCTCGCCTTCCTGCTGTCCGATTCTTAAAATATTTTGCAGTAGATGTTTTTATACCTGAAGGAACATTTCTAAGGGGAGTAAAGGTTCATATTTTGTACCAAAACGAACCAAATATCTGGTCTATGTGGGCCGGCCACCACTTTAACCTTTAACCTACGGTTCATATCTCAAACAAATTTTCTCCCTACGGCTAAGGAACACACAGAAAAATGTTGCATAGTAAAATCATTGTGATGCATTGTTGATGTAATTTTACATGATTTAATATTTCATAGTGGCACCACCATGAAAATCATTGTGATTTCATGTAAAATCATTGTTGAATCATGTATATCCATGGTGTATATGTGTTGGCATTAATTTTGAGAAGTAGAATCATTATGACTTCATTTAAAATCATTATGGTTTCATGTAAAATCATTATAACATCATTAAGAATCATTATAAAATCCAGTAAAATCATTACTGCATTATGTAAAAAGTTAATCAAGATTATTTCATGTAGAATCATTATGCTATCATGTAGAATAATTATGAAATTTAGTCAAATCATTATTGCATCATGTAAACAAAATTCTTTACGTGCTGAAGAAGTTTCTGGCGAATATTCTGCACATTAGAAGTTTCATCGCGAGAAGTAGCGTCTTTTCAAAAATTAAAATAGTTCTTAATGGCTAAAAAAGTGAATACAAGTCAAGTGATAGTGGAAATAGGATCCATAAACTTCGACACAGATGAACAAGGTAATGTGATATGTGACAATTATTACTAAAACAAAATAATATTAAATTGTTGTCTTACTTTTAGAAGATTAATTGATTACGAAAGTTTAAGGTACTTATCTACGGAAGATACACAGAAAGCTATACCACTAATATGACTTTGTGTACGATTCAATAAGAAAAAAAAAACTAAGGAAAACCAACCTTAAGTTCTATTTATTTTAAAATTAGATTAGGATTCAGCTGAAAATCTTTATGATTGTACATGGTTTTATAGTGAATCAACATGACCATCCTAATGATATTACATGATTTCATAATCATTGATTTTACATGATTTTATAATGACTCAACATGAAAATTTGTTGCGATTTTTGTATGAAAATCACAATAATTTTACTATAAATCTCTATGAATCATAATCATAGGGGAAACATGTAAAATTGTTATGTTTTTTGTAGATCTTACAATGTTTTTTTTCCGTGTGTACTTATTCAGTGTCTATTTATAGATTTCAGCACTTAAAATCTCAGGATTTTCCTGTTGGGATTCTAGAAGTAAAATATCACATTTTTGAAAAAAAAAATTTTAAATTCAACCTTTCGTATCCAAACGAAAAAGAAACTACTTCATCTGCCACATTAAAAAAAACAATTAAAAGGATAGTGATAAAGTACAACTATGTCTAATAATAATAATAATAAACTGGCCATTTCAGCCCTTGGAAGGACTTTGACCTAGCTTCTATTCATCAATTGTGTTGTGCGTGTTATTAAATGTTTGATCACAAATGATCGAGAACTGGACCTACGTGTTTTATGCCGACTCCGAACGGCTTATGTTCTCAAGAAGCTTTACAGGGCAATTTTTGTCTGCAGAGAGGTGACGATCGAACAGAAAAATTAATTCAATTGAAAAAAACTTTCTGTCTGAGCTGGAATTGAACCCGGTCTACCGCGGTTCTTAAGCTTAGGGGCCACGCACTCTACCCACTAGGCCACTGCCGCCACAACTATGACTAACTGGAACAAAAATTCAAAAAACGTTTATTAAATCTTATTTTAAATAACATGAAAAGTTTTTCACTGCAAATCAACTGAATGTTTTTTCTATAGATTCGGTTAATTTTGTTAAAAATACTTACTTTCACCAATTTTGTTTCTTATTCTTTGGATGGTTCTTAAAAATTCGGAAATAATACTTCCTAAGAAGGGATGTAGCACAAATATGATATTGTAACATTTTTTCGTAAAATTCGGTCCAGTAATTTTGGAGTTTACCTGGAACAAAAAATTTTCACTTTAATTTCATATAATAGTATGGATATAGATAAACTTTGTCAAAACAGAAATTCTAAAAAATAGAAAAAAAAATTCCGGCATTAAGAATACGACAGTTAAGGAATGAACAATTGAAGGGCAGGTTCTCATCTAGAGCTCCAAGAGCACGGAGATGTTCTTGATTTCTTTTTTATAGAAGGAAGAAAATGAACACGTTGCATTTTTTAAGATTTATTTATTGATTACTAAAGTTTAGGAAATATTTTTTCGTGGCATAAATGTGTAATGTGAAGAGTCACTACATCATCAAACGTCACGTTCAAAAAAAGGAACCCAAACGGTCTCTATCCCACAGCGCGTTCATGTCATCTGATATAATAAAACCAAACTGTTTTATAAAGTATATTATATTTATTGAGGCTCGAATCTATAGTATTTATAAATAGTTAAATATAGCAAAAATGGCTGACATTTTAATTTTAAGTAGCGTTTTTTTATCATTTTTTGCTCTAAAGTTATCTAAAAAAAACCTAACCAATATTATGAAAATTTAGGTTTGGGATCCTATAAATTTTATCTACTTTAAAATACAAAAAAAAAAAAATCCAAGGCAATCCATAGAGTAGTTCTTGAGATATCGTGGAGACCAGTTTGTAAAACATGATTGTTCAGAAAACGCGTTTTAAAATTTGGTTAACGATTGTTTCGAGTGCGTTAATTAAAATGTGGGTTCCTTTTGTATGCGATAACTTTTGTATAAAATTATTATCGGCCAAACGGCTTTGGGAACTTATTCTATACATCATAAGCTATCGAAAAATAACAAAAATAAAAATTAAGTTTTTTGGTCGAGCTTCATGAGAATCTGCCCTTAAAAAGAATTAAAAAACTTTCAATTATTACGAACTTAAGGTTCAATTTTTGTTCAAAAAACTTAGTTTTTATCATAAATTGAGTTTTTATAAAAAGACGTAAAGAGTATAAAATGAAAAGCAAACCAGATAGCTTAATAAATCATTTAATTACACTGTTCAACACAAAGAAAAAAAACAAGGTTCCGCCAACGGATTCTGATAGAGAGACCAAAAAAAATATACGTGTATCGGCGTATTGAAAGTTTACGTCTGAGTTCTATTTTAGAGGGGGATTAATTTATCCTAATTTTGAACATTCTCATAGTGAATCGGCAAACGAAGTTATGTAACCCTTACGTTTTAGGTGTAGGATGTGTTCAGCACATTTATGTAAAATATTACGAGGAACATTTCGTGACACATTTTAACCCTCTAACTTTTCAAAGTATGGGTCTTTTTGACCTGTTATTGATAAAGGGCAAATAAGACCCATAAAAGAGGGATATAACGGGTTAAAATATTCCACAAAAATATTTGCCATAAAATTTTACTATAAGTCTTTAAATACACCAAAGCTCAGAAAGCAACTTGAATGCCACAAATAAGTGAAAACTTAAAATGGGTTTAAGGGTTTATTTATCACTTACTTAGAATTGGTGTTAAAATGTCCCACTGTCATTGTTAGAATGTTAGTTCCTAAAAAAAAAATGTAATAGGTATAATTTCACTCAAAATCACCATACAAAAGAAACCCCTACATATAATATCTATAAATACAAAGAAGAGAGCAAATTTTGTAAATTTTCCACTGATGCACTAATTTGGCGCATCATACTTAGCAATGACACTGAACCTTATCAGCTGCACTTTGGCTGATAAGATCCGTTACGTTCCAACAAAAACTACGAAAAGGAAAATCAAAACAAAAATTAAAATCAATTCCCTTCCCCGCTCCACATTCTTTTTTATTGTTTGTTACAGTGTTATTTCTTACTGTGTACCAGGGTTGATATTTTCGGTACAATTGTACTTTTTTGGTACAATTTTATATTTTTCTCACTTTCCTACTACCAAAGCGTTTTCGGTACATTTTTTCACTCTAAAATAAACACAGAATTTGAATTCTAAGTAAGCAAACGATTTAAAAGAATGAAAAAATTTATCTCATTCTGAATTTTGGTAATCTGTAAAATACATAAAAAATGATTTTAAAGAGTTAATTTTTTTCAATTTATATAATATTGCTGGATACTACATTTTTAGTATTTTTGCCAAAAAAACAATAAAAAAAATTCACAACAGTAGGCTCCAAGGCTTTCAATAGCTTCCAAAAAATAATTTCTAAACAGTTTTGGCCACTAATGGCATTAAAAAACATTTTACTAGACCTTCAGACCCTACCTCTAAAATTGACTATCTCCTGGCTGGGTGTCTACAAATGTAGTCACCATATAAAATGTATGAAAAATCATATCACATTTTTACAAACTAGAAAACTTTTTTATTTCAGCGTTTCGAAACATGTCCCTTTGTCATTTTTATTATTCTGTGCTTTCTTATGTACGCATGTGAGTGCGTGTATATACTTGCATTTCCACAAAAAAGTCTACCGCGACTGAAAAATTAAATGTTACTGAAATTTTTTAAGGCCTCCGTAATAGAAGATACTATGCTTAAATTTATATTGTGAGAGTACTGAAAGCTGATCTCAATTAAAAATTTTTTAAAAAAATGGCAACAAACATGATGAATGGCAGTAAAAGTTGAAAACTGGTGATAACAAGTTGGAACATTTTACCGAAAGTTGGAATCTTATTAGTATAATAATAATATACAAAGTTTAACTAAATTTTTGTTTTTAGTTTTCGATTTTACGATCATGAATTACACTTTATATATTTTTCTAGTTTAATTAAATAAAAAATCTGTATCTTTACGTATGTATCATAACATACCATATAATGGCTTTTAAAAAAATAATTTTCTACGAAGCAATTATGAAAATATAGCAACATTATTCCAGATAATATTTAAATAACTTTGATAAAAAAACTCGTGCACACTCCGCAAATTGTTTCGTTTATATATTTAGTTTTTTGTATCGTAACTTGTTTGTAGAAATTTTTATTTTTTAATTATAAAAAGACCTCTTAACTTTATGTTTATATGATTTATTTATAGATTTTATTGATCTCATTTTATGAATATTATAAAACCTTTTGTGTTCCTTGTAGTGATTATAAAAAACTTTGTGATTAATAAAAAATAAATAAAATTCTTTGTAATTTTTTTAAAAGGCTTTTGAACTGAATTGTTAAAAACACATTCACTTTAATTTAAATAAAACTATGCAGGAATTATCTTCGACTGGGTTGAAGTTTAGATGCCCCCGTAATAATTTCCTAGTTACGCATGTTTTTGAAGTTTGATGAGGTTACTTTGAATAGATTACGGTTGTGGTGTTCATTGAATTTAGCGAAAACTCAATGCAGAACGTTTAAGATATGGAAGATTAAGTGTTAACTATGCTGTTAATACATACATTTTTGTGGAATTTATAAAAGTTATGTTACTTTGATGACGTCACTTTGTATAGGAGATTGGTCGAGTTTTTATCAATTTTGCCAAATTCCAAACTCAAAGTGAATTTTCATATTCTTAGCATATGTACATAATATTAACTTTTTAAATTAATTTTTGCGGAATTTTTAGAGACTTAACCGTTTTCATATAGTTACTTTGTTTAGGAGGTAGGCGTGGTTTTCATACTATTTTGACAAATCTGAAATATATGGTAAATAATAGAGACTAACGTTCATATGCAAAATTTCAAGACAAGAGCTTTTACCATTTTATTAAAGTAACTTTGTATGGGAGGTTGTTGCGTTGTTTTTTCGATTTTAAAAATTTCAATTAAATGGTGAATTTGCAGCCAAGTTAATGGGCAAATTTTTAACCATGACAGTAATTTTTGTGCCATTTTTATATATTTTAAAGCTTTGTAAAAGCTACGTTGAATGGGAGGTAGGCTTTGTTTTTATCCGATTTTAACAAATTTGAAATATATGCTGAAAATTTTACTTCAAAGGTTATGTGCAGAATACCAAGTAACTGTAAGTTTCAATTACTAAATTTCAATACGATAGCTTTTAAATTTCTCAGGAGGTGAAAATAGCCTGAAGGCTATATATTCGTCTCAGCGTTACAAACGGATTGACAAAGTTAACGCAGTATGCGTGGAGTAAACAAAATTTATTTCATACTTATTTTAATCATTTAGTACAATTTTTGCTTAATTTGTATATCAAAATGAAAAAGCCATTTATCAACCCTGCTGTGTACACAACTTTCGGTGCTTTTAAAAGAAATGCAGATTTTAAAACAAAGCCTGAGTGATTTACTTAATCAAAATAACATCAAGTTTTAGTAAGGAAGTTAAATTGATTTGTGAAATACTTGGATTGTGAGCAGTGAATAATGAAATTTCAGTTTTAGCGAAAATGTCTAATTTTTTAGACAAACTTGATTGGTTTTGCTATGTCTGCGGCAAGCATACTAATTCTGAGCATAGAGTAATGATTACATCAGTCATATGCACCTATTGAAGAACGCTATAAAGGCAAGTGAATTTATTCTCTCATAGCTGAAATATGCTGGACATTGTTTGATAATGGTATAGAATTGCTTAGAGCTAAAAGACATGTTATAAATGAATGCTTCCTCAAATATCTAAATTTGCTATCTTCTTTGTATATGTAGAGGTTTCTTTTGTATGGTGATTTTGAGTGAAATTTTACCTATAACATTTTTTTTTTATAGGAACTAACATTCTAACAATGACAGTGGGACATTTTAACACCAATTCTAAGTAAGTGAGAAATCAACCCTTAAACCCATTTTAAGTTTTCACTTATTTGTGGCATTCAAGTTGCTTTTTGAGCTTTGGTGTATTCAGAGACATATAGTAAAATTTTATGACAAATGTTTTTGTGAAATTTTTTAACCCGTTATATCCCTGTTTTATGGGTCTTATTTACCCTTTATCAAAAACAGGTCAAAAAAGACCCATACATTGAAGAGTTAGAGGGTTAAAATATTGCACGAAAATGTTCCTCGTAATATTTTACATGACTGTGCTGAACACATCTTATACCAAAAGCGTAAAGGTACATGGTTTTGTTTGCCGATTCACAATGACAATCTTCAAATGGGGGATAAATTAAACTCCCTCTAAAATAGAACTCAGACGTAAACTTTCGAAACGCCGGTACACATATATTTTTTTTTGGTCCCCTCCAACAGAATCCGTTGGCGGAACCTTGATTTTTTTTGGAAAAAAATTATTTGTTGTTCCGTGTTATAATTGTACACACACTAAAAAAAAATATAATTGTTGAGCTGGAAAAAAAATCGTTATTAATTCAACGACCTGAAAATCAATTTGGTTGAAATACTTGGTAATGCTTTGTCCCACTGCGGGACGGCTAAAAATAAAATGATATTATTGAAAAAAATTACGGTTCTCTCACTGATTTATATTAAAATCCATGTAGAATCAGTCACAGTAGCCTAAAATATCGAAACTTTATTGAAAAATTCATAATTGAACTTGTCTTGCTCTTAAAGATTTTAAAATCAATAAATTTCGCCATTCTTGGTGCACTTAAAAATGTGTTTCCTCCTCAAGTGAAATGTCAAATAAAAAACCACTCTTATCAAAAACAACAAACCAAACCAACGCACAAAAACAACTATCTTTAGATATGTGCATACTAAAAATCTATTTATTAAAACTTATATGACAGGACAACAGAATACGACAGCAAACAGTGACAGTTTTTGACAACTAGCTTTATGTGTCAGAACCTAACGGACGTCCCGAAAGTTTCCCCATTCACAGCAATAAATTTCTGAGCTTCTACAACTTCCGGACGGGCGAAGTTGTATTTTCATCTCTGTCTTCATCGTCGTCTGCATCTTTTATTATTTTAAACTTTTCTGCATATCCTTACTTGCCTACAACCTTACCATATAAAGCACACTTAAGGAGAAGGCATATAAATGCGATAAGTAGCGGGCAGTAAGCTCAACGTTCAGTCAATGGGTCGGTCGGTAGGTCTAACAAATCTCAAATTTAACAACGACAGCGAAAAATTTGTGCGTTTGTTTCAAATTTTTAGTTAAGCAAGGCGCAAAATTTTCTAAAACTCCGAATAACCATTAAAAGTACGGACACACGGACTATTATATGGAACAGTCGTAACAAGACTTTCTTTCATAACAAGCACGAAGATGACATGAAAAAAAAAGAAAACAGAAAAAACTGAATGCGACCAAAACAAAACAAAAACTTTTTAATGTGCTCCCCGCGTCCGTTGCGTTTAATACTTATGCATAATTCACTGGCTGGCCGGGTTGCTTACCGAACCCCAGGGTGCGTGAATTCTGTTGGTTGGTCGGTTGGCTGTGGAGACAAGTTATTTTATATGTGTATGTATATTATAATTTTTACTTATTTGATTGTGGAGTGAAGTGAAGAGGTTTCTTTGGCTTGTCACACCAATAAGAAACCCATCCAGCTGTCTGCATTGGATCACGATGGGTCTGAATAGGTGAGCCGAGATGATGGGTTGTGGGGTGGCTTGGTGCGGACTGGGTTTATATGGATTTATTCTGGATGGAGATCATCACTGACTCGCGTGTACAGCCTCTCGCGTGTTTTTTTATTTTTTTTTTATTTTTCTTATAGTTCAACATGCCACCCATTTAATAATCATCCCCTGATTCAAAATTTTCTTATTGGTATTGTTGTTGTTATGGGGTCCGCTTAAGATATTTGTGTTGTTGTTGTCTTATACTCAGTGGTCGCACTGGGAGTCATTTGTATAAATGAAGGTGAAGGATATTGTTTTTTTTTCTCTCTAGTCTCTAGAATATGTTGCAAATGTTTAGAACAGTGGTGTGCAGCCTGGATATGATTGTAAAAATATTTTATTTCTATATTGGTATTTTTTGTGCCACTGTAGTTGGTGTACTGAGTCCACACGCCAAGCTCCGAGGCAGGAGCGACGCGCTCGTTTCTGCTGCAACACTTGGTCCTTTTAACGTTAATTTTTATTGCATGTAAATATCGCATCAGCGGCAGGATATTGAAACACCGTATCTGACGGTGATGGTGATGGCGATGGCGATGGTGACAGTGACGGTGGGTGGGCTGGGTTGGGTTGTGTGGGTTACATAATCTGAGCTGCTTGTTTGTAGTGCATAAGACGTTGGTTCAAAAATTCTGAAGAAGTATAAAATTGCTATAAATTGGTTAGAGGCAGCAGGACTTCAGATCTCAATTTGGCATGAGAGGCGGTTGGCTGGATAAAGTTACGCCGTGTTTACGAATTCAATTCGTGGCAAAACACAAAGAAAAAGGAATTTAAGTGAAAAAAAACAAAAATTGTTTCTTGCTATTGGTATGAGGACTTTAAGGATTAGTTGTAGAGAGGAAAAAGCAGTAAACACAAGCATATATACATACACTCGATACTTAAAACTGAATTGGGTTTTTTTTCGTGTATTTTGGGGAGATGTAATACTTGCGAATTTTGGATTTAAAATTTAATCAATTGAATACAGGTTCATAACAAATGTTTTCTTCAAATTCAATCAAGCCGTAGGCGTTATTTAATTAGATGGCCCAGGAAATTAAGAATTTTCGTTTTAAAAAAAATCAAAGTGAAGTTTTTCACCCTTACCATATCTTTTTCGTCATAATAAATAAATCGCGGAGTCGTGTGCGCAAAAAATTAATTAATAGTCAAAAATAGCGGAGATTGTTTGTTAATGATATAATTTATCTCGGGACGATGAAAGTGTATTTTTATCGGATCAGAAAAATTATTTGTCTCGCAGGAAAATATACCAGGTAAGTGTTTACTTAAAGCAAATTTTCCGCCGAAAAAAAAAAGATGTATTGTGTTCGAAAAATTTTTTGTTCTTTACCGATTTGTCGAAGTCAACCTTGAAAACGACCTTTGGGGCAATGTCGTGCATTTGATGTGGGGCAATGTCGTGCACTATACAGAAAAGAAAAGGAAACGCGGTCGCCCTTGTGTACCAAGGGAGTCGTGAAGTCATAACAAAACGCTACAATCAAAATAAAATTTTCCAAAATTTTTTCTCAATGTCAAGGCACTTTTTGAAAAAATATTGTTTTTCTTTCCGTGTTTCATATAGCAAATTGCCTATTTTCACTTTTCTTTTCATAAAATTGTATTTTTTGATCATATTTCGGACTTGTGTATATTGCCTTATAATTAACAATAATAAATAAATAAACAATAATGCTATATCTTCTTGAATCGAACCACTACCTATCGTTTTTCACACATTCTGATACCTTTACAATACAATGCACGACATTACCCCACAAATTTTGAGGGGGGTAATGTCGTGCACATTTTTTTTTTTAATTTCTATTTACACGATTTCATGCTACACGAATATTGTTACACATAAATGTTACCAACCAAATTATCTTTCGATCGGATGCTTACTCGTTGTATTCGCTTGTCATGTTCGGCTTTACGAGCACTTTAAAGTTGAGTGCACGACATTACCCCCCTCTACTCTACTACCATATATTTTTAGAAACTAGGGACATACTGTCTCTAAAACCGGAAATTAATTCAAAACTTATTTATATCCTTATTAAATCTTGTATCCTAATCATGTGGCTAATAGATTTTTTAACATTTCGGTAACTTAAGACTACATACTTTTTTAACATCTCGGTAACTGAAGAATACTAACTTCAAAAGTTAAATGAAGAAAAGTGTTTAAATTTTAAAATGATTTTAAAAAAATTAAAGAGTTTAACCAATTATGAACCCATTTTGGCCCTTTTTTGTACTAAAATAGTGTTTTCTATAAGACAATAATTTATTTAAATTATTTGTTAATGCATAAATAATTTTTGGAATGTTACATGGCTAGAAATCTTGTACTAAAATTGAAACTTTTCTGTACTACATATTAGATATGGACGCGTGCAACATTTTTGAGACACGGGCACGCACGAGAACGACGATCATTTGCACGGGCACACACGAACACGAAATTGCTTTTTTCGTACTTGCACGAAATTACTTTTTTCCTTTACGTTTCAAGAGCAGAATCAGTCGCAATTCCACTGAACACCGTTAAGGGAAGAATTCACTCTTACTACTTGTCCTTAGCTGGTCGTAGGTGGAGAGGCTTGAGCACTTGCAACACATTAAGAAAACTAAGGCCCCATTACAACCTAGGCTAAACTCAGGAAATGCTCTCAAGATCCCGGAACGAAAGAGCCAGAATTACGGCTATAACTACGGGTCATTGTGCATCGGAATAGACACCAAAAAAATCGGACTACGCTACAACACCCACTGTCGCAGCTGCGGCGATCCAAATGAAAAGGAAACACCAACTCACTTCCTGTGCACCTGCCTAGCCCTGGCGAGGTCTAGATTAAGAGCGTTAGGCAAGCCCTTCTTTAACAATCTAGAGGAACAGTAAAAATTCTAACCTTATAACATTCATCAACCGCACTGGCTGGCTATAAACTATCAGTGCGATACTCACTTTACATACTGGAACACGAGGTTATGATATCAAAACGGCTCACTAGAGCTACTTGGATCCTATTAGTTGTAGCATCACTATCCAAACCAACCAACCAAAAGAGCAGTTTGATTCCCCATACCCGAAATAGGGTGTAACCATCTTCTCCGAGTACGTCTGTTTTTGCGACTATCACAATGTAATTTACAGTTTCAATTGAAGTTGAAATACGTTGTCAGAATTCCTCCTTCGATTCGATTTGTGAAATATTTTTACAAGAACATGAGATGACAAAGTGGCGTTTAATTGGCGTTAAAAGTGGAGGAAATAATGGCGATTTTAAATTCGTCTGACGAAAAAATTAACCCATTACCGCCCTCTGTCCCCATATGAGGACACCTGTTTAAAGAGAGACAACTATGAGTAATACCGTTATGTTTCTCATTGTAAATACACATATGACTGCTGCAGGCTACGTGTGATTTATAAACAAAGACACGTGGTCCTAAGAGCCAAACAAGTGTTATTTTTAGTGGTTTGTAATCTCGATATCGATTCGGTTGTTTTTGGTAAAAAAGTTTCACTGTTTTTAATTATACCAAGTGATTTAAAGTTAGTAATTCGATTGCGTGTAGACAAGCGTGTAATATTTGAAATAAAAAAAAGTGAAAAAATTTAAATACAAGGTAAGGTTTTATAGGATTGTCCCCAGTTGGGGACAATGGGCTGATCAGTAATACATATTATTATTTACCAGGTTCTTGAACGTCTGCAGAATGGCATATCGGAATATTTTTAAATGCCACAATGACTTTTTGCAACTTGAGGAGGCCGTTAATTACATAATGGAGAACGATGACGTTGATGATAACTATGACATATTAGTCGTGCCTCCAAACCTTGCTGTTGTAAGTGACGAGGATGAAGGAAATGAAGATGATATGATAGATGAAACTATGCCGAATGATGTGCCGGGAACTATTGAACTTGTTGCAAGACCACAGGATGAGAATAATTGCAACTCGGATTGGGATGATAGTGACGATGAGCCACTGTCTAGATATATAAAACACAAAAAAGTTGATCAAAGTGAACTTGGAGCTCCTAAATGGAGATATATTTTTCCAACCTATAGCACAACATATGATTCCAGTGGTGCAGTTAGGAGTAGAGTGGATGATTTTGTAAAAGTTATGAATGATACACCTGTGGTTTTGTTTGAAAAAATTATTGATAACGATATTCTTGATTTGATAATCGAAAACAGTGTCTTATACGCCAATCAAAACAACAGACATAACTTCAATCTTGACCGGGAAGAGTTAAAACGTTTTCTGGGAATTCTATTGTTCAGTGGTTATAACCATCTACCTACAGAGCGATCATATTGGAGTTTGGATGAAGACCTTGGGGTCCCTTTGGTCGCAAGTGCAATGAGACGAAATAGATTTTTAGAAATAAAGAAAAACTTGCACTTCGCCGATAACAGCAAAATCGTAAGTTCGACTGATAAAATGTTCAAACTGAGACCTCTTTGCAATATAATTGAAAGAAATTCATGTCAATGGGGTGTTCTGCACGAAAGCTTGTCAGTAGACGAATCCATGATCAAATATTTTGGGCGCCATTTTGCGAAGCAGTTTATTATGGGAAAGCCAGTGCGTTTTGGTTATAAGAACTGGGCAGCAACAAGTTCAGATGGATACTGCTACGCTTTTGATGTTTATTGTGGTAAAACTGCAGAAGTAACCACTGACCCTTTAGGCGAACGAGTTGTTAAATCTTTGCTTGCGAAAATGCCTATGGTTCCAAAGGAGCACATCGTATATTTCGAAAACTTCTTCACAAACTATAATTTGTTGTGTGAATTGAAACGGTTGGGATATAGAGCCACTGGTACAATACGAGATAACAGAACAAAAAAATGTCCACTTATACCCGTCAAAGAAATGAAGAAAAAGAGTTTGAGAGAAGAATATGATTATCGATTTGACAAAAATAATGAAATCGCAATAGTCCGTTGGAAAGATAACAATGTTGTTACGATGGCAACAAATTTTGATCATATAAATCCACTAGGAAAAGTGAAACGATGGTGTAAGGATCGAAGGGAAAAGGTGGACTTCCAAATACCAAGACTCTTTGTCAATTACAACCAGGGTATGGGAGGTGTAGATCAAATGGATCAATCCATTAGCCTCTATAGAGTGTCCATAAGAGGAAAAAAGTGGTGGTGGCCTATATTTACGTATCTATTAGATTTGGCGGGTAGTAACGCGTGGCGGTTGCATGTTATAATATGTAAAGCTAAAAATATTCCACCGATGGACCAATTATCGTTCAGACAAAGCATTACTCGGGCGTATTTACAACTACATCACGACATCGCAAATCCTCGTCCATAGTAGTTAGTGACGATCGGAAAAACAACGGCCATAACCCAGAACGCATATCAAATCAATTACGATGTGTTGTTTGTCATGAAAAGTGTCGCTGGAGATGTGAATTATGCACAAAAACACTTTGTGTTGAACGAAGCTGCTTTGGGCAATTTCATAATTAATCTGCCCATTGTCCCCATGTAGGGACACCCCTTTTTCTCAAAAGTGAGCAATGAATTTTAAGTTTTTTTATGGAATCCCTTTTATTTAGTCGCTAATGAATTAATAAAAATCAATTAAAACCATTTTTGACCGACAGTTTTATTTTGGGCGTTAATGGGTTAAGTTGTCTGCTATTCATCGATACGCTTAAGTTAATATGATATATGTGCCACCAGAAGTAGCGACAAGTGATCATGAGGCAATTATGGTTCTGTGGTTTGATGTAAGTGTCCCTTTCAATATTCCAGGGAGCCTATAAATGTTGAAGCTACTCAAACCGCGGAGGTTGCAAAAGTTCTGGATATATATTACTAGATACTATTATAGTATTGCGCCGTTTACGTCATCTCCAGTAAATCTCCAGGGAGGTTTAGGTAAATCTCCAGGGAAGTTGTTCGGTCTTTTCCTTAACGTTGACATGTTAGCAATGATGGTCAAGTTCCGTTCCGCAAAACAACGTATATCTTGAAGCGATTTATCGCTATCCTGTTTCTCAGCGGTTATCATGTACTTTCACAATAGAAACCATATTGATCAGTTTGTCCTGAAATGGTAGTGCCGATTGTTCGAGAGCCTAACCTCGATGTAGATTTAAGGCTATCAAGAAGTTTAATCATTTATAGGACAAAACCGCAACACGGCTAATAAATTTGCAAATAATCTATTTTTGGGCACACCACCATGGAAACTTTTTTTATCTTAAAATCCGTTCATTTGTAAGAAGTGCAATGTATTGCTATGTTCACACTGAGGCTGGCCACATAGTAAGCGCCGAAGCAGGCAGGCAGGCAGACAGGCAGGCAGGCAGGCACCAGTGCGAGAAAAGTGGCTTCATACAGTTTCATATAAATCTGCTCGAAGTCCACATAGTGACGGCAGGCAGACCAAAGCAGGTACAGCGAGAAAAGTGTTTTGTCCTGGTTTCTCGCAGCTGATTTTGCGTGTTTGTCTAAGTTTTGTTAAAATTGAAGATGTATAATTTTTTTAAACGCAGTTTTATCAAGGAAGAATCTATATTAGAAGCATTTTATGTTTATTATTTTTTCGTTGGACGAAACACACACACATGCATAATAAGCATCAGCACACGTGTATATGTTATGATAAACACACAAAAACAACACCATGTGAACACAACATAGCAACGAGTGTGAAGATTGTTTTTGTTATTGTGCATCTATGTTGTTGTTGTTGGTGATAAATTTTGCATAACTGAAATAACGAAAATTATGGATTTATGAAATTACCATTTGTTGGACATGTAAAATAGATGAAAAATAATCTTTTTAATTAGTTGTTGTTTGCATTTAACAGACTTTTTGTGGAATCCGAACAAAACTGTGGACTGTTTTGATTTTGTTTTCATCATCTTTTGAGTGCAAAAAAGAATAAAAACAAAAAACAGCAACAACAGAATAGATTCCTTGAAACACATATACAAACAACAGCAGCGGCTGAGTCGGCGCACATGATAGAGTGAAAGTTGTGTTTTGTATTTGTTGACAAATGCAATAGAATGAATTTTGAAAGATTTGTTTCTTCTCATAACAATATAAATTGCTGCATTAAAAATTAAAAAACATTTCGTCAGACGAATCCATTTTTTTTAATTTTTTAAGTAAGTAAATCAATAAGTAATAAGAATTAAATAAATGTATAGGTTACCCAAACAAAACAAGCAAAGTGAAAAAATATCAACAATAGATACTTATTGCTGCCCGCAATATAAGCATATTTATGCTCGCTTTTCTGCACTCAACACAAATTTCGAGGAAACCAAAAACAAATAACAAAAGTATCAACTTGTTCTTTGCTTTGTGTTGTTTGGTACTGCAATGCTTTCAATAAAAAAAGAATTAAAAAGACACATTTAATAACAATAACAAAACCTATAAATCAATCTTGGATCATTGATGCGCAAGTGTGTGTTTTGCGTTGCTGTTGTTGTTGGTAAAGCTGAATTCACTGACTACTTTCAGCAAGTTTTTGTGTGAATTTAAATAATGTTAACTAAGCTGGAGAAGGTTTCATAACAAAATAAATGCGAAAAAACAAAACAACAAAAAACTATGTCGCACTGACCTGATCTGCTTCTCGCATTCACTCTGCGGTGGTTATTTGTGGAGCGGGTTGCAGTCTGCGCCTGCCTGCCTGCCTGCCTGCCTGCTTCAGCGTTTACTCAGCGGGCAGCCTGAGAGCTAAATGCGCATTTAAGGCATTTACTATATATATATTTGTCCCTGTTACTCCTACAACGAGTAAAGGGCCGTTCGTAAATGTGGATTTCATAAATGCGCATTTAGAGCATTTACTATATATATTTGTCCCTGTTACTCCTACAACAAGTAAAGGCCATTCGAAAATGTGGATTTCCTAAATGCGAATTTAGCTCTCAGTGTGAACAAAACATAAGCTTCCACTCAAAATATTTCAAAAATATTATTAACATAAATAATATTAAAAAAATGACATATTTTACTTACATTTATTCAATAAAAATTCATAATTTTTGCAAATAAACTGTATTTCTACAAAAATAAGTTTTTATCAAAAAACGTATATCTATTGGCCCGATGCACAAATCAAAATTTTAATAATCCAAACGGACAAAAGTTAAAAATAAGTTCTCAAGGCTGGTTTATTTTCACATAACTATGTCCCACTTAATATAAATTGTCCTATTGTATAAATCATCATAACATATTTTTGCACGATGCCACGGACTGCAAGTAGTATACAATATTCAAAGCTGTGTCCACTTTATTACTATAATTTAAAAAAAAAAATTTTATTCTGACAATAAAATCATAACGAAAACAGCGATAAAAAGTTCAATCTCGTCATCAATTGCAAAAAAAAATAATGTTTAACCCTCCGTTACTAACGCGGGGTAGATTACACCCATAAGTTATGAGATATGGAAAAAATTTATTGATAGTTTAATGGTGCGAACATTATATCAAATATAATCTCTTATTGTATATTTTGCTATATTTTAAAACAAAATATAATACTGTTTCTTAAACTAAATTATAAAAATTACTCATTTCAAAAAGTGTGTGGGTGTTTTACACCCACGTTAGTAATGGACTAACAAGAATTTCGGGTGGTTTAATCATTTTATTTTATTTACTATAAACGTGTGATTTGTTTCTCAAGTAAAATAAAAGATGTTTTAAAGAAAAACTTCTCCTGAGCAACACAGGAAATTCAAATTAAAGATTCAAACATTTGCTCGACTTAAACCGCTTCGACGATTTCATCACGTTATGTAAATCAATTGAAAAAATTTTTAAGAATGCGGCGTGTTTGTGCTTGCAAGATCTCATCTCATCTTTCTCAAACCTGTGAATTTAGATTTAGTCCAGTGGTAATGGTTGAATTTCTCGTTGTAATTTTAACGAAACATTCAACATTGTTCTTTAGTCCATTTGACTAAAAATTTGAACATTTGCATAATATGCAATAATTGCATCATTAAATTACATTTGTAATGGTCCAATTAGACATGGCTTAACAAGTGTAACATAGAAATGTGTTTAAAGGGATTTACGTGTATCTGATTATGCACAACATGGCAATGCTCAGTTAAGCACAGAAATGCATCTCTACATAGATAAACATAGAAGTTATATTTAATTTTGATTTCAGCGTATTCTTCAATGCATTTGACGATTTGGCAAAACAAATGTGAAATTGATTAATTCTTTTCCAAGAATTCCTTTGATTGTTTTATTTTGACTATGTGACTTAGTTTTGCATAATCGACATTTATTCTATGAGCTAGCCGCTTATCTACGATGCTTGCACTGCTGTGCCATGAGAGGCAAATGTTTCAATTATAACGAATAATTAGAGGTCATTATTTTAAAAAAATTTCATTGCAAAAAAAATTTTTTAGATAATTTTTTTTTCATGCATCTTTTAGCTTTTCAAATTAGCTCTTTCGAAGAACGTGGGAAATAATTTGACCTCGGAATGTGAAACAAATTTTTTTTTAGGTCTCTAATTAACGTTATTTTGATATATTTTTATATTACAATGAAATATTAATTAAATTGGTCAAATTTTATGTTTAATAGAATAACAAGATATACGAAATTAATAAGAGAAGAACCGTTTCACTGTTTTAGCGTTTTTTTTTTATAAATTCATGAGTTAAAATTTATGGGTGGATTACACCCAGGTTAGTAATGACGTTATTCCGAATAGCGTTAGTAACGGAGGGTTAAGTTGAATATTAAAAAATAAAAATGGTGTTATTTTCCGAACTCATTTGCAATCATTTTTAAATTGCAAGCTCGGGCAATATTTTACTTACATGCTATATATTTGCAAGCATCTAAATTGCAGTAAAGAACTGCATTTTTAACTGATTCGATGGGTGTGAATAATAGCGAATATCCTTTTATCCATTTCTACAGTATTTTATATTTGTTATGCTAATTTTTGCATACGCAAAAATGCACAATATTTGCATATGCATAATAAAATACAAGAACAATGTTAAAAAAAAGAATCACCAACAACAAAGCAACGTTGCACTGAAAAGGAAAGTGTAAAATGTCAGATAGCTGCATTGTGCTGCGGTTTTTTCACTTCCACTCTAAAACACTCAAAAAGTACGCGTTGCATTGTAAAAGGATATTGAAGCAATGCTGTTGTTGCTGAACAAAAACAACGACAGCAACAAAAACAGATTGCAATGAAATGCAATTCACATCCTTTGATTGCGAAATGAGTGAGCCGTTGCGCAAAGAATGCGCACTTGTTTGATTTCAGTCTAACATCAGCAGGAACTCTTCACATTGGGTAAATAATGTTGAAATTGCGTAAGGACATTATAAGCAGGGTTGGTGCAGAGGGTTGGTTGTTTGGCATAAATTCGCAAATTGGCCTCAGGGTGAATTTTTTTGCAAATTGACTTCGTCCTTTCTTTAGGCTAACACGCAGGCACGTCGAGGCAATCGAGGAGAAAGCATGGGAATTTTTTTGAATGAGCTACTTATTTGGGTGATTGGGCCAGAATTTCTCTACATTAGAGAGTTTAGAACGGAGTTTTCTTCGTTTTGTTTGAATAGCTTTTGGACGTTGGGCTATGTTCGATGAGAAGCGTGTGAACTTGGAAATTTAAATAACAAAGGGATGAGTTTTATGAGTCAAGATCTTTAATTTTGCACTCTGCAAAAGAGTTTCAAAGGATATTCCAGCTAAGCTCAGTTAACGTTGTCACATCTTTAAAGATAAAGGTGAACTTATTGAGCTTACTTTTAGACCTTTCTTTTGTAAGTGAAAATTCCAAAATTTAATTTTAAAACCAGCTTCCGCTTCTTGTTTTTCAAAGCATGATCTTATTTCCTAACGCATCTATTTTAGATAAATGACTTACAAAACAAAAAAGTTATCCTAATTTAAGAAATATCAACTAATAAAAACTCTCATATGAAATGGACATCATAAACTCGTATGCAGTTTTTATACGACTTTCAACTGACCAACAGGTCATGACATTATTAAAGAATATGTTCCTTAAAAAGTGCGCCGTAGACTGGTCCTTATTTGTATGGAGAAAAAAATGTCGTTTGTTTTTCTTGAGCACCCTTTTATTTTGCTCCTATATCGGTCATTCCATGTCAAATCGGACGCTTTTGTCCAAAAACTAATTTTGACGATTCCGATTTTTTTTTAATTTTGCACGTTGATAGAACTTTAAAAACAAAAAATATTTGCATACTTTTTTATAATTTTTTATTTTTTTTTTTTTGCAGTTATACACAGTGAAAAATTATAAAGAAAAACAAAAATTGTGATTTGGACATGTACTCAAACAACTATATCTTCTAAACCGTTAGTCCTACAAGAAAAAAATGAGCGCATATTTTAAAGATCTTGAATTGCTCTTTATTGTGGTGCCCTGTTTTACAAATACTTTCGAAAAAAATTCAAAATTTTTTTAACAACCAAAAATTTCATTCCCATTTTTCAAGGTCAGCACCACTATTTTTTTGGCACTTTGAAAATATTATCGTATTGAGGCATTCATTCTTAATGCATTCTCAAAATTTGATGTTGGAGAATCAATGTTTACTATTTTTAACGAAATTTTCAAAAACTGACTACACAATTTTTAAGTACAAAATACTTTAATTTTTAATTAAAAATGGAATTTTTAGTATTTTTTACTAAACTAGGTACATATCGTCGCTGCGCCAACAATATTGTGTGAGTTTCGAAAAGCGTCCGATTTGACATGGAATGACCGATACATAAAAAACGCATAAAAAAATTTTAAAGAAACTGGACTTCATTAACACGCGCCGATAGGTTATAAAAAAATTATCTACTACATATTCCATTATGAACGTACCAGTCTTACGGAATGACCATATCCCATTTGTGTGAAATTTTGCATGGAGCATCACTGAAGGAAATAAAAAACTTCATTTAAAGGAAAAAATGCACAAAATTGACAAAAATCGGCAAAAACTTTGAAAATCGATTTTTACTCGAATTCATATCTCAATCACTTCTTTACCGAATGTTAATTTTCAAATACCGTTGGAAAGGTAATTAAACTCGAGTATAATATTTTTTTTTTTTTTTTGTATATTTATATATCGAGTTTAATATTTTTACTTAGTAATTAAAACAAAATGTATCGAGTGTACTTTAGATTCGAATATAATTTCCACAGGACACTGTAGATAAAAATCCAAAGTGGCGTCTCGTTTGACAAGATATTGTTAGTGAAAGTCTATATTTATTTTTGCTTTGAGACACATGTAGTTTTTCTTAAAAAAAAACAATGCATTTTGAGATCGTTATTTCATACTGTTTTCTCAAAAAGAACTTTGTTTTTTTGGGAGATTTTGACCACCCTATGCAACTTTTGAGACCACTTAGAATGTGAAATTCGAAAAAATTGTGATTCGATACGCCGTAATGCTCATTCAGTTGCATTGCCTCTGTATAAACTTCAAGCTCCGAGCGGAACGTGCAATTTTTGTTATAAAAAAAAAAAAATTAGGGACTTATTTTAAGACGCTAAGGAACAAAAAAATCAGGTGCTTAACAATTTCTAAAATAAGGACCACCCTAGTGCGCAGTTTAGGACAGAGACAACAACCTTGGTTTAGTTTCAATATTATTAATCTTCTTCATTTGCGAGATAAGACAAATAAAAGGCTGAAGCGGTATCGTGTGGTTTTACGAGAATTACAAAAATTTAAGTTATTAAATTCTCTTAGTCAAGATTTTATGAAGAGGAATTTAATAGCACATTTAATTGAATAGCAAAAATATCGGCATTTGAAAAAATGCTTTTAGTACTTCATACTTTTGTCCCCATTTCCAAAAAGCTGTTAATTTTCTTATAATTTAATAACATCATGTTCTTAATTAAATAGTTAATGCATCTTTGTATGCAAAACAAATTTTAAAATTAATTTAAAACTCTTCACAACAAGACTATTATATTTATTTATTGAACACATTAGTATAATAAAACACTATTTTTAGATCAAGTAAGTTTTAAGCAGACAATAACAACAACAACAAAAACAACAAAAAAAACTATGTATAGTCAGTCACACAGCAGACTAGACAGCCTGTTGTGGAAATTGCTACCTTTCCTCTTCAGTAGTCTTGAGTTATTGTTTAAGTCTTACATGATTTAACACCTGTTTGAATAAACTTCTATATAGTACGTTCTCTCATTGGGTATTTTTATCATAAGACGATCAAAGCAGTAAGTATTTTAGATCAAGCCTAGATTAAGTAAGTATTTTTAAGTAAGTAATCGGTAAGTATTTTACCGATCAACCAGGGATTTTGTGTCAGTTGCAGTTGCTTCTTATTTGTTTCGCTATTTGTTTGGGTTTGACGAGTTTGCCGAAGTACACCATAGGATAGAAACAAGTTTTTCTGCTTCGCCAGAAACTTGTGATTTAACTGAAAGGTGTTTATTTGCACAACCAAATGTTTAGTTATTTATGACCTTGACCGAAATCGATCAATTGATTATTTTTAATTAATATGACTTTAATGAAACATATTTGGTCAATAATCTGGTTAACTGTGTAAACTTTAATTTAAAATAATATGATTAAATACGGCTTTAAGCCATCCTTGCCATCCAAAGATCTTATATTAATGGGTAAACCATTCCATAGTCTAAAGGTGTTAATGAAAAAAAGCCTGGTAGAGTTCAGATAGTTCCATTTGGGTATTATGATTGTATTGTTCCTAATTGACTGGCAGAAGTTGTAGTTAAGGTAGCTGATGATGTCACAACCAATAATACTTTTTTTTAAATGTGATATGTGATCAAATTTGTGAATGCTAGAGACTTATCGTGTAGCATGGTTAAACGCAACTTGCATCTTGTGTTCAGATCCTGGGTCTAGTCTACTGTAAATGAGCTCAGAATATGTTTTCATAGCGACGATAAGTTATTGCATGAGATTTCGCCTGGTATCAATCGTAGTAAATTCTGCTGTCTTTTTAATTCCGTAGAGCAAAGTAGATGATGCTCATAACACTATTTATGTGATCAATGCATGTTAAGGTTTCAGACCATTCATTATGATCCATTGATTTATATCATGTACCTCAGTAAAATATTTGTATGTGCACAAATATTTTTTATTTTTTCTCCCTGGTTTATAACAATACAATTTTTTGAGTTTTCCAAATTTTTTTTTAAAGAATGGAGTTTATTAGCCGAACAGAGAATTCTTCTCTTCCTCATATTCGTAGTACCGTTAATCGAAAATAGTGTGAAATGTCGAGTGTGCAATAGAAAATATTTATATGTGTACAATTGCTGTTTTTGTGTTTTAACAGCTTAAACGTAGATATGACGACATTTTTTTGATAAACTTAGTAAGAAAGCCCATAAACAAAGCGGTAATACATTTTTGGAACAAAATATGAGCACATTTTAGAGTTATTTTATTTTTCAAATAAAAATGCCAAGTGGAACCACTTTATCTGAAGAAAATCGTGTAAATATAAAAGGCCTAAATAAAGCCGGTATAAAAGTAGGTGCTATAGCTGCTAGGACAAATCGTCATCGAAACACCATAACAAATTTTTTAAAATACCCTGGCAACTATGCTATAATCAAGAGTAGTGAAAGAAAATTCGTGATTGACCAACGGCACCAAAGACGAGTTCGACGTCTTGCTGTGGAGAAAGGGATGAGTTGTGATGACATTGCTGCGGAATTGGATCTAAGGGTTGCCAGAAACAGAATCCAACAAATTTTGGATGAAAATGCCAACGTCAGTTATGAATCGCCCTTCTCTCAACCCATTCTTCTACCATGAGGCATTGCGGCAGTCTAGTATATGCCGAAAAATACAAATTTTGTGAGAAATAATTTGGGAATGTCATATTAAGTAATGAGAAAATGTTCAACATTGACAGGCTCGAGGGTTGCCAGAAATACCGGCACAATTTGCGATAGCAACGACAAAATAGGTAGGCGCGTAACCATGGGCGGGAATCATTGATGATTTCAGCTGTATTTAGATACTTTAAAAGTCTCCACAAATGACTATCAATACATCTAAAATATACCCGTACTGTAGTGACGTGCTGTTAGTCATGACTTGAATCCTATCAAAAACCTGTGGAGCATTCTTTCGGCCCAAGTTTATAAAAACAGGCGCCAGTTCGAGTCGATGAAGCATCTGAAAACAGTTTTTTAATACGAATGGATACAAAATCGGTAGCTCCGTCCTCAGATCGTTGATAAACTTCATGCCTTTCACGCTTAGCATTATTTTATAGAATCTATATATATTCTATATATATTTCCATAAAATCAATAAAAATAGGTTTTGCACATATCAATATTTTCTATGAACTTTTTTAATACATTATACTTTTTTTAAATAAGCTATATCTTGTTTTACATATAAGTTCTTAATACTATTTCAATTAAAAATAATTTAAAAACAAACGATGTTATGTTTGCTTAGAATTGCATTTGAAGTGCTGCACGTATTATTATTTTGGTAAGGTAGATCTTCGTTTAGCTTGCAACTGAGGTCTTCCAGGAGACAAGTCCTAGTTATTATTGTACAGATAGTTAGAAATCTGATCACCCATTATAGCTTCACACTCTTTCCATAGTGATGACAAGATACTAATAGGCCTAAAATCGTTTGGCTCACATGCCATGCCGTAAGTTTTTTTGCTACAGGCAATACATTAGCAATTTTCCAGAGCTGAGGAAATGAGGATATATATGTATATTAAAGTAATACACTACGTCATTTCTACTCAAGATCCGCCATATATGTACAATAGACCGTACCATCTGACAGGAAAAATAAAAAAATTGCACTGCACACCATCTAATCCGAAGCATTTTTGGATGGTAAATTTGAAAAAAAGTTTTGACCGAACGTAGGTGTCGCGCCTGAAATATTTCATCATATCTTCGATATTTGCAGTCCGATCTTAATGTATGATTTATTGATGTTTTATCTTAAAAAGACCAGTGCCTTCACGCCAAAAAGCTTTGACCTAAAGTACCCCATTTTAGTACCTACCCACAAAATCTCAGTTCTTACCATCCTAAAGTACCATCCGAAAGTTAAAAATTAAAGCACGCAAAAATCATTAAACTTTTCAAAATAAGTTTTTTGATTATACCAAAAGAACTATTTAAAATATTAATTTTTTTTTACCGTGTATAAGGTCCTCTAGTTAAATTTTTCGTCACAGTTTCGGTAGAGTCAGTAGGTATAACATACTAAAATGATCTCTAATCTAAAGATAACTGAAATAATACCGTTGTTATTCTCATACTTTGTTTTATTATTACTATTATTTTACCAGTGAAATATCAATAGAAAATTAGTCTATATTTTATTCCGCTAACTTTGTTATATGTGTTATTGTTATTAGCTATAATATGTTATTGTGATTAGTCAACTTTTTTGTCATTATAGCAGTTACTATTCAAAATCATGTTGATAGGGCAATAATATTAGATTACACTGTGCAACACATTTTTCTAACGGAAGAGCGGATAACACGGAATGATAGTACTAGTGTATAGTAAGAAAACCATTCATTTTTAAAAATACCCTGCAAGAGGCAAACTTTCAATGCCTATATCTTTTAAAAGCGAGCTAACTTTGCAAAACCCTTTTAAGGTTTTGTTGGTCTAGATCAGTACCATCGATCTGTGTTAGTCGCTTTTTCGTTAGATTTCATGACCCTTGAATTGTCGCATAGTGTTATCATCTTACTGACATAAGAAGAAATTTATATAAATAAAATAAACACTTCATGATACAGAAATGATATATCTTTGCTAGTTAAATCAGACCTAAGTTATACCACAATTGCAAGTATTTATATATGTATCTGAGACAATAACTGATTAAACTTATATCTGATTTCAAAATTTCGAAAAATCTTGCTTCAATATTTTCAATTATATGAAAGAGTATTTTGTTTTTGTGTCATACCTTTGGCTAGGGACATGCTTAGTCGGCCTTTGTAGTCCAGTGGAGAGTGCGCTAGACTATCACCCCAGAAGTTACTGGTTCGAATCTGGGTTCGGGCATGGTTCTTTTCACTTTCTTTGTTCTTTCCTTCATTTAAGAATTATGAAAAACTAAAAGTCCACAACTTAATTGTGGCAAATGTGGAATTAAAGGACAGGAACAACTAAGGGCTGAACATGCTTGCCGAGGTTAAGGCATAACACTAGCCTCGGTTAAAAGCAATTCAAATTGTCTTTCACGTTTATTTCGCCTAATCAGTAATTCACGTCAATCAATTCCTCTAAATAATCTATCCTTTTCCTTTCAGGTCAAAGACTAAACCTTGTTTCTATAAGGCGCATACCTTGGTTCTTTGAACTTTTTTTTAAAAAAAAAGAAGAAGAGGCTTTTGTGGAGCTTATAGTGTGTCTATTAGGGTAAGCCAATTTTATGAATTTATGTTAGTACAAATTTTCCCAATTAGAGGGCAAAAAAAGGGTATCTTTTTTCTCCGTGAAGTAAAATGTTCCCCTTTCATTTTTGATTTTTTGTACTTTTCCACCATTCCTGTACTGGTGCCCACCTATTGGTTCATATTTTTGGAAATATAAAACCAAACTAAAATAGCTTATAAAATCTTACTTTGCTAAATTTTAAAGAAATTGAAGAGAGAATTTGAATAAACATAAAATCATCAAATCAGCCCACTCTCGTATTTACGAAGAACACATTCACATTAATAACTCAGTTCTGTCTGAAGTCGATTTAAGCTTTTACTGCTTAGCGACACAGATATAAAGCACATTTCTTCTTTAAATCACTAGAAGTATAGCGTTTCATAATAAGTGTGTGGATTTTATGCTAAACTCATGTACCTTAAAAAATTAAATAGTCATTAAACACACTTGGAGTATAAAAAGGGAAACAATCCGGTGACTTCATAACAACAACAAATAATAGTTTCATGCATGCATATAAAAAATGCATTAAAAAACTTCTGCATAATTTGTTAACTAGTTTCCGATTTGCATCAAAAACTAATTTACGATTAAGGATAATGACCAAAGTAAAAAAACAACAGTTACAGACATGCAAACCATTTCTAACATACATTCCAAGATATGTTTAAAAAAGTTTATTGGTACGCATTTACCTAATTTTTTTTTTACGTTTTCACTTTATCTAGATATGCAAATGTGAACTTAACACAAACGCCCTCTAGCACTACAAGAATTAATTTTTTATTGGTATGTGTGGAAATTTGGCATATTTTGTGTGTGTGTAAGCGTTTGGTATATTGCATTAATTACTACCACAACAAAACTTAGTTTCTTGGCCAAATCAAGAAATTATGTGTTAACACACAGACACACCAACACATGCTCGTGAGCATGCATGCGCTGCTTAATGATTTTTAATCACATCCGCTTGACCACCCGCCACATCCGTTTTAATCCTTATAACCCACTGCGAGCGGACTCTTTGTGCGCACACTTGTAACTTATTTGTATATTTGCCTAGCTTATGTTTTTTCTTTGACTAAACATGACTTTAATATTTGTAATTATAGCCTAAGGGCAATGTTAGCTGTGAAACTTAATTAACGTTTGCTAGGCGCATTGACATACTTTTTTTTTTATTTATTTGTATGAGGAAAATTTTTAGATTAAGCAAGTCTGACCTCATGTGGTTTTATTGTGAGTTTTTTTCCATTTCAAGTGTGTCGCATATTAAAAAATAATTTTCTTTTCTTTTACAGATATAGCTATAAAGATTCGTAAGTCAAAGTCAAACGAACTAACCGGATATGCGTGACTTTTGTATGCAAGCACAAAAATTGGTCAGTTTTTTGTATTGCCCGAAAAACTCATAAAATTATGTATATGGTCTGATTTTTGGGATAAGAAAAATTTAGGTATTAATCAAGATGGATATTTTTGGAGTACCACGACTTTATCGAAATGCTTTGCTTTACATTTTGCTCACAGCAATTTAAAAAATTAATCTCGATTGTTTGAAAAGAGTTTACATGCAAAGAAATAGAAAAAATACAGTATATACCAGGGCCAGAAATAAGAAAAATTTAATACTGCAATTACAACAATTTATTTCGAATTCAAAGATTATTTTTATGATCCATGTTGTTGACTAATGCATACAAAACCCATTACACGTGGAAATTTGCTCAAGATTGTATTACAGTTTGAACAAACACCTACTATGTGGGATTTAGAAACTATATTTAATTTCTTTGTATTGCAAGTCGGGTTTCTTAACATGATCAACTTCCACATTTTCGAAAATGTCCTTGAAGTATTCTTGTTTTTTTGTTACACTCGTACCGGTAGCATTCAATCAATCTCTTTTATTTATTATAAGTAATCCTTCGATAATTGATATCAGCTCCGAATTTTGACGCATCAATCTCTTGTCTTAGGACGAAACCAGAGAATCCATTACATTCTCCCGAAATACTTTGACTGATGTCATAGCCGTTTTGAATCGCGTTGAAGTTTTAATTTCGAGATCAATTCCCTTCAGAGAAACTTTGTCATTTTTATTGACTAGTATTTTTTGCAAAGTGTGCTCAAAACCAGATTAAAGTTGTTCGTTCTTCAATTTTTCAACAGTAGAAACTGCATCTTCTGGCTTGAAAATATCTAACAGATTTGGCTGCTTCTTTTGGCAATGGATTTACATTTTTCTTATTACGTCTCTTTTTATTTTCCATGACGATACAATTCCTTTATCATGAATTAATGAACTCGAAAGCAAGAGATGCACTTTGTAGAATTTGCAAGAGAGCATAAATAACAACTAGTGATGGGTAACTACCCAATATACATTGAACCAATTAATATGGTTATTCACTTGACGTCAAGTGGAAAACAATAGCTTTATCCATCAAAACGGAACAACGGATTTGAATTGCATATTTAACGAGGAAGAATATTTTTATTTTAAACATACCTGTTTTATGTTCAGCGGCTTACATCGCAAAAATTAGAACTGCAGAAATTGGAAATGAGTACTGCATATTTGAAATAAACATTGCAAAAAATTGTATAAGTACAGCTTATTTCAGGCTCTGGTGTATACTGTACAGAAGTGAAACTTCTTAAAATTAAGAATATGTGAGATTTTTTGAAAAGAGACGGAAAGAAAGAGAGAGCGAGAGCAC
The DNA here is from genome assembly GCA_963920525.1 of Dichetophora obliterata. Lineage (NCBI taxonomy): Eukaryota > Metazoa > Arthropoda > Insecta > Diptera > Sciomyzidae > Dichetophora > Dichetophora obliterata. The sequence continues at coordinate 212,259,392 of OY986437.1, read as the reverse complement.
CTCAAAAGAAATACAATCCAAAATTTGCTTAAAAAATATTCTGCTTATATAATATTTACTCTGTCATTGGTTGTAGCGTCCTTTGCCAATACTGATATTAGTGGTTTGTAATAACGAAAATATGAAATATGCGTAATTTTTTTTTCGACGTGAAAAAATTGCATCTATTCTAAGGTAATAACTGTGGAGATTTATCTATATACAAAAAACGCAAAATATAGAAAAAATTTATCTAATAGTTAATTTAAAAAAACCTATTAATTTTTCGCCCTCAACATTTCTTCTAACAGACCTCACTATGTCTGCCCCCCTTCGAAGGGTCCCCATACAAGAAATAAAAAACAAAAAATATAAAATATCGTTGCACATGTACACGTGTTCAAAATGTGACAGGACTCGAAATATTTTTCATGACGTACATTTTCGTGACGAGACTCTAAAATATTACCCTCAATATCAAATCGCCGCCGAAGAACTTTCACTTCAAAAATCAAATTAGCTATTTATAGTTTAACCCTTGAATGGCTTAAGCTTTAACTTTTTGGCTTAGTATGTTGCAAAGTAATGCATTGAAATAAAATACACTTTCTTAAGTTGTTGTTGCACAGAACCTTTCATTCTATTAGTTTGTAATAAGAACAGATTTGTTAACAGTCTTTTATTTTAAAATTTTTATATCCTGCCGCTATACCATTAATATATCTTTAAAGTATATACGAATTTATTTTTATTTTTTATAAAGATCTCTTAAACTCACGCTCAGATATCTGTCAATTGAGAGTGAATAGTCTCAGTATTGTGACGGTAGACCCCGTACCTTAAGGACACAAGACTAGGTTAGGTTGAGACGGCAGCCGTTGTACGTGCTTAAACCATATCACATACGGCTCACTTAGACCAATAAGGTCCATTGTGATACCTCTGCACACTTAGCCTTCAGTCCGAGTGGAACCACATTGAGCTTTTGGTAAAGCTTATAAGACGTTTAACGATTGTCCTTGACAGGTCGTCAAGCTCGGAAAAGAAGAACGATCGCAGATATTTAAGCCTTCTACTAGCGAGCGGGATAGGAACATAGTAAGTGGGAGATGTCTTCGTCCTTTCGTCCTTCTCCTCGTCCCTGCGGCTTCTGGAAAAGTCATTAGCGATTACTTTCAGTCTGGAGGCAGGTGTGCCTATTAAGCAGTGTCTTGTGATAACGGCCACTAGCGTCTACCTCTAGTCTTCCCAACGAGAGAAGGGCTCTCGATCGCTTTAGGTCTAAAGTCGGCCAGAAAAGCCTTGTTGTTCTGCACGTTGAGATTTCAGCCCGCTTGTATTGGCTTTAGACTTGGTGTACTCACTGAGCAGCAGTTTGGCAGTTGCCACTGGAATGCTCGATGAATTCCGAACAATTGAAATCACCGACGTACCTTTCCTAGCAAGCTCATCGGCTTTTTCATTCCGCGTATGCCCATATGTCCAGGTACCCATATTAAGCTAAAGTTAAAAAGTTTGATATTTCGCCTAATACAGCATTCATTGGCTACTTTAGAGTTGATGGATACTTGCTCCGTGGATTTGATCGCTGCTTGGCTCTCCGAGAAAATGTATATTTCTTGTTTTGAAATGACATTCTCTGAGAGCCATGTGCAACTTCCTTAATTGCCATCAATTCGACTTGGAAAATACTACAGAGATCAGGCAACCTACGAACTAAGGATAACCCTAATTTTTTGAGTAGACCCCATACCCGACCTTGTAATTTTATTTTGACCCATCTGTATAGTATAGTATAATGTAGAGTGTAATGTGGACACTCTGGTTTACACGACGCACCTTTATTCCAGTATGTATTAGGTGGAATAAGCGTGCCGTATTTTTTTTTTTAAAGATCAAAGAACCAAGGCATGCGACTTATACAAACAACGTTTGGTCATTGACCTGAAAGGAAAGGGATACATTATTAAGAGGAATTGATTGGAACCATACGTGAATTATCGATTAGGCGGAACAGACTTAAAAGACAATTTGAATTGCTTACAACAGAGACTAGTGTTAACCTTTAACCTCTGCAAGTATTTCCAGTCCTCAAAGGAAAGCAGTGGTTTGCAGTAATCAGTCCTTGGTGGAATGAAGTTAAATTTATAGAGTTTTAAATTTATACAGTCGGTGTTGTTCTCAGAGCACCGCTGATGCAAATACATGCCATTCTTTAGACTTTTTGGACTTAGTTCAAATATGTGATCTTGTCCAAGGCTAGCCACTGGTTCAAATATATTTTGCGGGTATGATGCGAAACTGTCCTTTTCTTCGTACTTAATATTTTGCTCTGAAATATTAAGTTTCCAGCTCAGCTTCCAATCCAGAATAAGTCGTACACGGTTAAAAATCTTGGAATAAAATTGAATTTTTATATATGACCACACCAGCTTTGGTTTCAAATCAAGTATTTGCAAAATTCTCAAAAATCGTTTTAATACAGCTTTGGTTTAAAATTTAGTACAAGCTTGGATTGAAATATAACATAAAAAAATAAACACAGTGAGATTCGAACCAGGGACATCCAGCTTGTAAGCTCACTACGTTAGCCCAAGGGCTATTGCAGTGTACGAAACGAAAGTAATAAACAAGCATATGAACCTAATAGCCTAATATTGAGTTTCAGCATTGCAATATTTCTTTGGTTTAAATTTTAGTACATAAATGTTTGAATTATGGGTAAGTATTTGTGAAAGTTTAAATTTTAAACCTCAAGGTGAAAAAATATGCAGTAGTATTTTAGCTGAACTAGAATTTATTCCAATATTTTTAACCGTGTAAATATTTGTCACTTTCCGAAAGGGACAAGGCAGTCCCATTTAGCATGAGGTGTGAGGGACGGAATTTTATGTTTCCTTGTGAAAGGACCACTTCTGTTTTGGCCGGATTTACACAAAGACCACAGGGTTCGGCGCATAGTTCGAGTTTGCAAAGAGCTCTTTGCATAACGTCGCGAAGGGTAGTGACAAATTTGCCTCTGACTGCGATTGCTAGGTCATCGGCGTATGCTGCCACTACACAGCCCTTCCTCTCTAGAGACAGCAGTACGACTACCAGATTCTAGAGAAGTGAAGCTAGCACACCGCCTTGTGGCGTACCTCTTGTCACCAATTCTACAGCGCTATACACACCTACGTCTGATAAGATTACTCGGCAGTTGAGTCGCCTTAGGTTGGAAATTGTGAATATATAAAGTTGAAAAATTAAAAAATTGAAAAACATATTTATAGAGGAAAAATTTTGATTTCAACTTAACTGAATTCAGTTAGATTTAAAAATATAAAAGATAGACCAAAGGTTTGAATAGTATAGGTAGAGCAATTGAAGGAAGTTATGAGATAAAAATTAAACTCAGTTTATCATAGATTGTGATTTATAATGAATAATGTGCGATTTTGTTTAAGTCCTTTTTGTCATATCCACGCGTTTCTTTTTGTGAATTTGGGCCTTTTGGTTTGAAACTGTTGGCAACACTGTATGTATACAATCATCAGAAATCGTAAATTCTTCCTATAAATATATCCAAATCGTTATTGATAATGGATTGGAATAACTAATGAAAGAAAATACTTCATGATATACCATATTTATTATTCGAAAAGAATTAAGTTTGCAAAAAAAAAAATTACATAAAACAATAAAATTTTAAGAATTATAAAAATCGCACGTGATTTTTTTTAATTTTTTGTACAATTTTTGGGTTTTGAAAACGGTTAGTATATTATTTTTGTATCTTTATGCACCCTGTGCACTAAAACATTCATTTCAAACACAAAGTCTTAATGTATAAAAACAATCATTAATTTCCATCAATATTTTTGTGTGTCCTGATCTCTGTTAAGCCGCTTGCCATTCAAAGGATACAAATTTGCTTGTTGCCCACGAAACGCAAAAAAAAAGCGAACATTAATAATATGAGTTGTATCTGTGAGTTTGTAGCTATGTTGTATCTATTGCTGTACTAAAAAAAAACAGCAATGTTCTGGATCCTGCGCTATTGTTTTTGACACTCTGGCTTCATGCAAATTTCATTGTTTTGAAGTATTTTAATGTAAAGGAGACAAGAAACAATATTCGGGAATCATTAATTTTTAGAGCTTAACCAGCTGACACATAGTGTATACGCGAGATACAATAACAACAAAAAAACACCGAGCACGCTTCACTGAAAGCCCAATAAATAATGCTGAGGGGCAAAGAACCAAAAGACGAACAAGAAAAATCATTCAAACTCATTACATATTTTCCCTCCCCCTAAAATCTTAACAAACGGCTTTGTAGAGCCTCCAATGCATGTCCTGCGCCTGTGTATGTCAGCAAGGACATCTCAAGAAATCGTTCCTTTGTTCGTTTTTTTTTCCACATCCGGGCGTGCTGCCACTCCAACAGTCTGTCACCCAACATTAAAAATCAGCAGTAATCAAGCGGCCAGCTTGTAACAATAACAACAACAACAACAACAATAACAATACATATTGAAAAAGTACTTTGAGTTGTTTTTTGCTTACCCCATCTCGGTTCTTGTGTTATTTTTTACCACCTCCTTTCTTCATTTGCTATATATGTATACAGTGGTGTTGTTTTTTATCTTCTTCTAAGGCATTTATGATTTTAAGGATTTGTAGTTGACGTTGTTGACGTTGACGCTAGCAACAACATCCACGAAATGTAATGAAATGAAAAACAAACGAGCGGCAGCTCAAGGAAAAATTCGAAGGATAGCATCGTCTTAGCATGTGGACTCAAACATGAAGCATCATTAATATTCATCCCGTTAGAAAGCAGCATAAAATCCACAAAATATTTTTTGGGCACGAGCGCATTTAAAAATGTTTTCTTTACAATATTTTTTTCTTATTGAATAGCAATTTATTAAAATTTGTAGACTGTTTTGCTTTTAATATTTGCTCAAACTAACAACAAGAAAGTAAGATAGGCCCAATTTGAGTTTAAATTCCACTACGACTCCTACACCCACGAAATGGTAGACAATATTAAAATTCTAAAAATGGTTGCAAATCTCAAGGAAATGAGGGGAAAAAGCTGTGTGAAAACTTGAAATTTTTGTCAACACCCTTTTCTAACTGATTACACAGTGCTTCTTACAATTTTTTACATATAGAATAAAGGATTAAGTGCCCTTAATTTTTAAAAAAAAAATTCAAGTTTTGAAAGAAAATGTTTCTTGAAAATCTAGGGTGGGGCCTAGAACTCCTTAATTAGGTATAAAAAAACTTTGATCATAAGTAAACTTTAAAACTTTAAACAAAAATTCTTTTTTAAGTTATGAAGCAGCTATTGAACGGCTGAGGTTACCAAACAAAGCGTTTGTTCATGTTATACATTAATAAATTGAGACTTGCTAAAGGATTGCAATTAAGAGAAATCCCGCGGGATTGCAAAAATAAGTAAAAACACGTAAACCGAATTTTTTTTACAAGATCTAGCACACATATTTATATAAAAAATATAAACATTAGCTGCATAAACTTGCAGTTTTAAAAAAATAAAGTCATTTTTATTAATGCTCTTTTTATACACTTCACTTGAGCAGATCAGAGTATATTAACTTTTTGCAAAAATTTTTGCCCAAATGGAGAAATTTCTGGTACAAAAAAGTATGTATGAACCTAGAACCAGAGTTATTATAGATTTTCTTTTAAAACATTGTAAAGATTACAAAAGCACAAAAAAAAAATAATAATTTTGTTCAAAATTTACAGGTTTTTTGTTGTTGATTTGTCTTAAAATATTAACAAATATGTGAAAATATGAATGTTGTCTGATGAACTAGAACCAGAGTTACTATAAATTTTCTTTTAAAAAATTGTAAAGATTACAAAAAACACAAAGAAAAATAAAAATTTAGTTCAAAATTTACATGTTTTTTGTTGTTGATTTGTCTTAAAATATTAAAAAATATGTGAAAATTTTAGTTTTTAGACATTTGTGGCGGTAGACGTTTCATTGATTGATTACGTCTATTTCTAGAGTAAGTACTTCAGTCTCATTTGAAAAAACTTTTATCTTAGACGTTAAAGTAACCATATCTCGTGAACCCATTGAGTCCCATTAAGAAAAATAATTGTCTAATAATTTAAAAACAAACATTTTTAAAAATTTGAATTTTCCAATGGTGTTCTTTGAACCCCTTCTTAGAAATTAATTACCTTACTAAAAGGGATTGCACACCCAACCACCAAATTTTCCTAAGATTATTTTTAGACTTAAGTCTGTTTAATTGCCTTTTCAACTATAGTTCAAACTGGAAATTCGGTTATAAAATTTGTTTGTTATTAAAACAAATTATTGTGGTTAGATGCTAAAATTATCATATTTCTTTAACCCATTGAGTCTTTGTTTTTAGTGTGGTGACACAATTATTGAAGAGGTAATTATTTTACTAGCTTTAAGGAACACATTATTTAAAATTTGGTCAAACCCCTGCTTCAAAATCAAATACCTCATCGCAAGGGATGAAACCCCCATCCACCAAAATTTTTCCAAAATTATTTTTAGATTAAATCTGTTTAATTACTTTTCCAACAGTAGTTCAAGTGTGTGAGATATAATCGATTTTTGACGTTTTTGCCGTTTTTTGTCAATTTTGTACAACCTGTCAAATGAACTCTTCCAAATATCACGAAAAACGTTTTGCCTCCAATGAAAGTTTTTTATTTCCGTCAGTGATGCTTAATGCTAAATTAGAAAAGAATCCAAAGGGAATTGCTGTATACCTACCTATTATAAAAGGAAAAATAATAGGTAAGGAAAAAGTGAACAAAATTATTTAAGAATTATTAAAAAGTAGGCAGCTCACGCCCATTTTTGATAAACAATTTTATTTTCATCTCATATTTTAAATAATATCCTTGTAGCAAGTATATAAACATATTTATTGCGTTCGACCAATAAGATTTGTATTGGTCGGATTTGGATTATGTTGACTTTGCCTTTTTTGTTTGCTTTGACGTACAGTCTTGCTGATTAAAGAATTATTCGTTTTATGACCTTTAGATTCCAAATATATGCTTTTTATTCTGCCCTTTTTACACATTTTGGCTTTTTTTTTTAAATTATTGTAAGACAAAAATGCTAGTTTTGAAAGAGTACAAAACGCAGAGTGTAAAGAAGCATTAAAAACTAATATCGCATGACATGAGATTGTGAGTTATGAAAAGTAAAAATATGGCAAAATTAAGCCCGAATGATACATCCGTACGTTCAGATAGTGCATAGCTTACGCATCATATGGGCAACATATGGGCAACATATAGGAGTGCTTACGCAAAAGCATGGGTGGAAAAAATGTAAACACTAATAATGTGTTGGTTCCTACTTTTCTTCCAACCCGTATGCTTTCCCATTTACTCTATTGGTACGTAATAAAGATATTTTGCCTGCTGTATATAATGCTATCTTGCTCACTTTGAACTAAATACAATCAGCAAGTGGCCTGACGTTAACTGTTTCAATTATATTCGTCCGTTGGTTTAAAGTGCTGCTTGAATTTTAAAATGCCAAAGTTTGCGAACTCATAGGCATTTAAATGAAATAATTTTTAGAACATTTTGGCAAAGATGTGTTTTCCACCGATGGAAAAGTTACTTACTTACTTAGTTGGAGCTACAACAGTCGGTCTTGGCCTCATCTAAGAATTTGTGCCAGCCATTTCTGTCTTTTGCTTGCTTGCGCCAGTTGGAAATTCCAAGCTTCGTCAGGTTGTCCTCTACTTGGTCTTTCCAATGAAGATACGGTCAGCCTCTTCTGCGTTGACCGCCGCTGGGTACCGAATCGAATGTTTTCTTCACTGGAGCATCGTCTTTCATGAGCTGAACATGACCAAGCCAGCGAAGCCGCTCGATTTTAATACGCTTGACTATGTCGATGTCAGCGTACAGCTCGTACAGTTCATCATTCCACCGTATTCGGTACTCGCCATTCACGTAGATTGGTCCGTAGATCTTACGAAGAATCTTTCTCTCGAATGCTCCTAAAGTCTTTTCAACTGAACTGCTCAGCGTCCAGGTTTGTGATGCATAAAGTAGGACGGGCATGATGAGCGATTTATAGAACGTGATTTTCGTTCGTCGAGAGAGGGCTCTGCCTCTCAATTGCCTACTGAGCCCAAAGTAACACCTCTTGGTAATAGTTATTCTTCGTTTGATCTCAATGCTGATGTCGTTGGTTGAGTTTATGCTGGATCCCAGATAAAAGAAGTCCTTCACAACCTCGAAGGAGGTATTGTCAGCTGTAACGTGGGTTCCAAGACGTTGGGACTGTTTGTTTGTTGACACCAAGTATTTCGTCTTATCTGCATTCACTGCCAGACCCATTCGACTTGACTCTCTTTCTAATGTGGAGAATGCTGCACTGACTCCACGCGTATTATGGCCAATGATATTGATGTCATCAGCATACGCAAGCAGCATAACACTCTTGTATAATATTGTGCCACTACGTCTCAGATCAGCAGCTCGGATGATCTTTTCCATCATTAGGTTGAAAAAGTCGCACGATAAGGAATCACCTTGTCTGAAACCTCGTTTGGTAACAAATGGTGGGGAGAAGTCCTTCCCGATTTTAACTACGCTGCTGGTGTTGCTCAGTGTCATCCTGCACAGTCGTATTAGTTTTGCAGGAATACCAAATTCAGACATGGTGGAGTACATCTCCTTCCTTATTGGGCTTTGTAGTCGACAAAAAGATGGTGGGTGCCGACTTGCTTTTCTTGAGTCTTCTCCACGATTTGTCGTAGCGTGAAAATCTGGTCGATGATGGACTTTCCAGGTCTGAAGCCACACTGATAAGGTCCAATCAGTGGGCTTCAATCTTTCACATAAAACGCTCGACAGGACCTTTTATACAATATTAAGATCCCAAGCTAATTGGCGCGGATAGTGGGATCGCCTTTCTTGTGGATTGGGCAGAGCACTTTCTTGTGGAGTGCTTTGAAGCAGGAGTGAGAGTCGAGTGGCGAAAGCTTCGGCTGTCTGTTTTGAATGCAGCTTGTCGACGTCTAGCTTTCTCTGTGTAGGGTTGCGTGCATTCTTAGCTGCGCACAGACTTGTACGGATCTTGGCTGCAACAAGATAGTGATCCGAGTCAATGTTTGCTCCACGGATAGTGCGTACATCCAATACACTGGAACAGTGCCTTCCGTCGATCAAAACGTGATCAATTTGAATTTTGGTTTTTTGATCAGGGGACATCCAGGTGGCCTTATGAATATTGAGATGCTTGAATCTAGCCTCATTCCGTTATCGGAGGTGTTGTCGTGGAGGCTAAACTTTCCGACTGTTAGACCAAAAATATTTTCCTTGCTCACCTTAGCGTTGAAGTCACCAAGCACAATTTTTTCGTCATGACGGGGGCAGCGCTCGTTACCATTTTCAAGGCGCTAATAGAAAATTTCCTTGATCTCATCGTCCTTGTCTTCTGTCGGAGCATGCGCACATATTAGACTTTTATTAAAAAATCTAACCTTGGTGCGGATTACGGCAAATCGTTCGTTCTCAGGTGTGAATCGCAGAACGTGAGGCCGTAGTCTCTTGCCAACTACAAATCCACATCCAAACTCGTGCTACTCTGCATGGCCGCTGTAGTAGATATCACAGGGTGCATGCCGAATGCAACCCTGTCCCTTCTATCGCATTTCTTGGATAGCAGTGATATCAGCTTTGTATTTTTGTACCGATGGAAAAGCACTTCTTTGTAATGTAAGCAATATCAAAGTAAGCCACAGCAAAAAATATTACGTGGAGCAGTACATACAACGGGAAAAGCACAAGCTGGCGCTGGCCCAGAAGAATAAAGGGAAGAATCAAGTTATTACGGCATTTGCTGCTGGTAGTGAAAAAAAGCCTTTTACAGCGATCTGACGAAAATGATGTCATGGGACATTCCTTTAAAAAAATTAAAGCGCCCATAGTTCAAGGCGTTCTTCCAAAAATATACTGAAAAGATAAGTCCACGCTTAGAAAGAAATATGTACAAAAAGCAAACTTGAGGTGAAAATGGCAGTAAATTTGTGTCCATCGACGATACCACGGACAAAGCTGGTCGCCACGTAACAAACGTTATTGTTGGTCCCTTGCGGAAAGATGGACGAGGCTAACTTTTAACGGTAGACGTTTTGGAAAAGGTGAATGCATCGATAATTGCAAAGCTTTTCAATGATTCTATGCGACTCTGATGGCCAGAGGGAGTAAAGCGCGAAAAAATCTTACTATTTGTAACGGACGCTGCTCCTTATATGAATAAATGCGAATCATCGTTGAAAATAATCTATCCGAAATTAATTCATGTGACTTGCGTCGCTCACAGATTGCATAGAGTTTGCGAAACTGTCCGTAGTCGATATCCAAATATCGACACACTTGTTTCGAACATGAAAAAGGTGTTTACAAAAAGTGCTTCCCGATTAGCTTTATTAAGAGAAACGGTGCCTGACCTATCACTGCCTCCAAAACCAGTAACTGCTCAGTGGGGTACATGGTTAATTGCTGTATTAGGTCTAGCACTTTGCACGCATCAAACGGGTCATCAGTGCATGCAGTGTTGATGCAGCTTGCGTCGAGTTAGGCTGCCCGCAGAGTAAACGCCGAAGCAGATAGACAGGCAGACAGACGCAAAGAAACTATGTGAACAAGAGAGAAAAAGTTATTTCGATCTCGTTGTTTTTGCGGGCAGCCTAAGCCAACAAATTGATTTTGGATAAAGATGTTGAAACTGAGCTGCTCTATATTCACAGCAATTTTGGATTCCTTGGCCATCCTGAAAAACACATTTTTAAAAGTTTGCAGACATCAGGTAGTTGAATATTTTTTTGGTTTTTTTTTTTGCTCAAACATTTTTTTTTTTCTATTTAAGGAAAACCAATTGATGAAGTATTACAAATTTTGGATGAGGTACAAAAGGAGCTTGAAAACGCCCAAGGTTCTGTTGCTGAAGAAGCACTACAGAAGTTTAATGCAATTATTTCGGGCAACGAAGGCCTTACTACAATAAAAGAAATTAATGGAATAATAAATGGGAACGAGAATTGCAACTTGCCAAAACATGTGGAAGTTCATGATTTTGATGCACTTAAATGGTCTCCACTTGTTTCGGCTGATGTCGAAAGATCCTTTAGTACTTTTAAGGGAGAATGAGTTTATTGCCCGAGAATTTTAGAATGCACATGGTGGTTCAATGTTTTTATAACAAGTAAATATACACTTCTTTTCATCGTTTTTTTTTCATTGAATTTTAACTAGCTTTTAAATTATTGGGGGTTGGAATTAATTTTAAAGGTTTTTGAGCATTTATTTAGAAACAACGGTACAATGTATATTATTCAAAGTATTGTCCATCGTTAGCTACAACATTTTCCCATCTTTCTGGCAGCATATGGATTCCGCGCCGGAAGAACGATTCGTCTTTTGAGGCAATCCACGAATCGACCCATTTTTTGGTATCCTCGTAAGAAGTGAAGCGCTGCTCAGCCAAGCCATGCGTCATCGATCTGAATAGGTGGTAGTCGGAAGGGGCTATGTCTGGGCTATAAGGCGGGTGGGGTAGCACATCCCAATTCAACGCCTCCAACGTTTCCTTGACGGTTCTTGCAACATGTGGCCGTGCGTTGTCATGTTGAAAAACCACTTTGTCGTGTCTTTTGGCATATTCCGGCCGTTTAACCTTTAATGCTCGGCTCAATTGCATCAATTGTTGTTGGTAGCGTTCCCCAGTGATGGTTTCGTTAGGTTTAAGCACCTCATAGTACACGACACCCTTCTGATCCCACCAAATACACAGCATAAGCTTGGCGCCATGAATATTCGGCTTGGCCCTCGATGTTGATGCATGGCCGGGTGGTCCCCACGATTTTTTCGCTTAGGATTATCGTAATGGATCCTTTTTTCATCGCCAGTCTCTTCCTTTTATGCCGTTGAAGCAGTTGTTCGCACATGCAAAATCGCCGTTCAACGTCTCTCGGCTTCAACTGGTACGGCACCCAATTTCCTTGCTTTTGAATCATTCCCATGGCCTTCAAGCGTTTGCCGACCGTTGATAAGTCGACTCCCAATGATTCTGACAATTCTTGAAGGGTTTGACATGGGTCTTCATCGAGCAAAGCCTCCAATTCCTCATCTTCAAACTTTTTCGGCTGGCCCGGACGCTCTTTGTCTTCCGTATCAAAATCACCACTTTTAAACCGACGGAACCAGTACTCACAAGTAAAAATCGATGGAGCATAGTCCCCGTAAGCCTCAGTAAGCGTGCGTTGTGCTTCAACCGCTTTTTTCTTCAAATGGAAGCACAAAAGTAAACCTTCCCGCAAATTGCGTTTTGTTGGAACGAAAGTCGACATGTTCACAGAGAAAAAAATATATGTTGTTTACACTTCAGTGGAATGACACATACTGAAAAATGAAGCTTACACAATGTGCTTTGAAATGAATATAGTCACAGGTGTGCCCGATGCGATCTATTGATAGTTACGCCATCTCTTAGAAAACCTTTAAAACTAATTCCAACCCCCAATAAATGCCTTTTTTGAACCTTTTTTTTTGGAATTTCACTATACCTCTTTGTGTCTTTTTTGGAATTTACTTATGCCTTTTTGTGCCTTTTTTTGAAATTTTATTATGCCTTCTTGTGCCTTTTTTGGAATTTTATAATGCCTTTTTCATAAGTTTTTAGATCCACAAAATCCACCCCCTAGTTATAACCATATTGGGTTGCATTGGAGGTGGGCGTGTTTATTCTCCGATTTCGTTCATTGAGAAAATATTTTCACGAACAATGTATACTCAAATTCAAAATGATGTTGTTTGTGTACAATCTAAGATCTGTACAATAGCTACTAAATTAACTAAAAATTTTCTAGCTAGTAAGATTGAACTAGTTAAGCATCTCGTATTTTCTTGATTAGTATCAATTTACTATACGTAGTAAATGTATAATATGGTATAGTTTTACGACTAGTACGATTTTTCACTGTAGAGCTATCAAATTTTCTTAATAACATCTCTAAGCCCTATTTTAATCTATTTTATTTAATATTAAGTAAAAATTTTTAGTCAGTTAAACAAAAATAATTAATTAAAACTTAGTTTTTAAAACAGAAAAATAAAATGTTGTTTTTATTTTTACAAACAAAACTTTATATATTCAGCGTCTTTTACGCAGCTATTTTTATGCGTTCCAACGACTACGCAACTGAACTCAAACTAATTTGCATAATTATACGCGATGATGGTAACGAAAGGGACGCAGTGTCCTTTTTAGCTTAAATACAAACGAACACATGCACATACAATTGTGCGTTAAGGCAAAGTGTAAGTAAAATGTATATGTGTGGTTGGGAGTTGATTTTGTTTTTATGGTATTTTCGTATGGTACAGAAAAAACAAAAAAAAAAATTCTACATACAGCAGTTGTATCTGAATCTTTTTTATTTAGTATTTTTGGCTTTTTTATTATGGGTATACATTGTTTTGTGTCCATGTGAATGTGTGTGTGAATGTGTATCTGTGTGAATTAGTGATAACTTTTTGTGTGTTCCCTTTGTGTGTGTGTGTGTGTGTTCGCAGCCTATTTGCGTATGTTCACTATTTCATCTAAACACATTAGATAAGCTCCTGCATGAATAGCAAAAAAATCATTTCAAATGTAAAAACAGCGGAATGTAGAGACTTTACACTCACGCATTTTTTACTGAGCACACTGAATAATTTTTTGTTGTTTTTGTTATCCTGCGGCAGCTGATGTTTTAAATCTCTGTATTAAAATCTGTGTGTAAAACAGAATATAAAAAAAATATTCTGGCATTCTTTTGTTAGGTAAAAAGCGATGCATGCATTTGTTTCTTAGATCGCAACCGCACCCTCTAGTTCTTATCATATGTTTTGATTTTTAACCCAGGAACTAGAGCTCTAAACAAATTGCGCTATGATTAATGAGAGCATCTTGAGGATCTTAACAATAATATTGTTGCACTTATGAAAGATGGAAGTGTTACTGCCTGAATTTTTGACATTTCTCTTTCGTTTCTTTTTTATCGTAAAGCATTTAACCTTAATCTGGTTTTCTTTGTTTTTATTACATAAACATTACTTTCTAAAATTAAATATGCTATTTCTTGTGATTTCATATAATAATTTTTTTATACTCCCACGCGTACTGCGTTACGGGTATAATTACGTTGTAGCTTAGTTTGTAACGCCCATAGGGAGGGGTGGTAGATATAAATAAGTATATATTCTTGATCAAAGTAACTTCCTGGGTCGACTAAGCAATGTCCTTCTGTGTGTCCGTCTGTCGATACGGTTACAGCTACAATTTTGAAGCTTACGTTATGATATTCGTTGTATATGCTTAAATTAAAAAAAACTAAGATCAAGTTCGAAAATAAGCAAAATCGGATGAAAACCATAGAAATGTATCTAAACGGAGACTGAATGTTTTCTTAATTGTGTGATCAATTCTTTAATTGTGTTAATTAATTGTGATCTAATCTTTACATTTTTACATGATTTTAATTGTGAGCTTTTTAGATCAAGTAAGTTTGAAAAAGGCAACAACAACAACAATAACTCTGTATAGAGTCAATCACAAAGCAGTCTAGACAGAACTGTTTCGGAGGCTGCCCAACCTCGCTCTTGAAAAGTCTTGAGTGATTAAGCTGTAACCAACCCACTGTTTAAGTCTCACATGATTTGACACTTGTTCGAACAAATTCGTAAAAATTTTAATGTTCTAATCGGCCATTTAATCTTATGACATAAGCGCAGTAGCTATTTTTAGATCAAGCCTTTAAATCTACCAGGGTTGCCGTCTGTTCTAGTTGCTTCTTATTTTTTCGATATTCATTGGAGTTCGACGAGTCTGCCGAAGTACACCATAGACTTGAAACGAATTTTGCTTTGCTAGAAGATAGTGTTTAACTGAAAGCTGGCTAGCTATTAGCAGACGGCAACCTGCTCACCCTGCAAACCAACAGACGGCAAACTGGAAGAGTTAAAGGATTGATCTAAAAATAACTTCTGCTTTAACTCTCTCAATGGCTAGGCTGAACTAAGAACAAAATATTTTTTTTGAGATAATATTCCTATCATTTGGGTCATAAGAAGATAAGAAAACATATCTTTGATTTTTTTAATTTCTTTTAGTATTTTCAACCCTTTCAATCTTTGTTTTTTAAACCCTGTTATTATTATTCTGATTTAAGCTATAAAAAGAAAAAAAAAACATTAGTTTGATTACTATCCGGTTTATTTTAATCTTAAAAAATAGGCGAAAAAAAAATTTTTTTGCCTTTCTTCGGCACAAACTCGAAAATCCTGCCTAAATCTGAAAAAACTGACTTTTATGTCAAATATATCTCTAAATTAATTTTTAACATGTTGGTTCAACTTTTTTTTTTAGAGAACCAAACAAATTGATTTAAAAAATAGCGTTGTAAATAAAAATAAAAATTACTTTTAAATATATTGGGCAAATCCACTGAAAGGGTTAATGTCATATGATTAAATGGCCGATGAGAATATTAAAATTCTTACGAATTTGTTCGAACAAGTGTCAAATTGTATAAGACTTAAACAGTGGGGGCTGGTCACAGCTTAATCACTCAAGACTACTGAAGAGCGAGGTTAAGCAGCCTCCGAAACAATTATGTTTAGTCTACTGTGTGATTGAATCTATACAGAGTTGTTTTTGTTACTTCTTCAAACTTACTTGATCCAAAAAGACAAAATTAAAACCATGCAAAAATGCTTTTTTTGGCGAAAAAAATATAATTTATTCAAAAAGATACTGACTTATCAAATTACCCTCGTAATACAAAATGCAATAAATAAACGAAAACAAAGAGGTGTGTAAAGTCAACTAGGCAGAAGCGAAGTTTTTCACATTTTCATTTAATAATGTGATGTATATTTTTGTTGAAATAATTTTTAATTATACAATAACAATTAAATGCAATTTAAAACGCAACTCAGATTAATTTAAATTTTTTTTATTACTTAAATACATAGTTTTTTTAAAACAACTATGGTATTATAAATTAATAAATAAAATTATGGGTTTCTGATAACTCAAAAATAATATGTATAAAAGTGGGTCAATTTTTTTCTCGACCAAGCGGTTGTTAAAGTCGTAATCTACGACGAATTCTAAGAAGGTTTGCCTAAGAAACCATAGGTCTAAAATCACAATCGAGATTCCTGTTTTTAACGAGAAACTTTTCGTCATTTGTATTTTTATAAAATATGCTAACATTTTCTTGAATCTTCTAAAAAACTAAATTTAGATATAAAATAAGTAATTGATATATTTGATATAAAATAATTTTGTTTACTTTAATATGATTTCGCGGAAGATGAAAGTAATTAAAGTTTGATATTTTGAAAACATCGTAAAATTATTTATTTTGATTTTTATGAGTGGACAGAACTTAACATAAAAAGCATTAAAATTTTTTGGTTATTTTGAATATTTCACTCGAAAGTTGTTTTTTTCTTAATTTTAGCATATTTTAGAAAATTTAAGATATGAAAAGTTTCTAGTTAAATACAGGAAGATTTTGATTTTAAGCCTATGGTTTCTCGGGCAAACCTTCTTAAAATTCGTCGTAGTTTATGATTTTTACAACCGCTTGGTGAATTTTTTTTAATCCATACACGAATTGACCCACTCTAATATGTATACTAAAGATGAATTGTAATAGCCCTCTAGATGTTAAATTAATGAGCTTATTCTATACTTTTTCCACCCTCATCATTTTTTCGTATCATACCGTCTTCTTTCTGCCACCCTTCTGGTGGTACCTAACAAGGAACTGAAAAAATGTCGAAAATAGTTTATATCATCCCCGGGTTGAGAGGCAAGAAACGTCCAAAAGGTCAAAAATATTTTTTGAACTTTTAACATTTGTAGCATTCTGAAAAAACCTATTCTCTATGTGCTACCTTCAAAATATTCAAAATAGTTCATATCTTTTTATTTTTCATGCCCAGCATTTCTTTGAATCACATCTACCCTATCCTTATATGGGGCTCTGGTATGGAGGTTCTCATACAAAAAATAAAAAAATGTATAACATAGTTCATATATTCCCCGAATTTGCCCTAAAAGGGACAAACGTATGAGCTTTTCACACTATTTTTGCAAGGTTAAAACACAAAAACCCAAGAGCCACTTCGAAAATAGTTTATATCTCTCCTGAATTGACTCTTAAAGTTGAATATATGAGCAGGTCCTTATCCTTTTCCACTCCCAACATTTCTTCCAGATATATCCACCGCCTATCTAGCAAGCTTCTAGAGTTCCCATTGAAAATACAGTGAAACTTCTCTAACTCGAAGTGTCAAGGGACCAGAATTTAACTTCGAGTTACAGAAAATTCGAGTTAAAGAATAAAATATTATGTAAATAATATAATTTTTGTCTGCGAAGTGATTTCTTTCGAAAATTGTTGGCAGTGGAATATCTTCAACTTCATCATTATCAGATTTATTACTTTCATATAGTCGTGAAGTTAGTAAGCATATTCTTGACTACTGTAAAATGAGCCACACTTACCTTGCAAATTCAAAAAATCTCTTTACTTACACAAAACATATACCAACAAAATGCACACAGCACAAGATACAATAACTTTTATATTTTTCGACGTAAGTTAACAAAGATACCATGCAAATTTTTTTCATGCTGTCGCAGCGCGATGTGTCGACGAAGTCAATTCTTCGAATTACAACTTAAAGTTGTTGTAAGTGAAAGAAATTCGAGTTATGGAGAAGAATATGAATGAAAGTCTTCCTAATACAAATGAGATTTCGGTTCGAGTTGAAGAAAAATTCGAGTTAGTGAAATTCGACTTATAGATATGAAAATATAAGGAAAATGTCTTGAGAAAGCAAAAAGCACAAATACTACTTCGAGTAAGGGAGAATTTTGATTTACGGAAGTTCGAGTTAGAGAAGTTTCACTGTATTTATAAAAAAGTAGGAAAAGTTAATTTTTCACCTGAATTGAGCCCTAGAAGCTGAATTAAATGGGCTCCTTCTATAATTTTTTTCACGCAAAAATTGTTTTTGAACAAGCATACCTTCTAGTGTTCTCTCCTACAAAAATCTGTCTCTTTAAATCTGTCAATTTTCGAGAACTTCATTCAAGCCAATCAGTTGAACGAGCTGCAGTGGCAGCTCTCAGATCTACATAAAGAGCTTTAGCCCTCCCTTGGAGAATTTTTTGTATGGGAAAGTAATAAAAAGTTTTTAAATAAATAATTTATAAATTATATTAAAATGTTCAAAACCACAACAAGAACATTATAATATAATCATATTATGATAATCTTTAAACAGCAAATCAAAATGAACCTGAGCATTACATTTAATCTTTACTAGTAAACGATATAGGACTTTCCTCTGGGTGAAAAATATGAATTATTTAAAAAGCATCATAAAAATTTTCAATATGCAGTTCCAAATAAACCTAGAGTAGGATGCACGGATTAACAGAATAGGCAGATTTCACCAAAATGCTTAATCAAGCCTCAACTTTAAAACGATATATGTTTTATATTATTTATAATGCTACTAAAATTTTGCCACATATAACTCAAATATATGTTTAGATAGTAAAAGAATTATATGAATGTAAGACCCTTTTAATTTTTCGTAGATGGAATTTTTTGTTACCTTTTCGTCTTTTTATTAAGTTCGTGAAAAAAAAATCAGATGAGTATATGTAATTTTTTAATATATTTTATTTAGTTTTTTTCCAACTTCGAACCCCCCTCTGGCGAATCTTAGATCCGCTACTGACGGGGTGTAAAAAACTTTGCTTTAAATTTGAATTGATAATTTTCGTCCTTGAAAGAACTTTGACCGAGCTTCTATTGATCAATTGTAAAACAAATGATCGAAAATTAGGTCTATGAGTTTTATACTGACTCTAAACAGCTCACATTCTCATGAAGACTTGCATGACAGTTAGCAGTCTTTGAGGTTTGCCATTCTCTGCAGAAAGGTGACGGCTGAACAGATATATTAATTTAAATTGAAAAAACTTAATAGATTAAGGGGATTTAACTAGGGATCTATTGGCTTATGGGCCACGCATTTAACCAAAAGTAAATACTTATATCGAAATAGTTTTAAAAGACGTATGGGCATTTCCACAGAAAAGTCTACCGTGACCAAAAAATTAAAACTTATCAAAAACTTATTTTTTTCCTAGTATTATCTAATAGAAACATTATAATTTAGTAACGGTGATTCGCTACAAAGTTGCATCCTACCCACTACGCCACTGGCCCACTACACCACTGTGCCTACAAATCGAATATTTTGAGCAACAACTGCACAAACACACAGCATGCATGACACCAGCCAGCCAGCCAATATCTAACAACAACTACAACAAACCTAACGACTACAACAAATACAACAACCACACAGTAGCAACGAGCTAAACAAGCAAATTTAACATTCACGCTGGTGCACGATGTTATAATTCCCATGATGTTTACATGTTAGGGTGAATAAAAGTGTACAGTTTGTCAGACTTAGTCACGTCTCGAAGGCGTAGTGCTTTGCTCTGTCATATACTTGTTGAACAATAACAAGTCCGTTGTTTCAAAACGAGCTATCGTAAAGTGGCTCGTTCGAATACATTTAGCTTTTAAGTATTTTAAGCAGTAGTCAGTCAGTGGCACCTTCACGTCGGCTTCGGTCGGTCGGTAGTCCATAATATAACCTTTCTTTTGGCAAACACGTCGGCTTCGGTAGGTCAGTAGCCCAATATTTAGATTTATGCTTAAGAATTTTAGTTACTAACTTAACTTTAAAATAATAACAAGGCGATTCACGCCATATATAATACATATATATATATATATTAGGGTGGGTCGATATAAAAATCGCCCATTGCTCAGTGAAAATCGTATTCTAGGGACCTAAATAAGAAACTTTGTCCGTGGAAATATACCTCTAAAACGAATTCTAATGCCCCAACTTTTCCGTAGGGTCAAATTTTGAAAAATCCCTCTTTGACCCATTTAGAGTCCAATTGAGTCCAAATGTATGACCGACCCCTTCTAACTTTGGAGGGCTGATCCATTCATGCCATACACACCCCATGGAACCCCCTGGGGTGTTCCCCATACAAATAAAGTTCCCCATACATACAAATGTTTGTATGGGGAATCATCCAGGGGGTCCAGGGGGTGTGCCACTGGAATGGGTGGATCAGCCCTCCAAAATTAGAAGGGGTCGGTCATACATTTGAAATCGATTAGGGCACTCTAAATGGATCAAAGAGGGATTTTTCAAAATTTGACCCTACGGAAAAGTTGGGGCATTAGAATTCAATTAAGAAGTATAGTTCCTCGAGCAAAGTTTCTTATTTTAATCCCTAGAATACGATTTTCACTGTGCAATGGGCGATTTTTTTGCCTCCCAACAAATCGGCCCGGCCTACTATATATATATCACAATACTAAATAAAACAGCGTAGTTGGGTCTTGCTAAGTCGTTCTCATACCGACTATCACCGAACACCGTTTACCACCGAATTTCTCCGGGTCACCGCATTCCACCGCACACCAAACATCGTCGAACCAACATACGAGAACTCCATAGGCGGATGCACTTGTGACTGTATTGTTTCATATATCTATAAGATTGTGTATTGTGCTTACTCATAGAATTATACACTAGGAGAAAATATACATATGTACCTGAATACTGTATGCACTGCTAAAATTACAACTTTAACAATAAACCAGCAAATATAATCAGAGCATTAAATTTATCAAGTCTTATATATTTTGTCAAAAGTTTGAGGGTCTCCTGTCTGGCCCTGAAGCGGATGAGCGTTCCTCCATCTTTAAAGAATATCTCCTTACAATTTTATTTCTTTAAGCAATAAATTCATTATATACATAAATTCATTTACCATGATGATCAAATCGTCTCCACTGTTTCACAAATGTAGTTTTTCTTTTTCGTAAATCTTTAGTAAATGTTTCGTAAATTTTTTGTGTTTGTAAAAAAGGGAAGGTATTGGCTAAAGATAATGAAAAAATTATTGAGGCAAGACTATGAACAGATCAGGTGGGTCTGTTCCGGTGAAGTAATGATTCACCAAAGAGCGCTGGCCTTTAGTTGCAAATCTTGGTAACTAAATTTATGTTACTGGCAATCAATTAGTGATTGCTTGGGAGCATGTCACATCTAGCGGACACGGACAAATTTGTTGTTGTTTTCGCTGGTAAAAGAAAAAACTGGAAATTGAGAGAGCTTCTCAGTCATCCAAAAATTTCCAGGCAACCGACAAATATATTACATTTGTTTTTTAATTACTGAATAATATAATTACTTAACTACCTAATTACTTAATTTACTAATTGAACAACAATAGAAAATTGAGTAACGTAACATAAGTAATGTCAGGCCAGATCAAAGAGCCTAATAAAAAAAGAGCAAAGAAGATTTTTTTATTTGATCACTTGGAAAATAAACTTATATAATTTTAAATTCTTCTAAAAAAAGTTGTATACAAAAAGCTTTGCTCAATTCCGAGAGCTTTGCAAATTTTGAAGTCCAAGTTAAAAATCACTTCTGTTTCTTGTAACGTAATACCATCACATATTTTTGCTTATATCTTCAAATTCTAAGTGTCGATTGGATTGACATTGTTTTTACTCAATTTACTGCTACTTAATTACTAAGCAAATATACAAAAAGCTTTTTAAAAAGTAGACTTTTTCATTCTTTATTTGTACTGTTTCTTTGCACAAATCGTACCTAACACCAGTTAGAAATTGTCCATATTACATTTTTTCTGGTTATAATTTCTCTTTCATAATTATTACCTTGTTAATTTTAAGAATCTCTATCATTTTTCAATAACATAAAAAATGTAATTCATATACATCTTGAATGACTTTTAAACTTTAATAAAAATCCTTGGCAACCAATTTGACATAAAACGTAATTTTAAGTCACGGATTACTGTTGCTGCCATCAAAATGCAAATTAAGTCAAGCAATTTGTACTTTATAACACGAGCTTTATCTATCTCTCCTTTCTGACCAATGTCCAAACACTTTTATACACTATTTAATAACCATGCCTGAAACACAATTTTAACCCTCCACTTCGCGAATGACCACCGTTGCGCTTTAAAGGGGAAGCACTTAAAATTTAAATAAAAATCATGTTTACAGTTAAATTTAATGACCACTCATGAGCTGACTTTATGACGTTTTGATAAACGGTATTAAAAATCACACCTTTTTCTTAACAACAACAGCGGACGAAAAACGGGAACCCCTTCAATGATATCCTTCTTCGTTGTGGACATTGGTCAGTTAGGGCGATTTGAGAGATAATTGCACAAGAAATCGTTGTGAAGCACAGTAATTATTTTAAAAACACGCAACAGGATAATATTTATGACACGCTTAATTGAGGCGTACCATGTTGACCATTCCGTCCACTTAAATCGGGATTAAGGCTGATGTTTTTTCTAGTTATAGAGATAATAAAGGATTTTCTTTAGTGGAGATAATGATATAAAGATTAATGAACGTAATAGTTTACTTATAAGATAGGTATGGAATTCATTGTCAAAGGAGAAATATGTTTAAATACCAACATTTTAATTACACTCAAGGATATATTGAATTTTGTAAACGGCTGCCATGAAAAAGATGAGGCTGTAGTAGCCATACTAGAGTTATAATATATGAAATGAAGTCACCTTAGCTGAAAGTTTATTGCAAGCACTTTATGTAAGCTCTCATAGCCCTAATTGAATCTGCAATAATCATAAAAAAAACAAAAATTATGTTGAGCGTCTTTTGAAAATAAGAGCTGTGGTTACAGTTGTGATACATTCAGTATTGTGGCTAATGCAACCAACTTTTAAATATTGCGTGTAGAGAAACTCTTATACGGCTATTGTAGCCTCAATACGGTATTCACGCTTTTACTGAAGATACTAAAACCACAAAAGAAAAATTTCTCCATTTTAGTTTTGGCTTTGCAGCGTGCTTGTTGGCAAATATTAAAAAAAAATTGCTTTTAAAGTTAATCGGTATTTACTTTGATAATCGCTTTACTTTGATAATAAACATTATGCCTATTGTATTGAAAAAGGCATGGACTATTTTACAATTCCATTGTCTAGGACTATTTATAAGCATGTTTCAGATGCATGCGAATGGTTTGTCGTTTATAATATGTGATTTTTAAAGTTCCATAAAAAAAAAATTTTAAAAACATAGTTTGTAAAGTTCTATGAACAATAAAAATTTTATATTTATTTGATCAAAAAAGTAAAATTTTTCAAATGATTTGAAATAAAAATTTAAAAAATATTTAAAAATAACACTTTTATTTTGCAAACGGCATTAAGAAATTGGTGATAACATTAAAAGCGCAGAGGTAAGTAGCTTAAATAGAAAAAGTTCTGACAACCTCAACATAAGGATTTATGGCTATCAAAACCGAATTCCTCTCACCATTGCAAAAGGCGCTGTTATGACCCCTCCACAATTTGACTGTCAAAACCGAATTCCTCTCACCATAGCAAAAGGCGCTATTATGACCCCTCCACAATTCGGCTGACAAAACTGAATTCCTCTTACCATCGCAAAAGGCGCTGTTATGGCCCCTCCACAATTCGGCTGCCATAACCGAATTCCTCTCACCATCGAAAAAGGCGCTGTTATGACCTCTCCACAATTCGGCTATCAAAACCGAATTCCTCTCACCATTAAAAGTTCTTACAACTTTCTGTGAGGTTGTCAAAACCGGCAGAGCATCTCTTAAACAGGAATCTAACAGCCCTTATGGAAGTTGTCAGAGCCTCGCATATTAAATTTTTTGAGAACCGTAATATTACGGCTAGAATAAGCGAAGTTTTGATAGCATCGCCAGTTCTGTGAGTGTAAGAGAAATAAAGACAAAAATTAATTATAATTTTTTTTTTTTTGAAAACATTCAAATCTATGTCATTTTTGTTTTCATTCTGATTGTATATTACTTATTTTGCAAGATTTATAATGAAAAGAACATTCTATAACTATTGAAATATTTAAAAACCAATGCCAGCATTAGCTATAATAAAATATATCTCTGGTATTGTGATTTCAACAAAAAACAATCAATAATCAAAAAAAAGGTCATTAATAAAGTCCTATCGTTGATGAACGCCAGTTATATACAAAAATTAAGAAAAATTATTTATTCAATACTGATAATTAATTACGTTGTTTTGAAGATCATTTTGGAAAATTAAAAAAAAAATATTGCCCAAGCGTACTTTATTCAAGATTAACCCTTTATGATAATAAAGGGAGAGTTGATAATTCACCACCAAAATATTTTTTAAGTACGCTGTGAGAATACTTTAATTATCTAATTAAGAATGTACCACTTGTGTTGTTTGGAAAAATATTCCCTATACCTTATAAAGGGTTAAGACAAGCTTACTGCACCCCCACGCATACTGCATATGAGGTAAATAAACTTTGCAACTCCGTTTGTAGCGCCCATAACGAGGCATGGCGGGAGAAAACAAGTATATATATATATTCTTGATCAGCATCATCTCCTACGCCGATTTTGTTATGTCCGTTTGTCTGTTTGTCATCACGATTATAATCATAATAGTAAAAGTCGTATTGAATTTCGATTAAAGATTCTGTTAAAAAAAATAAAGATCAAGTTCACATATGATGGAATCCACACCTAACTGCCATACAAATGGTAAAATTTATTAAAATGCCACAAAAATTACTTAACATAATGGGTTAAAATTTCGCACATCAGCCTTGAACTCAAACAAGCACTCTGAGTTTGTATATTAATAAAGTAAAATTAAAACCTCGCCCATCTACCATATACCTCAATAACAATAGAGTTCAGCTATTACAGCTTTTTCACACTTTCTCCATAAAGTGACTAAATGAAAACAGTAAAATCTTTTTAAATCCCACAACAATTACTTCAATGTCTTGAAATTTTGCACATAAGCTGTGATCTCAAATACGAACTCTGAGTTTGAAAATTAGCAAAATAAATGATAACTTAACCTACAAAGAGACGTCATCAATATACCAAAAACTTTTATAAATTAAACAAAAATTAATGTAATGACTTGTGTTTTACTCACAAGGTTTGCTATTTAAAATGTACACCGAATTTTAAATTTGTTAAAGTCAAATATATCATTTTGTGAAGTTACTTATTAAAAAAATTATTAAGCCAAACATTTTTTCCGATCAGAGGGGGTAACACCTGCCTCATCGGGCCTAAAGGGGGGACTTTTGCAAAAAATTGAAGAAAATTGTTCAGCGCTCGCTCCCTCAACATTTCGTTTAAGCATACTTAGCCCTATCTGCTCTCCTTTTAGGTGCTCCCATACTCAATTCGGACAAATTCGGATAAATTCGAAAAACCAGATTTGAAGTTCTTCTACATTTTCATAATTGAAGGAATGCCTTAAATTTTTCTTAGCCAACATTTTCTCCAAGCATACCTTTCCCTCATCTGCCCCCTTCTAGGGAGTCCTTTTCTGCAAAAAATATTTAAAGTAAAAAACATTCGGGTAAAATTTTTATTTTATATTTATTTGTATTATGAAGTTAAATGAGTTGGTTTTTATTGGTCATTGCGAAATTTTTTGTATACTCTGTTACGACTAAGAGCTAGTCTTGAAATTCCTCTGCGTTTCTACACAAACCTGCGTTATACTCTTGCACCATTTTTAGTCCTCTTTTAACAATGTCATTGTCCACTCTAATTTTTTTTTTGCTACTGCTTGAGCGTCCTTGTTCTCTAATTTGTCCCAAGATTCTAGAGGATATTTGAGGAAGTCTTGGGACAAGCCGAAGCGAGTGAAAAAATTAGAAGTATTGCACGTGACGAAGTCATTTAAATCTTTCTTTAAAAACTGTCCATTTATGTCCTTAATTGTTATCAGACGTTTTTTAACTCTGCTGTGGCTTATTACGACTGAAGCCTGTTCGCCTAATTCGTCGAATTCTGTATGCTGTTATTCTTCCTCCTGCTCTTCTTCCTCTTTTTTTCCAAAATTTTGTGATTGAGCAAATCATTTTGATAACATTTTGATCTTGGCATTTGTCGAACCGTCTGGATCAAAAAACGCGATTACAATGACCTATGTATGTAACCATTGCCTCCAACGAATTTAGACAAAAGAGGGGTAGATAAGGGTAGGTATGTTGGAAATAAATTTTGGGAGTGGCAAATAATTAATATCTCATACATTTTAACTTTCCAAAAGTCACCCCGAGAGATTTATTACGTATTTTTTCGAAAATTTTGAATTTTTCATAATTTTATAGGGGAACATCAAAAAAGGGGTGGAAATAGTGAAAGTTTAGGTTAGGTTAAAGTGGCTGCCTCAAATTGAGACGCACTTAGGCCAATAAGGCCCGTTGTGGTACCACAGGGGTTGATCTCCCTTCTCTATTCAAACCAGCTTGAGCTGTTCACAAAGCTTAGGATTCGGTATATCGATATTTCCGAGAGTTCTTCGAGGTCTCTGAGAAACCAGTTGTTTAGGTGAAGAAAACGTTTTTGAGCCAGCGCTGGGCAGGTGCAGAGAAGGTGTTCTGTAGATTCCACCTCCTCCTCATCTCTACAGCTTCTGCAGAAGTCGTTGTGGGGTATGTTTAATCTTAGAGCGTGCCTGCCAATAAGGCAGTGCCCTGTCAGGATCCCTATCATGGTGCCAATGTGATCTCTACTAAGAGATATGAGTTCTTTTGAACGCTTCAGATTGAGTTTGGGCCAGATTTGCCGTGCTATATTACAAGTGTTACCTGCTGACCATCTTTTGTTGGTGTTAATACAGGATAACTCATGTGTAAGGAGTTTACATGTGGTGAGAGGAATACCAAGGTTTGTCTTGTCTGAAGATAGTTGTTTGGTAGTACTTGTGCGAGCGAGTTCATCTGCTCTGCAGTTACCTAGAAAATCCCTATGTCCAGGAATCCAGCATAGGATAATTTTGAGCTGCTCTGCCATCTGGTTTAGAGATCTGCGGCAGTTGAAAACTGTTTCAGATGTTATTTCAACAGTTCCTAGGGCTTTCAGAGTGACCTGACTGTCAGAAAGTATGCATATATCCATGGAAGATATATCATTTTTCTGAAGCCAAGTTAGCGCTTCATGTATAGCAGCGATTTCAGCTTGAAATACACTGCAATGGTCAGGGAGCCTGAAGGCTATATTGATGCTTAATGCTTCTGAGTAGACTCCTCCACCTACTTTGCCATCTAGTTTTGATCCATCCGTAAAGATCTCAATGACATTGTGAGGTGAATGGTTTTCTTGTTCCCACTCTTCTCGAGAGGGAATGGATACATCGAACTTCCTCTCAAAGAGTAGTTTTTGTGTGATGTAGTCAATGGACCTAGGTAAAGGAGGGAGAAATTTTCTGACACAAATAGTGAAAAGGTGTATTTAAAAAAAATTTCGGCACAAAAAATGATTAGGACCTGTTCATACATGTCAACCTTCCAGGAGGAACCCCTGGAGAGCTATGAACTTGCGATTTTTCAAAACAAATGGATTTTATAGGACAAAGATTTATTGAGAGAAAATGTTGGGAGTAAAAAATATAAGGACCTCATTATACAGTTGACCCCTCTAAGAGTCATTCGGAGCATGCTGTGAATTATTTTCTTTAAATTTTTGCAAATATCTCCCCTTTAGGTCCCCCTCCAATCGAAACAAAATTTTCGCTTAATCATTTTTTGAGCAACCTCACTAAATCAGCCCGTACAAGCTATCATTTTCCCTTTGTTCTTTTTTTCATACAAAAGTAATGCATACAGCATTTTAAGAAACAAAGCATTTATAACTTCGAATATACTCAAACATTGCTGTGGGAGTATTTAAACTTATGACCAGTTGAAAATTCTTCTTACTAGATTTAAGATTGTTTTGTTCTTATTTTAAAAATGTGCGTTTAGATTCAATTCTGTACGTTCCTGTTTTAAAAGTATTTTAAGTTCGATTTATAAACAACTAATTTTGATTCAAGATTTTAAAACAGGGTGGCTCAAAAGAAACGAAGGGGTTTGAAAAGTCTATAATTTCTTTATTTTGGAATTCATTGCATTTTTTTTTTATTTCACTTTAACCATTAGTAATTTTATTACTTTAACGTAAAAAATAACGTCGTGTAAGTAGTGCTCATTCATAGCTTCACATTGTCGCCCTCTTTCAAGTTGTTTTCTATGATATTTTTCAAGATTCAGGAGGTACCGCTCGAATTTCTATTCGCATATTTTTTTTCTTTACTAACGTACACACGTTCTATTAAATATCCCCAAAGGAAAACATAGGGAGGGATTAAGACCGGCGAATGAAACGTTCAATTAAAATCCCTGCTTCTTGAAATAAAGCGTTTGCCAAAAATGTCCCGTGACAACGCCGTTGGTTGCCTTGCTGTATGTGTTATGGCTCCATCTTTTTAAAATCGCATTTGTGGGTGGCTCTCCTTAGCTGGTCTTAAGAAATTTTCCAACATAATGCGGTATTGAGAAGCATTGATGGTAGCTGCAGCACCGACTTCATTCTTAACGAAATATGGACCGATGATCCTTTCGGATGGTATTCCACACCAAAGTGTACATTTGGCACTCTTGCATTACCCTAAGATTTTCCGTTGCCCATAAACGTGCAATCAGTCGATTTATCGTTGCCTCAAATGGTCCAGTTCTCATATTTAAAAAACGTTAGAACAATTATATCGGTGATGACAAACTCTTTAATAAAGCAAGGAAAAGTCTTTTAATATACAGACTTTTTCAAAGAACAAGGAATTAAATCTTTATGAAAAATAGTTTGTCTTTGCGATTACTTACTTTTTCCTTGATTGATCTACAGAAAGCTTTCGGCTTTTGTTTTGAAAATGCAGCAGTTGCCTATTTGAAGATAAATTCCTTATTGCAAAGATTTTGTCTTTGCTAGAAATATGTTTCGTTAACGGTTTTTTAAGAAACTTTTTCCTAGATTTTACGGTTTTAATTTCTTTCGGTGTATATATGAATTCCATTCACAAAACCTAGATTCCTAAAGCCATAGAACGAGTTTATAAAATTAAGAAAAACTACACAAATATTATAAGTATGAATTACAAACTTTGTAATCTATGCAAAAATACATAAAATCTACGAAATTTAAGAATACGTTCAGAAATATAACGAATTAATTCTTAAAATTCAAGTAAATATTAACAGATTACACATATTATTATTTAGTTCATAAAATGAATGCTAGCAACATTGTTCACTGACCCTATGAATCTGTTCTCCAGTAAAATTGTATGACCTCTTTACACCAAAATAATATTTTAAACGGAATTATTTAAAAAGACATACTCATCGAGTATTTGTTCAATTAATTGTTCCTTACCATAATCATTTAATAAAAATACATATAATAAAAGCCCTACAGAAGAATAAACGAAGGCTCCATAGTATTTTCTCTATTTAAAAAAAAATATGCAAAAATCGTAATTAAAAGTTCCACTTTGTTTTGAGATCTTAAACGACTGAATTTTTTCTCTATACAAAACTATCCGGTCTTATATTTAGCAATGATAATAATATCTTGCATTTAATTTATAGACAAAATATTTCGCACGAGATACAAAACAGCAGTAAAACCGTTTTGAGTACAACAAAAGTCTGTGAGATGTAAGTATCTCATATAAGTAAAATTAAAAAAAACGACATGTGAAATTTTGTTTACTTTTAGAAGCAATTTTAACAACACCAAATAGTGCTTGTAAGAAATTAACTTCTTATTGGCTGGTATAAAAAAGAACCCACAACCAAGGTTTATTGTATAAATCCAAATTAGGAAAGTTGACGTAATTTTTATTCCTATGAGTTGTTATTTACTTGAAGAATCATAAAATAAAATGATCAGAATCTTGTAAGAAAAACAGCGTCAAAGTATTAAAATTCGAACTGGAAGATACGAGAACAATAACTCATAAGAAATGCCTGCAAGTAGAATTTCAGCAACGAAGAGGGATATTTTTTATCATTATTTGGGATTTTATGTTGCTGTGATGCATGTATTCAGGGCGTGAAGGTTTGTGCAGAAGCTGAAGGAAATAAAGACGCACTGCAAAAAGAAAATACAATGGTTTGGAAGAATGTATTTTGGTAAAGATGGTAAATACGATTAAGATTGGTTAGAACTGTCGTATATGTATATTTTCACAAATATTTACGTTTTTAAAATTTTCTAAGAGCAAAATATTTTACAAACTGCAAATACAGGGTCCGCCATCTAACGTCTTTTTTTTCAACTAGTGCTTATTTCGTGAATGGTAACACTTGGCTCATGTTTGATTTGACAGATAATTAGTTTTATCCTTCCGCCGAACGAATATGGTTGTGCATACGCTTGAACAACGCTAGGAAATATTGCGACATTACTTTGACGAGAAGATGCCGATTTTGCCAAAAAATCATCTTTTCAGATGAAGCTCATTTTGATCATGGCGGGTATGTAAACAAGCAAAATTGTCACATTTGGGGCACAAAAAACCAACACGCATGCATTGAAAAGCCGCTGCACCCAAAACGAGTCACTGTTTGGTGCGGATTTTGGTCCAGAGGCATAATTGGGCCATTTTTCTTTGAAAATGAGCAAGGAGTGGCCGTTACAGTCAATGGCGATCGTTATCGGGCCATGTTGAACGAATTTTTGTTCACAAAAATTGAAGAGGAGGATATTGGCAACATTTGGTTTCAACAGGACGGCGCTACGTGCCACACAGCCGAAGCTGCACTCGATGTTTTGCGACCTGTTTTTGAAGATCGCATTATCAGCCGCAGAGCTGATGTCGTTTGGCCACCTCGGAGCTGTGATTTGACACCGTTGGACTATTATTTGTGGGGTGCCCTCAAAGATAAGTGTTACGCCGACAAGCCAGAGACAATTGACGCTTTAAAGGACAATATTCGTGAAGCCATTGGTGAAATACAGCTGCACACAATCGATAATGTGCTTAAAAATTGGACCGATCGTGTAGGCTACTGCATGGCCAGCAGAGGCAGCCATTTGAATGAAATTATTTTTCATTATTAACCGGAAGGATTGTACTTTCAAATAAAAAAAGAAATTTGAGAAAATATTCAGTAGTTTTTTTTAATAGAATTTAAAAAAAAAAAAAGTTATTTGGCGGACCTTGTATAATGACATTTATTTTTTAACTTAAAGTTTAATCTAAAGTATTTAAGTAACTTTCATTACGTCTTTTTTTAGTTTGTTTTAGCCACTGTTTTTTGATTGACAGTCTGTAGGTCAGTCAGCGTCGAAGAGTGGGCAAAGTTCTACTTTCCACCTAAATACATTTTCTGGTATCAATATTTAAGCACGCGGCACAATTTTAAATTTAGAATTTTGTAAATGAATTATTTTATTTATTAATCTGTCTAGCCGCATTTAAAACAACAAGAATGTTTTGACCTTAATGTTATCTTTTTAGTTTGATAAACTTGGTAATAAATAAAAAACCTTTTGAATTTGATTAACGAGGTTATTAGTAAAAATATACTTTTTTATAAAAATTATGAAAAGCAGAAATTTGAAAACACGGTTTAAGTAAAAATTTATGTTTTTTACAATAAAAATAATATAAATATTAAAGTTTTTTTTTCTAATATATTAAATAA
Organism: Dichetophora obliterata; assembly: GCA_963920525.1. Taxonomy (NCBI): domain Eukaryota; kingdom Metazoa; phylum Arthropoda; class Insecta; order Diptera; family Sciomyzidae; genus Dichetophora; species Dichetophora obliterata. The sequence continues at coordinate 212,227,642 of OY986437.1, read as the reverse complement.
ATAAAAATTGTGAAAAATAGGAAATTTAAAATACATAAAATCCAGACAATCATATTGACTACAAACATTTTTCGATAAAATTATTTCGCTTGCTTAAATTTTACGACCAGGAAATTATTCTGCGTGGAACAGTAGGACTTTGTCCCAATGTGGTTCGAACGGACGGCAAAAGTCTTTCAAAACGACTTAAGAAAATAAGTACAGTCAACAAAATTTTAAGCTTACAAAAAAAAAAAGACTCATTAATGAGAATATATTTACACTCGGAAAAACACACACTGACACAAACACACTTATATGTAAATAAGTTGAGTGGAAGTTTTCCAACATTCATCTTAAGATAAGCACGCGAAGGTAATGAGGAAAAAATTGTTGTTTAGCGCTTGCCAGACAAAGACAAAAAAAAAACCAATAAAAATACAGGGTGTGTACTGCGGTAAATGTTAAAAGCTAATTAAGAAAATTAAGATTCTTTAACTTAATTTAATAAAGAATTGTCTTTTAGGTCACCGTCAAAATGTCTAATTTGGTTTTGTACTTTCTTTTGTGGTGTTCCGATAAAATATCTTGCAAATATCTTAAAGAATTTTGTGCAGCTCATATATGAAATTGTGTAGTTTTTTTAACTAAAAATCTCAATTTTTACCCACGACCGTATTTTAGTTTATTCGTAGTCTTGAATGCTGTATTATTTTGATGACGTCACTTTTATAAGGCGTAGTTTTTATGCGAAAATTTTACATTTGAAACTCACTGCATGTTTATGTAAAACAAAACGAAGGCTGAACGTGGTGCGAGAAATGGTAAGCAATACATTTTTCCATATCAAAATATATTGTTGCTCGTTTCTTTCATGACGTTCAGCTTTGTTTTACATAAACATGCAGTCAGAGTTCATTTTATTTATTTTAGCTTATGTTTACAATATCAAGTTTAAACATTAATTGTTTGTTGGAATTTATAAAGGTTTCACTTTGTAAGGGAGGTGTGCGGTTTGTTGAGTTTTTTTACCAATTACCTAGTAGTGAGTGCATTGAAAGATTCAAACTTATTCGCAAAATGTGAAGCCAATGTACTCACTTTTGTGGAATTTAATAAGATTTTACGGTTTTCATAAAGTCACTTTGTTGGTGTGGTTTAACCCTCCGATTACTGACCAGTTTCGAGTACGTCGTTGCCCAAAAATATGTTTGGTGTAGTGTTGCAGAATGTGTGTGGTTATATAATACGGCAAATGAAAAAGAGAAAACATCCAGCACTCTGCCAGCACATCTGTATATACAGAAATTGATCGTCGTTTGTTCGGAGGCTTAAAACTTGAAAACGACTGGACCGAATTGGATACTTTCTTCTGCAGGTTTGTTCGTAATTGGTACGCAAAGGTTAAGAAATAAGAGAAAAGTTGAAAAATCCTCATCAGGTAGCGCTGTAGGTGCACATTTTGCTTTTCAGTTCAATTCAGACGTGATATCAAATAGCATTGGAATTATAGGTAGCACAGCCTCGGAATTTGGTATTCGAATACAATTTGAAAGTACCGTTTCACTGATAACATTTTATTGGCGTTATAGAAGGGGGAGTGGCACCTCCTACACAACCTAGATTTGCTATATCGAAAATATATCTAGTTAAAGGCATACAGCCTCTGAATTCGGTATTCGACCACAATTTAAACGTGGCGTTTCACTGGTAACATTTTATGAGCTTTTGGGAAAGGGGGCGTTGCATAAGCACGCTAAGTTTCAGCTAGTATAGCTACAAAACACAAATACATTACAAAAAAACTACAGCAAAAACAAAAATCATGAGCATGTTGTATGAACAGCATATTACGCTGTTTTTATATTATAATAATGTAAGATATCTCTTATTATTGCTGGATATATCATTTGTAATTATGAAATAGTCTGTAAGATCTTGTATCAGTGGACTGAAGTAAATAAAATAAAGATAAGATAGCCCACAAGGTCACTGTGGCTTTTCGGTCGAATCATATTAAAATGATTCATTGTTGAAAAAAGCATAGGTCCCAGGGGACCTTCTCAGGTATCGGAGGGTTAAATAATATTTTAAAAAATTGTATACTCTAAGTTCGTTTTAAAGCTTAAAGATAATGTGCAAAATTTTAAGTCATTAAATTAATTTTTGTGCAATCTTTACATTTATATTTGTTATTTAATTTGAAATTTTGAGCTACCATTATTGGGCCATTATTTTGGTCCCAACGTCCGAAAGCATTTTGAAGAAATTGCTTTATTTTGCATTTTTGTATCATTTTGTCACATCATGTTCTTCTTTTGTACAATCCCCAGCACGAGCCATATTTAAAAGAAGTACATATATGGGCATGTCCACCAAAAGGTCTACGGCGACTAAGAAATTAAATGTAAATTTTTTTAAACCTCCATAATAGGGGAAAAATGTTTATTTTGTGAGAGTTCTGAGAGCAGTAGCTCGTTTCTGTAACTCATAGCGATCGTAGCTACCGACTCATATTACCGATTTAACGTCTGATGTCACTCTCACCTGCGATGTTTCTGTACGTATCTGAATCGATTTCTGTTCGATTCGTTCGTTCCTAATCGATAAGCTATCACATGTTCCGATTTCATTTCAATGGAACCTTTTAAAAAAGCGTTCTGTACGTAAAGTGAATCGATAACAATGTGTCACTTTTCTCAGTGGCTTTGCGGCAAGTGAGAATTCTACCGATTTATTTAATGTCTGTAATAATATTATGTATTATTAAGTTATAAGTACTCGAAATATACCTTTAAAAATGGTTACTTTCATAAAAGTTGAATTTTTTCTGATTGAAATTTTTTGTTATTCTTAAAAAAGTTTTGGTCTTAAAGGTAATGCAATTTATAAATAATGCCTATTTACATAAAAGTTTAAAATTTTAGCAAAACAGTATATGTTCGAGCTATGAAAAAGTACCCGGTTGCATATATTTGCTAAGTTTTCGCAGAACAGAACTAAGTGTAAAATTATTTACATTCATAATCGTTGATTATTTCCGCAACCATTAATACACATCGTTATAACATAATTAATTTTCTTAAACTGCAAATATTCACTTTTTATTAACAAGACAAGCACCTTTTTTTTAAAAGTTTCAGCGCAACTAAAATAACATATTCGAGTAAACTTGTCATTTAACTCGATTTCGCAACTTTTCTCCTCGATTTGTGTTCTTTTCCATCACGGTCCGAGTTTTTACCGATTTAAACGTACAGAAACATTAGTTGTCACGAAATCGGTAACTAGGGATCGATAACGGCTGACGTCACACAAATCGGTAACTTGCCGATTTTGTTACAGGAACGACCTACAGGAATGGAAAAAACAACAAGGTCGAGGAAACAAAAGATAATCTTATTGAATATTTTATTGCTTAACTTTTTCGACAAAGGACGTAGGCATGGGCAGGGGAGAAAGGGGAGAAAGGGGAGAAAGGGGAGAAAGGGGCAATTACCTCTCCCTAAATCTGCAATTTTTTATTTAATCGATGGATTTTTTAGTAGTTTTTATTTGTTATCCTATTTAAATGTGTGTTTATACGATTTTTTTTAGAAACTATAGCTAAAAAAGTCAAAAGCAAATCAATATTTTTAAAGCGATATTGTAAAATTTTGTCCAAGCCGGTTTTCAAGTGTTTTATATTTTCTGCAAATTTATACTGGTCAAACGAAAATTTAACTTAGATATTTGCATGAAGTAAATAACACTGTAGGGACGTCAAAAAGACACGAAAAGTTCGAGACACGTGAACTAATTTTTGGTCGTAGAATTTTCGTCGTAACACACTCAGTTGTTCCCACGAGATATTTTCGATTAAAATGTAGTTAATTTTAGATCAATTTTTAGCTATGTTTACTTTATTTTTGAAGACCAAAAATTTTGACTACCTCCAATTTTACTACCTCAAACTTTCGGAATTAAATCTCCTTATGAAATAAGAGCACTAATTTGAGTAAATAATTTTAAGATTTTTTTGTTAAATTTTTGCGTTCAACATTCAAATTTGGTCAAAATGGAAGAAAAGCGAAATTGCTTAGCTTTTGAAAAATCATAAATTCAACAAGGCTAACTCGATTTCACTTTGGAAATCTTTTTGAAAAGACACTAAAAAGTAATTGTTAAGAAACTGTAAAATTTACTTTTAAATGAAGGCCAAATGAAGGTCAAATATAAAAAATTTAAATATCTCGATATTTTGATCTGATTTGAAAAAACTGAATATTCCACTAAATTCTACGATCGAAAATTAAGTGTATGTGTCTCGCCGTTATTTGTGTCTTTTCAAAAGTTTGAAATCTAACTACAGTATAATATGAACATTTTTATATTATTTTTTATTTCTCTATAAAAATGAAAATAACCTTTTTTTAATACCGTTTATATTGGAGGTTTGAGTATCAGTAGTAAAAGAATAAATCTGGGAACTGCCAGTATCGAACTGCTTTAAAATATTTTCCACTTTCGTTTTTTCGACACTATATCGGACCACACAAAAAAAAAGTTACAAATTTAAAATACCTAAAACAAAACAGGCAAAGTTTTAACCCGCTCGGCTATTGTCAATGGTAAGTGAATCGTAGCAAACAATTATCGATTTTAAACTCCAGCCAGCGCGACATTTCAAATTGACGACAGCTGCCATATAGTTAGCAGTCAGCAGTCAGCGGTAACTCTGTGATTTGGAGTAGTTTACTTGGTACTTTGTAGTTTGTGTCTTTGCACCTTAATTCTCATTTTACTTTACTTTAATTTTTTGTATTATTTTGTAGAGTTTTAGTTTAGGTTTTTGTAAATTTTTATTGATTTTATTTATAATAAGTTTTTAATCGATAATATATTTTATAATAAATTTAGCCTGAATTCAATATATGTAGCTTTATTTGATCTCATGACTTGCGTTTGTTTAATAAACATGAGTTGAAAATATTTTTCCCTTTTATATATAAATTTATATATAAAAACATTAAGTAGTAAGACAACATACATTCATTTTGAACTATTTTCATTGACTCGTAAAATGCATGAATGAAAGATATGGTAAAAATTTTTATACCTTTCAGACCGCGATGCATCAATTGTGCGGGTAACTTTTGGCCTAAATCTATTACAAGAATGTTTATCAATTTACATGTCATCTTCATCATGTCATTTTACATCGATTGCGCAGGTTATTGTTTATGTTTGCCTTTCATATTTTCAATGATGTTATGAATTAAGCTATGTTTTTTTTGGTATCATCATTAGTAAATAATAACTTTATTAGAAATAGTACAATAATTTTAGTAAAAAAATTATTATTGCAGCAAACATGTCTGAACCATGTCTTTTCTCTGCGTGTAGTGTAAAATTTTGCAAGAACTTGTATTTTGATACGGTGCATCATAATCAATTTAAAAGTCAATTTTGAATTTTTGGTTTCTTGATTTCATATGACGATATATTTTTTATATGTGCGCTGAAGTTGGTGTGCATAAATAAAGTGAAAATCGGGCCACCTCACAGCCCGGCTCCAAATAATTTGGAAATAAAAAACCGAAATGCATTCGAAAACGGACCCTTGAATGCACATTAGACCGTCCCATTTTTTTGGCTTTTTCATATATCTTCGAATTATAAATCAAAAATTTTACCGTAAGATTCCTCAAAATACGAAATTTACATAATCAACAATTTCTTCCTCATGCACTTGTAACGCGGGTAATGTGAGTTGAAGTTATCAAATTTTCGAAAAAATTTCACTTTGCAGAGTTTTTAAAAAAAATGTACTGCACAAAATGCAATGTTTCTTATAGCATAATTTGGAAAATTCTATTAGCTTTTCAATAAGTATAAATTGATAAAAATTGTTTTATTAGTTTGATAGTTATATGCGAAATACTGAAGAAGAAATTTCTTGTTTTTTCGAAAAAATGAATTTTTAGCCAAAAAGGCTTTAAGCCGATTGCGCGACTATTTACCGTTTATTGATATTAAAGTGTTATGTACCAAAATTCATGTTTTTAAGAGTAGAATCAGATATAAACGTGTCCCGAGAACTTTTCGAAATACGTTGAAAAAGTGGGCGGTCTAATGCACATTTTTTAACAAAGTGGAATGAAAATGTTGGAAATAAAGATAGTTATGAAGCGTAGAAACAAAGTTGGACAAATTGTCGAAAAACTCTTATTTTAGTAAATATGTGTATATTACATTACAACTGATTAAAAAAAATTTAAATCGGTCGGTTAGTTAATTTGCGGTAGTTTGGCCGATTTTGAAAGATTATGTTTCGAGAAAAACGCGTTTAAAGTTCCTCTAGATAGTTAAAGTTACTCTGGAGCACCAGGTTTTAGGCGCTGTAGAGTCTGTGTTATAAGCGGAGTTGACATATGTGGCCCATATCTTGGGCAATTAAGTCATTGTTTAGCTGTGTAATTAAAAAGGCCCAATTTTGCAAAACAATAAGGCACCATCAGCATTGAGATCAAACGAAGAATAACTCTTGCCAACAGGTGTTACTTTGGGCTCAATAGGCAATTGAGAAGCAGAGCCCTCTCTCGACGAACGAATCACGCTCATCATGCCTGTCCTACTCTATGCATCACAAACCTGGACGCTGAGCAGTTCAGATGAAAAGACTTTAGGAGCATTCGAGAGAAAGATTCTTCGTAAGATCTACGGATCAATCTGCGTCAATGGCGAGTACCGAATACGGTGGAATGATGAACTGTATGAGCTGTACGCTGACATCGACATAATCAAGCGCATTAAAATCGAGCGGCTTCGCTGGCTAGGTCATGTTCAGCGCATGAAAGACGATGCTCCAGTGAAGAAAACATTCGATTCGGTACCCAGCGGCGGTCAACGCAGAAGAGGACGACTGCATCTTCGTTGGAAAGACCAAGTAGAGGACAACCCGTTGAAGCTTGGAATTTCCAACTGTCGCCAGCAAACGAAAGACAGAAATGGCTGGAGCAAGTTTTTAGATGAGGCCAAGACCGACATACGGTTGTAGCGCCAACTAAGTAAGTAAGTAAGTATAAGGCACCATCTCACAAGGTTATCATTGTGAAAAAATGTCTGTTCAAAAACTGAACAAATATTATTTAACAACAACCTTATTCACCTGATATGGCTTCGGCCTACTATTTTATCTCATTCCAAAATCAAATTACCACTTCGAGGTCCTTATTTTCAGTGGAGAGAAAACATAAGAGAGATAATTAGCGGTGAGAGCTATAGTTGATTTCATAAATTGCTTTTAAAAACACAATCCAAATGACAGATCACGCTCATCGTCGTTATATAGGACAGTTGTCCAAACTTAGCGACAAAATTAATGTTGACAATTTCTTTGAGCTGTCTTTTTATGCGATTATTTTTCGGTACTTTCTATCCACAATGTAGTTCCCCTTTTGTGATATTTTGGGGGAACTTAAGCCCCAAAAACACTCTTGGCTACGTTCCTGAATCTGTTAAATCAACTCTGCTCTTATAAAAAATGTATGCAACGTATTTTATATTTTGAAATTATTCCTTTTGCAAAACCGTTAGATTTTTTAAATTCATAGTTTGAGATGTATTACATAACTTGATTTCTCAGTATATCCTCAGAATTGCGGTTTATGGTAAAAAATATGTAAAAATTACTGAAAAGAATATTGTTATGAACAACATAAAACTCTTCTTACTAAAAAATAGGTTTTTTTTTTTTTTTTTGCTAAGCACGCTGCAATGCATTTTAAGATAAATTATAAGTCGGCAAGATACAAACAATTTTACATTTTGGCTCAAACCCATTACACACACATTACATGCAGAGCAATTGTTTACACATTTAATTGTAGGATCGTAATTAAACAAATTTTTATTTCGTAATATCATATTTTCCGTTCATACAACAGCACCCTGTATGCCAATACCGCACATTTTTTTTTAAAACGTGCGTGCGTATATTTTTATATCTACCCAAAAACAAACAAAAAAAACTAACACAAAAATATAACAAAAGCAGCTCAAACAAAGCGGAAACGGAAACCCTGCGTCTGAAGATGTTTAAAACTTTTTCTTAACTTTGTTTTTGCTTAATGAGCAAATATCCTTCATACACACAAACACCCACACACGCATACAATCGTGCGTCGAGGGTGCGTTGCCAAGAACAAATATTAATGTCTGGCCATTCGCAACGTGGTCTTACTTGCATCCATCTAGTCGACCCTCGCCCACTCCCGCTTACCCCAACCAACCATATGACGCTACATTTTTTTTTAATTTACATTAAAAAATCGAAAAAATTTTAACTTGTTTTTTCTTTCTTTACTTCTTGGGTATGAGTGCATTAAATGTTTTTGTATGTTTGTATAAGTGTATGTACATGTGTGTTTATGCATGGGTGCTTTAAGCATGAGTTCCGTCTGCAAGAAATTATTTTCATACATCCACACATATACACATACACACACAAACGCAAACGCTCATTCAGACTTAATCATCAGTTTTACAGTTTTACAGCCAGCGTTGCTGCTGTAGCATAAATTATTTTACATATTTAAACTTCATCGTCACCACCACCACCACCCAAACGACACCCAAACCTCAACCCACTTCAACTTAAAAAGTACGCACTTTTTAAGGGATTTTTTATATATAATTTTAGCATTTTTTCACTTTTTTGTTTTTGGGTAGAAATATAACAATAATGTGTCCCCTGTCGTTACCAGACCATCGTGTGCAATTGTAGCCAGTTGGTTTTATGTAAAGATCACCGAACAGGGCAATAAATCCTCATTTATATGGTTTTAAATGTTGAAGGAAGAGTCCTTCCTAATATTCTATGGAAGCGTTAAGAAGAAATCTGGTTTGAAATGAGTTTTTTGTTCATCTCATTAATGGTTTTTTTCACAAGAATTGCAAACTGTACACGCTAATCGATTTGATGCTCTCATTTTAAAGCGAAATAGAAAAATCATTTAATATCTAGAAAAGCTATTAAAACATAGTTATATTTTAAAATTTAAAAAAAAATATATTTAGAAAAGTAGTTTCTCGTCTAAATCAATATAAAGTTCATCATTGAAGGTATGAGTGGTTATAAACACGATTTCATTATGAAACAATCAAAAGAAATTACCTTAATAATATTATGGCACAAATTTGCATACTCCCACGCATACGGGTAAAGTGCCTTTTACCAAAACGGTAAAATTTCTTTAAGTTCTAATGTCTTCAAATTATGCACACAACCTATAAGCCTTAATACGCACTCTAAAAAATTTCTGAAGAATCTAATTAAAACCATGTCTACTTCCCATACAAAGTGACTTTATGAAAATGGCAAGTTTTACAAAATTCTACAAAAAAGAGAACAAAGACTTCAAATTGTGCAAATAAATATATTTAAATCTTAACTATGCTCTCGGTATTTCGAATGACAAAATATTAAAACTCCTCCCACCTCTCATACATAGTGACGTCATGATAATAGTAATACCTTCACAAATTCCAAAAGAATTTAATGTTTAAAATTTTATAGTTCAAATATACTCAGTTTCAAATATAAAATATTTGGATAAAAACCAATCCCTATAAAAGTGACGTTATCATAATAATGCAACATTTGAAACTTCGAATCTGATATATTAATAGGCAAACATCAAATGTTGTACAATTTTTCAATATTAATTGTCGAATAAGGACAATGAAACTTATATCATTCGAAAGGTACTGCGCCCTTTATGTGCAGAATCATTTAAGATTTTGAATTTATGAACTCTGACCCGAAATATTTACGTTGAAAGTTTGTATTGTTTTTAGTAAGGATCTCAGGACTAGGAAGAGGGAGAATGGTGAATGAGGTATCAAATGAAAGATCTGGCTACACAGTATGATTACATTTTAGATTGTTGACCTTCAACCTGAAATATGAGTGAATTTTAGACATTGTTAAGATGTGCAAAAAATACTTCCGATATTTTGCGACATCTCATACTGATACCCTACAATAAGCATTTTTTATACAACAAGAGTGAATATAAATTGTGATGGTGAAATTTTTTACAAATAGTAAAGTCTGAAAAATTTCCATTTTTTTGACACAAAAATTATAGCGATATCTCGAAAACTAAAAATGTTCTCAGTACAACGTATTTTTGTATGAAAAGTCGTTGGTTGAGGATAGTATGTTAAAAAATCCGCTTAAAATTACATTAAAATTATTTAGATATCTCGAAAAATTTATATTTTCTCAGTAAAACGTATTTCCTTAAAGCAAGGCCATCGCCTCAGAATGAAAAAAAAATTATTTAAATTTCAAGTTTTGACTTTGCAAGCAAAAAACTCAGCCATTTTTAAATCGATTTTCAACAAATTTTCCTTGTCTGAAACATCAATTAAAGGACTTTGGAGAAAGCACATCCCAGTAAGTACATTCATGCATACAGCATTGATGATGTAGGCATACGTTTGACGTTTGTATGCATGCCAGCATAAATGCAAGCTCATTTCCATTTTACATGGCGATGTCAAACAAGAGCATGTGTACTGTGTACCCGTACAATTACTATTGCTATATTCATGGGGAATTAGTAGTACTTTATGCATTCATTGTCATTAATACTGCATGCATACATTACCCTTAATACTGTATACATACATTTGCATTAATATTGTAAGAAAAAAATTGCTGTTGTCATTAATTAATCATCTTATTTATTTTAGTTTTTAAAGATGTTATATTCTGTTATATTAATTTATATTTTGTTAATAAATAATGTACAACTGCGCTCCTTAAAGTTTCAATGCACAATAGGAGTTCATATTTTTTAAAGAAGATTATTATGCATGCAAAGTTCATGCCTTAGTACTAATACAGCATGCATATTTTAGTATGCACGCTACTGTGTATAAACGACACGCATACTCAGCGAATTTGGATAATTGTTGGTTTTTTTAACTACCATATATGCCTCGTCCATGCTTCTGCCTGCATACAGCATGCAGGTTTCCTGTATTCATGCCAGTCTGGACATATTGGGTAAGACGCCTCCCAAAAACAGTTGTTCGGCACAAATGCTCAATACAATCCATGGTTTATGTTATAATGATTCCCCAAATATTTTATTAGCGATAGCCATCCATTAGCTGGAATGATTTGAAATAACCTCTTAAAATCGACTTATTTTGTAACCATATTGGCTTCTGTAATTGTTGTAAAAAATAAATTGTCAGAAATTATAGCCGGAAAAAAGGTCTTCCAATCTGCATCAAAAAAATTAGTTTTTTGCATTCGGATTGCATTTTTTTCAAATTTATTTTCACTAAAATTAAAAAAACCTAATTATTTCTAATGCGATCCTCCCTTTCAAGTCAGAATTGCTAAATTTGACATATATTAAAAGTAAAAAATTTATTATAAAATAAACACCTACTAAAAAAATATCGTAAGAAATTAAGAAAAAAAAATATAAAAGTAATGAAGTTATTTGAATTTTTAAAGTTTTTGTATGGAAATAAAATAAAAAAAATTCAAAAGTATGCGTTATCTTCAATCTGATTGCAAATCTTTACAATTTTTGATGCAGATTGGAAGATCTTTTCCGGCCTGACAATTAAATTTTTGCAACTAATACACCAGCCAATTTTGTAACCATAATATCTCGATTTTTAGAGGTTATTTCAAACCAATTCAGCTCACAGATGGCTATTATTTTGGGAATCATTATTACATAAACCAAAGATTGTATTGAGCATTTCTGTCGAACAAAATTTTTTTTATGGAGCGTGAGGCGCCTTAATACTGTAGTGCTTTGCCAAGAGTTACACGTATTCTTATGCCATGCCACTCATTCGACAAATAACTAATATTTGTTCATAGAATGAGTAATAATTGGCGAAGCAGCATTGTTTCAAATGATATGCAATCAGGTAATGGAAATAAACTTTAACGAATGATTCGTTTTCGATATGTTTTTATTTTTTAAGAAAGCTCAATCTTTATTCCGCTTTTTTTGCATATCAGATTACCTGCCATCTGAAGAAATGTACGCTGAGCACATTAGAGAGAGCCAATATTTACTTCAGTTATGCGGTAATTTATTTTTTAATTTATTTATTTTTAATATTTAAACGACCAAAATAATGATTTGGCCTACGTTTTCTGCCACCTCCACACCCTATCACGCAGATTGATGGGCATCTGACTATCCCAGATCCTGGTGAGCATGACGGAAAGTTATTTGCTCCCTTTTTGCTTCGCTACTACTTACCGATTCAACCTTTACATGACCTCTATTGCCCCAGTGTGCGTGGTGATCTAGAAAAAATATGCTGCAATACATGCGGTATTAACTTTTCATCCATCACAAGAGCTGCAGAGCATCGGAGCGCAGTCCACCGTGCACCAGCGCGCAAAGTGCGACCTTCACGGCTTATCACACGTCGAGCTAATGAGCTTCTGTGTGCAAGCGATAACGGTGGATAAAAATTAGTAGATGATTTTACCGAAAATCACATGGACATGCTGGATCCAGTAGTCACTCTCGAGACCGCACATGAGTCCCCATGGACTGAATTAGAATGAATTTTCCTTCACCAATTTTAGAAGTTCTCTTTTTAAATAACTTACTTTTATTTAATAAGTATTTTATTATTCGATTTTTTTTTTATTGTCATTATTGTCAAACTACGATCTCAGTATTCTTAAATTATAGGCTCAACTAGGCCTAAATAAAAATAATGAAATAAATTACGAGTTTTTTTTAATAAACGCAACACAATGAAGCATTGATTAACATATTTCCACTGAAAACATGCATTTTGAACAATCTCGCGTTTGATTAGAGGGGGGAGTGAGGGGGTCGAACCAAATCTGACGATATCTCACCAGGGGGAGGGGGAGTAAAAAATCGCAAAAATCACCTCACGTAATAAATGGACGCCCCCTTAAGTGTATTTATTATTCTTTATTCCCTCACTCGAGAGAAATTTGTTTCATATTCAGAAGAAGCCTGAACTTTTTCGCACTTTCCATATTGATCATTTTGGGACCTTGCCCGCAGTTATGTCCAAGCATAAGCACGTTCTGGTGGTTCTGGATTCTATTACAAAGTTTTTCAAATTGTATGCAGTGAATGAAACTTTTGTATGCTTTGAAAAAATACTTTGAAGTATATAGTCGACCGTATCGTATTATCAGTGATCGAGGTACGTGAAAAAACTCGTTTCATTTCTATGGTGCATTTCGACAAACTGTCGAACACCAATGAATATTGAAATAAATAAGAAGTAACTAGAACAAGATGGCAAACTCGGTAAAGTTGATGGCGGTGATCTATGAATAGCCTTCTGCTAAATATCATATGATTAACAAATGTCATAGCGACTTTAACAGTGACTTGATCACAGCTTAATCACTCAAAGACTACTGAAGAGGAAATGTAGCAATTTCCGAAACAGACTATCAGCTAAGTGATTGACTCTATACAGAGTCAATTTGTTGTTGTTGTTGCCTTCTTAAAAAAAACTTACTTGATCTAAAGCTCGCAATTAAATTGATGTATAAAAAATATTTTAATTTATTTTTTCTTCAATTTTTTTTAAATATTTTTTTACTTAATCATTTTTTGACTTAATAAAAATATGTTCAAAATGATGGTATGTAGGATGAATCCGATTCTTACAATAAAAGTACAATATATTGTGTGTATACTGTAAAAATTTGAGACCAACATCTAAAATTTTAACTAAGTTATAGCACATAGCCGAGAGTGCCTCATAGCTGTACGCTGTATGTTATTAAAACTTTAAAAGCATTTTTCTTGACACAAAAATGGTGTTTATAATTTTTTTATGAAAATTCGTTATTATATACGCAAATAGCTCTCGCAGGTAGTAAAGTTTTATATTTTAATTAATTTTAATTTAATTTGTTCCACAAAAAGGATTTTTTAAAATTTCTATTTAGATGTCTTTTTATTTTTCTATTTTTTATCAAAATGTTTAAAACAACTACCTGCTAAAATGATAAGTATAAAGAACAATAATCTATTTAAATTGTTTCTTTTAAATTACTTCAAGTGCCGTTATCACCCGGGCCAGCAAAATACCTTTTTTTGTTCACTTCGGACGCACAAGTAAAAAAAAATTTGTAAAAATAAAAAAGGGTTTTTTGTACAGTTTGAAGTGTTTATAAAACCATATAAAAAGATTTAAACGATTGTATTTTAGGTTCTTATAAAAAATTATTTCGAAATAAGCCATGAAAATTAGGGCAGGCCACCGCACTACATATTTAATTCAACACAATTATTCGAAGCTATTTTCAATTTAGTTTGTTTAAGATAAATGTGCAGCTTTTTAAAAATAACAATCTTCTTAAAAATAGAAATCTAAATATAGTTTCAATAATACATGAATAAAGCCAGTTTACGTAGTACTAGCATACAACTGGTTTCAAGAAGACTAGAACAAAACGAATACTAGCATACAACTAGTATGAAAACTACTGGAACTGAACTGGCTAAAAAAATACTAATATGAAGCTGGTCGATATTACACTACTATTCAACTAGTTGAAAATATGTTTACTGGTGGCTCAAATCATACCAGTAAAATGCCTAGTTTTGATTATACTAGTATTTTAATGGCTTAAAAGTTACTACTAGCACAACTAGTTCAATTATGTCAATAAAAATACTATAACATCAACACAGGAACATAACCAGTTTGCGCAATGTAAAAAGCATTTCAGCTGAACTAGTACTGGTATTTTTTGGCCTACTACATTTACTAATATTTTAACTAGTTGGCTACACTGCAGGGTGGTGTTTCTTGTTCATAAAAATTATATGTGTTTGCTTGCAGATGGTTTGCAAATTGTTATTAATTTTTTTTTACCTTAAACTATTTTATCTCGACTAATCACCCAATCTTCTCAGTTCCTGCTATATAATAATATTCTTAAAATGGCACAAAACGAAAGCTCACAAAATATTATTAAAACAGGTGGGAACAAATGAAAACGATATAAGTGATTTTTGGAGTACTTTCGATTAATGTCTACAAAGAATAACACCATTGGATAGAAAACAACATATTAATTATAACATACCCTCCCTATCTCATTGAAATCTTCCTTTAAAATATATTAACTTGACTTTTTAAATCAACCATTAAGGTTAGTACAAAAGTTATTAAAAAATGCAATTCGGGGACGCCAAAATTGGTTTAGACCAAAAAACAGTATACCAATCGAAAGGATTTTTTATATATGTACTAATTAATTTTTGTACCGGAATTGGGGGTCATATTTTTCTCTACAAGTCGATATACTCTAATGAACATCCTTATAGTAATTATGAAATATTAAAAAAATAACATTTCAGGTATATTATTGATGCTCAGTCAATTGATTGGGTTAAGCAGATTTGAACAGCTAGTTAAACTCCTGGTTCTTTTCGTGGCTCCTTGAGCAGCTATTTTGGTTTGCGTTTATTCAGCAGTGCTTTGCGAGATTCTTAGATTTTTCCAGTTTTTGTTGAAAACAATTAAGGGTGCCTCTATGCCTCTGTTATGTGGTGCTCACAATCGATAGATTGGTTTTGTTGGTCGCTGCAACTGGAGTGGTGACACTCTTGAACAAAGTTATTTTTATTCTGTACCTTTTTGTGCATCTTGGTCAGTTTTAGTTTACATTTATTAAGGTTCTGCTTGTTTGCCGATTTGGGCAGGTAAATTTGCGCTTTCACTCATTCTCTAATAAATAGTGACGAAAACAACATTTAATAGCAAAAAAACAAACACATAACAACGATTTCACACTTGCTTGTATGTGGTAAAAAAATGAAATCGTGCATAACCCGAGTATTAAGAGCGCTAGAGCTTCGATTTCGGTAGTCCAGCCAATTCAGGAACTGTGTCCTCAGTAGAGATGAGTCGATATTTCTATAACAGGTATTTTTCATTGTTACTCAAAAATAACAGGAACAGCCTGTTACAGAAATATTAAAGTAACAGTGACTGTTATTTTTTTCACAGAAAAATATTAATCAAAGTAACAGCTTTGTTATTTAGACCGCGACTGTAACTGTTGTTTACGATTACAAATCAAAGTAGCAAGTATTTTTATTTCAAATATTTGATTGCTGTTACCGCTGTTCTATTTCATTTTCATATTTCTTTTGTGTGAACGTTTATATATTATTTAAAGCCATTCTTTATTTTAAACTGATTTTGGATTGTCATTGGCTTGTTTGTTAAGGAATTTTATATAGAATCAGGTAAATATTATTTTTTTTTTTTAATATGAAGACCAATGATAATATTACAGTTTTTGTAATTTAGAGTATGAGTTCTCTAATAACAAGGAAAAGCAGTCCGATATGGGAACACTTCACACCAGAGGATGACAGCTTTGCTAAATGCAATATTTGCTAAGCAAAGCTGTCTTACAAAGCTTCGATTAGTATTTTAAGGAAACATGTAGAGAGAAAGCATCCAACAGTAAGAATAACTAATAACATGGCCAGCAAGCCAAGAAGCTCCTCACAGAATTCTTCGGTAAGATATCGTATGAGATTTTTAAAGCTCTTAGTGGTATATGGGTAAATGTAATCGATGAAAAATTGTGTACAAACTGGCGGAATACCGTCATTTTTAAGAATGCTTGAGAGTGTTAGCTCCACTGCAGTTTTAGATTTCTTTTTGTCTTTATTTTGATAGCTTGTAGTTGTAAAGTCTACATATACAACAGGTGGGCACTAAGTTATTAATAGGAGATTAGTCACAAGTTTTAAAGAGGAGAGATGAGCTTAGACCTAAAGAACAAATATTGAGGCGGAAAGTTATTATATATTATTTACAAATAAGTGCATACCAGTACAAATAAGTGCCAGCCTGGTATGCAATAAGTGTTTTAATTGTCAAAGTCAATATTTTCTTTGTTTTTGTTTATAAAAGGCTAATGTCAGAGACGCTGCAAGATCATCTGCAGAGCCAACATCTACCGAGATCCAAGGTATTGAAACCGATGAAACCGAAAAGTCAGGTTCAGCCAAAACAACTTCAAACCAAAAACGTAAATTGGACTTAGCTCAAGATACGCATCATGTATTTTTGCCTAAAAAAATGAAAATGTGTTACAAGCAACAATTAAATGATAAGCTAATGGGACTGTTTACAAAAGATTTTCAACCATTCAGAGTTGTAGAAGATGATGTAGAAGATGCCGTACAAATATTTCGAAGACAATGGTACCGGCAATTTATGAGAAAACGTTTTTTGAAATAAAAGAGATCGTGGCAAACATTGTTAAATGTAGTTTTACGACTGACTGCTGGACATCACGTAACAACGAGAGCTTTTTGGAAGTCACCATTCACTTTATTGACAAAAAATACCAACTTCAGTCATGCCTTCTGAAATGTACTAGCTATAATGATGATCATACAAGCCTTAACTTAGCTAACAAATTAAGAGGTATTATAGAAAAATGGGACATTTCAAACAAGATAATTGTTGGAGTTTAAAAAAATGCAGCAAATGTTAAATCAGCCATAACATATCATTTAAAGTTAAAACATTTCGGTTGTTTTGCCCATACTGTAAATTAATCACGCAAGACAGCCTAAAATTTTTAGGTCCTTTAATCGAAAAAATGAAAAAAAATTGTGGTTTTTTTAAAAAGAAGCACTTCAGTAAATAACAAATTTGTATCATATCAGCAAAATAATTCTGAAACAGGAAAGGACCCAAAAAAAATTATTCTTGATGTTGCAACGCGTTGGAACTCAATATACTATATATATTTGAGCGGTTTTTTGAACTTCAAGATGCAATTAAAGCAACGGTGGCTTTAATTGATAAGGAACTTCCAGTTTTAACTTCAGATGAATGGTTAACTATTGAGCATGCGATAAATGCTTTAAAGCCATTTGAGGCAATAACTAACTTAGTGAGTGGCGAGAAATATTTGTCAGCATCTCTTGTAATCATAATAGTAAATGGGTTAAAAAATATTATTCCAATAATTGGAGCTGAGATCGTCGATCGAAATTCAACAATCGAAACTTTAATAACTTCTTTGAGAGCAGATGTTCTTCAAAGGCTAGATAATATGGAGAATATTACAACACAATGTTATTGTACTTTTCTTGATCCACGTTTTAAGAATATTGCATTCTCCAATGAATCTGTAGCGGATCGATTTAAGAGAATGGTCATAAATGCGATAGCTTCAAAAATTATATATATTGAGGTGCAAACTCAGGCTGTTGAAATCGAAGCAGTGCCCCCCGCAGAAATGTCATCGATTTGGAGTCTGTTCGACGAAAAAGCAGCTAAATTTAAACCAAAGGGAACAGCTTCGTATCGTGCAATAGTTGAAGTTCAGAGATATATAGATGAACCACTTTTGCCAAGGAATGAAGAAGACCCGCTGATGTGGTGGTCAAAAAATTTCCATAATTTTCCTCACTTGAGTCAGTTAGTGTAAATATTAAAAAAAAAGTCAAAAGAAAAGTCTAAAATACAATACAGCAGGGCAGTACTGCTCATGTTAGCTCAATTTCTAAATTTACTGCTGCTGCCTATTGACAATAAAGATGCACAAACACTGCTTCTGCCGCTACTATATTGTATTTTACGCTCAATTTCTTATTTCTTAAAAAAAATCTTAAAAAAGTCACGCACAATATTTTAACACCCTGCTTTGGATACACCTTCTTAAATATAATGTATTGAATGTATTGATCTCAGATCTTAATTTGTGTAAAATTATTTAAATAATACAATCTAATAATTTTTTTAATGTTCCTTTATTTATGATTTTATTTGTTCTCCATGGAATATTTTCGAATTTGAGTGGAAAACATTACTTTTAGTTGCAAATAAATCACGCCTGTTATTTGAATCACACCAGTTTTTTTAATCACTCCTGTTATTTGAATCACACCAGTTTTTTTGAATCACTCCTGTTATTTGAGTTACAGATATTTGACTCGAAAGTATTTGAGTAACAGGTATTTGTAACTATTATTTTCCAGTAACAGTAAGAGTCAGTAACAGTTACTGAAAAGTAACAACTTTGCCCATGACTAGTCCTCAGTTCTAAAATCTGAGTTCCTACTTATCAGCGCCTTAATACTCGGGGAAGAAATTGGCCATAAGAGTCATTATTCCATATGAAATCATCAAATCAAATTATGTAATATATAAGGTAAGTAACCCAAATAAGGCCAACATAACGGTTTTTACCAAATAGAGGAAAAACTATTTTTTTTAAATATTTTTGCAATTTTGTATTTTTGTTTATTCATTTCTTTGTTCAAAACATAAAAATTAAGTATTAAAAGTAGAGACTATATCCACCTGAAAAGGTCATAAAAAGGTCTGGTTTTTGTCATATTAGGACCACCATGTCTCAATAAGGCCCAATCCATAGTAATTTTAGAAACGTAAAAAACAGTCAGTAAATAATAAAATAAGAACACATATTGTTACTTTAAGTGCTGTTCTACAACAATACTAAACTTAAATGCTTTTCATAGCTATATTTATAAAAAGTTTTTAGAAAAAATACTTATAATGCCAAAAGCTTTTTTGAAAATCAAAATAAAGTAACTGTGGCTTGTCAAAAAGGATCTTAGTAATTTGCTGACCTTTATAGTTTAGAGCTTTCTTTCTGTCAAAAAATTGGAATGGGGCTTTTAAGGCGCTCTCAATATAATTTCATTAATCAAGTTTTTCTTGAAATATACAACAGTCAGATTTGATAAATTTACCTTTTTGCTTTCGTCAAAATACCACTCTTGATTTCTGATTCAAATCTGGAAATAAGCAATAGAGAATTTATAGAATAACGGGCTTTTACTGCGCGCACAATATTATATCAACCACGTTGTTGACTCTACCGCTTACTTCGTTCGACAGTCACTTGCTTTAAAGATGCGCAATCGAAGTAATTTTTTTTGCATATTGAAGCAGATATAAACATGTTTAAACGCGTAAAAAATCATTTTGCAGGGAATGCAATAAATGTGCGTTTTAGAAATCGGGCCTTATTAAGACTCGGGCCTTATTTGGAGAGGGGACCTTATAAGAGTTATGATTCCCATTCAATACCTATTATGATTCTCCTGCAGGTTCTTTTTGGTAAAGAAATTATGTTTTTTGCATCCATCCATTACATCCATTAAACAGGAAGTGAAATTACGTTTTTGGACTGTGCCCTGAGCGAGTGGTGACACTTTTTTAAAATAAACATGTAACTTGACTACATAAAGGAAAATCTCGTGATGCTAAGGAACTTAAATAAATAACTTTTATGAAAAATTATTAAATAAAACCAGTTCAGTGTTCATCGTTTCTGAAAATTCATTTAGTTTCCGCTTATTTATTCAAAGAAGATCCTTGGACAATTTAATTTATTTTCTGCTCAAAAAAGTCTTAATTTCTTTAAAATTCCCGACAAAACCAAACCGCGGAAGAACATCTCAATTATTTTTAATGCGTTGCCAAGAAAATGTAATTTCCAAAATTATAAGCTGCCGGTAGCTGAAGCTACTATAAGATGGCTCATATTTATTTTTATATTCAAGATTCATGCGGCCAAGCCGAAAACATGGCGGAATAAAATATGGTGTAATATAAATCTGGTGGTACGATGAACTACATTTGCCCACATAATGCGACGCATTCGAGTGAAAAACTTATGGGCATAAATGAAAATTTCAACATTCACAGCGAAGGGCTTAAAAGCCAAGTTGTACGAATTTTCCCGAAAATGTTACGCAATGGAAAATCAGCCAAATATTTAAAAGAACCACGAAAAACAGCAACAACAACAAATAAAAAGCCACATAATAATGGCTGGGCTGCTTCAGCAACCGGCAATAAGCTGAGTTCGCTGCCACGATAAAAGCGTGGAAGAGAAACAACCCCATCCACCCCCAGGGAGCATTAATAACCAAAGCACTGAGACGTCGAAAAAGTGCGTCGTCGAAAAGACATCAAAAGCAGCATCCTTGCTCATCCTTTCAGGAGCAAATAAGCTCGTAACTCTTTCCAATGCGCACTTGTACAGGCTGTGTTGCTATCATCTGGCAACTCTGCTACCTACATATGTACTAAGTATCTGCTACAACTCCAGGGTTGGGGGTTGGATTTCAAGCACAATGCGTAGCGTTGAATTTCAACCCTTTTTTGCGCGTTTTTGCGGAGAAATGTGCGTGAATGAGTGCGTATTTGGGTGCGTGCGTTAGCTAAAAGTGCGAAAATTTTGTTACTCTAAATAAATAACGTTATAACGGCTTACCTATATACATGTATTCTATGTAAATATGCACATACACGCATTCCCTAGTTCGCATACAGATTATTTAGTATATGCATAAATGTGAGTATGTGTTTGTGTGAAAGAATTTAACAGCCTATGAATTGGCGGTTTATATGGCAACACTTACATTATAAAGGCGAAAGGGTTGTACGAACGGCTCCTTACTGTTTGCCCAAAATGGCACATTTTTGTTATTTTTCCACATCTTCCGCAGTGATTGGGCTTTTTTCGGCATATGCTTTGATGTTCGTAACTCACGGAAAGCCAATTTGCGAAACCAAAATTGCTGTGTGCTTTTTTCTTTTACTGTTTTGAATAACACGAATTCATATAATTAAATATACGTAAAAAAAAAACAATAGACATAGATTATTCAAGAAGTAGTTTGTCTGAAATAAGAGGAAAGATGTAAGAAGATAGATGTTTGTAGAAAGTATGAAATACGAAGTAAGACTTAAGAAACAAGAAGTAAAAGTCTCTTTAGAACCTAAAATACAAACAAACACGAAATATACCCCAAATATCCCTCAGAAGAGGATATAATTTCACAGACATTACGTCTGACAAAAGAGAAGAGATTCTGAAAGCTGAAGTAAACATTGTTTACAAATTGTATTCCTAAATCACGATTACTGATCAAGATTGTAACGGCGATTTTCCTTACAAAATACTCTACCATAAGCCAATTCCAAAAATGCATGAAGATTTAAAAATAATAACAACAACCATAGATTTCCACAAGCAGATATAATAAAAGGTGGAGCCAGCAACCTTTAGAGTTCACAACCGGTTCTTAAAAAAGAATCCAGATAATACTTAGAGTCAAGTTTGGCTTGCTTTCAACCAACTTCGTCCGACCTCCCGAGTCATCCAGTTTTCTAATACCGAAGACAACAGTAGCTGCCGAAGACCGAATATCACCCAGAGGTGCAGAAGGCCGAATACAACCCGAGTTGCCTACGATGGAATACAACCAGTGTTGCCATATTTTTGTGAATAAAAAAGTCATTGGTCGATAAAAAATACGTCAAAATACGTCCATTCCAAATATTTTCGAAAACACATAAAAAAATATGCATATTTTATAAACATTTATTAATGCATAGTAGTAGTATATCAAATGAGACAAAAAAAAACAGTTCAACTTATTTAGTAACTTGCACTTTGTACTCTTACTTCGAATTGAATAATGAGGGAATTAATTGTGTTAGTTAGACCTGTATTCAGACAGGATCCGAATACGTTTAACCTTAATGTTACTTACAGGGTACCGAGGTGTCTTTATCACTTTTAAATGCAAATAACTTTGTTTATTGTGGTCAGATCGAGCTTAAATTTTTATTATTTTCCTAAAAAAACTATTTTGAGCTGATTTATGTCCAGAAGGTTAGGAACACATTTTTGGAAGTAAGAAGTTTTTAACATTTTTGGAATATACCTCTCTAGTTACTGACAGGGTACCCGGGTACCCTGATTGAAAGGACGAAAAAGTTTAATTTTTTAATTTATACTGAACTGAACTTCAACTTCAATAATAGTATAATAACTTAAATTAAAAAGAAAAGTGGATAAAAAATAAGAAAATTAAAAATTGCATTGCACATCTTTTCCATGCGTAGCACATACCGATTTCTTACAAACTGAGCACACCTTTCAGGTTTTTCAAAGAAAAGTAGATGCAAAGAAAACATCTCCCTTTAACTGTCAATCTTCCAATAGTGTTTCACTCTTCACTAGCTCCCGAATCAGAGGCCCCAAGCTCGCTTGAGATTATTGTGTGATCAATAATGCTTTCAATTGCATTTTTGGTACTGAAGTGCAGAGTAATTCCTGTATTTTCGGAACGTCTGAAAACTACTGTCATCACCAACTGCCGAACCAAATCCTGCAAATATTTTCGTGGCCTCATTTTTTCCACATAAATAATATGTATATGGGACCAGTTCTGCAACATCAACACTATATACAAAATGCTAGTGGGAACCAATTTTTACGCTTCTGGCATGAGTACTCCGATTTTGTCCTTGATATCATGCAGGTTTATTAGAAGACCCTCCATTTTCTTTATCATCAACCTCAATTTGGGTCAAAGGCTGCTATGCGAGTGGTTCTTTTTCAGGATTTTCTATACACCAGTTTGTGAAGCTTTCAGAACCTTTTCAGTTGGTTTCACAGATTATTATATCGCAAATTTCCTTGGACATAAATAGTTTGAAAGTATCCACAACGCTTAAACCACATATTCCAGCTGTAGGTCTTGTAGAATTCCATTTAAAATTGTTATGAGACAAACATTTGCGGCTGCTCAGAAAGCTATCAATCCAAGCAGTTTCACTTCTGCCAAATAGTGATTCAAGTACCCTGCGAGTTATATAAGTAGATGTGTAGTTATGCCAGAAACACGCACTTTGAGGACTTTTGAAAAAATAGTAAAGTTTCAACAACTATAACCCTTTTTAGAATTTTGGTTTTTTTGTAATTTTTTGCACAAAATGGCTCAAGACTATTTTACAACTACTAGTAATGTTGTTTTTTAAAATTTTGCATTTTTGAATTTTTGGAAATTTTTCTCGTAAAAAGATTCAATCTCGAAATTTTAAAAATGTTACACTTCTAGGAAAAACTTTCATAACGTCCAGGTTATTCAACTTAATCACATCTTTAATGTCACAATATAAGTCATAATTTAAAAAATATTTCCACCACATTTTATTTAAAGACTTTTATATATAAATTTTTGCGATTTTTTGAAAAAATAATAAAACCAAATCACACCAACATGAGCGACCTCTAAGTCACTTCAGATGGATATGAAATTTCATAATTCATCACTTCTCATCTATTTGTATATTTTAAGGGGGAAAGATTTAAAAAGGACACTTTTGAAAATAAGGGCCACCTTAGTGTATTTATATGTTCACATTCCCTTGTATTGTAATTCCATATAAAACGTTGGGTACCCTGTCAGTAACGTGCGTGGTTTTTTTTACCAGTAACATAAAGTTTAAATCATTATTTTTTGACGTAGAATTACGTCTTACAGCGCCGTTGTATGGGGGTTATTTTAACAAATTTTTTCAAGCACATGTAACATTTTTAGGGAATGCTTTAGGGTATTCCTACACCCTTTAATATTCTTCGTACAAATACAGTGAAACTTCCCCAACTCGAACTTCCTTAACTCGAAATTCTTCACAACTCGAAGTAGTATTTGTGCTTTTTGCTTTCTCAGGACAGTTTCCTTATATTTTGATATCTATAAGTCGAATTTTCCTTACTCTAATTTTTCTTCAACTCCAACCCCAATCTCATTTGTATTAGGAAAACTTTCATGCATACTCATGAATATTGACTTTGTCGGAGCATCGTGCTGCGACAGCATGAAAAAAATTTGCATAGCATTTTTGTCAGCTTGTGTCGAAAGATATAAAAGTTATAGCCGATACACATTGACTGCAACAGTCGTTCACCGACAAAACGAAAACTTGCCGTAAGAGAGAAGTGTCGCAGTATTCTTGACGACTTGATTATAATGAACGCAACAGCGACAATCTGTATTTCATACAAAACATAAACAAACTCTGCTATGTTCGCTCTTGTCGTCTATCAAATTATAGCCGATGCACATTGACTGCGACGAGCGACGAACGCCAATTGTCAAAAAATAGAACGCATGTTTTCTTATGAAGATGTATTTTTTGAAGACGGCACGACAAAGAGAGAACACGACCACAATTGTTGCTGCCGCAGACTTCAATCTATTTCTAATTTGATAGACGACAAGAGCGAACATAGCAGAGTTTTTTTATGTTTTGTATGAAATACTGATTGTCGCTGTTGCGTTCATTATAATCAAGTCGTCGAAAATACTGCGACATTTCTCTCTGACTTCAAGTTTTCGTTTTGTCGGTAGACGACTGTTGCAGTCAATGTGTATCGGCTATTAGAAATAGATTGAAGTCTGCGGCAGCAACAATTGTGGTCGTGTTCTCTCTTTGTCGTGCCGTCTTCAAAAAATACATCTTCATAAGAAAACATGCGTTCTATTTTTTGACAATTGGCGTTCGGTGCTAGTCGCAGTCAATGTGTATCGGCTATTATTGTGTCTTGTGCTCTGTGCACATATTGTGTGTAAGTGTAAGTACACGCTCAAAAATCTTGGACTAAATTCTAATAAATCCTGTATTGTATATATGACGACACCGAAACTGTATTAAAATTTAATCAACGGTATATATTACAATTGATTTTTATTCTCTCATGGGACTTAATTTTAATACATGCTTGTATTAAAATATTTTTTACAAAAATAGAAAATTAACGAAACATGTGGGATTCGATCCCACTACGTTTGGGTTATAAGTTTTTGGCTCTACCAACTGCTCTATGAAGCCACATGTATAAAGAAATGATAAACATGCATAAGAACCGAACCAAGCCGAACGCTGTTTTTAAAGACTAATCCAACCTGTATTAAATATTATTCTAGGTTTTATTAAAAAATGTCTAGTATTTTGAAGAGTTTGAATTCTAATTGGAAGGGTATTAAAAAATACATGATTCCAACGAATGGATTAAAAATTAGTCCAAGGTTTTTGACCGTGTAAAGGGATATTTTTTAATTTGCAAGGTAAGTGTGTCTCATCTTACAGTAGTCATCGACTCATTTCACAGTATTCAGTATTGGCTTAATGACTTGATGAATGTGAAAATCTGATGATGAAGTTGAAGATATTCCACCGCCAACAATTTTCGAAAGAAATCACTTCGCAGACAAAAATTAAATTATATATATAATATTTTATTCTATAACTCGAACTTTCCGTAACTCTAAGTTAAATTCTGGTCCCTGGGCACTTCGAGTTGGGGAAGTTTCACTGTATATGCCAAAAATATCAGTTATATCAAGTTCAGTACATAAAAAGCTTCTTATATTCTGCATCCCATGAACTAATATTCATTTAAATTGGTTAAAGATTGAAGAAAATGACGAATTTGAAGCACCTAAACCATTATAAAACTCATACAAAAATATGGGCATTTATTGTTTACTTTAGCAAACAAGAAATTACATTTTTATATTTGTATGAGATTTCAAAAAAGTTAAGATGGTAAGAAGCCCATAAATCAGATAATTTGTGACATATTTAAATTAAAAATATATAAGGTTTTAAATTTTTTACCTATTTGAATTTTTTACACCATATATTTATTGAAGAAAATAGAAAAGAAAAGCACAAAACAGAGAAAAATTTGCAACGTCAATATGTGCATTCTCTAGGTGCTTGTGCTCTTTAAGTATTCTAAGTACACTAAACATTTTTAGTAATCTATTAAAATTACTTGACTCGAGTACAAGAACAGACCTAATATAATGGATTTAATTCAGTAAGTGTTAATAATCCGATAAAAAAGTTTAGTTTTTAAAGTAAAGTTGCCACCTTAAACAAGTAAAAATACTTCAAATTGAATTAAAATGTAACGTGGGAAATGGCTTAATAGTGCGGGAGTGCAAGATGCTTTAAGTCTTCATTTAAATACTTGAAAAATCAGCGAAATCGTAAAAAGGTTAAACAAAAGTCGTAAAGTTATTACAAATTTATTAAAAAATTATGGTTAAGCCTTTAGCAGTCGATGTTCAAGAGTGGTTACACGCAGAGATGAGTGCGCCATTTTGCGGGTAGCTTCAAATTATTTGTTTTCAAATTTTAAATAATATTTTACCATATACTAATTTTGGTGCTCTTGCTTTTACGCCACTTGATGTTTTTAATGGGATTACGTCCTTAAAAAAATCATCAAAACCTGATATAGATGGGCTCTCACCGTTTCTGTTTAAAAAATCACGCTATCACTTATTTATAATAAATCTCTAAGTGCTGGTATCTTCATTGATGAATGGATATTTGCTTATGTTACTCCTGTTTTTAAATCAGGTTCAAAAAATGATGTCGAAAATTATAGAGCGATTTCAAGGCTTTCAACATTCTCCAAACTTTTTGAATTAATTGTAAAAGATAAAATTTATTTTGTAGTGAAGAACGCAATCAGCCCATTCCAACACGGATTTGTTGCTTCAAATCCGTCGTTCCACCGTCACAAATTTAGAGGTTTTTTCTGTATATGACATCTCCTCTTTCGAAAAAAGCTGCCAAGTTGACGTTATTTATACAGACTTCACCAAATCTTTCGACAAGGTGTGCCATAATGCCTTAAAGAGCGAAATTAGACTCTAGCGAAATTAAACCGAGCTTAACTCACCAAAATTGGACGTTTAAATTCGGTTCAACTATATCTTTTAGCATTCGTTTAAGTTAAATTGACTTAAATTATCATATAATGTGTTTTTTTTTTGCCCAAACCGAGTTTAAACGTCCAATTTTGGTGAGCTAGCCTCGCTTTTATTTGAATAGAGTTTAAACTCGCACTGAAAAATTGGCCCTAAGTAGAGAAAATGATTTCGCTGCGTATTAATAACTGACGAACAAAAATGTAGTCTCGACGGTCCGGCTGGTATGTTGCTTTATTATCACGTTTTGAGGGAGAAAGAGCGTAATCCTAAGTCGTCGACAACACTGGGGTAGATGAGTAATGGTATGAGCTGGAATTGGCCATTATGGAAGGACTGAAATTAAGTTTTTTCTCACAATAATGAATTGCCAAGTTTATCTTAATTTAATTATTAATAATAAAATAGTTAATCGTGGGTTACAATTAACTAAAACTTCATTAATATTTCAACAAAAAAATGCTGCTGTACATACAGCAAGAATAGTAAAAGAACTTTTGTCGAGAACAGGATATTGAAATATTGGAGTGGCCTGCACGATCACCTGATCTAAACATTATTAAAAACTGTTGGTGTTACCTTGCAAGGGAAGTTTATGCCGATAATAGGCAATATAATGCCATTCAGAAACTTAAAAGTAGCATAATTTCGAATTGAGAAGCGATACCGAGAAAATACATCAAAAAACTTTTTTAATCACTACCCAATTGCGGTACTGAAGTTCTAAAAAACAAATGGAGGCTCCACTCAATACAAAATACTTATTTTACAAAAATTAAAAATTGATTTCTTATAATTTTTTGCTTTTGAATAATATTATGTTATCTTTTTGTCAATATATGTCCTGTTAGTGGCGGCTGTAGCCTAGCGGGAAGAGTGCGTGGACCCTAAGCTAATGAACTGCGGTAGACCGGGTTCAATTCCAGCTCAGACAGAAAGTTTTTCAATTGAATTAATTTTTCTGTTCGGTCGTCACCTCTCTGCAGACAATGGCAAACCTCAGCAGTAAAAATTGCCATGTAAAGTATCTTGAGAACATAAGCCGTTCGGAGTCGGCATAAAACACGTAGGTCCAGTTCTCGGTCATTTGTGATCAAACATTTAATAACACGCACAACACAATTGATCAATAGAAGCTAGGTCAAAGTCCTTCAAGGGCTG
This sequence comes from Dichetophora obliterata, assembly GCA_963920525.1. Classification (NCBI taxonomy): domain Eukaryota; kingdom Metazoa; phylum Arthropoda; class Insecta; order Diptera; family Sciomyzidae; genus Dichetophora; species Dichetophora obliterata. The sequence goes on along the minus strand of OY986437.1, from coordinate 212,198,858 downwards.
AAATGGCCAGTTTATTTTTTAATTTTTTTTTTTTTTTTTTCTTTTTGTCGTACTATTGAATAAGTTGTTTTTTTCTGAACAACAAGTTCGATTTTTAAATGAAATTTCTATATATTTTAATTCTGTTTTTAAAAACAAATAGTTTTTACAGTAAACACAAATTTTAAATTTTAATCGTTTTCAATAAAATTAAAAAAATTGCTATCTTTTGTGCTATCTTTTTGTGGTAGAGTGCATATATTTCCTATTATTTACAAGAAAGGTATAACGGCAAGGTATTTTTTAACCACACCCCCCACCCTCCACCCCTTTGAAATTACGGGTGGTGATGGTGAATAATATTTTCAAATAGCCAATGATCAAAGTAATATATGGTATTAACGATATTCCTGATTTAATTTACCTTCATAATTAAAGAAATTATTTAAAATGGACAAAGTATACGTTCGATTAATCCAACACCAGTTTGAAATGGGTTAAGTCGACTAACCATTTTATTTTGTATTACAAAAATACCAATCAACGACAACAACAAGACAAGACAAGCAGCACTTTTTTGAATACAAATTTCTATTGCTCCTCGTGTCTTGCTTGTCGTTGGTTGGCATTTTCGTGATACACAATGAGGTGGTTATTGCTTATCGACACAGATATTATGTGTTTCGCATGCCAGTTTTAAAAATGTAAGTTTTAAATAAGCCGTTATTGTGAATGAAACCATTCTTACGGAATACAAAGTATTCTATATGTTGATTTAGGACGTAAAATAAAAATTTTTAAAATTAAATTTTAAAACGATCGTCAGTTTTGTGATTTATATTACGTTTTTTGTTTTTTAATTATCATCGAAATAAAACTAGGCTTCTGACTTAAGATTCGTTCGCTGATCATATGTGCTTAATACGAATAACATGACAATTTTGAGCTGAAATGAGTGACAAGCAGGCAGAAAAAAAAACAAAAGCATGCAGCCTCCTAACAAAGCAACAGCTGCAAAATCTATTCAAAGGATCGTTAAAAAAAATACCGAAAATTTCCACATAGAAAAAATCGAATTGAATAAATGAGCCGTTAATAAAATGGAAAATAAATTGCACAACAAAAGCAAAGGTGGTAAAAACATGCTATTGATATGCAAATTAGATGCTTTTGCAAGATTAGAAAACGAAAAATATTTCATGCGCATCGATTGAGATCATAGTTTCTGATTTCTCTCACGTTCGTGCAAAAGTAATGCAAATTTGTTTCATTGAAGTGTGATAAGTAAGCATTTGCAGCATATTTGAATGCTGTAATGAACTTTTTGCTTTAAAGGGGAAGTTTTTAAAGATGAATATTCTTGTTGATTTTCTATGATTTAAATACAAATTCTAAATGTTTGATAATTTAAATCATACTTGAATTTAAATGCAAATTCTAGTTGTTTGATAGTTTAAAATCGTTTATTGAGCTTTAGGTCAGGTTAGAACAATTAATTGCTCTAACGAATTTTTTCAAAAAAAACAACAACAACAACAACATTTTCAATATGAAAAGGAATACATCACTAACTGATATTATTGCAATTTCGGCCCAGCTACAAGCTGCATCAGAAATCTTTGTATTTGTATTTTAATCATAGAAAATCAACATAATAAATAACAAGGTCATGTAGAAAACTTTAATTAATAGTCTTCTTATAGAATTTTATTATGTAAAAAACAATACTACTTATACCATCTCAACGAATTATAGTTCAAAAGAAAGACTTTATTGATTAACCAAGACATTAAAAAAATGCTTTCATCCTACTATAAAATCACATAACGCACTATTTAAGGAACAATTTTAATGATAAACATTGAAAAAATTTATCAAAATTTAATAGTCTCCTTACAGAATTTTATTATGAAAAAAACCATACTACTTGTACTATCTCAAGTCATCATAGTTCAAAAGAAAGCCTGTTCAAAAGAAATATAACAAGAGATGGCAAAACTTTAATAAAATACATTGGAAAAAGTTTACAAAATTTAAAAGTACATTTTACTTATAGAATTTTATTATGAAAAAAAACAGTACTACTTGCACAATCTTAGTTTAGTTTAATTTAGTTTGTTGAGGGCCTATGTGCATTGCAACTTATAGGATCTATAGTTCATACCCTTGTTTAAGCCTTAAATTTCTAAGATTGCCTACAGACGGTCATCACTAAAATCCGAGTACGAGCGTACGAGTTGAATGGTGCTATTTTTAGCACAGTCATTAAAGTGGTTTGACAAATGCAGCTAATTTAGTGCAATTTTTTGTGAAAAAATACACGTAAAAGGTATCCATTGAAAATTTTTAAAAAAAATTTACTTCCAATCCTTCCATCGAGTTCATATTTTGTTTTTGTTAGTATATAATTTCTTATTCATACATATACCTTAGTAAAATAATTATATGTGCAATACTTTAAATGCAATTCTAAACAAACATAACTTCATTTGTTTTTATATTATTTTTTTACTGAAATAGTATTAAGGACTTGTATGTAAAACAAGATGTAGCTTATTTAAAAAACATGTTGTTATTAAGAAAATGGTAATGTATTTAAAAAATTCATAGAAAATATTTATATGTGCAAAACCAATTTTTATTGATTTTATGGTATAAAATAGAAATATATATAGATTTTATAAAAGAATAAGTCTTCCTTTCTTATATATGACTTGGTTAGGCTTGAAAGTCATAAAGTATATCAACGTTTTGAGGATGGAGCCATCGATTTTCTGCCATTCATCTTAAAGAACTGTTTTCAGATACTTCATCGACTCGAACTGGCGCCTGTTTTTATAAACTTGGGCTAAAAGAATGGCCCACAGGTTTTCGATATGATTCAAGTCATGACTAACAGCAGATCACTACATTACGGGTATATTTCAGATTTATTGAAAGTCATTTGGGGCTCGGGAAGAATTTGTTGGTGCGCTGTCTTGCTGAAAAGTCCAGTTATTCTGGTATTTATAGCATCAATAAACACATCATCTAATAACTCAATATACATTTGTGCATTCGACTTTCACGAAATAAAATACAGGGGAGAAATCATCAATGATCCTCGCCCATGATTACGCGCATACCTATTTTGTCGTTGCTATCGCAAATTGTGCCGGTATTTCTGGCAACCCTCGGGCCTGTCAATGTTGAACATTTTCTCATCACTTAATATGACATTCCCAAATTCTTTCTCACAAAATTTGTATTTTTCGGCATATGCTAGACTGATTGCAATGTCTCATGGTAGAAGAATGGGTTGAACGAAGGGCGATTCATAACTGACGTTGGCATTTTCTTCCAAAATTTGTTGGATTCTGCTTGTGGTAACCCGTAGATCCAATGCCGCAGCAATGTCACCACAACTCATCCCTTTCCAAGTGCGTCGGAAGCGAATTTCATCTGGGGGGGCAGTACAAATGGGGGGGCAGTACAAATGGTGGTGCAAAAAAAGTTCACCAAAATTTCTTCACATGAAACATGAAGAAGAGAGAAAGAAGAGGAAAATATATAATACAAAAATATTATCGTTGTAAAAAAACTGATATTTTGAATAACTTTTCCTTTTAAATTGTTTATCTAGCTAAAAAAGTGCGGGGGCAACTGCCCCCCTTTCCCCCCCGCTTCCGACGCCAATGTCCCTTTCTCCACAGCAAGACGTCGAACTCGTCTTTTGTGCCGTTGGTCAATCACGGATTTTCTTTCACTACGCTTGATTTTCTTTCACTAGTTGCCAGGGTCTTTTAAACAATTTGTAATGGTGCTTAGGTAACGATTTATCCTAGCAGCTATATCACCTACTTTTATAACGGCTACATTTAAGCCTTTTAACTATAAACTATATCAACTATCTTCTTTAGATAAAGTGTTGCCGCATGGTACTTTTATTTGAAAAATAAAATAACTCGAAAATGTGCTCAATTTTTTGTTCAAAAAATGTATTACCGTTATGTTTATGGTTTTTCTTACCAATGTTATCAACAAAATTTCGTAATTTTTACGTTATAGCAGTTAAAACAAAAAAAACCAATTGTGCACATATAAATATTTTCTATTGCACACGCGAGATTTCACACTATTTTCGTTTAATGGTACTACGAATACGAGGAAGAGAAGAATTTTCTGTTCAACTAATAAGCTCCATCCTTTAAAAAAAATGTTGACAAACTCAAAAAAATTGTATTTTTATAAACCAGGGAGAAAAAATAATAAATATGTGTGCACATATAAATATTTTACTGAGGTATGTAGTTATTTTTATTTTTGGACGAAATGTTTTTAACAAAATTTTGATTAATCGGAATACCGTCCGTGAACGCTCTTGGCAATTACAGCTAAACAAATACCACTATTTATTGGTTTACCATTAAGTTAGTTTCATGGTATTTTGTGCCTTTTGTAACTAAAAACAATTTATTTACTGATTGAAAAGGTGCGTTTAGTATTTTTTCGATCTTACACAATGTCGCGACTAAGTGAAAGACAAAAAGACGGGTCCAAAGGGAAAAGATATAATCGTTCTAATGATGAATTTGAAGACTTTGATGACAGAAATAGCTATCGACCCCCAAGACAATGCAACGATAAATTATAAGGGTATTCAGAGGAAGTCTTGTAACGGTGTTAGATTGTTGAAATTTTGATGTACGAGTGAACACACTCATTAAACTATTTTGCTACACCCACACTCATGTCAAAATTAGATTGGAAAAAAATTATTATTCACACCGTGTGAACGGACACACGTTCATTTGTGAAAAATGCGGCGACATCAATATGTGTTATTCCAGTACAAAAAAATTATTTCAAAACGTGTCACATAGAAGAATAATTCATTCTATATAATCTACTATCTATATAAATATTTACCTCAGTGTATTGAACATTTACATGAATAAAAACTATTTTGTACACTTTAATTAAATAACACCTCTTTAATTTTTTCGCTGTAATTGCCAAGACCGTCTACAGGCGGTCTTCCACCTTTCTCACCTAGCGGCTAGAAATTTTCTGGTTTTGAAAAACGGAGTTCAGGTTTGTCTTTTTCAGCCACAAAATTGTATAAAAAAAAAAACAGTGGATCTGGTTTGGTAATTTAAGGGGTAACTGTCCAAATTTAGACTTTTAATAAATTTTAGCACTGTTTTTGGCTTAGTGTTCCAAATTGTTGATGGGGCACCATGGTGTATCTTCCTCCTCCTCGCAAAGGCTGCAGACTTTTGATTCAGATAGACCCATATTTTTAACATGGTATCTGAGTGAACAGTGCTCATAGCTCAAAAGAAAGCCTTCACTAATTCAACAAAATATGAAAAAATGCTTTCTTCTTACTATAAAATCTCATAACGCACTATTTAAGCACATTCAAAATGGCGTCTACTTGAACTAATCCAATTTATTCCAGCTCCATGATTTTTTTTTTTTCAGATACATATTTGCTTACAAATTTGCCGTTGCTCTTATATTGAAGAGCTTCTTATTATAGTGGAATATGTTATACAATATAGATATTTACCCTTAAGCATTTACTGCTACTTGTGAACTCCCCCTATTTAAGAGGACCCCCTGCCACTGACAAGCTACGCAGTTTCTTATATTTAGCTTTATAATAAATTGCATGTGCAGCCACCCTGTGCGGCATATATGCATGTATATGCTCTATGTCCTGGTTACAATTCCCAGCGCAAAGGATTTAACTTGATTTTCATTTTGGGTTATGTTTTTTTAACATAAATACGCTATAAATTGACGCTGTTGTGAGTTGAGACAAAAAGATGAGGGTGTCTTTTTTTTACCCGTGCATGAAGTTTTTTGTGATATTGTTCGCGAATGATGTCATACACATTTATTGTCATATTTTTTATGTTTTAAGCTACACATCTTGTAGTTTAAATAACGTTTTTTATTATATCATAAATATTTTTCCAAACTTATTTATTCTGCAATCATTAAACTCGTATTTTGAAATTATTGAGAGACATTATTTTTTATATTCTGTTCGGTCAGTTTCCGCTCCTCTCCATTTTATTGTCATTACTATTCTATTTTCTTGCTTTTTTCATTGACTTTTTTACGACTCCGTTTAGTCATAAATATTTACTATCACAAATGTTTAGTATTTACCAAACATTTTGCTATCACTTCATTTTGTCCTGGCTATTAGCATATTCCTATATTCCAAATTGATTTTGGTTTCTTTTTTGTTTTTTTTTTTAACAAAATATCTATAAATGTCTTCTGCTATTCGTATTTCCATTTCTTGGGTCAATCGTAAGTATTTTTTTTTTCTTCTTCATTTTCAATTTTAATGTCATTTCAACTCACTCACCCTTAGTTGTTTTGCTGTGTTTAAAGCTACCCTGTCCTTGGCCCATACATTTTTTTCTTCCCCCACCATAAATGCTCCAAGAAGAAGCTTAATTTTTTTTCTTCTTTTTTATTGACATCTTTGGCACATTTTTGTCCATTTTTGTTTATTTACTTTTAAGAATATCGAAATTTCACTTTATCTTCTCGCGGTCATTTAATTTTATTAGCTTCTGTGTAGCTGCTATAGGAAGGAAAAGAAGAAAAAGAAGCACTTCATCAATTCTCCATTTGCCCTCTTTGATTCATATAATTTGGCATTATTTCGCTTATTGAGCATTATCTGAAGGAAGTAGGGGCTATTTATTTTTTTTTTCGTTAACTTATCAAAAAGTTCCATAATCTTCTTAATAAATTTTTATGCGTGTCAATATTGCTGAAAAATATAAGTTAAAGACAAAAATGAATACTTAGTTGTATGGATGAATAAATAAAACGTTTTTGATCTGACGTCATTATTTTTAATAGATGTTTCCCCAGATGTATGTGGCATCTAGATCTCATATCTTGATGGTTTTTTATTGATATTTTAAACTTTGGATCGTTAAAAGCAACATTAACAGTTGCACAGTCCAACAGCTGTTTTGCAACAGATATTGTTAGGGCCGCGATATCGGAAGAAAAAAAGATCGATACCCACTTGTTTCTAATCAAAATAAAAGTATCGATGCCCACAAAATATTGAAAGAAAAGTATCGATGCCATGAATATCGAATACTTTTTCGTATTTTTTGCATGGTAGAATAAAGAATGTAGTATCGTGGTTCATCATTTATCATACGCTTACGTTCAAGAAACTGGCCATTATGACATTTTTTGTTAGAAGAGCACCATTTCAGAAATGTTGAGTTTAGGTATTTTAATGAAAAAATTCCCCAAAACTCCAAATATGGAAAAATTTTAAACATTTTTTGTAGAAATTTAAGCATTTCGGTGCAAAAACCGAAATTCGGATATTAAAGTTTTAGCTGTGAAAATTTGACATTTTTGTCAAAAATCCTCTAAATGCTCTTTTCTAGCCTATCGAAAAAAAATTTGAAAACAAACATACTTCTTACTCGGAATGTCTTAAATAATAATTTAAAAATATTTTTGATTTATTTGCGTAAAAGTTTTGGAATTTCAGGGCTGTTACGATGATAAAAAAAAATAATTTTAAACATTTCTGTAAAACTTAGAAAACAATCATAAATGTAATAATCACATATTTCCTTATATTAAATAAAATCCTTTCATCTAACAATGCCATTAAGATCTCTACCGTTGGATCAAAACAAGATGACAAAGTAGTTGGAGGAGTCAAATTTTGATACATTAAGCATTAATATAGCTTTCAGGCTCTCTGACCATTGCAGTGAATTCCAAGCTGAAGTCGCTGCTATACATGAAGAGATAACTTGGATTCAGGCAAATAAGATATCCTACATGAATATCTGCATACAATCTCATAGTCAAGCCGCACAATGAACTGTCTCCGTAAAAGCGATGGACAAAAATAGAAGGAGTCCTCCTATTATAATGCAATTTTGTATACTTAATTAGTTTAAGCTCATTAAGTAAAATTTCCAAAATTGTCGAAATTGGTTCGACCCTAGGAGTACCTCCCTTGGACCTATATGGATTTTATACTTGATTTTGTACATACAAAAGATTGCCGATCTTAACAAAAACTCGTCAGAAGAGTTGTTAAATGGAGTAATAGATGTGTACTGAGAATAGTCGAAATCGGTTTAACCCTACAGGTACCTAATTTGGACCTATACTAATATTTTACTTGATTTTGTATGAGAGGTACAAACAAAAGTTTTCCGATCTCAACAAAAATTGTACAACAACTAAAAGTAGTCATTTAGAGTTATAGAAGTGTACTGAAAATAGTCGAAATCGATTTGACCCTACGGGTACCTCCTCTGGACCTATATTAATATTTTACTTGATTTTCTATGGGAGGTACATACAAAAGTTTGCCAATCTTAACAAAAACTCGTCAGAAGAGAAGATAAATATTAGTATAGATGTGTACTGAAAATAGTCGAAATCGGATTAACCCTACGGGTAACTGCTTTCGACCTATATTAATATTTTACTAGATTTCGTAAAGGTTGACCGATATTAACATAGATTCGTCAAAATAATAGTAAAATAGAGTAACAGATGCGTACTGAAAATGGTTGAAATTGGTTAGACCCTAAGAGTACCTACCTAGGAACTATATTAATTTTTTATTTGATTTTGAATGAAAATTTTTAATTTTAAGCATTTTTCAAACAAAAAAAAAATATATTTGCGAGACGAAGTAGGGAAATTTATTTTCAATTCCTTATTATACAATATATGTATTTTAATAATCCAAGAAATCGCTTATTTTAACATATTCTGTTTTTTTGTCCATCAAAATATGCTAGTTTTTCATTAGGGGTCGTCCATAAACTACGTTACCAATTTAGGGGGGGGGGGGTTTTGAAATGCACTACGATAAGTAACGTCAGGGGGGAGGTGTTTAGATATTGTAACGTTACCAAAAATTAAAAAAATCGACGAAAAACCTCTAATTAGTAACACAATCATTTCAAAAATTTTTAACCTTACATATTTATGTTTGATCGTCTAAATTGATGGTTAACTATTGTTTCAACGATTTCTTCCACCACCTTTTCTTTCGACACAGGAACTTTTTGGTATTCGTTCACCATCTCAGCACACGTCTGAAAAATTTAAGTTTTTGCTTTTGCGACAGGCTTTGACGTTAAGGCCTGAATGTTCTTGAGCAAAGGAGATACCGTATGACATGTACTGTCCTTCTCAGAAAGAAGAAATCGGTTCAAGGTCGTGTCCTACCTGCGGCTTGTATTTCGTTTTTAAAACTTCTATGAATTGCCATAAGTTTGTATTATATCGTTTACAATAAATCGGAATAAAAAATACTATTTAAATAAATCAATTTTCAGAAAGCATTTACACAAAAACACAGAACTTGGTGCAGCTCGAGTGCAGCCTTTAAGGGTACTCTGTGAAAGACCCTGTGAATTTCTTTGCGTTAGAAATGAGGATTCACCTGAATAGGTCGACATAGAATCCGATGAAAAATTCTATTTTGAAGAATCCTCAACAAAGCTACCAGCTTCTTCTATCCCAGTGATTGAGAGAATCGAATCTTGGATCGCAGATGGAATAGCTTTTACAGATGATATTAATTATTGATTTTTTCCCAATTGTTCTTTTAATGTATCTAGTCATACTAGTCAGAGCTAGTCAAAATATATAATCATTCGAATGAATTAATTTCATGTGTCACGTTACTTTATGGGGGGGAGGGTTTTGAAAAGCACTACGAAAAGTAACGCAGGGGGAGGGGGGGGTAAAAACACCGAAAAATCAGTAACGTAGTTTATGGACGACCCCTTATTATATAATGCTATATATCAAATTTCGAAACCACTTACAAATATTTTGTTTTTAATTTATAATAAAACAAATAAATAAACCTTTTTATTAACACATAGACTTCTTAAAATTATGAGCTTTAATTGGCTTAGTTTTATTAAAAGCTGGATTTTTTACAATAACTTGTACAAATCCCCTCAAAAAAGCTATGTCCAAAATTAGAATTTCTTTAAAAAAAATACTTATCTTCAAAGCGTTGCAGCTGAACTAAAACACATTTTATTGCTCCAGTATTTTGAATTATCAATAGTCAAAGTATTACCTATCGATTGGTTCCAAATTTGCAGGATTTCGAGACACAAATTTTTTTGATTTTTTTCCACTAGGCAGTTTACTCTGAGCCGCTTTGAGAGCCCTACAAACTGTTAAAATAACATCTTAAACAATTCTCAACTGCCGCAGATCTCTAAATGAGATGACAAAGAAGCTCGGGATCTTTTTATGCTTGATTCCCGCACAGCAAAAAATTTGAGGGTAAATTTAACCTTTTTTATAACATTTGTGTGGTATAACGGAAAATCTACACTTCCAGTACCATGGTATTAGTCTTTACAGGACACTGCCTAATTGGCAGAAGAGCTCAGAACATCCCCCACAACGACTTCTGCACTTGCCCAGAGCTGGCTCAAAAATGCTTTCTTCACTTAGGCAGCTGGCTTTTAAATAACCTTGACGAACTCTCAGAGTCTTCGGTATACCAAATCCTAGGCTTTGAAAACAGCTTACATTGGTTAAAATAGAGAAAGGAAATTAACCTTTTGGTACCATAATGGGCTTTATTGACATAAGTGTGTCTCAATTAAGGCAGCCACATTAACCCAACCCAACCTAGAATCTTAGAATTATTTTATAAAAATCCTTTGCAGTCTTCTCTTTTTTTACCAAAGTTTTTTTAAGTTATTCCTATAACTTTAGTAAACGATTTTTTTTAACTTATTAGAAATTTCGACCTAAGCCTCTACTTAGCAACAGCTTTTATATTAACTATGTCTTTGTTAATGAGTAAACTTTTCGTCGTAGGCTTTACAGAAGGTCAATAAAAGCTTCAGCTGTGTAATATTATAATATTAAAATTCTCCAACCTTATCGAAGAAGTTAGGATGTATCTTTTGCCAACCTAACTATTTTTATTACTCCAGCCTCTGATTTTATTAACTTTCACGAGAAATAGCATTGTGTGTTAAACAATAAATAAACACTTCCAACACATAAGCTAATTAAAATAATAAAACCTGATAGAAATTATTTGTAAATGAGTAAAATGAATATTAACAAAACAACGGGTACAACGAATAAAAATTAAAAAGTTATTGAACCTTGATTTTATTATCTTTTAATAATTTCATAATTATTCTAGTTGTTTGATAGTTTAAAATCGTTCATTGAGCTTAAGGTCAAAGTTAGAACAATTAATTGTTCTAACGAATCTTTCCAAAGAAACAACAACAACAACAAAGTTTTCAATATGAAATGAAAAAATCACTAGCTGATTTTATTGCAATTTCGGCTTGGCTAAAGGCTTCATCAGAAATCTTTGTGATACCCGTGCAAGCGCGCACTAATGCACTGCACCACAGGGGCGACGAGATTTGAAGTGTCAATTTCTCAGTTTTTCTCAATTTCATAATTTCACATTTGTTGTAGTATATTTGCTTTACTTTAGTCTCTTTTAAACTATCAAACAACAAGAATTTGTATTCAAAATCAAGTATGATTTAAACTATCAAACATTTAGAATTTGCATTTAAATCATATAAAGTCGACATAATAAATGAAGTAGTCATTTAGGAAAAAACTTAAATCAAATGGTAGAGCTCGACCAAACGGAAACAGCTGAAAACAAAATCAGCAAAATCTAAAAACAACTTCAGTATACATGCTTTGTTAGTAGAGACTTCTAGCAGGCTGTTGGACTCCATATAATAACATAAGCATAGCGACTAAAGTAAAGCAAAATTACAACAACAAATGTGAAATTATGAAATTGAGAAAAACTGAGAAATTGACACTTCAAATCTCATCGCCCCTGTGGTGCAGTGCGTTAGTGCGCGCTTGCACGGGTATCACAAAGATTTCTGATGAAGCCTTTAGCCAGGCCGAAATTGCAATAAAATCAGCTAGTGATTTTTTTCCTTTTCATATTGAAAACTTTGTTGTTGTTGTTGTTTCTTTAGAAAGATTCGTTAGAACAATTAATTGTTCTAACTTTGACCTTAAGCTCAATAAACAATTTTAAAATTTCAAACAACTAGAATTTGTATTTAAAATCAAGTATGATTTAAACTATCAAACATTCAGAATTTGTATTTAAATCATATATAGTAAACATAATAAATAAAGAGGTCATTTAGGAAAAAACTTTAATTTCATAATTATTTATAACATTAATAGATATTTTGTAATCTCGAAACTTTGTGTGGAAAACGTTTTAATAATACACTTTACCAAACGTTTTAAAAGTGATATTTTACTTAAACATAATATTATATATCATTTTATAATATCATGCAAAAACTTCAATCTTGTCGTTAATATAATTGTATTATCATTTAAGATCCTACAATCAAAATTAACCACCAGCCAATGTCGCATTCGCACCGGTTCTTACATAATCGTAAGGCACTTGTACCCAGAGTCATTTTACTACTGACCATAATAATGGGAGCAGTCATACTAGCTACCAGCAATATATTCAAGCCATCAACAATACAGAAAAGTAAGAAAAATGGGGATGGCGATGATTCCATAAAGATAGGTTTTAGAGAAACAAAATAAAATAGTGCCGTCTTCTAAAGTCTTGGGTTTAATTTTATTTAAAATATTTCTTCTGTGGGCTTGCATAGTTTTAGAGATGCTTAAGCAAAAATTAGTATATTTTTATCAATTAAAGTGTATTTTAAAAAAAATTTATACATTGGCTTACTAGCGGCACCAACAAGACCAACCAGTTTAAGAGCAAAAGTTAAGTTGAATGGAATTTTTTTGCATTAAAATCGCTGGCAATTTTACTTGAAATAAAAGTTAATATTCTAATGCATATTTTTACTTCTAACAGATCCCAACGAGGCCATAGAAGAACAGTTTAATGGCACACTGCAATTCGTGATTGGCAAGACGAGAAGATTGGCAGGCACACGAGTGTAATGGAAAAGTTGAAACTACCAGTTCATATGGTAATCATATCACATACAGCTTTAGACACCTGCTATAACCGCGTAATTTTTAAAAAAGAACAATCATGCTTTACAGAGACCTGCAGCGATGACCTGCAACTGCTTTTTTACTCAGTACCAGGGTTGTCAACTCAGGGGGAATTCCCCCATTCGGGTGGAATTTTGACTCGATGGGGGAGTGGGGGAATGAGCAAATTTTTGGGGGGGGAAATTAATTTAATTTTACTTTTGTTTCTATATTAATTTAAAAATCATAGCAAATTTCAAAATTTTCCGTATTAATATGCTTAGCTAAAATTCTTTATTGCTGAACATTCCCTTTGCATTAAAAACCTCAGTTGGAGGTGGATGCATTTCTTTAGATTACCTTTTTTGGCATTCGCTTTGATTTAATCAGCTAATTTACGATCACAAGAAGTGATTACAAGAAGTTAACTTGTTTTTTAATCTTCACTCCGTTTCTAACGCTAATAAGAAGGCGTGATAGGTATAAAAAATTATATTTACTGTAGATTAACATCACCTCCTGAGATGGTTTAGCCAGGTCCGTCTGTCTGTCTGTCTGTCGACGCGATTACAGCCGAAATTTTGAAAAAAATTAAAAAGATTTGCTTATATTAAAAAAAACAAAGATCAAGTTCGGGAATGAGCAAAATCGAATGAAAACCACGCCTAACTCTCATACAAAGTGATTTTAGCAAAACGGATTTTAGCAAAAGTGATCTCTTTAAATAACACAAAAATTAATATATTGACTTAAAATTTTGCACACATTTGGCGCTTTGACGTGAAATATTCACATCACATATATAAAATTTTTCAAAATCTGATGAAAATCACGCCTAACTCCTATACAAAGTGACTTAACAAAAACGGTAAAATCTCTTTAAATTCCAAACAAATTAACTTAATGACTTAAATTTTGCACATAAGTCTTAATCGCAAATATGCAATATTTGTATATAGCTTTTATAAAAAAGTCAATAATACAAAAATGCTTGAAATGCTTGAAGAATAAGTTAATTATATTAAAACATGTTTATACTTAAATTTTAAAAGGATTTTTCTAGTTGTTTCTGATAACCTATTTTATGTTATGTTTTAATGTTATTTTTTAAAAATATTTTGTCTATTTTTTTGTGGATGTTTGCATATGGGTTAAAAAATCCTACATATAACAATAATTACTGAAAAAAAACTTTTTTGAATTACATATATTTTTTGGGGGGAATCGGTTGAAAAATGGGGGAAATCGAACAGCAGAATTGGGGAATTTGATTGAAACGAGTTGGCAGCCCTGCTCAGTACATACTTGGTTTTTGTATGACTTCAATATCATTAATACCATGCAACATATTCTACGCCATCGAGCTCACTTACAACATCAAGCATGTTGCATTAGCCAATTGTACCAAAGTCAAACACTGTGTGATGTGTGCTTCGACTTCAGTGGAAAGTATAGATGTTTGCATAAAATAATTATGTGTATAAACCACAGCGCACGAACGACAATCGTTATAATTATGCATTATTTTGAGCTACTGCCTCGTGTACCATTGCAGGTTGATTTCAACTTCGGCTAAACAGTGATACAAAAGTAAGCTTACGAACGATGAAATCAGCGCTACACTGCATTTTTACTCAAGTGTTTGTAGATTACTTCAGTATGAATAGAGTAAATAGTTTTAGGAAGTTTTAGGGGTAACTTATTTATTTCGAAGATGATGTCAAACTTTAAAATTTAAGATGGCGGATAGAGTTGCCACCTAGATTTTTTTCATTTTTGCGAATTCTTGTAATTTTGAAATTCTGACAAAGGATTTGATTTCGAATATAATGTCACAGTTTTAAAATTTAAGATGGAGGTTAGGGTTGCCACCTAAATTTTTACCACAGTATTTCCACCTAATAATATGTATTTTTAAGAGTTTTAAACATCATTTATCAGTGTTAAGGGGTCGCTGATTTCGAATCTAAAGTCAGAATTTTAAAATTCAAGATGGTGGATAGGATTGCCACCTTAATTTTTTGTAGTTTTATGAATTCGGGGCTGGCAAAAAAAGGTACACCAAAAATGGGTCACTGAATACGAATCCATTGTCAGAATTTCAAAATTATAAAATTTTTAAATAATAGGGTTGCCACCTAATAATATGTCTTTTCAAGAGTTTTAAACGTCATTTATCAGTATTAAGGGGTCGCTGATTTTGAATCTTAAGTCAGAATTTTAAAATTCAAGATGGTGGATAGGGTTGTCACCTGAATTTTTTGTAGTTTTATGAATTCGGGGCTGGCAAAAAAAGATACACCAAAAATGGGTCGCTGAATCCGAATCCGTTGTCAGAATTTCAAAATGATAAAATTTTGAAATAATAGGGTTGCCACCTAATAATATGTCTTTTCAAGAGTTTTAAACGTCATTTATCAGTGTTAACGGGTCGCTGATTTCGAATCTAAAGTCAGAATTTTAAAATTCAAGATGTTGGATAGGGTTGCCACCTTAATTTTTTGTAGTTTTATGAATTCGGGGCTGGCAAAAAAAAGATACATTAAAAATGGGTCGCTTAATCCGAATCCGTTGTCAGAATTTCAAAATTTTGAACAATTGAACAAAAGTTGTAGCTTTATTAAAGATCTGCATGCATACAAAATCTTATCAAAATCAATGATTAAAGGTGTTTTTTAGTAAAATGGCGTCTGATATAATTTCTCAACAAACTAAATTTAATAAAGATCTTTTCAAATTTACTAAACAAATTTTATTGCTCACTCAATTAAACTTTAGAATTTATTTTAAAAAAGAAATCAGCTCAATTGAACCATTAGCTTATGAGCTACAAGCTCTCAAAAGTCACGCAAAGTAACTGCAATGTTACTGCAAATACTTTGTGTACGGAGAACAAAATAAGCGCTGGTTTTTTTATGCAGGAGTTACGCTTTATGTCTTTGTTTTGTTGCTTGTAAATGACCATACTTACCATTGCATACCAGAAGTTGAAAAGACCCAGCGCTGGTTATCAAACCAACAACTCGAACATGCATTATTGTGGTCTTACGACACGCTCATACACAGTTGGCTTCAATGTTGCAAGTATGTTCGACACAACAATCGCAGCGCTTGCGTAGTGCGGTCAGACTGTCACTGTATTTGTTGAGGGTAGATTGCAAGTAGCGAAAATGCCATCGCTTGCAGATCACTGATGCTTTACGTATTTTATATAAAAATACTATACCTTTTCTAATAGATCGTCTTCGCCAATCATCTAAACGATATACAATCACTCCACATGGACTCAATGCATTGGGATGATATTGGTTATAATCTTCTAATTGGTTCTGATGGGCTCGTGTACGTTGGACGTGGCTGGGACAACCAAGGCGCTCACACTAAAGGCGATAGTATTGGTGTCGCATTCGTTCCCTACGGAGAAAGCAGAGCCAATTGCTCTTAAATGACTGGTCCCGTGACAGCTCCAATGGACAACAGGTCAATGGACAGGTCTGAAATTACTCATCAGAGCACTTGGCTCTGGTTTTTTGTGCCTGTTATGGGACAGATTTCATTTTCTGTTTTTCGAGGCAGGTCACTAGGCAGGTCTTAGGTGATGCTGCAGGTTGCAATTGACCCCTGTTAATGACAACACCATGTAAAAGTGACCGGTCGGTTTCATATGTTGGTTGCAGAATTGGGACAGGTCCCTATCCCTTGGCGAGCTATCACGTGGTAGGTTTAGAACCGATTCCTTTCTCCGTAGGGTTGGGACTAACCGTTGTGTTGGTACCAACTGGCCGCTGCACAATTACTTATTGGGTAAACTTGTGCCGGACTACCGACTATATGGTGCCAGGCAATTTAGAGATACCGAAAGTCCTGGAAATGCTCCATACCAAATATTTCATAAATGGCCAAACTGGTCGGCAAATAAGGAAGTACAGTTATAATTTTGTACAGTTTTTAAAGCGCATCAAAATTAATTAACAATATTCTTGCCAAAAAAAAATCTGAAAATCTTGCGTAAGAATCTTTTAATTTAAATCAAGCTTTTAATTTTTAGTACTATGTAGTTTTAATTGTTAAGTTAACTTAAATAATGTATGTCAAAAAGGATTAACAATTAATTTAAACTTGGCAAAACTATGCTTAGCTCGGGTGTATTAAGCGGGCAGTCTGGTTCTGATTTTTTATAAAAATAAATTTTTTAAAAACTAACATACCGACTTAATAATTTAATGACAAATTTTCTTTTTCTTGAATTAATACACAGTGTGCTGAAATCGGCCAAACTTTATTAAAATTCTTAAATAGGGATATGATGAGGGATCCATCGCACTTTATTTCACCTCCTTATGTCGTCATAATTTTTTTCAATTTATTTTTAAAGTTGAAGTGTGCGAATTTTGTTGTCCAGAATTGAATTTTAACAGCCATTTGGCTTGTTGAAAATGAAAAACAAATCTTTTTTCTTTTGGGTAGAATTTTTAAGGAAATAAGACGTTATAAAAGATTTCACGAAATAGGTGCGTTTTGTATGTTAGCAAACATGTACTTACCTACATAGGAATCAGTTTTTGACGAAAAAAAAATTACTATAAAATAAATGCCATTAAGCGAATTCTGAGCCGATTTCGCTGTTCTTAAGTTCACTGGAAAGGTGTTTTTACGTGCAATTAATTTTTGTGAAAAGCAAATATTTTAAATGAAATATTAAAATTTATGTAAACACTATTTTTTTTAAAAGTTAAAGAAAGTACAAGAATTCGCTTCGCTACACGCTTCAATTTTTATTGCATTGGATTTAATTTTATATAGCCTTATTTTACGCAAAATTCTACGGAAAATAAATGGATTTATTTTTCGTTTCCAACAAGGCAAATGACTTTAAAAAGTCAATGAATATCGGGCACAATAAAATTCGAACACTCAACTTTAAAAATAAATAAAAAAAATTATGAGGTAAAACTAGGTGCGATAGACTCTCAACATAACCCTATTTAAGAATTTCTATAAAGTTTGGTTGTGTTTCTTTTGTCGATTTAGACACACTGCATTATAATTCAAAAAAATAATATAGGTTATTAAATTATTAAGTCGGCTTTTTTTTTTTTTTTTTTTTGACCGTGAGTGTTATAGATACCATTAGAAACTTTATACAACATCTTAGTAAATTCGCCGAGATGGAAAAACATGTACTTATAATTTTCTTATTTAGCAGGGGCGTTCAGATGGCATCAATGGCAATAGAAAAACTTTAAACACGTTTTTCTCGAAACAATTTTTTTGATCCCAAATGTGCACTTACATCTCGATTTGATTTTACCACACACAGCAAGTAACTTAGATTTTAATAAGAATTTTTAATTATTTTGTTTCAGACGTTCCAGAGCTGAGAAATCATGTCAACCAGTTTTAAACAGGGTTTTAGTTGGCCCTAACTCTGCCATATAAATATTTAAAAAAAAATTATTTTTGTACTTTGTAAATATTTAATATTTACTGTCAGCAGATAATCAAAATAAATATTTCGATTAAAAAAACATCTTTAAAATATGCCAAAAAGAAGCAGACTGCCCCCTGATGGTATATTCTATTTCTTGAAAACGATGAGCAACAATTTTTAACATTATGCTGATGATATGTGTCACTAAATTTTTGTGTGTTTATTTATTTATTTATTTATTTATTTATTTATTTATTTATTTATTTATTTATTTATTTATTTATTTATTTATTTATTTATTTATTTATTTATTTATTTATTTATTTATTTATTTATTTATTTATTTATTTATTTATTTATTTATTTATTTATTTATTTATTTATTTATTTATTTATTTATTTATTTATTTATTTATTTATTTATTTATTTATTTATTTATTTATTTATTTATTTATTTATTTATTTATTTATTTATTTATTTATTTATTTATTTATTTATTTATTTATTTATTTATTTATTTATTTATTTATTTATTTATTTATTTATTTATTTATTTATTTATTTATTTATTTATTTATTTATTTATTTATTTATTTATTTATTTATTTATTTATTTATTTATTTATTTATTTATTTATTTATTTATTTATTTATTTATTTATTTATTTATTTATTTATTTATTTATTTATTTATTAATTTATTTATTTATTTATTTATTTATTTATTTATTTATTTATTTATTTATTTATTTATTTATTTATTTATTTATTTATTTATTTATTTATTTATTTATTTATTTATTTATTTATTTATTTATTTGTTTATTTATTTATTTATTTATTTATTTATTTATTTTTTTATTTATTTATTTATTTATTTATTTATTTATTTATTTATTTATTTATTTATTTATTTATTTATTTATTTATTTATTTATTTATTTATTTATTTATTTATTTATTTATTTATTTATTTATTTTTTTATTTATTTATTTATTTATTTATTTATTTATTTATTTATGTATATATTTATTTATTTATATTTTTATTTATTTAACAAAATTTTAGCTATATTAAAATTATATAAGATATATCTGTATTTTTGTGTATATCCCTTTTATCTTACTGTCTAACGTTTTTTTGATGAAATACTTTCGTTATTATATCTTTTGCTCAAACGAAACTTTTGTTTAACAAAATACTTTCATACTACAAAGTATTACAAATTTTCCGTAGCATTTAAGAAAAACTTCATAAATTTTAACACAAAATTCGTAATATGCTCGAAATTCTTGAGTTGTATATACTAAAGACTGTCATAGACTAAAACTAGGAAATATTTTGATATAACCATATATGCTAGAACTCGGGTGGTCCCCTGTGTCAAATGGATCCGTTTCGTAGTCAACACGGACTCACTTCTTCGGTTTTTGCATTCAGAACTGATCCTTTCTCGTATTAAATTCCTCTCAAAAACGCGAATCGGTTTTTTTTTATTTTTTCGGATCCGTCTCGAACTCAGAATGGACTTCATATATGAATTCGAGACGGACTCGTTTTTTTTTTAAATTTATTTGTAGTAATTCATAGTAATTATTTAGTAAGTTTCCGGAAAATATCTTGTGTCACATATAACTTGTTTAATCATGAAAAAAATTTAAAAATTCTAACTAGTAGTTTTATTTGATTTAAATGAGAACTTGTGGAGCACATGCGTAATGATATAAAAAAGTTATCTAATATATAAAAATTAATGTTTGTTTGTTCGTTCGCTATGCGCTGCAATACCGTTCACCCGATTACGATAAAACTTTGTCAACTTATTGCTTGCACTTACGCGAACAATATAGGCCTATTTAAAATTTGTCACACCCCCTTTTACCGCCCACAAATCAATAAAAATGCTATATTTAAGACAGTTTTTTTCGTATTAAACTAAAATTTGGTAATTAAAATCGTATGATAACTATCGGTAACAATTCTTAAAATGGGCGTGGTCCCACTATAGCTACGCCAACTTTAATAAAAGATAAAGAGACTTCGAAATTACTGGTCTGATCGAGCTTTAATTTTGGCAGTGGATTTATTTCGAGTAAGAAATGGTTTAAGAAAAATTGCCACACCCCCTTTTACCGCCCACAAATATATAAAAAATTCGCGATATCAAATTGATTTGACGTAATGTGTCGCACAGCCTCGAAATTCGATATTCAACCACAATATATACATGTCGTTACAGTGATGACATTTTATGGGAGTTAAACAAGGGGGAGTGGAACCTCCGATACAACCAAAACTTGCGATATCGAATAGTTTTGGAGTTACAGGTCACACAGCATTGGAATTCAGTATTCGACATCAATTTATGCATGCAGTTTCATTAATAACATTTTATGGGCGTTGGAAACGGTGGAGTTTCACCTCCCCCCATACAACCAAAATTTGTGCTATCGAATAGCTTTGAAGTTATAAGTCGCACAGCATCGAAATTCAGTAATCGACCTAAATTTACACATGCAGTTTTACTGAAAACATTTTATGGCGTTGGACAAGTACAACCCAAACATGCAAAATCGAATAGCTTTAAATTTATGGGTAACACAGCGTCAGAATTCAGTATTCGACCTCAATTCATACATGCAGTTTCATTAGTAACATTTTATGGGCGTATGAATAGGGGGACTGGCATCTCCCATGCATCCCAGATTTGTGCTATCGAATTGCTTTGGAATTATATATAGGTCGCACAGCGTTGGAATTCAGTGTTCGATCCGATTTTACACATACACTTTCATTGGTAACATTTTTTGGGCGTTGGACAAGGGAGAGTGATATCTCCCATACAACCCAAATTTGCGATATCGAGTAACTTCTGAGTTATTTGTCGCACAGCGTCAGAACTCATTATTCGACCTAAATGTACACATGCCATTTCATTAATTAAATTTTATGTGCGTTTGCCAAGGGACCTCTTATTTGATCCAAATTTGCGATACCGAATTGCTTTGGAGTTATAGGACGCACAGCGTCGGAATTCGACCTTAATTTACACATTCAGTTTCATTGATCACATATAATGGGCGTTGGTCAAGGGGGCGTTGCACCTTCCATACAACCCAAATTTGGGATATCTAGCAGCTTTGGATTTATAGGTCGCACAGCATCGAAATTCAGTATTCGACCTCAATTTACACATGCAAGGGAGCGTGGCAGCAACGCGTCGGGTTTCAGCTAGTTTAAAATAAAAATAAGAATACAATTGTATTTCATATCCCTAATCCACTGAAAATAAAATAAAAGATTTAATACAAATTAAAGACTGCCTTTTATGTTAACGTTGTGAACTTGTTTTGACGGATTCGTAACGGGTTCGAAACGAATTTGCATCCGTTTTTGAGCACACATTGTGTAGTTTAGGTTCTGGTTCTGTTCTGTCATATGCCACCGAGCTCTGTGATGATGATGATTCTGAATTAGCTGCTGTACTGCAAAGAACTGTGCAAAGCTTGCCTAAATATTATGGAGAAGAGTAATTACTTTTATCAATTAATTTTTAGAAGTAAATATTATTTAGCATAATTACCGATTTTAGTTGGTAACGAGTCAATTGCTTTTTTTTATAACCGTTTCAAAATTATGTCAGAAGCTGTGGTCTTAGCGTTGACATCACAGAAAGTTATCTGTCAGATGAAGCTGTCATTGCAATAAAAAAAATATTTTAAAGTTTTACATAAGTTTTTGCGACCAAATTAAGAATTGAATTTCTTTTAAAGACCGTGATTGAATTTGTCTATGGAAAATATATTTTGAATCAGTAAGTTTCTGCAACATGCAAATATATAGTGTATAGTTATGTAATATTTGTGTGTATGTTATGTTATTAGTATAAAATATACATACACTAGAAGTTAATGTACGTACGTGATTGCAATTAAAAAAAACAAAAACAAAAAAACTACTACGAAAAAACTCGTTTTACTTGGTTTTTCTCCATAATTTACTGCGATTTACGAATTTTCAAGTCCGAACCCTGGGTAGGAGTTCATCTTCTTCTCCATCGCTTAATTTATCGAGAATATCAAATATATCATGATGTTTGAGTTTATTTCTAACAAAATACTAGTAAATTTATGTGCGCCACTTTCCGACAAAATGAATAGACGAATGGTATTCTGTGCGCGGCGGCCTTTAAAAAGGACGGAAAACTTTTAGAAAAAATTGCACAACTGTTGCTGTTACCGGAACAAAAAGAATATGAAATTAAAGATGACACATGGTATATAATAAAAAAGGCCTTTTTCACAAAAAACCAATCACCAATTTCATAAAATTTTAATAGGGAAAACTTCCCTCGCACTAGAGTTTATTATTTTTCCAGTCTTACATTATTGTTTTGCAATAAAATTCCTATTCTGAAGGTGTTTGCATTCAAAGATTATACAGTTAATAGTACTTCAAAATGAACGAATACTCCTTCAAAAAAGCAAAAGCGCCTTTTTTGGAGGTAAGCATTGCTTAGCAGCACTTTTTCAAAACATATTTTTTATAAAATCTTATTATATTTAATATAAAATTATATATTATTTTATTGTATTACACAATATTTTCGAAATGATTATGTTTATTTTAAGCATCCCGCTGAAACCTCCTTGCTGATAAAAGGACAAAATGCAACTAAGGCACAAGAATTTTTTCTAAAAAAAGGAAACCTTCAGGCTAAAGATCAATTATAATGTTTACATGAAGCAGCTGTTATGTTTAGTAAAAGCAAAAAAATTCCATTTGAATAAATTAAAAAAAATGAATGAAACCCAACTAATTTCCATACAAATACCTGAGATAAAAAGGATCATGGGTATAAAACGCATACAGGAACAGATAAAAAGGGACATAGAAAGTGATAGGATGCTGTTGTTGCTTGAAAAACGCACAAAATGATCACGATAAAAAAACACTAAAGGATAGTTGGGAGAATCAACAGAATAAATATAAAGGACTTGTTTTTGAATGCTAAGCGGTGAACTGAGAATAAACTTATTATATAAGCAGAAAAAAAATTCATGTTCCGTAATACATACGGTAAGATTTTAGAGAGCTTTTTTATAACTAATCAGTAAATTAAATAAAAATATTCAAGTCAAAATGTATATTCTTTGAAACAACTTTAAAAGATTTTCAAAAAGAGTTTAAAAACCATTTTTGCTATTTGAACCATAAAAAAGTGTCTTATATTCTTTTCAATTAATACGAAATTACATATTTTTTTCAAATAACTTTAAAATAAAATTTTCATAAACTTTTTAAAGACAATATTGAACCATCTTTAACAAAATTATCTCTTATTTGAGTAAGCAAACCTCAACCACTTTGCATAATTCAGTTGCAACAACGACCACAAAGTCCATACTTCTTTTGCTGCTTTCCTCTATTCTAAGAGATCCTTTGAATTTTTTATAAATATGAATTTTTCATGGTGTACTTCAAGGCGCAACAGGAGAAAATGAAAAAAAAAACAAGGTGCTCTGACAAGGATAAAGATGCAATATTTGTCTGTACGCAATCATGCTGCAAAATATTGCAGCTATTGTGTTTCCTGTTTATCCTACTTCGAGTGGCAGGCGTGTTGCTGTCACATCCACCGAATTTGCCGCCGAAAATGAGATGCTTAACGCATCCCCAGATATAACAATAGAACAAACAAGCAGCAGGTAGGATTTGGTTTAGCTGATTATACTTTAAATTGTACTAAAAATCGCATTTTAAAGAAAGGATTTTTAAAGAGCCGTTAAATATTTAAAAGCTCTAAAACAAATTGCCAAAAAAGTTTTCAAAACTTCATGAAAGAGAATAACATTATTTTAAAATAAAACTTGTCAAGTAATTCAAGAAAGGTTCATGAAATTTATGTTTGCTATTTAATATTCTTTTGACAATATATAATATGTATCCCTACATGCTACCTTTAAGGATATTATTAACTATTCTTCAAGCTGATTTTCAGCAAGCATAACTCTACCTCGAACAAGCGTGTTGACACTTTAACAAATATCAAAAACAAAAAAATTTCTTTAAAGGACAACAGATTTTAACACACTACCGCAAAACTTGGACATTCACATAAATTATTTGCTTGTGCACTCGTTGCTTCCGCTTGTGTGTGTGTGTGTATGTGTTTTTAAAGGATAATAGCATAAATATACATGACATATGGTTTTCTTGTATGAGTCCTTGTTGCTACAATATTTTGTGTTTCTTCTGCTGCTAACATGGATTCTTGACCTTTTTGACCGCAATCATTATCGCTCGCAACAGTCTTCGATGTTGGCAGCGGTGCTGATGTGTGAAAAGGGTTTAAGTCTATTTTTTTATACTCTCGTGTTTCTGGTCAACAGATCATTTATAATTTTGACTTGTTAGAAAATTGTATTGATTTTAATTAAACATAATTTATTAAGGTTGAAATTTTGAATCCAAGTCGTTGAAAATATTTGCTTGGTTGCGAAACAACTTAAAAGTTAATTGATGAATTTTACTAAATACTTAAAACTTAATGCATAATACTTAATACAAATTACTTGCGAGCAGGGTTGCCACTTGTAAAAAAATTAAGTTACCAAAATTTTATCAAAAGTTACCAAAATTAAATAAAAATTAATTAAATAAACAAACATTTTTAAAGTAAGAAAATCAATAAAATTATAAATTTTGTTAATAAAAAACATATATTCAACATTAAAATAATTAAAATTAATAAACAGAAATAGTGGTTAAAATAAATTTAGTTAATATTATTAAGTATTAATTTTTCTTGTTTAAAATTTCTTATTTTTAATAACTAAAAATCACAAAATAAGTAAAATGCATAAGCTCATATACTTATAAAAATGAGACGTATATCTTTTTCATTTGAATTAAATAAAAAAAAAATAAAACATATAGAAAAAGTACAACTTTTTTCTTGTTTAAAATTTATTTATTATATTAATATAAAAATTACAAATAAGTAGTAAATTCAGGTAAACGTAATTTTTTTGTCACAAAACAAAACAAAAAATTATAAATAAATGGTATAAAAATGAGATCCCTATCTTTTTTTATTTGAAATAAGTAGGAAGTACAAAAATATACCGCATTCATTGGCAATGAATATTGATTTTAAGAAAGTATATGAATAAATACAAAGATATGGGATTTAATGCTTTAAAAAATTATCGGTTTCCTCACGTTTAAATTTTAATCATTTTTTTTGTACTAAAAATCAGAAACTACACAGTTCGTTTGTTTTATGGGATATCAATTTTAACTACGGGCACTGATTTTAATATAAGGAAACTTTTTCACCATCACCTCAAGTTAAGGAGTTATGAAAAATACGATATACAGTTCTTTTTCCAATAACTGCTCCTATGCGCAAACTATTGCAAAGTATTTTGCTGATATCTTTTTACGTTTTAGAAAACATATTGCGAAAGAAACGAATATTTTATTAAATTTATTCAAAGCAATTTGAAGCGGCTGGAAAACCCTAATTTTTCAGTAAGTTACTTTAGAAATTTTTCCTATAAATTTTTCATGTAATCAATTTTCGTTATTTCAAAATTTATCTGGAATTATCCACAATATCTGCAAAGGTCAAATTAATGCTTAAATTTCAAAGACAATGATTCAGACAAATCACGGTAGCAAATATGTTTATTATGAAAAAATTTTGAAATTTACGATTTTCAAGGCAATTATCTTCAAAACAAAAGATGAAAAAGAATTTGTTAACAAAAATGGTTAGACCTAATCAGCCCTATTATGAATAACTTTTCAAGTGGAATCGAAAAAGAGAGTTTTCATTTTTAAGATAATCCTCAAGAACATTCAGAAAACTTAACAAGGAAAAAACATTCAGTAAAAAATAAATAAAAAATGTCCAAAATGTTTTAGAGCTTTGTTTTAAAAATTAAATTTCCTTTTTCCGATTCTGCGTGAAAAATTAAGCATGATAGGGCTGAATATTTCCTAATCAGAAATGTCAAATACGATCGAAAACGACTGATGCAATTTAAAGATATTACTCTGTTTGAAAAAACAAGTTTTTACATTTTTGTCTATAACCCCTAAACTAGAGCTGATGGCGAAAAAATCTCAATTTTAAATCTAAAAATCTTGTTCTGGTGACCACTTCTTCTGGAGGCTTGTCTCTCATTTCGCAGAGTTCCTTTGGAATCATTTTGCTATTTATTGTATTAAAACCTAACTTATTTCGTAGCTTTGTTTTTATTAGAGACTTCTTTGTTAACGTTAAATTTCAAGATTGAAATATTTTAACATTTTCCTTTGACATGATTCGCAATATTTTCAGATGATGCGTTCGGAAAACTTTAAAAAATTTTCAATAGAAAACATAAAGGTTATGCTGCACTAAAAAATGTTTAATGTAATATTATGTTAACTTTAAGTTTTTCTACTAGAAATTTAGAAATTTAGTTTAGATTTTGTTGTCTTTAATTTTATTCATCGTTCAGAAAATATTCAAAAATAGAATTAATATAAACCTTATTATTGCTACAAACGGTTGTTTCAACTCAGATGTGGGGTTCGAACCCACGCTCCCTCTCGGGAACCAGAGGGAACAAACGGTTGCTACAAACGGTTGTTTCAATTAAATACAATTTTTTATGTAAATCTTGCAAACAAACTAATTATTTTGAATTTTTTGGAAAAACTAAAGAAAAAAAAAATTACCAAAACTATAAAAAATTACCAAATTAGCAAGTCAAAAATGTTCTACCAAATTTGGTAATTAATTACCAAACTGGCAACCCTGCTTGCGAGTAATACTTATTAATGAATACTAACACAGACATTACTATTTTGCTTGAATCAAAACAAAACTTTGCTCAATCACGGTGTGATTTTAGAAAAATATTGCTAAATTGAAATCACTCCTCATGTATTTAAGGAAAACCCAAATTTTGAATAAATTCAAGCAATATTTTTGAAATTTACTATAAACTACAAAACCAAATTTCTACTTGATTCAACCAAAGATTTGTTAAGTTATTATAAGCTCAAATAGCAAATTTTTACTAACTTAAAGCAAATTTCTTCTAAACGCACGAGCACACGTTTAATCTAAATGAAGAAAATTAGGTGACAATTGGTTAACAACTGCAGAGGTCAAATGGATAAACTCACGCGACCGAGATTCAAGTCTCCAGATAATGGTAATTTTTCAATTTACTTTAATATAAAAAATTATTTCACTTCAAAAAGATGCTAGATTTCAGCAAAAACTAATCAAAATTTGCTATCTCGATTTATAATAACTTAGCAAATATTTGCTTGAATTAAGTAGAAATTTTCTTTTGCAGTTTATAATAACTAAGCAAAATTTTGCTTGAATTTAATCAAAGTTTTGCTAAGTTATTATAAACTAGAATAGCAAATTTTGATTAGTTTTTGCTGAAATCTAGCACAATTTGGAAGTGTTTAAGATTCAAGCGCAAGTTTTGCTTAAACACAATAAAAAATTAGTAAACAGTTTTCTCCGTTAAATAATTCATACTTACAACTTAAGACTTTAGGACTTAATACTAAAAACCTAATACTAAATACTTGGTTAATTTATTAAAACTTAATACGAATACTAATACTTAATACTTCGTACTCAACACTTAATGCTTAAAACGCAAAACTTGGTAAGTAGTACTTAATACTAAAACTTAATAGATACTTAATACATAATAATTAATGCTCAATACTGAATAACTGAATAGATTCTAAATAAAGGGTGTTTTTTATAGAGTCATACAAGTTTTAATTATAATAAAACATAGTAAAATATTTTATATATCAATCAAACGAACTTAATTTGTTAGAAAGTTTTATGACATTAATGTTTAAATATGATTTCGGCCAAGTGGCCGCCACAGCTGGCGCATACAAGGCGCAATCTGGAACACCAATTTTCACAAACGTATCTCGCCGATAACTCTTCGAGTGTTGATTTCTAGGTGTTCAATTGTTTGTGGCTTATCGACGTAGACAAGTGATTTTACATAATCCCAAAGAAAATAATCCAATGGGGTTAAATCACACGATCTTGGGGGCCAATTAATTGGGCCATTTCGTGAAATTATTTTTTCGTCGAAGGTTTCCTTGAGTAAATCAATTGTAGTGCCCGCTGTGTGGCATGTGGCTCCGTCCTGTTGGAACCACATATCAGCAAGATTAATGGCAGCTAATTTAGGTTCAAAAAAACTTCGAATCATGTTCCTATACCGTTCACCATTGACAGTAACATTCTGACCGTCATCGTTTTTGAAGACATATGGGCCAATGACTCTGCCAGCCCATAAAGCGCACCAAACAGTAATTTTCTGTGGATGTAATGGTGTTTCGACAAAAGCTTGTGGATTATCTTCACTCCAAATACGACAATTCTGTTTATTTACGTACCCATTCAACCAAAAATGGGCTTCATCGGAAAATAACATTTTCCATGGAAATTCAAAATCAATATCAATTTGTGCTTCAGCCCATTCGCCGAATTGGCAGCGCATACGATGGTCGTTTGGCTTTAATTCCTGCACAAGTTGAATCTTGAAAGGTTTTCAGCCAAGATATTTTCGTAAAATCTTCCATAAAGTGGAAGGTAACAACCCCAGTTGCTGAGAACGGCGACGAATTGATTGATTAGGATCATCTTCAATGCTTTCCTGTACAGCAGCTACAGATTCTTCAGTGCGCACTGTTCGGCGTTCCACGGGATGCACATTATCAGTAACGGTAAATGTGGTCCAAAAACGATCTATTGTTCTTCAAATTAGCAGCTCTGAAGGACGATTATGTACGCCATAAAATGGACGAAGTGCACGATAAGTTTGACGAACAGAACCATTACTTTGATTAAAAATTTCCACAATTTGCACGCGTTGCTCTGGTGTAAGTCGAGTCACATTGAAATGTCAAAGCAAACTAAACAAAAAGCAACTATCAGCTGTTAAATGGATGGTCAAATAAAGCAGTGATGCCAACTCAAAGTTGTAAAACTCTATAAAAAAACACCCCTTACTTAATCGTGAACACGTAATACTTAAAAACTTAATACTTAGTACTTAATACTTAATTCTTAATGCTTAATACTTAATAGTTAATACTGAATAATTAACACTTAATACTGAAAATTACCCTGCAGTGCATCCAACTAGTTAAAATACTAGGTCAAAAAATGCCAGTACTAGTTCAGCTGAAATGCTTTTTACATTGCGCAAACTGATTATTTTTCTGTGTTGATGTCACAGGAAAAGACAATTGTTCTATTTTCGATATGAATTGAGATAGTATTTTTATTGGCATAGTTTGAACTAGTTGTGGTAGTTGTAAGTTTTAAACCAGTAAACTACTAGTATAATAAAACTAGGCTTTTTACTGGTATGATTTGACCCACCTTTGTGTTAGTATATTTTTAACTAGTTCAATACTAGTTTAATATTGACCAGTTTCATATTAGTATTATTTTAGCCAGTTCAATTCTAGTAGTTTTCATACTATGCTAGTATTCGTTTTGTTCCAGTCTTTTTGGAACCAGTTGTATGCTAGTACTACGTAAATAGGCTTTATACTTGTATTATTGAAACTATATTTCGATTTCTTATTTTGAGCAGATTGTTATTTTTGATTTGAAAAATTTGTTGAATTAAGGATGTAGTCCAGTGTACGGACATGAATATCGT
Source organism: Dichetophora obliterata (assembly GCA_963920525.1). NCBI lineage: Eukaryota > Metazoa > Arthropoda > Insecta > Diptera > Sciomyzidae > Dichetophora > Dichetophora obliterata. The sequence goes on along the minus strand of OY986437.1, from coordinate 212,168,690 downwards.
ATCGATACTTCAGAGTTTCGATACTGTTTCTTTCGATACGAGTACTTTTTCGATGCTTCGTGTCTATTCAATATTTGACGGTATCGATTCTTTTTATTTAGTATCGAAACAAAATGTACTTTAAAGGGAAAAAGCATTAGATTCATGAAAAAACGTATTTAATTTATCAGAGAACGAGGTGGTTTTTGAGCCAATAACGCATTTTCATAAAACAAATACGTGAATATTTAAAATTATTTTAAATGCCTTTTTTATTTAAATTTTGTACGCGTTCTATTTTAGCTTCTTTAACCTTTATCCTGTAACGTGGGGTCACTCGTGGCCAGGTAATTTCTTGTTAGGTGTATATCTCGTGAACGCGTAGCGCTAGCGACATTTACCTCGCACGAAGAAAACTTTAGTTGAGCGCTCACAGTTGGCATTGGTTTCATCAGTTTATGTTCGGTCGTTGCTAAGTAAGGAGCACTTGAAGTTTGAAAACAGACACAAGCGACCCCACATTACAGCGAACGTTTTTAAAAAATTAAAAAAAAGTGTTTGCTCTTATTTAGTGAAAAAAAATTTTTATAATTTGTATAAAATTTGTTGTTAAAATTTAAAGTTTTCTATATGACCTTATTAATTATTATTATGTTAATTTTCTATGATTTAAATACAAATTCTAAATGTTTGACAGTTTAAATCATTACTGATTTCAGATACAAATTATAGTTGTTTGCTAGTTTAAAATCGTTTATTGAACTTTAGGTTTTTTTCCAAAGAAACAACAACAACAACATTTTTCAATATGAAATGGAAAACATCACTAGCTGATTTTATTGCAATTTTGGCCCTGCTACAGGCTTCGTTAGAAATGTTTGTGATGCCACCACCGGTAATCGAATCCGGGCGTGGGTCGCCGTGCCAGCGCAGTTTAGCGCACTGAGCGCCCACAGAGGCGATGAGATTTCAATGTCAATTTCTCAGTTTTTATACTCCCTTTTATACTTTTTTGTTGTTGTTCGTTTTTTCTTAATCAAATGGTAGAGCCTGACCAAAAAAAAAACACTGAAATAACCTGAAGACTTTTCCGCAAATCTAAAAACAACTTCAGTATCTATGCTTTGTTAGTGGCGAATTCCGACAAATAATTGGACTAACCATAATAGCATAAGTATAAACTAAAGTAAGCAAAAACGAACAACAACAACAAAAGAGTATGAAACTGAGAAAAACTGAAAATGCGCTGACACGGCGACCACGCCCGCGTTCGATTCACGGTGGTGGCATCACAAAGATTTCTGATGAAGCGTGTAGCAGAGCCGAAATTTCATATTGAACAATGTTGTTGTTGTTGTTTCTTTGGAAAAAATTCGTTAGAGCAATTAATTGTTCTAACCTGACCTAAAGCTCAGTAAACGATTTTAAACTATCAAAAAACTAGAACTTGTTTTTAAAATCAAGAATAATTTAAACTATCAAACAATTCGAATCTGTATTTAAAACATGGAAAATTAGCATAATTTTTGTTAAATTTAAATAATAAATAGTTTTATATAATTTTTATTGAAAAAACAAACACAATTGCTACTATGCCCGTATGACACTATGTTTTTTTTTCTGTTTTTAAGTGTATTTTTCATTTGAAATATGTACTAATGAAAAACCGACGAAAACTAAATTGCAAAAACAACTTGGCAATATTTTAGAGGGAAATAAATGGTTTGTGTAAAAAACTGTTTTTTGACATTTCGTTTCCGGCTGAAAAAAATTCTGTTAAAATTCGTTTAGTTAAAAATTTAATTTACAAAAATTTAAAATATGAAACTTAAGTGGACAGACGAATACGTTTTATTTGTAATTAATAGATTTGATAGTGCGGACTTTATATGGAACCACACGCTGCGATCATATAAGTTTAAATATAAAAAAAAATTAACGAAATACAGACAACTGTCTAAATAACCGAACGAAATACGAGTTGGCTACTATGTTTTTAATAGGCCAGATTGTTTTTCGTTTGTTTTTAGTTTAATTTTAACCAAATCTTATTTCTTATTTACTTTACAAAAGTTTATAAAAAAATCTCGGCTTTTAAAAAAAAATAGTTTTTTTAATATTTTTTGCAGAAATTTTTTTATAATTAATTAATTAGTAAATAAACCTATTAACCGTCGAATAAGAACACCAATCATCGTATAAAAATTTTGGCAGAACCCTAAAAGCGATATAACTAAGTAAAATAATGACAAAACACGAGTGACCCTACGTTACAGCGAACGAAACAAAAAAACAACGTTAAAGGGTAAAAGTTAAATTTCTTAAAACTTCGTTTGAAAGTGAAATACGAGATCAGAAAAACAAACTCAACTTTTATTCAAATACACAAAAACCAACGTGTTGTGGAGAAAATATTTACTTATCCACGTAAGTATTAAAATTGAATTTATGGACGGGCGTGAATAGTTTAAATATACTATGTCTCTCACTATAAATACAAAGATTTTAAATGGAGCCAACAAAATTAAATGCATGGACATTTTTCAACGCCATACAACGTGCAAGGTCTGTTTTAAACAAATAAAAACAAGTGGAAACACCACCAATTTGGTGAAATACCTAGAACATCATCCAGAACATAGCATTTATAGCATAAAAAATAGCATTAGCTTTTTTAATATGAGATCATCGACCATCAATTAAGTATTTTATTAATTTATTTATTTTTCATGTTCATATAAATTAAATTGTTACATTTATTTAAAATAAGGAAATATGTGATTATCACATTTATTATTGTTTTTTCAGTTTTGCAAGAATATTTAAAATACTTTTTTTTCACTGTAACAACACCATAATCCAAAAATTTTTGTAGGTAAATCAAAAATATTTTTAAAGAATTATTCAAGGCATTCCGAGTGAGAAGTATGTTTTTCGATTTTTTTATATGTATTTTTTTTTTGTCAATTAGGCCAGACAAAAAATATGTCACGTTTGAACAGCCATAACTTTGGTGTACGAGTTTTGGTTTTTGCACACAATAGTTCAATACTAAGCTTAAATTTTCTGCTAAAGATTTTTTAAAATTTTGCATGTATAGAGCTAAGGTATTTTTTTTTTTATTAAAATAGCTTAAATCGAAATTTCTGAGATAGTGCTTTTCTAACAAAAAATTTCATAATAGGTATTTTCTTTCACGTAATTTTCTCACCATTTTTTGTGTCTATATTATTCATAGATTCGGAAAATATTTTAATGCATTTTTTTTAAATACAAACTTATTAGCATTTTTGCGATTTTTTTTAAAAAGCAACAAGAAAAAAATTTTATAGTTTTCAAAAGAAAAAAAATCACAACCCTGGTAGCTTTAGTTCAATTTTCATGTTTGATATATTATTTTACAGGAAAATTAAATGAAAAAGGAAATGCATTCAATTTTTAAGAAAACTGACGCCTTAAAGAAAGTAATTGGATTTATTTTAAAGAGCACTTTTTTCCATATAGATAACATTGAGCAACTTGTGGGCATGTGCGCCTTGCCTTCCTGTTATCTATTCTTCGAATTTTTTTGCAGATAATTTTTTTTACCTCAACAAAGATTTCAGGAGGGACTTATGCTTTATAAGTTAATAAATAAGGATAAATGATGAACCACGAGACTACCTTCTTTATTCTACCATGCAAAAGAGTACGAAAAAGTATTCGATATTCATGGTATCGATACTTTTCTTTCAATATTTTTTGGGCATAGATACTTTTTTTTCGATACCAAAAAAGTAGGTATCGATCTTTTTTTCTTTCGATATCGTGTCCCTAGTCCGGTGTTCCGCCCTAATTTTCAAGGTTTATTTCGGAATGATTTTTTTATAAAAAAATAAAACACAATCGCTTAAATATTTTTAAATGGTTTTATAAACATCTGAAGCTGTACAAAATTTTATTTTACAATTTTATTTTTTTAATTTGTACGTCCAAAGTGGACAAAAAAAGAAAGTGTTTTGCTGGCCCGGTGGTAACGGCACTTGAAGTAATTTAAAAGAAACCATTTAAATAGATTATTGTTCTTTAGACTTGTCATTCTGACAGGTAGTTGATTTAAATTTTTTCATTAGAAAATAACAAAATGGCTGACATCTAAATAGAAATTTTAAAAAATCGCGTCTTTTTTGTCGAAAATCGGGGGAAAAATACGAAAAAATTTTATTAAAATGTACAATACTAGAGCCATTGGCGTGTATAAAACATATTAAAATTTCAGTTCAATCGGCTTGACAGAATATTTTAAATCACATTTTTGTGTCAAGAAAAACGCTTTAAAGGTTTTAATAACGCTCTCGACTATGTGCTATAACTTCGGTAACATTTAAAATGTTGGTCTCAAATTTTAACAGTGTACTCACAATACCTTGTGCTTTCATTGTAAAAAAGGTTACATCCTTAATACCATAATTTTTAACATATATTAAGTCGAAAAATATGACAAAAAATTCTAAAGTAAAATAATAGTTAAAATTAAATGCAAGAAAACATAAATTAAAATATTTTTTATATTCATAGCAATACAATAACATACAAAACAAATACGAAAATATCCAATGTGGGAGTTAAGGGAAGGTTCTCCTGGATTTTTTTGAAAAAATCCATTTTTTTACATAAAATGAAAGTTACATATATGTAGAATGTTTGTGCCAAGGGATATTTCAATACGACGCGTATTTCTCGAGCTAGAGCGTGTCAAACGTACCCATGTCACGCGCGCGTACCAACTTTCTAAAAACTTTAAACGCGTTTTTCTCGGAACCATGTTTTCTAATCTAACGGACAGCACAGGGCTTGTTCTATTGATCCGATTTCCTTCATTCAAAGAATGTTTGAAAGTATATACTTTTTTGTATGCCTGGAACCTAACATTGGCATAAAAAATTGTTTATTTATAATTTTTAAACGAGATCTAAGTAAAAAAAAAGCAAAAAATTTCAATTTTTTTTTAAAAGTCCATAAAATTGGTTTTTTTACCAAACTTAATTGAAGTTAGGTTCCAGGCATATGAAATGTTATCAATTTTAATAAATTTTATACATTTCTCATTTCAGTTCACTACCTGAGGCCCCACACTGTCCGCGGGAGGTCGATGTTGTGCGCGCAGAGGTCGACGAGATCCACCATTTTCAAGCCGCCATTTTGAATTTTTCAAATATCTTTTTTTTTTTACTCGTCAATAAACCACGAATCAAAGTTCAAAAGCATAAGTTCGTATGTCTTTTCATTTTCCCACAAACCATTCTCAAATTTTGCTTGTTTTTCGGCCAAATCCAAAAAAATCCAGGAGAACCCTCCCTTAAAAAAAATAACAAAAACCAAATTATATGGTTTGTTAACATTTTGAAAATGTCTTGTTTTAACGCTTTGAAGCGCTTTTCGAAATAGCTTCTCCGGAGTGTCTGAGAAGTCGATTCCAACGATTGACCCTATAAAAAATAAATAAATGAAAATATACACAAATTTTTGTAGCAACTTAAGTTTATAAGGGTTCTCATCTAAGCATGTAAACATGTATAGCGTTTAAAATTTTGATGAGCGATAAAGTGTAAATAGCGTAAATGTTGAAAAAATGGCGACTGCGGCTACGACAACATTAAGACTTTTTTAAATTTTAAACCTTTTAAAACTTTCATTAACATAGAAAATTAAATAAAACGTGTTCATATTTACTCCAGCTACTTTAAATATGTAATGATTAGCGCCAAAGGAAACCCTCATTCACACACGTAGATTTACATGCTAGTTTACACTACAAAATAGGCTCGGAAATGATGTAAACTCACGCCAATACAAATTTTGACAGATAGTTTACGCTCATGTAAGTTCACAAGGTTTACAATGTTTACGGGTCAGTTACATGCTTAGATGAGAACCCTTTATATTTAATACCTAATGTAACAGAATAAAGATTTTTTAGATCTTGAAACGTTACGTAATTGTTACTGTTTTTGCAACTAATAATTCAATTTATTTAACATTTCAAATTCATGCAGAACTAGATAATTTGCAACTAGCAAATAAGCTTGTATATTTGTGACTTCTTAGTAATGAGCTAGAACAGTTGGTATTTTTTTAACTAGTCAAAATGCGACTAGTTAGTTAACTTTAAATTAAGTGACTAGTTCCTTTATAACTAGTAAAACAGCTTGTATTTTTTAAAAAGCTTGAATACATATAGTAAATTATCTAGTAACTTTTTGGTTAGCAAGATTTCACAAGTTTAATCTAGTATTTTTTGACTAGTTTTGTTTTAACTGGTGAGTTAACTAGTTAAATTCATAAATAGAACGATTTTTCACTGCAGGGTAAGTACTTAATAGATACTTAATACATAATAATTAATAATCAATACTGAATATAGAATAGATACTTTGTACTTCATTCTTTATTCTTTACACATAATACCTAATAGATACTTAATACATAGTAATTAATGCTATTCACTAAATACTGAATAGATAGAAACTAAATACTTTTTACTTACGACGAAATAGCTTATACTTAAAACTGAATACTTAATACTTAATGCTTAATACTTAATACCTAATACTTAATACTTAGCACTTAATACTCAATACTTATAACCAGGGTTCGCATTTGCTCATTCATGAACTGCTCATTTCTGCTTCTATTCATTCATTTAAGAATATGAAGAAAAATCAAAGTGAGGAGCTCGTTTTTGTGAAGAGATGAGCAGATTTTTTTTGTTCATGAACTGAAGAAGAGCAAACTAGTTTGTGAACAAGAACATTTTTTACTCTTTTGAAGAGACTGTTGCTATTCATCTATTCTTCAATGCTTCACTTGTCTTTCGTTGGCTCTTCATTTGTTCATGAAATTTTCATGAAGTGGTGAAGGCAACGGATGATGCTTTCGTTCGTTTCGTTTAATTTTGTTTTTTAGATACACACAACGTTTGCATGCTGTGTTGTATTGAAGCGAGGCATTGAAATGGCTTAAATGTTTGTGTGTATGTATGTTAAGCAACGTGGCAACAAGAATGCAATAACAGATCATTGTGGGATTCTATGGAAAGTTTAATAAACAGCCACAGCTTTGTTTTTGGTACGCATGCACAGTGTCTCATATGATGGTTGTTAGCAAATAAAATTTACTTTTTCTATTTTGGGGGATACAAATTCCACCTGTAGGGTAAAAAATTGAGAAATATGTATACCAAGTACAAAAATATTTTTTCACAAAAATAGCAGGCGATGGAAAAATTTATGTATACACTTAAAACATTTAATGGAACAAATTAATTCATGTTATTTTTTTTGACAAGAAAAAAATTTACATAACCCATTTTATTTTTTTTAAGTAAGAGGTAATTATGATTAACATTCTTTTTTTTTATAAACATAAAATTTTAGTTTTTCGCTCTTTGTTTATTGCTCTACAATTATAATTTAAAACTCTTAAAAAAACATATAATTAGGTGGCAACCCTAATATTTCAAAATTACATCATTTTTAAATTCTGACCACGGATTTGGATTCAGCGACCCATTTTTAGTGTGCCATTTTTTTTTTGCCGGCCCCGAATTCGTAAAAATTAAAAAAAATAAGTTGGGAACCCTATCAACTAACTTGAATTTTAAAATTCTGACTTCAGATTCAAAATCAGCGGCCTCCTAACACTGATAACTGACGTTTAAAACACGTCAAAATACACATTATTAGGTGGCTACATATTTCTAAATTTTTTACCCAACAGGTGGAATTTGTAACCCCCAAAATAGAAAAGGTAAATTTTATTTGCTATCAACCATCATATGAACCACTGTGCATGCGTATCAAAAACAAAGCTGAGGCTGTTTATTAAACTTTTCATAGAATCCCACAATGCTTTGTTATTGCATACTTGTTGCCACGCTGCTTAACATACATACACACAAACATTCAAGCCATTTCAATGCCTCGCTTCAATACATAACAGCGTGCACACGTTGTGTGTATCTAAAAAACAAAATTAAACGAAACGAACGAGAGTATCATCCGTTGCCTTCACCACTTCGTGTAAAATTCATGAACAAATTAAGAGCCAACGAACAAGAAGTGAAACATTGAAGAAGAGATGAATAGCAACAGTTTATTCGAAAGAGTAAAAAATGTTCTTGTTCACAAACTGGTTTGCTCTTCTTCAGTTCATGAACAAAAAAATCTGCTCATCTCTTCACAAAAATGAATATGAGTAGGTTTTTTTTTTGAGCAAAAAATTCCTTCATATTCATGAAGCTTCATGAGTGAGCAAATACGAACCCTGCTTATAACTGAATACTCAATACTAAATACTTAACATTCAACACTTATCTTATTGCTTTTTTGAATTTCGTATTAATTTGAAGGCGGCGAGTTAAGAGTACAGTTACAAAAAAATTACAGCAATCCTCGTTTTGATGTACTTTATTATTTTCATTAATTGCCATTAATACTTTTAAAAATTTTATCAAATAACCCCAAGGCTTATCAACACCAACATGGCTTGTATCGCACGTACTCAAAGAAATAATCAAGAACAGTGAAACGTGACATATTCGACAAAAGTGTCTTAAAATATTTTTTGTCTTAACCTCTGTAGGATTTGGCAATTTATTTATATTTACTTTAATTTGCACAAATTCGAGATAAATAAATACAATTTTACTAACATAGTAAAATGAGTGAGGGAAAACGTGTTGGGGAAGTGAAATGATTAAATGTTCGACAAATAAAGAATTTCAGTTTTTAGAACAACTCACGATTTCCAACTTTCACTGGAACAGTTTCATTCGGACTGAGATGATGTCAGCCTGTCCTTGCAACACACCGTTCTGCTTGGTGATGGCTGCGATAAAAACGTGTTAAATATTTATCTTGCATACTAGAAATATTCACAATAATAAAAAAATTAAACACAACCATTCATCAGCTAAAGTTCAAGACAAACAGGCAACTTAAAAGGACGCAAAAAACACACACACACTCTTACACAAGCACACGCACATGAACATAAAACTCTCGGCCACAGAAGTTCAACATATGCAAATTCATAACTTAACGTTACTTAAACCTAAACGCCACGTAAGATAATTTATCACAGAAAGTTGCAGACACAGATGAAACTTTGGGAGGCGTGTTGCAGCCAAAAACAACACAATCACAACAATACCAAACTTTTGCAATTTTTGTGCTAAAGGACTTTGCTAAAGGAGCTGACTGAATATTTTGTATTGTACTCGTATTGAGGATTAATGAGCTACATTCGAGACAAACAGTGAGATAGACTTTCATATGTTTTTAAGTTCTTATTAATGTGTTCCTTGTTGTTGTAATTCTTAAATGCCTTTTTAGACACGTAACGTCAATTCATTATCAGCTGTGGCCACAGTTTAAAGAAGTGATTTTAAAGAGGAGGACTGAATAAGTTTAAAGATAGTATAAGAACTAACAATTATAAAAAAAATAAAAACTCATCTTTCAACAAAAAGTTAAATACTCCACACTTAACTCTAAAACTTTAAAAGCAAAGGTAAGAATTTATAGGAAAAAGTTAGTATTTGCAATGAAATACGTTAAATGTGAAAATTTCAATTATACAAATTTTGACATTTGACATGAATTAACTTTTTTTATTCATTCAGTTAATGCGTTTTTTCTGTATAACAACGAACAACTACATATAAATTTGTACTCTGCATATTTATCCGCTGAGTTTTCTGTAAGCTCGCTCATGAAAGTAATGGCGTTTTCTTTTCTCGAAAAAATGTTGTATTTTTTCTGCCCTCTCTCTGCCATCTTTAAGAATTCTGAATTTTTTCTTCTTTTAAGGTCAACATTTTCAAAAAAGCACACGATTTGGTTACAGAGGTCATTATTTTTTTTTCTCAAGAGGTCAGAATTTCCAAAAAGGGCAGAAAATGTTGCATTTTTTCGAGAAACGAAAACGTCATAAAAGGGAAGGTGTACTTTAAAATCTAACATCATAGTCTGATTTTGTAATTGTTAAAGTGTACAGAAAATAAATTCTCAAAACGTACTCTCTCTCTCTCTCTCTCTCTCTCTCTCTCTCTCTCTTAAGTCCTTAAATAACCTAATTACTTTAAATCTCCCAGCGGAAAAATAAAAAAGCGCTTGTAGAAGCACCGCATTTTATGCGCAGTTTTGGTACGCTTTGAGGACGCGCTCTTCAGTTTTCAGAGTTGTTGAGCGCATATTTTTATCTACATATTTTTCATATAGAATCAAGCAAGAAAATAGCACAGTGTTAAGACGTTCGACTCTAAGCCACGCAGTCCGAGTTCAATTCCAGGCTAAGCAAAGCAATTTTTTTATTTAACTTTAATGTTGTTTTCGAATTTAACTGCATCCTCAAAGCTTACCAAAGATGCAGTAAAAATGCGCCTACTTATGCGGACACGTAGAACAAAAAAGGAAAGTAATCTCCATCAAAAAAGATGCGCCACTTGCTTAAAAAACAGCGCATCATCAGTAGTGTTTCAGCGCTACTCTTACCCGCTGGGTCTGGTTCGATTAAACACGTCTCAAATATTTGACGTTAAAGCAAAGGTATTTCTATTTTTAGGTTCATCCAAAAAAAGCACTTTTTTTAATTGTTTATTATATAAATTTAAATTATCACAAACAGTTCAAATAGTCGCATCTGCATCAACTTTATATAGTAAAAGATTTTTGTTTATATATTCATGATATTCAAATTATATATTTTTGAAACCATCATATCTTGCACAAGAATATTTAATAAAAAATTAATATGTTATGTATAAAAAATCAATATTTAAAATATTTTTTGGGGAAGAAAATTAAAGAAGTAAATAAACTTTAAAAAGCATTAACAACAAATACAAAGGGAAAACGCAGTCTCTGACTGTAGATACCCCCTTTTTTATTTCCGTTTATTTAAATACAGCGTATTTTGTTTAAATGGTTTAATATGTGTATATATGATATTACAGGTTAAATATTATGCAATTCAGCAAAAAATTCGCTAATTTTTATTTCTTGAAGATGGAAGAAAGATGATTAAGAAAAAACAATAAAATAATTTTTATTTTCATGCTAGAAGCCGCACACGTCCTTATGATAGCAGAATAGACCAATGTATATAATAGTTCCTACATTAATTAACTAAACTTAAAAATTGACGTTTTCACGAAAGTACTTTTTCGATCGAGTTAACGCAAACAAAGAAAATATAATTCTTATCGACTTTATTAAAAATAAATTTTATTTCGTAAACGTGTTGTTTCCGTCCTATGAAACTGTTTTTTAAAAAGTCTTTTCCTGTTTTTATCAACGGATTTAAGCGAAAAATTTCGCAATAACTCCGGTTTTTTTTAATCACCACTGTATTTTCTTGTTTATATATTTTGCATTCGCTCCGTAGGTAGATTATCATATATAAACACTTTACGAGGTCCTGAAGCAAAAAACATTTGGAAGCCCCATCTTTATGAATATTTAATAATTTTAGAGGAATATTTTTTTATATATTGTGCAATTGAAATTGTTAAGGATTCTTTCTGATCATTCTATTCATGATCGATTAAAGAATTTATCGATTCTGTCTATTACGGCTGTCCTTTCGAAGACTGAATCTTAAAGTACTCTCCCTTTTAATTTTTTTTTTAATTTGTCGATTATGACTTGCTTAGAATATTTTGCACCTAAAGTAAAAATCTTTTATTGAGGCATATATGTAATATGCGACATTAATGTATGAAAGAAATAAAAATTTCCTTTTATTTCTCTAAAAATACCAGGAACGATTATTTATATAAGTCATTCATTTTATAACACTTGCTATATTAATACAATTTTTTTTATTGGAATAAAAATTACTATTTTTATCGATATTTTTCAAACCATGCATAAAAAATTTTTTTCTATATTTTTTCGAAATTGTTTTTTACTCGTTATTTTTTCAGTTAAATATAAAAAATATTTTTGATCGAAAAAATATTGACTAAAATTTTATCAAATCAAAATGGGGTTACTCTACATATATTACAAAAATTTAGACAAATATCAAAATAGTCTATATCTCTAACGAATTTATCTCTGGAGGAATCTTTAACCCTTTCAATGGCTAGGCTAAAATAATATGAAAATCATTTTTTTTAGGTAATATTCCTATTATTAAGGCCATAAATAGATAAAAAACATAAATTTGATTTTTATCCCGCTGATTTTTTTCTTATTAAATAGGCCAAAAAAAATTTGTTTGCTTTCTTCGGCACAAAATCGAAAATCCAACTGTTTTTAATATCAAATATTTCTCTAAATTTATTTTTATAATATTGGCTTGTTATACCCCCACGTTTAAAAAACGTAATGGGAGTATATTAATTTTGTCACTCCGTTTGTAACGCCGATGAGGAGGCGTGGCCGGTATAGAAAAGTATATATATTCCTGATCAGCATCACCTCATGAGTCGATTTAGCCATGTCCGTCTGTCCGTCTGTGTCCACGATAGCAGCCGTAATTTTTGAGCTATCATACCGAAACTCAAAATATAAGCTTTTTATACAAAAATGGAGGGAGGTCAAGTTCGAATCTGAGCAAAATCGGATGAAAACCACGCCTACCTGCCATACAAAGTGACTTTACCAAAACGGTAAGATCTCTTTAAATTCCACAAAAATCAATTTAATAACTTCAAATTTCGCACAGTGTCTTAAATATTTAATATTTATTTTGAGTATTAAATTTTTAAAAATCAGATGAAAACCACACCTACCTCCCATACAAAGTGACTTAACCAAAACGTGAAATCTCTTTAAATATATTTAACAGTTTGCTTAAGACTTTATATATACTCTAATTCGGCCGTGGGGGTATTTTAACTTCGGCCCAGTCGAAGATAATTCCTTACTAGTTTTTTTTTTTCATTGAACTAAAGATTTGATTTAAAAAAAAGCGTTGCAAAATAAAAATACAAATTACTTTCTGACATATATATAAATAAAAATCAAATGTCGTTCGTTGGTAATTGCATCAGTTGAGAACGGCTGAACCGATTTGGATAATTTTTTTTTTAAAATGTTCGTAATAGTCCAACTTAGGTTTTTACGGAAAGAAAAATTGACCACGCCCACTTTGCGCCCACTTTTTTTGATTTATCTAAAATCGGAAAACGGCTGGACCGATTTGGATAATTTTTTTTTCAAATGTTCGAAGTAATCCAATTTAAGTGTTTACTGAAAGAAAAATTGACCACGCCCACTTTTGCGCCCACTGTTTTGATATCTATATATATAAAATTAAGTGGCAAAACTTCCTGTTCGCATACTCCTCCTAGACGGCTTGCCCGATTTCAATGAAATTTTCAGGGGTGATTGGGATCTGTGTGGAGGGTGCACATAAGAAATTGCATGTGTGTATCTTTGCAGGTTTTGTACCACACCCCCTTTTGTCGCCCACAAATCAATAAAAATGCTGTATTTAAGACGGTTTTGGTCGTATGAAATTAAAATTTGGTAAATAAGTTCGTATGATAACTATAATTAACTTTGAAAAAAAATGGGCGTGGTCACACTTCATCTACGCCTACTTTTAAGAAAATATCAAAATACTTCGAAACCATTGGTCCGATTGAGCTCAAATTTTGTAAGTACGCTTTGCTTTGAGTACGAGATGGTTTAAGGGGCAATGCCACACCACCTTTTACCTCCCACATATAAATAAAAAATTGTTGTTATCGAATAGCTTTAGTTAGAGTTATGGGTCGCACAGCTTAGAATTTCGGTATTCGACCACAATTTAGACGTACCGTTTCTGTGATGAAATTTTATGGGAGTGTACAAGGGGGAGGGGCACCTCCGATACAACCTAAATTTGTGATATCGAATAGCTTTGAAGTTATAGGAATTCATCTTTGGAATTCAGTTTTTGACCTCAATTTACACATGCAGTTTCAATGGTTTTATTTTATGGGCGTTGGACAGGGAGGCGTGACATCTCCCTTTACAACCCAAATTTGCGATATCGTATTGCTTTGAAGTTATAGGTTGACAGCGTAAGAATTCGGTATTCGACCTAAATTTATACATGCATTTTCAATACTTACATTTTGTCGTCGTAGGGCAAAGGGGAGTGGCACTTCCTATACAACCCAACTTTGTTCTATCAAATAGTTTTAGAGTTATAAGTCGTACAACGCCGAAATTCAGTATTCGACCTCAATATACACATGCAGTTTCATTGATTCAATCTATGTTCATTGGTAAGAGGGGCGTGGCACCTCCCATTTAACGTAAATTTGCGATATTGAATATCAGCGTCAGAATTCAGTATTCGGCCCCAATTTATGCATGCAGTTTCATTAATTACATTTTATGGGCGTACGGCAAGGGGGCGTGAAACCTCCTATTTAACCCAAATTAGAGATATCAAATAGCATTGGGTTTATAGATCTCACAGCTTTGGAATTCAGTATTGGACCTCAATGTACACATGCAGTTTCATTGATTACATTTTATGAGCGTTGATCAAGGGGGAGTGGCACCTCCCATACAACGAAAATTTGTGATATCAAATAGCTTTGTAGTTCAAGGTCGCACAGCGTCGGAACTCAGTATTCGACCAAAATTTACGCTTGCAGATTTACTGATAAAATTTTTTAGAGTTTGTCGGGGGGGCGTGACACCTCCAATTTAACCCAAATTTGCGATATCGAATAGATTTGGAGTTATAGGTAACTCAGCCTCAAAATTCAGTATTCGACCTCAATGTACTCATGCAGTTTCATTGCTAAAATTTTATGGGCGTAGGGAAAAGGAGAGTGGCACCTCCCATACAATCAAAATTTGTGCCATCGAATAGTTTTGGAGTTATATGTCGCACAGTTTTGGAATTCGGTATTCGACCTCCATGTAGACATCCAGTTTAATTGATTACATTCTATTAGCGGTGATGAAGAGAGAGTGGCACTTCCTATACAACCCAAATTTGTTATATTGAATAGCTTTGTGGATATAGGTCGCACAGTCTCAGAATTCAGTATTTGACCTCAATTTAGACATGCTGTTTAACTGATAACATTTTATGGGCGTTTGAATAGGGAGAGTGGCAGCAACACGCCGGGTTTCAGCTATATATAAATACTTTTAATTTTATTTTATACGAGGGGGTAGCGAAGCACACCGGGTTCAGCTAGTGTCCAATATATTGGGCAAAACCACCGAAAGGGTTAAGCCTCTTTAATATTTCTTGAAAATATATCAACCTGTGTTTTATTATATTATATACACATTATTTTAATTTCGATCGATACTATATCGATCAAAAAATAATTTTTCTTATCCAAATAAAAATCAAAAATAATTTTTGTTTCTGATCTAAAAGACAAGTATCATATAATAATTTTTATTTGTGGTCGGAAACATTTGGATCCAAAAATAATTTTTATATCTAATCAAAATGATTTATTAATAACAATAATCATTTTTGATATTTGGAGGGAAAATAACGAAAACTTAAATTTCGTTTATCCATTTATGTCGGAATATAATTATACATACATATTTGTGTAATGCGCGAACGTTTTTCTTAATATTACAAATATAAATAATAAAATCGCCTCCGTTAATTCTGTAAAACACATATTAATGAAAGGTTTTTGCTGGTAGTTTCTTAGCATCACATCCCTAAATATAAAAGTAAATAACAACAATAGTCGTTATTTAGGTATATACTTTTTTATCTTTGAAAATGCGGAGTTAGAAACTTTTAAATAAAATTTTGAATAACCACTAGAGCTTTATCTGAGGTTAGGTGATGAAACACCACAAATACACCGATGATAAATGAATTCAAAGGAACTTTTAAATTAAATTGATATTTAACGAAGTATGCCAAATTTGGAAATACTTATGCCAATCTTTACCGCGGGTATAAAACCTGCAAGAACTTTCATGCAGCAAGTTAAAAGTGCATTCCTATTATCTTATTTTGGCAATCGTTTGAAAGATTGATACATAATATCTGTTTTCAGTCCCGTCATTTTAGTGGCCTTAATTTTTTCGACACGCGTGTTCAAAAACAATTTAAAAACGTGCTGTAAGATAAAAATCCTTAAATTTATATTTCTTCCATAAATAAATAATATAAATAATCTATATATCAATACGCAAACAAAAAAATTGTGGTACCATTTTACCTGTGTTAACGTCAGCATATTCACATAAATCTTATATCATTGCTGTGTCTTAATTACTCTCTCGAACTGATAACCTGAACAGAATGAAGCAGTGATGTGATTTTCATTTTGCTAAAAATCCCAAATCCATGTGTAAAATTCACTTTTTTGCTCACTTTATCCCTTCCAAAATATTCTGAAATCCCGCAAAAAAATCCCTCCAATTTTAAAGTAAAAATAAACAAAACAAATCATTTTTGTTTCTTTATATATATGATAATTGCGTTGCATGGTATAAGCACCAAAACGTATTAAGGTGCCTCGACTTGTATGGGGAGAAAAAAGTTCAATTTATACCCCTCTAAAAATTAACCTTAATCTATTTTATGATTTCCAAAATATTTTGGATGTAACGAAAGTCGTCAGTGAGTTAAATTTTTTTACACAAACCTACAAAATTTACTATATTTTTAATTTATTTTAATTGATTTTAGAATTATATATGAGCTTAATGCCAAATAAGTTAATGAAGCAACAGGTTGCAAAAACAACAAATTCTTTGCAGAACAAACCATCAAGCAGACCAGACATACTGTTTCGTTGATAGCTACATCAACTCTTCAGTAGTCTTCTGTGCTTTCTGCAGTACCATCCACTTTGATAAGCTTTTACTAACACCTTCTGTTAAATCAAAAAAAATATGTTTTTCGTTGCTGTTTTTCGCTGCTGTAATAGTTGTAAAAAATATAAACTGTCAAAAACTAAAGGCCGGGAAAAGCTCTTCTAATCTGCATTAAACAACTTGAAATTTTTGCAATCGGATTAAAGATACTGCTACTTTTTAGTAAATTTTTTGGATTTTTTTTTAAGTTTCATTAAATTTTCATTAAAATTAGATTAACTTCCTTACTTCTAATGCGATCTTCACTTTCAGTAAAACTTTGGAAAGGTTTTGAGTGCTTGCATTATTTTCTGCTCAGAATTTCTTAAATTGTTACATATTTAAGCTAAAATATTAACAACAAAATAAACACCTATTGAAAAATATTGTAAAAATTAAAAAAGTAATGATGTTATTTAAATTTTCAAACTTTTTGTATGGAAATTAAATAAAAAAATATCAAAAATATGTGAATATATGAATATATGAAGAGCATTTTCTGACCTTATTTTCTGAAATTTTATTTTTTACAACTATTACACCAGCCAATATATTTATGAAAAACATGTTTTTTGAGGTTTTTTTAAAAAATTTTTTGCTCACTGAAGATTATCGTAAAATTTAAACTATTTTGGAAATATCATAAAATAGACAATGGTTAACTTTTGGAGGGGGTACAAATGGAAATTTTTTTGTAAGGCACCTAAGTACACTT
The DNA here is from genome assembly GCA_963920525.1 of Dichetophora obliterata. Lineage (NCBI taxonomy): Eukaryota > Metazoa > Arthropoda > Insecta > Diptera > Sciomyzidae > Dichetophora > Dichetophora obliterata. The sequence goes on along the minus strand of OY986437.1, from coordinate 212,151,155 downwards.
ATAAAAATATTTTATTTATTCAAGCTGAGTTATGAATGAAGCTAAATAAAGTTTGAATCCAAAAAGGGGAAAATATCGGGAATCAAATCAATTTAATTCAAATTTATTGAGAATTATGTTGATTTTATATGTTTGATAGTTTAAATCATACTTGATTTTAAATACAAATTCTAGTTGTTTGATAGTTTAAAATCGTTTATTGAGCTTAAGGTCAAAGTTAGAACAATTAATTGTACTAACGAATCTTTACTAAGAAACAACAACAACAACAAAGTTTTTTTGGAGATGAAAAGGAAAAAATCACTAGCTGATTTTATTGCAATTTCGGCCGTGCTAAAGGCTTCATCAGAAATCTTTGTGATACCCGTGCAAGCGCGCACTAGCGCTCTGCACCACAGAGGCGATGAGATTTGAAGTGTCAATTTCTCAGTTTTTCTCCCGTTTCACATGCTCACATTTGTTGTTGTATTTTTGCTTTACTTTAGTCTTTATGCTTATGTTATTATATGGAGTCCAACAGTCTGCTGGAAGTCTTCCAACAACAAAGCATGGTTACTGAAGTTGTTTTTAGATTTTTGCTGATATATTTTCAGCTTTAATCAAATGAAGAAAAAACTTTAATCAAATAGTAGAGCACGACCAAACAGAAACAGTTGAAAACAAATCAGCAAAAATCTAAAAACAACTTCAGTAACCATGCTTTGTTGTTGGAAGACTTCCAGCAGACTGTTAGACTCCATCAAGAATTATATATTCAAGATTCCGCCTTGCGCATGTCCGCTCTCTTTGTGAACACGTGCATGTGACGTCAGAAGTGCAAGAGAAAAGAGAGTCAAACTGACTGAAAAAAACGTAGTAAAAAATTTTTAATAGGGGTATTCGATTTAAAAATGTCCTCATTTTCTTATAAAATCTTAGTTTTGTTAAAGAAATAATTTTAAATCAAAAAACAACGCTTGTACAGAAAAAAAATTAATATTTTTCATTACTATCTCTGATAAAAATTTTATATCTTATTTGGGTGTTGACTTCCGTGTTGACCCCTTCATAAAAAATAGCTATGTTGCACGATTCAATTTGAGAGTAGTTTGACTGTTTCTTTGTGTGTATTTCGTTTGTTTTCCAATCATCCAATCAGATTCATTTGCTTAGTTTCGTTTGTTGTTACGTGATATTTTTGTTTGGATATATTTTCACTTATGACGTAGACCTGCGCAGTAGATTGCCATTTCTGCGCACTTAAGGCGTGATCTTCTTTATATTGTTCTTGAGACTCCATATGATAACATAAGCATAGAGACTAAAGTAAAGCAAAAATACAACAACAAATGTGAGCATGTGAAATGGGAGAAAAACTGAGAAATTGACACTTCAAATCTCATCGCCTCTGTGGTGCAGTGCTCTAGTGCGCGCTTGCACGGGTATCACAAAGATTTCTGATGAAGCCTTTAGCACGGCCGAAATTGCAATAAAAGCAGCTAGTGATTTTTTCCTTTTCATATCGAAAAAACTTTGTTGTTGTTGTTGTTTCTTTGAAAAGATTCGTTAGCACAATTAATTGTTCTAACTTTGACCTTAAGCTCAATAAACGATTTTAAACTATCAAACAACTAGAATTTGTGTTTAAAATCAAGTATGATTTAAACTATCAAACATTTAGAATTTGTATTTAAATCATAAAAAATCAACATAATAAATAACAAGGTCATTTAGAAAAAACTTTATTGAGAATTTTTTAATCAATTACAACGAAAACTCAACGAAAAAAAATTGATTCTGCAATTTACAAGATTACAGGAAAAGTGATGCCAACCAGTTCTCTAAAAGGATTTCAATCTTTAAAAATGTTGACACAGTAAAAAATACGGCCAAAAAACTCAAATGCTTTCTCGCTCTATTATGGTTTAAAAATCCCACAAAAAGGGCGAAATCCCACCAAATCACATCACTGGAATGAAGTAATTTCATTCAACGATCCCAGTGGTAAATAGACACATGACGTCACCAATTATTTCTTTTATACCTGTAGAGTTCATAATTGAGTTTTTGAGTGAAAACTTCTTCAGGCGCGTTTAGTATTTTTGTGTACAGGAAAATCTTTACTTTAACGAAACCTTTAGCATATTAAGAGAAATGCCATATTTCAGACAGTTTTAGTCATATTAGCCAAAAATATATAAAATGTAATAAATTTGGTATGTTAGTGCTATATAAAAAAAGGGACCATGACTGCTTTCAACGGCTGTTAAACGACAACACTGTTTGTTTGTTTGTTTGTTTGTCTGTTTGTTCGTCCTTTATCCCTTTCAGACTTGACGCTAAGCCACTGAGAACTTTTTTTATTATTTTTGGAGTAGATAGACTTTATATGATCTGAAAATATATTCAAAGCCAAAACTTTGACATTTTCATGTCCTTCAAGGATTTTCAAGAACCAGAAGTTTGCACTAAAATAATTTTTTTTTTAAATGACCTCAAATCAATTAAGATTTTAAAATATATTATTTTATTTGTTACAATGTGTCCACCTCACTAAAATTGCGCTTATAGTATTTTAGTAAATGAAAAAAAAACAACTAACGTCCGCTGCTCATTTTTAAAAAAATAAATGTGACGCAAGAATTCCGTGAAAATTTAAGAAACGGCAAAATAAGCATCGAAGCAATATGAGAAGCAAACATAAACAATAATTCAATTAATTCAATTCAATAATAATTTATTTATCAATCAATAGGTTTATAGAAGCATACAATTTTCAAAATACTTTTAATACTACATACAGAATTGATTAATAAATACTACATTCTGTTGTTCAATGAGAACAAGTGGCGAATGCAGTTGTGATACTTAACATTAAACAAAATAGCTTAAAATAAAGTAAGGTAGTGGGGTCTTACAACAATATTGAAATAAAGACTCAATATGATAAAATAATATACTGAAAAATACACATTAATTAAATTATAAAACAAATTAATTTAAATTAAAACTTACAAACAACGGACATTATATGGTAAACTGTTAAAAACTCTGGGAGCAGTACATGTAAAGAAGGAGAAAAAATGATTCAAGTAGTGAGGCGGAATGATTGCAAAGTTTTGACTATTTGTTCTCAAATTGTGGCTAGAATTATTTCTGCTCAATAAATAACCGGATCTTATAAAAAATATTTGTAGCACTCTAAAGTAATAGAAATGTTTAAGAGGTAAGATGTTCAAGCTTTTGAACAAAGGAAAGCTACTTTCAAGTCGGTTTTTGTTACAGATAATACGAATAACGTGTTTTTGTGCGATAAGTAAAGGATTAACTTTATTAGCATGGGTTCCACCCCAACAGACTAAGCCATACTTTAGTTTTGAGTGGAAGATGCCATGATAAATGCAAACTAGAAGTTTAGAGGAGCAAAACGATTTAAGAAGATAAACATGTCTGGTAGCGCCCATAAGGTATCTTTTAAGAGCGGTTGTATGATCAACCCAGTTCATTTTCCAATCCAGTAGCAGTCCGAGATATTTAAATGACTTAACGCAGTCAATAGAAAAACATTTTGTCGAGCATTTTCTAGAATCATAAAAAGTATTTGACTGACACGAAAATGTACATATATCATTATTAATTACGTATTTTGTACAGCCTGCACTATGAAAGGTAAAATTTCCTAAATTTAAATCAATTCCCGCTACACTGAAGTACATAATTTTGGTTTTATCACTCAAAACTAATTTGTGAGATGAGAACCAATGTCTTAATAGTTCTAAGTCGTGTCTTATATCACAATGTACGCTTAAGGCAGAATCACTGGTGAACGTACATGCCATATCGTCAGCAAAAGCTATCGTTTTACTAAAAAAAGGCTGACTAAAAATTGAGTTAATGTAAACAAGAAACAGAATAGGCCCCAGAACAGAGCCCTGTGGAACACCTATATTTATATTAACAAAGCTACTAAACTCTCCATTTATTCTTACTCTCTGCTTTCTATTTGACAAATATGATTGAAACCAGCAATATATAGAACCTCTGAAACCACATCTCCAAATTTTATTTAGTAAAATTACATGATCGACAGTATCAAAGGCTTTTGTGATGTCTATGAAGAGCGCAGCACAGACTTTTTTATTATTTAAACCACTGTAAATATTTGTGCAAAAGTTTAAAAGTGCATCTTCGGTGGATAAACCCTCTCTGAAGCCATACTGACAATTGTTTAAAAATTTGGTTTTAGCTAAGAATTGAAGCATTCTCGATTTCACAGCTTTTTCAAGAACTTTCGAAAAAACCGGCAACAACGAGATGGGTCTGTAATTATTCAAAACAGATGCATCACCTTTTTTAAATAATGGAATAACTACTGCATATTTAAGACTATCAGGGAATATTCCAAGTTTAATACTTTTATTAAAGATACTACAAAGAACATCAACAATGTTAAATACAATTTTCTTAATAAAAACATTAGAAAAATACCCATCAGAACATGAATTAGAGTTTTTAAGAAACATAACAATTTTGTACAACTCAAAAATCAGTGCAATTGATACATGAAAATTTGTTTTACATTCTGATTCTGATAACAACGAGTACAGAGTACGTAAAATGAGTTGTGAATATGTATTAGCCAAAAGTTTTTATCAAGGTAATGTTTTTTATACTAGCTTTAGATCAAGTAAGTCTTTAAGAAGGCAATACAACAACAACAACTCTGTATAGAGTCAATCACTTAGCTGACTAGGCAGTCTGTTTCGGAAATCGCTACATATTTCTCTCCAGTAGTCTTCGAGTGATTAAGCTGTGATCAGCTCACTGTTTTAAATTAGTATATGACTTCGCAGAACAAATGTTTTTTTACTTTGATAAACGTTTTTCAATAAAAATTTAAAAAAAAACAAATCGATTTTGATATGGTCGAACTTCTACCACAGGTGATGCTAGTTAATGAATAATAGCAATGCATCGCTAAAAGTAAAGATTAAGGGACTTTAATTCTTAATAATAAAAATATATTTGAGATGATTTAAAAATTTTTCTAGAACAATGGTATTGTATAATCAATCTGTCCAACTAGTTACAATACTTTTTTTTTTAATGCTTATTTTCATATTAAAGGAAGAAGTTACTGTAGTTAAGGTTTTTTAAGTATGTACTTCACAATAAAACAGTTTTGATATGAATTTATACCTATCTTTAAATTTTCTACCTTTCTATCTACCTGTTTACTCCAAATACTTACTCTTCCTGCTTTCCGTTTAAACATATTCTACTTTCATAGCTGTATAGTCAACATATAAATCCATTTCATAAACGTCAACAAACATTCATTAATCTACTGTTCGCAATCGCCAAATGCACCGCGGTATCACCTTAACTAAAAGCAACAACAGCAAGAACTCTGCTACTTGTTGCTACCATTACCATGGACACCTTTTTTCGCAACAAGGCAACACCTTAGGTTTCAACGTTCACGCATCATATCTTTTGAAGCGTTAAAGATTGCAGTCGCAGCTCATATCTACTGAAACTTTGTTTAGTGTTAAGATTTTGAAATCTTTTTTGTTGCAAATCGTTTCAGATGCATTGAGTTGATTTCAAGCGAATCCTTTTAACATTGGCCTAACATGAAGTAGCCATCAGTTCAGTGCACAGAACAACAGTAGCTTATACATACCCACACCAGGCGATGTACACGAAAAGCTGCTTAAAGCAACAAGTTTTGCACAAAGCGTTGTGAATAGCAGAAGCTGATTATAAATGATTTCGATGTCCTGCTGATTCTGGGTGGTCATTTATTATTGTTATTCACGAAGAGTGGTGTGCCATTGAAATTTTATAGGGTTTAAGAACTGTTTAAGGCGGAGTATCAAAGGATTTCAAAGAGCTAACTTATTATTTTCATCTTCTTTTTGCGTTGATCACACATGATAATAATAATAATACAAAAAAAAAACGCCAAGGCTTGTTAAATCTTTAAAAGAAATACTTTGATGAACATTCGATACGATATGTATTTATTTCTGTTGGTAGATGATTCTGTTTAAAGTCAATGATATGTACGAATTTTTTTCAAATTAATTGCTTTAGATATTAATATTTAGAAACCTAGACTATGTACTTTAGAATTTCATTTAAATGCCTTTTATTAACTTTTTCATACCTGTTTTAATGTTAGTTTAAGCAGTTTAAAATTATGCCTAAGACACTTATATTGCTTTTGATATTTCGCTTTGAACTGTAGTTTTTCTTACAAAATTTTTTTTAAATCATATGATTTTTTATAAAATTCTGTCATAAAAAAAATTTCGGACGATGAAAATATTCCTTTTCAGTAGAAAAAATCCCACAAGAGCTTATACATACATAAAAACTTTAACTTTAAAAAATGACTGTAGAATCAATTTTATCTTGATAATCGAGTTATTCTTCACACTTTGCAAACTATCAGTAACGATATCTTTCAGCAAACATCATTGATTCTGACCACTTTAGAAACTCTACATTTCTTGTTTGTATAGAACTGTACCAAAATAGCAACACTTTTAAGATCCACTTGTTGCTGTTTGCACTGTAGAAGGACAGATGGCTGTCTTTGCACAGCAGGTTTTAAAGTATCCTTTGGTGCTAGATATTTTTTTTTCTCTACTGTAAATGTGTGCTGTAAATATACATAAACGTTAAATAATAAAAAATTGAAAAAGCCATTTTGCTGCCAATTTAGCAAACACTTAAGCCAATTCGCTTCAATCCACAGCACACAAGCACAAGCAAACGCACACACGCGATGAATATGTCTGTATTAAGCATATCCTTGTTGGCTGGGTGTCCTTCTGTTGCTGCTGTTGCTGCTGCTCACCACATCATCAACATCTTCAAAGTGCCAAAGTGTGAAAACGTCATGTTGGCAGTGACAGCAGTTACAACAACAGCGTCAGCAACAACAAAAAGGAGACGGAAGTGCAATTTTAAATGCTGCAATGACTGCATGTCTGTCGATTGGCGGTATGAGTGACTAGATGGAACGATGTAAGGATAAAGAATGAATGCACGAACGCAGGCAGTCAAGCTTGTCATATGCAGGAACATATTTTCTATTCGATGAGAGGAAAGAAATTACTGAATTTATTTGGCATAAAGCTCATATATAAGCCAAAAAATATTTTTTTTAAAATTATAAAATACAAAATAGGAATTAAGAAATGCCATCATTAATTTTTCAAGGAAATCATAATAGAACAAAGAACTTGGCAGATAAAGGCAGGATTTTAATAAACATTTCTTTTTCTGTTGTCTTCAGCTATTATATATATATTTTTTTCAGAATTTTTTTCAGCTAATTATAATTACCAACTAATAAAGAATATATGAAATAATAAAGTAGATATTGAGTCAGACTGTTTTTATCGACATAATAACAAATATAAATGGAAATTTTGTGTGTCAACCGACATGATAACGTTTTTATTTTCCTTATTCCTATACCTGGTTACGATAATGCCAGAGTTTAATGGCCACAACCACCCCCGAAGGACATCTTTAAAAAGCATTGATTTTTTTCAATGAGCCACAAAGCTGAATCAATTCTACTTTTATTTTTTGTCTGCCTTTATTTTCCACATATTTTCTATGTTCTTTTAATCAGCTTGAATATTAATGAATATAAGAATACATAATAATATCAAAGAGGTATTTTTATAAAGCCCAAATAATGCATATTTATATATATTTTTATTTATGATTTTTCTATTGTGAACAAAAAATAGGGGTTTTTTATTTATTTTACATATTTTGGTGAGGATAAACTTATTGTTTTATTTCACCCTAACGCATGATAACAACTTGTTATGCCGCCATAGCAAAGCTCTTAACATTAATTATGAATATGATTGAACGGCTGGTGATAAAATAAAAGAAATTAACAGTAAAAAGTATGAGTAGTGAGAATTTATATAAAGTGGTATGTTGTGTCTTTAAGAAGCTATAGACAAAAAAGCTTTATGAAAAAAGACTACCTTATATTAATCCGGAACAATTTGATATACACTAAACCGGATCGGTAAAAAGTTAACGTGCCGGTGGCTGAAATAAGAGTTTAGGTCGAGAAAATAAAAACAAACATTTTTTTAATGTGCATGAGCAAGAATGTTTACATGGATACCCTAAAAAAAAAGTAAACAGTTGTAAGGGTCATAACAAGGTCTCATTTTTTACAATCTTTTTTGGACAAGAGGGTGTCCTAAACTATTTTTAAAAAGTTTTTTAAAATAAAAAAAAACATTTTCTTAAATCCTGCATACAATTTCCTGATATCTGATACTAATTAATTTATGTTCTATACAAAATAATCACAACAAATATATTGAAACAAATAAAATATCTTAGAAATAACATGAAATAGTTTTTAATTTACAGAAACATACGAGTTTTTTTAAACTTAACTGCTATCATGCTTCAATTGAATTGTGATTTAAACGGTAGCATTACGAATGCTCTCGTAGGTTTTGAAAATGACAGTGGGCAGAGTAAAAATAAAAATTTAAATAAATTAAAAATGAAATTCAAATGCAAAGATTTAAACCGAAAACAAATTATCACTTCGTAAGGATGTAATACAAAACATGTTATTTCTGCAAAAGTACTCGTTGAAAAAATGTGCTTCTGCTCAAACAAGTTTCGTAAAATTTCTACCTTAACATGGAGTGTCAAAAGCATCCCATTTACGGACATAAGGAGGTATATTGAATAAAAAAATAATAGAACAAAAAGATATAAAGAGGCTCAAAAGTGGTTCCAAAGAATTAACAATAAATATTAGACCCAGTTGTTTAATATTGCGAAATAAAAGATCAGAATCGAAAAAAATAAAACTGATTCTGCGGCATTAGATTTAATAGTCAATTTTAGTATATACATTAATGAAGATCTTAGCCTATTATTTAGATTATTTGAATTAACTCCGGTTCTCGCGATAAACCGCTATTTTAAAAATTAAAGAGGTTTCATTACAGATTTTAACATTACTCCAGAACAGTAAGTCTGATTTGGTAAAATAAAAAATCCAAAAATTTGCAGCTAAATTGCCTCCAAGTTACATCTACACTGTTTTTTAATTAGCTGAATAGTTTCGGAAATATTGTGAAAGTTCTTCTAAAAAAAACATTTTTTATGCAAAATTTAAACTTTTTTTATTTAATAATTCATAAAAATTCAAAAACGTCAAAATAGCTCTTTTTATGATATAAAGTTATAAACACACATATATTACAAAGACAATAAGCCATATTTCATTAAAATCCATTGGCAAGTTTTGCCTTAATTCACATTAAATGATGTTATCTCATTTCGATAAAAAACTTCTAAATAAATACACAAGAGAAAATTCGAGATCTAAATGTATCCAAAAAATCAGCGGAGCTTCTAGCGTCAAGACTTAAAGAAAAACGTTGTCGTCAGCCTGGCGTATCAGTTAAAACTTACCGGACTATAGAACGAGATATTCTTTACAAAGGAGGAGAAAATCGTATACTGTTAGAATATTCCTGGACTTTTAAATGCAATGGGTCTTCATAGATAACTCGAAAATAAGTTTATAATGTGTGTTACTGCATAATGGTAACATATTAGCTTCAATTCCGATAGCACATTCAACAAAACTTAAAGAATAATACCAAAGTATCAAACTTATTTTAGAGAAAACTAGCTGAACCCGGTGTGCTTCGCTACTCCCCTCGTTATAAAATAAAATTAAAAGTATTTATATATTTTTCACGCCATCGAATTTTCGAAATAAGTCCACCTCAGCGCCACCTACTGTGTCCATTTATACACAAATTATTTTCTTATGATCAAACAAACATACATTCTGAATTTCAGTTAAATTGGTCCATAAATTCAAATTTTCGATATAAGTCCACCCCAGCGCCACCTATTGGGTCCAAATATAGCCTATGTTACCCACCGTACCAAGATGAACATTACCTGAAAATTTCATCAAAATCGGCCCAGCCGTTTTGGAGTCCATACGTTACATACATACACACATCCTATTTTATATATATAGATAGATTGTATATGTTCAACACCAGTGGTCAGTGTGTGTTGATTTGAAAATGGTTAACTTTTTATTGGGTCAGCAAGGTAGCTACCAGAGACCTGCAACGAGTAGTTATAAATTGAGTTGACTCGAGTATATACGTATTAATTTGCCTTCTACTTCATATTCGGACTCATTCCAACATGTTGTTATACGTATAACACGCAGCTTAATTGTAATGCTTCATAAGCCATACTCCAACGGCCAGTCGTACGTAGTCGATAACAAGTTGCGTACAACATGTTAATGGCCTTCAAACGAATTATCGTGACTTTTGTAGGGTTGCCAGCTTTGGCGTGAGTTAAGAATTTTAGTTTGAATCTTATTATTGAATTATTCTGATGTTATTGATTGTGTCGTAGCACTATACATAACGGTACAATATGAAGAGCAAGGGGTTTGTTTTATATAATTTTTTGGAGTTAAGTGCGCCATTATTCTTTCGATTGCTGACTGCATCAAAGCGTATTAAGTAAGTTTAAAATATGTTGTCAACACCTGAAAATATAAAATAACCCAGGAAAATTAAAACCAAATAAAAAATCAAATCAGGCTTGGCTTAGCATAAAAAAATATTCATGAAAATATTAGTTCGGAAATTATTATCGATTCATACGCATGTTCATTTCTTTTAAATATATGTAATTCGGTTTTCTCGGTTTGATATAATTTGTTGTATGAATTTATTATTTTTAAATAAATATTCAAACGCTCATTTATATAGCGTGTTTTTAGTTCAGCGTTTTTATAAACATTTATACAAAATTTTAGAAAATAAATATTTTTGTATGCATAACCTTAACAATAGTAGTTTACCACTTATTGATGATTTTAATGACTGAATTAAAATTTTTTATTTTAAGCTTTTATTTTATGCTTATGATTTTCATGATTTTGAAGTGTGTGAATATAATTATTTTAGTTAGTTTAAATAAACAAACCTCATTAAATTGATATGTCTTCTTATTATTTCTTTCGAAGAAGCTACCTTTATATACAAGGTGTGTTGTCTTCGTTTTGCACCATGGCATAAATCGCACAGAAAAGTTCCATAAAGAAATGTTTACAGCAACTTAAGGGGACAGTACATACCTGAATTTTCAAAAAATCAAATTTTTAATGATTGATTTTTGTTCAAAAGACCCCAAAGAATCTATTTTTAATGATATAAAATTAGAAATTAGTTTCTATGTTATATGGTGAAGGTATTAAACGCAGAGCGCGTCAAGGCCGTATAGTCGGTGTCAAAAACTTTAAATCGCTTTTTCTAGAAATCACATTTTTTGAGTTGGCGGGCGTGATAAAAAACTACACTGATTGTCTTTAGTCATAAGTCTATAGATTTAACTACGGATAGAAAGATCGGTAAAGTATTTTTGGTTTTTAAGGGATTTTTTGGTCCAAAAAATCGGCTAATTTCGAAAAAACGCCGCCATTTTGTCAATTTTGCCAAAAAATTCTTATAGTTCAATCTATAGCGGCTTTGATGCTATTTAAAGCCCTTTTCTTATTTTTTTCAGACTTTTTGATGGAAAAAATCCGAATTTTTTTTTTTGTATACTATGAAAATAAGTATGCAAAGTTTCAAAAAGATATCTTGTTCTTTCTTAAAAAAATTTGCATTTTAAAAATTTCATTTTTGAATAATCCAGGTGTGTAGGGTTCCCTTAAATAAAGGAAAGCTAATTATATTTATTTCATTAAAAAAAATTCGGTGGTAACTCTTCTACTCTTCTAACAGCGGCAGAAACAGAGCGTTAGTTTGAAACAGCCACAGCGTTTTCATACAAAATACGCTAGTAATGGCCTATGGGACTGCTAGTTGAGCTATGGGACTTCCGTTTGAGCTATGAGTATTTGGTATGATTGATAACAAGGTTTGATGTTGAAGTCAGTATTAGGTTGAACTATGACGTTCGATTCATGGATCAAACAATGAGCGATGTGTTACTCTCTGAAGCAAAAGTGCTTCCAGTGGTAGTGGTGGTTGTTGTTTGATGTGCACGTATAACTATTCGATTTTGCATGAATCACTATAAGTCGCAAAAAGATGACTCGTTGCAGGACTCTGGTAGCTACACTAAATATCCATGTTGTCTTTATCTATTTCTTGTCTACGACTGTCCCGTGCAAAAAATAAGCACTACACTAGGAAAGTTGGCTTTCCAGACTGTAGGCATAAATAAAATCGTTCATGATCCATTAATATGTCGAGAAAAAAGTAATTTTGCCACGACTTCATATAAAACTTGAACTAAAGAAACAGTATAAATAAAACAGTACAGTAAAAGCTTTGGATAAGATTGGCAAGTGCTACAAATATATTTGTCAAGCATTTCCTGGCAAAATCACGGAAAAATTAAAAGCAGGCATCTTTGATGGGCCACAAATCCGAACTCTTATAAACAACAATGATTTCACAAATCACATTTCTAAGGTCAAATCAGAAGCATGGATAAGTTTATTATCAGTAGTTAAAAACTTTTTTGGGAATCATAAAGCTGCAGAGTATTCTGAAATAGTTTCTAAAATGTTTTTAAATTTGTGGAACTATATTTTAAATGGATTTAAAATTAATAATCGCAACCAAAATACTAAAGAAAATCCCATAGAAAACGATGGATTTTAATGAAATATGGCTTATTTTCTTCGTAACATATGTGCGTTTATAAGTAAATATTAAAAAAGAGCTATTTTGATGTTTTTTATTTTATGATATATTTGATTTTTTATGAATTATGATATAACAAAAAAGTTTAAATTTTGCATAAAAATATTTTTTTTTCAGAAGAACTTTCTGAATATTTCCGAAACTATTCAGCTAATCAAAAAACATTGTAGATGTAACTTGGAGGCAATTTAGCTGCAAATGTTTGGATTTTTTATTTTACCAAATCAGACTAATTGTTCTGGAGTTATGCTAAAATCTGTGATAAAACCTCCTTAATTTTTAAAATAGCGGTTTATCGCGAGAACCAGAGTCAATTCAAACAATGTGAATTATAGGATTAAAACTTCATTTTCCCATGTATCTTAATTGGCTCCAAGAACTTATGCCGCAGAAAAAAATTCCTTTTTTGTTCCCCTGTGTAATTGTTGCACTTGTGAAGACATAATGTAAATTCCCTTAATCCTTAAAAAAAATTTATGAGGACGATCAATGCGGCTCAAGACTACTCTCTCTGGACGATGACGATGACGACGACAGTGATAATGATAACGACGATAACATAATGGAAATTGAAAATGTCGTTGTATGCATAGGAAGGATCAGATGAAGATGTTTCACTATATTTTCAATACATAGATTTCGGAGTACTTGAGGAAGAAGAAGGCAAAGTGAATGAACTAAGTGACAGTAATAATGACAATAGTGATGATAAGAAAATATCAATAAATAAGTTATAGGAGCATGAACAAAGAACATTCATTGGAGGATTTGCCATTCCAAAAACTCCTGCAAAGTGACGACCCAAAGCGCTGCCTTCAGTTGGAACTCCAACTACAACTGCTTCAAAAATCTATCAGCCATTGGAATATGATTTGGAAGATTTCGATATAAATTAGAGAGAGCTCTCCATGTTATTGAGTCATAACCAAATAAGAGTCATAAATTACGCCTGCATCATTATTGTGCAGATCTAGATCAGACAAGAGTTTCGGACCGCATGGCATTTCTTCATGCAACATGATTATTAAAGGATGCTACTATTAACCTTATAGTAGTAGTAGTGGATCGATATAAAGTAAGAAGAGGGTGTGAAAATCGAAAATCGGAAGCGATTAAAACACTTGCAATGCATTTCAAGTGTATTTCCTTGGATGGAAAACGTTTGGATACCTTCCATTCAGAACTTGGTCAGAGAGTAATGGAACGCAATGTGGAACACATAGCAATGGTCTGTCGGCCTTTGTAGTCTAGTGGAGAGTGCGCTAGACCACCAACCCAGAGGTCCCTGGTTTGAATCCAGGCTTGGGAATGGTTCCTTTCACTTTCTTTGTTCTTTCCTACATTTAAGAATTATGGAAAACTAAAAATACACAACAAAATTGTGGAAAATGTGGAATTAAAGGACAGGAACAACTAAAAGCTGAATATGCTAGCCGAGGTTAAGGCATAACACTAGCCTGGGTTAAAAGCAATTCAAATTGTCTTTCACACTTGTTTCGCCTAATCAAATATTCACGTATGGTTCCAATCAATTCCTCTAAATAAATCTATCTCTTTTCTTTCAGGGCAAAGACTAAACCTTGTTTGTATTAGGCGCATGCCTTGGTTCTTTGATATTTAAAAAAAAAATGATCTCCTTATAGTGGACATGTGACACCTAGAGATAATAATGGAAACTCTTCTGGAAAAGCTCAAGTAAAAGTGTCTTGCAATTGCGCAATATTTTCAAGAAAGAGATTATTCGCTAAATAATTTAGTTGCAGTTTCTTGCGACGGATCCAAGTGAGGAGGGAGTTAGTTACCTAGTTACTGCACCAATACTGGACTTAAAAATTGAATAATTATTAAATTGGAAAAACATGTTAGCCATCCACTTCAGTGGTTCGTATGTCTGCTGCATTTCAATAAATTGCCCCCAAGAGACTATACGAGACTATATTTAGCATAACGAGAGCACTTGACATATTGGGTGAAGAGCTCGGACAAAATATCCATACTTTTTTTTTCAGAAAAATTTCCCTTAAGTAAAAATCTCTCAAAGCTGGTTATATATATAATTCGTCTGCAGAAGATGGAATCTCCATTAGGTTTATGAAACTTGTTTTGCCACATGTCCTCAGTTCGCTTGTCCACATCATAAACCACTGCTTCACGACCTCGTATTATCCTGAAATTTGGAAGGTAGCGACTATAATTCCTGTGGCAAAAAAGTTAATGCTTGCAACTCATGTGATTTTCGTCCAATAAGCCTTTTGTCTTCGGTGTCCAAGATATGTGAGTCGCTCATTGCGGAGCAGATATCTCATTACATAAGTACATTTAACCTCGTGTCTCATCATTAGCCTGGTCACAGCTTTTCCACTGCTGTGGTCAAAATACTAGATGACATAAGAGTACCTTTTGGCATGAATGACTTGACATTGCTCTGCTTGCTAGATTTCTCCAAAGCGTTCGATACCGTCAGTCCCTCTATTCTTTGCAGAAAACTAGCTCAAAATTTTCGATTTTCAAAATCTGCGGTTCGTCTCTTAAGAAGCTACTTGGTAGTTAGGTCTCAAAGCGTTCGTCTGGGTCAAACTTTTGCTATGCTAAAAATCACTGCTATTGGAGTACCTCAAGGCTCAGTACTTGGTCCACTGTTGTTTACCATGTTTATAAACGATATTTTTAGCAAATGCCACCATGTCACCAAGCATGCATATGCTGTTGACCTCCAATTGTACTTGTCCAGGCCCTTAGGCCTAGTTGAAGATCTATGTGATCTATTTATCATGTTTTGATCACATCAACTCCTGCATCTTCGTAATCTTCGCATGACATCGAGTTTTGTGACCGTTGAAACTAAAAAAAAACTGTTATTGCAGCTAATAACTTACTCTGAAGTCGTCATGAGTCACGGTCATCACATAAGCTTATGGTCGCCTTTAATAATGCAATCCGATATGTTTATGGTCTAAGAAGGTTCGATCATGTTTCCATGTATAGCAAAAAGTTACTTGGCTGTTGTTTATTTAAATACCTTGAAGCGAGGCATTGCATTTTTTTCACCGGATTATTTACACTCGAAGTCCTACGTATCTTTTTAATAAGTTAAAATTTTACAGATCAAGCAGAAGCATGAACCTTGTGATCCCTAGATATAATTTCATTAACTCTAGTAGATTGTTTTTCGTCAGTGTTATAAGGTCGTGAAATTCACTACCTAATAGTATTAAAACCGTTTCGAATAAGCACAACTTAAAGCATTTAATCTTCGAATACTTTTCCTAGCTTCTTCTTTTCTATTCTTCTTAGACGTATGCAGTTGAAAACGTATAAAGTACATTAATAAACCATAGAAAAAATTTTATATAATAAACGCTCAGCTAGATTTAAAACTGATTTTATATATATATATAAATTCTAGTTGTACACTTTATCCGAATTAATGAGGATTTTGCTAAGGAGGTATGAAAGATTTTTTAAAAATAAAACGCAAAAAGTTAAGGGGTAGTTTTACGTATTTCTACAAAAACAAGTCTAAGCGCATTTTCGTCGGAAGCGGGGTGGAAAGGGGGCAGTTGCCCCCCACTTTTTTAGCTAGATAAACAATTTAAAAGGAAAACATCAAAAGTTATTCAAAATATCAGTTTTTTTACAACGATAATATTTTTGTATTATATATTTTCCTCTTCTTTCTCTCTTCTTCATAAGCATGCTTGCGGATAACCATTTTCTTTCTCTGTGTTTGCAAAAAGATAGAACAAAATGTAGAGTTTCTACTGCAAACCCACCACTTCAGTTTAAAAGCACCCTTAAGTATGTAGCTTAATGCTTGTTAATTTTGCAACTCTGGTAAGAAAAAATTTGACATGTTCTTAGGGGCTTTCCATATTGGACGACATGTTGTACGATAACTTAGATAGAAAACTAATGGGACTATTTGATTGAGCGTTCGAACGATCCAACTTGTAAAGCAACATCATAATTGCAAGCTCTCAAGCAGAACACATCCAGCTAATAGCTAAGCAACTTTTAGATGCCCTAACAATTGAGCAGTAATTTTACATAGTTGTACAATATTGTACAATCGGCAGAAAAAAACCAAAAATTTCGACTATCGTTTTAGCTTACGCATGGTACTACATGTTGTACAATCTGCCATGTTGGTCCAATGTTTTGGACCATGCGAAAGCCCCTACTGTGAATTAGCTGATGAAAATCCACCTCGACGCTTTGAAGAAACATCAAATCCGGTTCCTTCATTACAGTTGCCATTATATGATCGGCTACGAAAAGATTATTTCGAAATTTTAGATCTTCTCTCAAATGAGATAACGGCTAGATCAAACAGGTTGATATTTTACTTTTTTTTTTATTTTTGCATGTTTACACCAGCTTCACTCAACCGACTCACTTTGATTTAACATTCGGTAAGTCGGTTGAGTGAAGCTAGTGTAAACTGGCACTTTGTAAATCTTATTGTACATTTAAACAGATCTTGACACTCTGGAATCGTTGGAAAATATTGTAATCGAAGCCTTCAACGGAAAAGTGCCTTCTGAACAAAATCTAAAAACAAAACTAGATCTTTATGCATATGACTTTTTTGCAGATAAAATTGCTGAAGCAATTGCCTGGCCAAACACCTTGAAATTGTAGTGACATTGTATCCCAATTTGCAAAAAATTCGGATACTGTAAAAAAACTGTTAAATGAAGTTGAAAAACTTTTTGCTTAGTTTTTGACTGTGCCTGCATCAGCAGCTTCATCTGAGCGTTCTTTTAGTGGAAGAAATTTTGGTGACCTTTTTTTGCACCACCATTTGTACTGCCCCCCCAGATGAAATTACCTTCCGACGCGCTTATCTAAGCGGGTTCAAAAACATTATCTAGGCAGCCAATTGATAGGTCGATTTCCTGAGAAGGTCGATCCGCTAACCCAATGTTTGTCCCATTAAAGTGATGCTTTCACCTTCTGAATTGCTTATTTCACAATCCTGCTGAAACCATTTGTCTTCAAGACATTCGTATTGATATCGGGAATGCAAATCGTAGCAAACAATATCTTTTCGGAATAAAATGTGCCAAATTATCAACTTAAAAAATGGTAATTTTGCTTAATATACTCATTAATTCTTTCAGACTAGACGCTGAACTGCTGAGCATTTTTATATAATTTTTTGATATGATACATCATAAGCATATTCAATACCTAAATTTTGCTATTTTCATATCGTTACACTATTTTTGTGCACCAAATGATGTTAAAACATTTGAAATATTACAATAGAGCCTATTTTTTGGTAATATGTGTCCACTTCACCTAGAAAATAAAATTTACCCGAGAATGAGTTTAACCAGACTCAGTCTGAAAGGACCCTATAGGAAGAAACTAACTTGTTTTTCAAAACAAGTAATTAAAAAACTAATTTAAGAACATGAAGTTAATAAACTACTTTAAATTACAGTAGTGGTCACGAATTTAGCACACTTAAAAAAGTAAAGTGAATACCTAAATTTTCCATTTATTCGTGGTAAATTTTTAATGAACTTTTTTTAGTGTATATATTATATCTTCTTTATTTCTTATATACATTTTTTTATTTCAAAAAAATTTTTTTATAGAACTTAAAATTAAATAAAAATTAAAAATCAGCATTTCAACTTTATGCTAATCAGCATTATGAATTTAGCACACGAGCGGAAAAATATCTAGGATGAAAAATACAATCAAAATTTATTGCATAAAACTCAATACTTCGTAGGAAATTCCCTATTCTTAATTACTGCATCTCATATCTTTGGTAAACTTTCGACCAAAGCTTCACAATGGTACTTTGGAATACTATACCGAATCCTTTGGATTTCCCTCCACAAATCTGGCAAATTTTTGGGTTTTACTGTTAGTATTGGCGGCTTGATATCCCTCCACATATTCTCAATCGGGTTTAGGTCCGATTATTGCGATGGCTACTTCAAAATATCCACATGGTTGTCTTCCAAGCAACTCTTAACTATATGAGCACTGTGCTTTGGATCATTATCCTGCATAAAACGTCATTAAAGCGGCAAATTATCCTCTTGAAACAGTATCATGGTATTGACAAGTACGTTTTGGTAAACATGTTGATTCATTTTTTGGTAAATTTTAACAATCGGACCAACTCCGTTCCAAGAAAACGCCGCCTATACCATAATATTTCAGCCAACCTGTTTAATAGTCTTGAGCGTGTACTTTGGATTGTGTTGCATGTTTTGAGGACGCCACACATATTGTTTGATGTCAGATCCGAACCGGCAACACTTTGATTCATCCCTCCAAAGCACATTTTTCCAAAAATTCGTTGTCTTTTTAAATATTCTTTTGTAAACGCAAGACTAAATTTAATATTTTTTTGCGACACATGTGGTGTATGTTGGGCTATAAAGCTACGGAAATTATTTTCATTCAAACGTCTTCTTATGCCTTCATGTGTTCTTTATGCCATATTTTAATGAAATTTCATTTTTCATTTTATTTGAGGTCTTAAAAGGATCACTAAGTGAAGCTCTACAAATCAAATGGTCCCTTTCTTGCTATTGTTTTTCGCGCTCTAGGTCGTTATTTTACATTTTTAATGCTCTAATACTGCTCTACATGTTGTAATGCGTTATATAATAACTTTCAGGAACATCTAAGAAGCAGAGCAATCTTTGGAACTGTGCTTCCACCATTTTTCATTTGCTGAATCAACTGCCGCTGAGCCTCTGAAAATCAGTAACCTTTCGCCATACCTTTCTGCAATTTTCTGTTAGAACTCAAATATAAACTTAATAAATTTAGTATATCCTACTAGTAAAGTTTAATTAAACAAAATAACATAAGATATGGAACAGTAATTCTAACATGTGCTAAATTCGTGTCCAGCATTTAAACCACATTGATTGATACTATTTGAAATATGTCAGAAAATTTAAGAATAACCAAGAAACTAGCTAACGGTACATAGAGTTAACTTCATAAACAATACTCAACAAAAAATATTTGATTACAATTCTTAAGCTAAGATGTAAAAAATTTCAAATTAGAGTTACTAACACAGTGTGTGCTAAATTCGTGACCACCACAGTATATTAAAGTGGCACCCACTTTAACTTGTTTTTTATCTGAACAACATTCGAATAATTTGTCAAACAATAATTCCCTAGTTATAATTTTCTTTTCTTCACTAACTTTTCTTAAATTTTTCTAAATCGACCTAAAAATTCGAAAAAAAATATTCTGTGTCAGATGGTATTTGAACCCAGTTTCTCCCGCAATTTAGCATACGATTGACGGTTTTTTATGCGTTCAACCAGGACCACCTTTATTAAAGCCCTCATAATATACAGCTAACTTAGAAAATTTGGGTTTTCTTTTTTTTTCTAATTCTATAAAATATATAATAATTTGTTTAGAATTATATTTGAGCTTAATGCCAAATAAGTTTATGAAACAAAAGGTTGCAATAACAACAAGTTATTTTCAGAACAAACCACCAAGCAGACTAAACAGTTTTCTGTGGTTTCTGCAGTACCATCCCTTTTGATAAGCTTATACGAACACCTTCTGTTTAATCAAAATAGAATTATTGTGCTGTGTGCCGCCTTTCAAAGCAATGTTTTTCTACTAATTTGCAAAAAGCAAAGGTTCGAAAAAGCAACTGCATTTATTCTGCAAAGTTTTGTTCGTTGTGCTCTTTGTTTGCCTGCATTTTAAAAATAAAACATTTTCTAGCAAATGTATTTGTACAGAAAGACCATTTTTTTTGCACCCGCTCTTCGTTGATAACTAGAATGTTGTAAGTCAAGCATGGCAAAAGTGTGAACATTTCTTTATTTAACGAGCCGAAACACTAGCTTAAAGCTAACTGTGAAATATTTTCAATTCTTCATTGTTGAGCGCGATAAGTAGCCCGATCTGAATATACGATTTACTGATGTACATTCAAACGATCCTAACTGATCACATGGGACGTGATTGTATCGGCGGTGATCGTTTTGAAAGATTAAAAAAATGCTTACAGGGTTAAACTGCTGCCTTAAACGAAATGAAAGCGCAGTTGTTACCAAGCGTTTTTAAGCAACGTCAAACTGTGGTAGAATCCCAAATAAATGATTATATTTAAGCCATTAAAGTAATCTAGTTAAAATGACGTGAACCGCGTAAAACGGTGCAAAACTAAGTATATACATTTTATTAAAGAAACTTTAGTTTAAGGATCGAAGCATGGTCAAAGGAGGGGTGGTTGTTAAGGCGAGAGTTGAACAAAACAACCATCTGTGGTAGTCTTGTCTATTTTAAGGTAATCAAATTCTTTATCATGTCGATTATAAAAATGAATACTTCTCGACCATTTTACTACCAAACGAATTTAAGTCAAGTGATCCACACTTGCATTCAAGCGATCTATCCGATGCTGCTCTTGGAACGTGTGTAAAACAGTGTCGATCAAATGAACGACCGTTGTACGCTCGTGTGTTTTGGCTGTACTGCGTTCGTGTCGATACAATATTATTATGTTTGGCACTGGAGGTTGGGCTGCGGATACTGCGATCTATAATCATCACCCGGTACGTAATTGCGTTCGAGATCGCGTACTGCATTGGATTTTGTTAGCTTGCTGCAAGAACAGCTCTATTAACCTCTGATTTAGTGATAACGTTCGAACGTTTTAAAGTATTTGCTACTTTTTCCTTACTTCACTTGAATTTGAGTTTGGTGCTTTGCTAGCGGTGGCGTTGGCTATTGTTGTTGTGCTTGGCGTGTTTTTGACTTTTCTACAACAACGCTAGAATACGTTATTGCGATGATCTATTATTTTGTTTAATAAAGAAAAATGCTTTTTTGAAGCTCTACACGTAATGGATATGAGAACATGTCCAAAATTATATGTTAACATGTGAAAGATATGAGCAGAGAATGTATATTACGGAAAATATTTCCTGCATCATAATAATATAGAATGTTCATTTCGTAAATGTTATGCTGCAGTAGGTGGATTGGTTTCGAGCGTTTAAATGTTGTTATTGTTGTTCTTATAGATTGCGCGAGAAATTGAATACATTTGTTGTGAATTATAGCAATCTATTTGAAAGAATATTCCGCTACATATTTATTGCAATTTTGTGAAAATAGCTTAAGTTATATAGAATATTTAATGGAAAATATAAGTAGGTATTTAAAGTTTTTATAATAAAAAAAGTTTCCATTCTTGTGATAGAAAGATATGTACAAATGTTGTTGTTGAAAGCGAAGAGTTCAAATCCAAAAGACTAAAAAAATTAGTAACACATCACAATTTAACAATATTAGAGTGCAGAAAGAAACTTATATTCAACATGAAATGATGAAAAATCTGATGATGTAGGTATTCTTAGAATCTTATATAGGTGCAAAATCATTCTTTTTTAAATATTGACCATTTGTTTAAGGGAATAAAAAGGTTTCTATATAATTTTGACTTTTGTTTTGTTGTCATCAAAAGATATACGAAAAGTGTCAATAACAAAAACTTCATATAACTTCCATTTTTAAAAATTCCTAAAAAAGGGATCATGAAAAGTTAACTCATTAATGGTATTGGAAGCACTTGATTTCCGATGATCCGCACTGATTTTACCAAGTGATATTGTCATCAACATCAACAAATTTGGTTAATGAAAATTCACCGTCGATTTAAGGGCACAGTCACTGCTAAAGATGAAAAAGTAGCATTATGCGGTCAGAAAATAAACGTTTTTTGTACAAGTGACTTAGCTAGAGGACTAATATTCAGACTTGGAAGCAGTTTTAAACACATTTTAAACTGTAAATTGGTTATGCCACTAACCAAAGTTTTTCTCAACAACTTATTATAGAACCAATATAAACAATAAAATACTGATTTATTTAAATTAAAATATAAAAATATCGATACTCCTTGATATTTTCTACATGTTGCTACATTACACTTAACACTTAACTTAGACCTTTAAACACGATCACTGAAAAACTGATACTGTAGTTAAGCTTAGTTTTTATTTGAACTACGTTTAACTAGGCTTCAGCCAGCACTGAAAGGCGTCTCTTTAAGTTTTTAAACTTTACTCTAACTAATGTTTTCTGACTAATGTTTAAACTAATAAATTTATTTATTTATTTATTTTATTTATAAAAAAATCATTGTACACGATTATAGGACTATAGGTCTCTTAAAGTGCATTCTATATGACATATAGAATAATAAGCATTCTAGATGACATAACAGATTTAAATTCGGGGACTATAAGATTAAGTGTACGACTAGATAACGGAAAACGTAAGTTTCTGAACAGGTATTCGGGACAACTTGCATTAAGTAGTTTGTGCAAAAAGATTAGATTGCGATAATTTAGATAATTCGTGAGATCACAATTAAGCAGATCACATCGTGAGATCTCGAGGCAATCTCTGATATGTGGTCGAATTTCCTTTTATTAAAAACATATCTTGCACAGTTATTTATCGCAAATTACAACATTCTTTTTGAAGCCGCATCGAGGTTCCATAAACTATAACCTTATGTTATATGAGGAATTATTAAAGAACGCACAAGCATTAATTTTGTTTCCTGAGGTATTAGTTTTCTAAAAATACAGTATATTTAAGAAATCGTAATTTTTACGCGATCAATGCAGCTTTAGTCATTGTTAATTTTATATACTAGACTTGTAACACAGGTGACAAGTGAAACATTTGCGCCGACCATAACTATGGGTTGTAAGCTATCGACGCCGTAGCGTTGACGTGAAATAGTAAGTGCTTGAGTTTTGGATGCATTTAAGTTTAAAAAATTTTCGGCTGCCCAGGCCTCTAAGCTATGTCTTCGTTAATTCTTAATATTAAGTCCTCAGACAGTCCTATTGGCCTTGAAATATATGCTTGTGCATCGTTTGCGTACAGGTGAATTGAGGTATTCTGACAACAATATAACACGTCATTAACAAAAATGCTGAAAAAATGGGTCCCAATATAGATCCCTGTGTGACACCAGAAAATGTATTCTTTAGTTCCGACGAGCGATCCTTATTAATCACCCGTTGGAATCAGTAGTTCAAATACGTTTTCATTAATTTAATTGCGCAAGATCCCAAGCCAAAATAATGTTTTAATTTTTTTAAAAGAATAATTTGGTTGACGGTATCAAAAGCCTTCGAGAAGTCTAGAAGTGCTGGAATGGTGAGCTCGTAGTTGTCATATGCCGGGCGAATATTCTCCATTATCTTAATAGCCGCAGTAGTGCAACTGTGCTCCGCCTTGTAAGCTGATTGATATTCGGTCAGCAACTTATTTACATTTAAATTCTCAAAAATTTGAGATGAAAGAACCTTTTCAAATGATTTTAATAAAACAGAAAAAATGCTTATTGGACGAAAATCCTCAGCACGGCTTGAATTATTTTTCTTTGTAACTGGAATTACATTTGCTATTCTCCATTTCTTGGGAAAAGTTGATGACGTAATAGCGTAATTGAATAAATGTGCAAGTGTCGGAACAATAAATAAGTTGGGAGTATACACTCGCGATCAAAAAAAAAACCCAATTTAATAAGTTGATAACTTATATTATTTTTCTTGAACTATTACACAGTGTACCAAAACCATAAATAAACAACCACATCCAAATTTTATAGAAATTCATAAAGAAGGACATTTAATTTGAATTAATTTGACCTCTCAAGGCCATCACAATTTTTTTCAAAATTTTTTAAAGTTGAAGTGCTTGATTTTTGTTTTGCATTTTTACAGCCATTTGGCCTATTGGAAATGAAAAAAATGCACTTTTCTTCAATGGAATTTGACATTAAATAAGGCTATTTAACAGGATTTGATGAAATAGGAGCGTTTGTATGGTAGCAAACATTAATTACGTAGGAATCAATTTAAAAAAAAAAAAAAAGAACGTTAAAATTGACGCAAATTCTCTACCGATTTCGATATTCTTAAGTTAAATAGAAAGACATATTCACGTGCAATTAATTTTTGTGAAGACGCAAATCGCATTAATGTAATATTATTTTATTCAAATTTACAGAAACACTATTCTTTTTGAAGTTTAAAAAAGTACAAGAAATTGCTTCGCTATACGCTTCATTTTATATTGCATCGAATATCTTTTTACATAACCTTATTTTACGTAAATTCTATTGAAAAAAACAAATTTTATTTTTTTTGCAATAGGCCAAATGGCTTTAAAAATGCAATTAATGTCGGCACAACAAAATTCGAACACTTTAATTTTAAAAATAAGTTGAAAAAAATTGTGATAACCTTGAGAGGTCAAATCAAGTGCGATGGACTCTCAACTGTCCTATTTTAAGAATTTTTATAAAGTTTGGATGTGTTTGTTTATTCATGGTTTTGGCACACTGTTTTATAATTCAAGAAAAATAATATTATTTATCAAATTATTAACTCGGCTTTTTTTTAAAGTGCAAGTGTAGATTCTTATAATATATTTTGTAATATGTTAATCCCACCAGAAAAAAATTATTGTGTCAGAGTATCTCAGGGTATAAATTTTGTTGCCCAATTAAGAGAAAAAGTGACAAAATAACTCTTAAAATAAAGCAAAAAAAAAAAACAATTAATTGGATATAAAAGGGTTATAAAGGGATATTGTATATTTGTATGGAAAAAATAAATCGATTAAAAGAATATTTCTGTAAAGTCTAAATATATTATTTTTTTTTTTTTTTATTTATTTTATTTATTTGATTCTAGCGCTAACAAGAGTTCACTTATAACTAGCGCTAACATTATCTAGAGTGGCAAACAGTTTGCATATTATTATTTATTATAAAGTTTATAAAGAAATATAATAGATAAAGAAAAATATTAGATAAACAAAATTTAAACAATATTTTAGCTGTGTATTTTGAAGAACATAATTTTATCATTAAAAATTAATTCATTTGTGCATCATTGAAAAATATTGGAAAGATAAATTGTAAAACTAAATGGTTGAAAAATGATTTATTAGTTTGTTTTTGAACTGCGTTGCGTTGGAAGTAGTTTGGATGTTATGAGGCAGTGAATTCCAAAGACGAGGTGTGTAAACAAAAAATTGTCGTTTGGACGAAAGATACTTATGTTTAGGCAAAATAAGATTTTTTCCGCGGTTAGATTGCATGAATTTTAGTTTTTCAAAGAGATATTTAGGCTCAGAAGTATATATAATTTTATGTAACATGGTAAGAGCTCTTAAGTTAAGAAGGTTATCGAAAGTCATTCCAAAAATTTGTTTTGCAAACTGAGAGATATGATCGAATCGCTTAAGACCAAAAACGTAACGTGCAATATTATTGTAAACAACATTTAGTTTATGCCTGCTCATAGCGTCACAGTTTGCAAAGATTTCACAGCCATATAAAAGTGTCGGGACAAGATATGTTTTGGCTAAAAGCATTCTAATTTCCCAGGGAGTATAATATTGGGTCGTCCAGAGCGTACGTAGCATTCCATAAGTTTTACCAATTGAGATGTTGATGTGATTAGCCCAGGTCAATGAACTATTAAAGAGAATGCCAAGATTTTTTGCCGTGGGCACAATTTCGATGTTAGAGCTGTTAAGACATATGTACGGGCTATTTATCCTGTTGCTGGATGCTCTGCTTACATTCAAGCATTTCGATTTGGTGGGGTTAAGGCATAAACCATTGACCATCGCCCAATTATTTACGTGCTCGAGATCTTCATTAAGCTTATCAGTGCATGATTTTATATCATTATCATTAGACAAGCAACTAATGAACAGTTGAACGTCGTCTGCATACATTTGTATATGACAGTGTTGGAGCACATTAGGTAAGTCGTTAATATATATTGAAAAAAGCAAGGGTCCTAGTATTGAGCCTTGCGGCACTCCTCTACTGACAGGTAAAAAATGTGAGTAAGTGGAGCCAATATTCACGGCTTGTGACCTATTTGAAAGATATGTTTCGAGAAGAGTTATTGAGGGTCCTGAAAAATTAAACTTGCGTGACAATTTTGTGCAGAGTATTCCATGATCAACTGTGTCGAAGGCTTTTGAGTGATCCAAAAGAACCAGAAACGTGAGCATATTTTGATCAAGGCTAACTCGAATTTGTTCTGTTACGTCTAACAATGCTGTTACACAGCCCCTATTTGGTCTGAAACCTGATTGTTTTTCAGTGAGTAGCCGATGTTCCTGAAGATAATTATTTACTTGTTTATGCATTAAAAACTCAAAAACTTTAGACATATACGGCAAAATGGCAATGGGACGAAATTCATTATCAGACTTAGGTATCGGTATGATTTTTGCTTTTTTCCACTCAGCGGGATAAGTAGAGGTTGTGAAAATTGTGTTGAAGAAGTGTGTTAGGTAAGACAACAATTTTGGGAGTAAGGCTTTAACAAACATTGGGTGCATATTATCAAGACCAATAGCATTTGATTTGATTGCAAGAAAACTTTGCAGCACATCAGCTTGCGATACACAAGCGAAACAGAATTCAGCAAAACTATGAAGAGGGCTATTGATAATAGTGTGGGAAAAGGAATGTCTATAAATTTTGTATTTAACGCATTGCAGTCAACAGTTATGGGTGTTCTTATGACATTTTTGTTGAGACCAGTCTCACGGATCGTGTTCCATTTATCTTTGCTTCCTAAAGCGGATTTAAACTTTTCTCCAAAATAGGCTGTCTTTGCTTCCCTGGTTGTCTTAATAACATTTCTTCTAAACTGCTTGAATTGTGCGTGCAGTTCGGGTGTCTTAAACCTTTTCCAACGATTAAATGCGTTGTTTCTTTTATTTATTAATTTTATTATACTGCCTGAAAACCAAGGCGGTTGCCCGTGTTTAATGAATTTCGTTTTTTTTTGGGACATGCTTTTCGAAAAGATACGTAATGTTGTCCATCAACAGACGTAATTGTTCGTTTACCGTGGTCATGTAGAAAATGTCAGTCCAGTTTAGGGTATTCAGTTCGGCGTTTAGAGCGAAATAATCAATATTTTTAAAGTCTCGATACTCTATTTTTTGTTCATTTGTATCAAGCTGAAAGTTGTATGTCATGAAAATTAAATCATGCTTCGAGAACACGGGAGCTGAGATTTGGTCATATAGTAATACCTTTTCATGATCACTAACAAAAAACAAATCTAGTAAAGTATTGCTATACTTAGTGTAGTGAGTGGGCACGATAGAATTAACTGAGGTTAAGCCTAAAGCTTGCATATTATCATTTAAATGGCTTTCATTCAATAAATTACTATTAAAATCACCTGAAATTATTATATTTGTGTATGGGAGGCCTAAGGTTTCAATTTTTTGCAGAAATGTTTCCGTAGGTAGGTAACGATTTGGTCTATAAACATTTCCAATTAGAATTTTATCTGTGCCATGAATTAATTCAATAAATAAATATTCTATTGCATCATCTGAGCTTGATTTACAAACTCAGATTGATTAGTTAATTAATTTTATGATATACTAGCTGAAACCAGGCGCTTTGCTGCCACGCCCCCGTTTCCAAACGCCCATCAAATATAATCTTGCTTGTGTAAATTGTGGTCGAATACTTAAAACTTTGTTAAAACTTGAAAAATTCTGACGGAACCACCATTTAAAATTATGTTCGTTTTTAATATGTAACAAAAAAAATTGCTACAAAAAAAACGACATCGATCATCCAGAATGCGTCGTAAAGTAGCTCCATACAAAATGTATGGGAAAATGAATTTACTGTGATTTTAACATTGTTGATTTTTCATCGAAGTAGACATACATCAGGGACGATTAAATCTGGAGGGGCGATTATGTGTAGCATGTGAAATTGAGTTATGAGCGGTTTTTGGAGGCAAATAATCCTATGTGCGGCGTTTAAAGCGTTATAGGCATTAAAGCGGCATCCAAAAATTTCGTGTAATATTTAACAGTTGATAAAATTAGCTGAAGACTGAAAACCACGTGTTCCAGTTTTTCGCCAAAGGTGCAAGGAATTCTACAAGAGAGGCATCTTCAAGTAGAAATAAAGCCATCACAATAACTATCGATCAGAAGAGTTGAAATAAAATTTGGAAATGAATTGATGATAAATTATATCAATTAAAAAACTTTACTGCGGGGCAAGGCCGGCTGACCAAATGGTTACATAAATTGCAGCCAATTGCGTTTAAAAAACAAAAATACACCCTCTTTAAAAAGGCAAAGAAAGGGTTCAGTTGCTTTAAAACTAAACCTGACACATGACACTGTCCGTAATGGACACGAAAGCCATCATAATTACATCATTTAATTGACAATGTAAACCATTTGAAGTGAATGTAAGCTTAATTGCTTGATATCATTGCTGTTTGCCATAAAAATAAAATACTACAATAATTGTAGTGCGCGCTGGGAGGCGCATGAAACACGCTATGTTCCATTTAGGCAATTAATAAAAATAAATCGAATGTAGTTATTAAGATTGTCTTTAACACGGCTAGATTGATTGCAGGAGGTTTTAAGACAATCCTGTCTGCCATCGAAACCAGCTGGTATGTGTTTAAGGTAAAAATTTCTCACGCTCATATTACATATGCGGTTTACTAGCAGGAGATAATCATGGCTTACAATCACCAAAGCACACACACACAAGGTACATTCGTTTTAGCCATGTTAAGCTCAACGCGTTACAATTACTCGCTAAAGTAAAATCAAATAAATTTATTCGTGATGCTTGAACAAGCCAAAATTATACACCAGAGGGCGCTCAAACGAATGTAAACATAAATTTCAATCGAAGGCGCAGAGATCGCACCCAATAAGCGCGATCGATACTTAAAAGTTGGCTTCTCTCCGAAGTTGAGTGAGCCAACATGCAAGCGCGCACATTTAAAAAAACATAACTCATGCATGGGCAATAAATTGATTTGGATGCGCCGATTTCTGGCAAAGCTTTCTAACGGAAGCAGGGTGTAAAATTAGGCAAAACAAATATTCGATTCAAATGCGAAACTAAGAATAACTTCTAGAATTTACACTCAGACCACATTTTTTATAAGACAAAATTTTCGGCAATTAGTTTTTTATAACTCCACAAATAGCTATAAACAAGACAAACCTTGAAAATTGTTCTGCTCAAAATGTAAGATGAATACTGTTTTTGGTTGTAAAAACTATTCAATGATATCATTAAATATAAGCTAAAAGTATTGATCTCAAGTAACCTCAAAACACCCTGTTTGCAAATGCTCACGCCAGCCACTTTAAATAAAGAAAAAAGTTTTTGACGGAAACTACATTTTAACCACATTTAACTAGAGTCTGTTATTTGCTGGACTCCAACGAATTGATCGCATCTACATATTTGCAACATATCTACATTCAAGGAACAACCTGTTTATTTGTAGTTCTGCACGCCAAAAAAAAGCTGTTCAAATTTGTAGTTACTACATTTCTTACCAAGTTAAGTTTACATATCATCGCACTTCAACTTGATCAGTAAAGTTCAGTAAATTTTCTAAAATACATTTGTGCATATGTAGTATATAAAAGTTTATGGTGCGTATTTCAAATAAATGGTAAGACTTGTAATGTATGCATAATCACTAGAAAATTTAGAACAGATTAATAAAGTGATATTTGTTATACTAGGACAAAGTGATATTAGAACAATATTACTTAACCCATTTGAAGCCAAACAAAAACTACAAGGAATGCGATGGAAATTTCTTTGTTTGTTTATCATTAGCAATACAAGAAAACAGCAAAATAAGAAACATATTAAAACAAAAATTTAGGACAATAAAGAGGTGTACCCTAATTGGCACAATGGACACTTATGAGTGCAATTTTGTAAAACAAGGTTTATAAATGCAGAGTGTTTTCTTGCATTTTTTTTAACTCCAACGACTTCTGTTGTGGCAGTTGACACAACGCATACGCTTTCGGAGCTTTTCATTAATGTGATCAGTATATTGCAAACCATCAATATTTGATGACGAAGGAAGAGCAGAGTGTCTTTTAGGTGACTGTTTCGTGTAAAACCTAGCTACAGTTCGACGTAATACCCGAGAAACAATTTCATATTTTGTGTCAATAAAGTATCTGATATATGTTCGGTGCCCGTGTCGGTAAATATCCGACTTCTGCACCGAAAGAAGTGCTAGTTCTGGAACACCTTGGGCAGGGATAATGTACGAACGAAGACCGAATGCGGCACTCGTCAGTTTGTGTCCGAATATAGTCGCTCGTTTTTGAACACTTTATTGACTTGATACAGACTTACTACAGTACTATTTCAGGTGACTTTCGAGGTACTTGCTGGGTATGTTTCGGGTACATTATAGCTATGACTCAGGCCAGTTTCGATGCATATCAGCTACTTAATTGGCACAATATATGAATTCTTTTCTCGGGTACTGTTCGCTGAAGCTCGATTGCATTCGGCTTAATTTCAATGTGCAATTAATTTTTTCATAAGCTTCGCAGTTTTCCGTTACTACTCGTAGCTTTTAAAAATAAAATTGAGTTCGATACTCGGGACTTTTGTGCCTGAGTAGTTTTGTACGGACACAAATTGTTTCTCGGGATATTAACTGATCAGTGACGTTTTATTTAAAACATGCATGCAAAAGCCGTTTTTCACTGGGCAATTCTATAAGCAATAATTTCTTTCGCCGCTAGCAGTTT
The DNA here is from genome assembly GCA_963920525.1 of Dichetophora obliterata. NCBI lineage: Eukaryota > Metazoa > Arthropoda > Insecta > Diptera > Sciomyzidae > Dichetophora > Dichetophora obliterata. The sequence goes on along the minus strand of OY986437.1, from coordinate 212,119,737 downwards.
GCTGACTACTCGGGTTGAAAGGGGATTTTCGTCATCCCCTCATACGGGCGAATAATCGACAAATTGCTTGCTGCGAAGGCAATTATTGCCGAGTGGCATCGTTTTGGCAAAAGGGCATCGTGCGCCTCCGAACCAAGCCAATTTTGTTTACTGTCTTAAAATGTTTTTAGTTTACTTGTAGCCGTTGTACCCAAAGTAGTACAGTAATATATTATGCTTTCCAAGATCTTCAATATTAGCTTATCAAACTGAAATATTTCATTATATTTGTGGTCACAAGGAATAATGACTAAACTCAAAATATCGTAAAAAAGCGATATGGAATTTACTTTATTGCCATTTTTTGGAAATGTGCAGATATCCACTTTTTACTCAGAATTGATTATCACATATGTCTGCACATATAAAAAAATGGGTCGTAGTTCGTGCAATTAAAATATCGTTTTTTACGATACTTTGAGTTTAGTCGTTATTCCTTGTGACCACAGATACGTTGAATTTGATATTATAGTATAAATTTCGATTATAAACATTAGGCACAAAATAACATTATTGTTTACCTAAACCTACCTCTACATGTGAATTGATGATGAAATTTGATAGATTATTGCCACAATAAACATAAATTTAATTAATTGTTCGATATTATATTTAATCAGAGCACTTCTTACTACTAAGTAATGCAAAAATAAGTTATCTAGTGTTAACAGTTATTTTATAGAGCCTTAATAGTGAAGTGCTTTCAAATTGGTACAGCGGCTGAGAATGGGTTAATATAATGAAAGACTTAGGGCATTAATCTGTATCACGAAGCAGCACACCAACGACAAGCAAGACACGAGAAGCAATACTTTTTTCTATACGAAATTCTATTGCTTCTCGTGTCTTGCTTGTCGTTGGTGTGCTGCTTCGTGATACAGATTAATGCCCTTAATTTTTTCTTGAGTTGTAGTACCAAATTTTCAAAAGTAACAATATTAAGTAAAGTTTTTGATATAAAATAGGGGGAAATCGATCAAGCAGAACAACATTAAGATACCCACAACGAAGTATGAAAAAAAAAATCGAAGAACCTTAAACTAATCGAAGGACTCTAGCGGAATTATTTTTAGGTTCAATAAAAAAATGTTCACAGATAATGTAACTAAAATACAGCTGACCGAAGAAAAGGTAAAAAGATTCAAATTAATCCTTTGAAAACAAAGTTGGAAAACAAATTCATAAGAACCTTGAACTAATCAAAATGGTTTAATGCAAAAAGATAGACAGATAACACAGTTCGACATAATGGAACGAAGTTGAGATACCTGGGAGATAATACTATTTTTCTGGAAGGTCTTGTCGAGTTAAAGAATATTCTGTACTTGGAATTTGCCCCAAAATCTGGATTTACGGTAAAAAAACCGATTTTGCCTTCCTTTGCCTATAACTTACCTGACTTTCAACAGACTTTAAAAATTTAACCGGATCTTGAAAGACGATACTTAAACCTTTCTAACGATATGTGTAGTACTTAAGAAAAAATGAGAGAGTGTATTTACTCTGCAAATACAACTTTTTTTCAATTTTTTGGCTTTTTCAACTTTGACGTTTTTTCTATATACTAAATTACAGAACGGATACACTAGACCTGTATGAATTCATAAGTAATATTTATTAAAAATTTAAACGCAATTTAGTTTTTAAAAATCGGTCAATAATTGACAAAGTTATTCATTTTTGATGAAAATCGATTTTTTTTTGAAAAATCCATTTTCAGCCTGACAACTCAAAAATGTTTACTTGACCGTTTTCTTTTTTAGTTTAGTTTCGCGTTATAATGACCAGCAATACTCCAAAATCACTTCAATTTAATTTTTCCCTTCAAAATTTGTTTCTATTATTGCCATTTCTTGGTGAAAATGTTCTCCTTGCTTATCGCTGAACTGGCCTAACTTTTTATATAAAATATTTCAAAGTTATAAAGACGTGAAAAACAAAACGACAAATTAAGAAACAAACCATTTTTTTACATAAGAAAAGCTCTCATTCAGCACTATCATGAATAATATTTCTCACGAAATCGAAAAAGGGAGTTCTCATTTAGAAATTTTTAATGCAAATTTGTTCATCAACGCTTTATCAACAAATTTGCATTAAAAATTTTCAAAATGTTCTTGAGCTTTACCTTAAAAATGAAAACTACTTTTTCCGAATCCACGTTAAAAATTATTCATGATAGGACTGATTGTATATTGTTGTAATTTTTACTTCTTCTACTTCTTCTTATTTTTTGAAATATTCCAATTTTTTTAAGGATTAACTTAAGAGAATGCAAAGAGCAAAGAAAGCAAAGAGATTGTAGGTAAAATGTTCGTCAGCGCAACTTGCTGGCAGGGTTGCCAGTTTGGTAATTAATTACCAAATTTGGTAGAAAATTTTTGACTTGGTAATTTGGTAATTTTTTATAGTTTTGGTAAAAGTTTTTCCAAAAATTCAAAATAATCAGTTTGCAAGATTTATATAAAATTACATTAAACATTTTTTAGTGCAGCATTACCTTTGTGTTTTGTATTGAACATTTCTCTAAGTTTTCCGAACGCATTATCTGAAAATATTGCGAATCATATCAAAAAAATGTCAAAATATTTCAATCATGAAATTAAACGTTAACAAAGAAGTCTCTTATAAGAAAGAAGCTGCGAAAAAAGTTGGGTATTATAAATAGCATAATAATTTCAAAGGAACTCTGCGAAATGAGAAACAAGCCTCATTATGTGTAGTCACCAGAATTTAAAGATTTAAAGATTTAAAATTGAAATTTTTTTTCGCCATCAGCTCTAGCTTAGGAGTTATAGACAAAATGAAAAACCTGTTATGTTCTAACAAAATAATATCTTTAAATTGCATCAGTTGATTTCAATCGTATTCGATAGCTTTGATTAGAAAATATTCAGCCCTATCATGCATAATTTTTCACGCGGAATCGGAAAAGATAGTTTTAATTTTTAAGATAAAGCTCTAGACCATTTTTGACATTTTTAAGTTATTTTTTCCTGAATGTTTTTTCCTTGTTAAGTTTCCTGAATGTTCTCGAGGTTTATCTTAAAATGAAAACTCTCTTTTTCGATTCCACGTGAAAAGTTATTCATAAAAGGAATGATTAGGTCTAACCATTTTTGTAAACAAATTATTTTTCATCTTTTGTTTTGAAGATAATGGCCTTTAAAAATCATAAATTTTAAAACTTATTCATAATAAACATATTTGCTACCGTGAATTGTCTGAATCATAAAAATATCTTTTGTCTTTGCAGTTTAAGCAAATATTGAGGATAATTCCAGATATATTTTGTTATAACGAAAATTGATTACATGAACAATTTATAGGAAAAATTTCTAAAGTAACTTATTGAAAAATTAGGGTTTTCCAACCGCTTAAAATTGCTTTGAATAAATTTAATAAAATTTTTGTTTCATTCACAATATATTTTTCTCAAATGTAAAAAGATATCAGCAAAAGCTTTAAATACTATCTAATAGTTTGTTCTTAGAAGCAGTTATTGGAAAAAGAACTGTATATCATATTTTTTTAAAACTCCTTTACTTGAGGTGATGGTGAGAAAGTCACCTTATATTTAAAATCAATGCCCGTACTTAGAATTGATATCCTACAAAACAAACGACCTGTGCAGTTTATGATTTTTAGTTATTAAAAAATTATTAATATTTAAGTTTGAGGAAACCGATAATTTTTTAAAGCATTATATGCCATATCTTTGTATTTATTTATTTACTTTCTTAAAATCAATTTTCATTGCCAATGAATGCGGTATATTTTTTTAGTTCCTACTTATTTCAAATAAAAAAGATAAGGATCTCATTTTTATAATACCATTATTTTATAATTCTTTGTTTTGTGACAAAAAAATTACGTTTACCTGAATTCACAACTTATTTGTGATTTTTATGTTAATATAATAAACAAATTTTAAACAAGAAAAAAGTTATACTTTTTCTATATATGTATTTATTTTTTCTCGTCTCATTTTTATAAGTATATGAGTTTATGCATTTTATTTATTTTGTGATTTTTAGTTATTAAAAATAAGAAATTTTAAACAAGAAAAATGTAATACTTAATAATATTAACTAAATTTATTTAATCACTATTTCTGTTTAATAATTTTAAGTATTTTAATGTTGAATAAATGTTTTTTATTTAACAAAAATTTAAATTTTATTGATTTTCTTACTTTAAAAAATTTTTGTTTATTTAATAAATTTTTATTTAATTTTGGTAACTTTTTGATCAAATTTTGGTAACTAAATTTTCTTACAAGTGGCAACTCTGCTTGCTGGTTGATGATTCGCGAGAGAAAAAGTCCACAAAAACAAAATTGATCTCTTAAGTAAAGCTTTTCAAAATTCTGCATTTTAAAAAAATTAGAACAAGTTAGAATTGCAACCACAATATGCAATGAGAGCTTAACTTATGTCAGGAATATGTAATTTTGTTTCTTCATTTAACGGTTTGTTTCTCACAGCTTTATCACTTTGAACACCATTTCATATAAAAAAGAAAATATTTAATAAAAAATAGTGTGCAACTAATATTAAAATGTGCGAAAAACCTAATAAATTTGCTACATTTGTGACTTTTTAATAGATATCAGTCATCGGTATAGTTTTAAAGATATCATATTAAGTTATATGTGCTTCTATAAAACTGTGCAAAAGAACACGAAAACCGTTGTGCAGGCATTTTTGCAAAATTTTTGTTTCAATTACTGGCCGATTTTTAAAAACTAAGTTGCTTCGTAATTGTTAATAAACGTGTTTGCTTAGTACATTAACAAAAAGTGTGGGGTTTATATAAAATAGTGTGTACAAAAATCGTGAAAATTGGAAAATATTAAAAAAATTGAAAAAAATTGAGTTTGCCGGAAATGCAAGTTTTTATAAACAATAAGTTATCATTGGAAAGGTCTAAGTTTTTCTTCTTAAATCCGGTAAGAAACTGAAAATCGGTGCAACATTGGCTAAGTTACAGCCTTGTAAGTGCGCAATGGTACAAAAATCGCTTTTTTAACGGTAAGTCAAGATTTTGGGGGTGTTTGGCGAATTTCTGGTATGCAGTCTTGTTATACTCAATACTTTCCAGGTATTTTGGACTGTAGCACCGTGTAGTTTAACTAAAATACAGCTAAAGTCGGGGTTATGCTAGCCAAACATGTTCGGTGTTCTTTTGCGTTAATTTATTCTCTTCACTGAAATGTTTGTTTGGAGGTTTTGCTATGTTTGTTGCACAGTTGCATATTATGTAAAAACAAGTCAAAACACAAATAAGAAAAACCCTTTTTGCATTTTTATATACAGCTTAAGGCATATTATTCATATTTACTATAAAATGTAAAATTAAATTAGCGAATTAATTCAAATTGGGATTGGTTATGCAAGGGACATTATATTAAGTATTCAACTATTTATTATTTTTTTTTCCTTTTTTTTAGTTTCAATAGATATGCAATTAGTGCTCATGAATTTGTTATTTTTCTTTCAAAATATAATTAGATTACTTCAATTAACACGATTTTTTGTTATTAAAATTAGTTCAACAAAACAATGCTTGCTGTTTGTGTTAAGGGCTGCTTGAGCACACAATTACTTTCAATTTCTGATACTTTTTGATGCTATTATGCTAAATGACTAAAGGCAACACCGGAAAGTTCGGCATGTTTGGCGTTTCAATCAGCAATCAAAATGTTCGGTCTGAGAACGAGAGAATAAATATGAGAAAAAATTCCTTTGTCATTTTATACGTGAAACAATAACAACAAAAAATGTTCGGCGAACATGTTTGGCTAGTATAACCACGGCATAAGCGAAAAAAGGTTCAAATGAATTCTTTTACTAAATTTTTTTTTACTGAACCAATGAAGCTCAGGAATGATAACGATTTAAGTTGCGAAGAATACCAGAAATATAAGTGGAAACCACACTCAGAAAAAAACACCTATCTTTTTGTGATAAAAAATGTCTCTATTTTCGATAATAGAAATTTTCTTTATTTCAAATAAAATTTACTTCAATTATAATAAATTTTCACATATTTGAAGAAATACTTCCTTCCTTGTGGGAAATGAAAATATTTTATCTCTCTAATAATGATAAGTATTTTTCTCTCACTGAAAAAATCTCATTTATAGAGAAAAAAATATAGAAAATGAGAAATGTTCTCTATTGTTGATAAATAATTCACTATGCGAAATATTTTCTTCAAAAACAACAAATACTTTCTCAAAAATTAAAAAGGCTTCTTTTCAAAAATCGATATATTTTTCTTATATTGAAAGAGGTACGAAAAAAATAGAAAGCGTGAGAGCAATTGATTAATACTGTGAAAAGCAAGTGTTGCATATTCTGCATATTATGACGATTGTTCCTTCAAAAGGTTTTTTTTACTTAACATAGCTACAAAAACTGATGTTGTTTCCCTGTAAGAAAAATCAACTAATTTAAAAGTAGTTGAAAAAGTATTTTTTTGTCAACCACAACTAGTTGAAATTCTGACTTTTTTCCATAGAACAAACTAACATATTTTGTATGGTGATGTCCGCTAAATAAGTCAATTTACTTTCATCTGCATATGTTTTCAACTAATTGTTAAATTAGTTGAATTGAAATTATTTTTTTAACTTCTTTAAAATAAATCAATTGAAAACTAGTTAATATTCAACTTACTTAAAATGAATTAAAAAGCATAAAAATTTTAAATTTCTATACATCAAAGAGATCATTTATTTTATTGTTTTGAAAAAAAATACATAAATTCATATTAGTGAAAGCCAATATGATATTTGATATTAATAATATTTGATGAAATAGCATGGTTAAATATGTATAAACTTGTAATCCAATAAAAATTTTTAATAAAATCATGTCAAAATCAATAAGCCACTTGTTTTGAAGTAGTTTTTGAATTACTTCATATATAATGCAATAAAAACTATTCAAAATTGAAGTGGGTGCCGCCTTAATATAATACAAAGTAGTTCATAAACTAGTTTATTCTAAATTAGTTTTTTAATTAGTTGTTTTTAAAAACAAGTTAGTTTGTTTCTATAGGGTTATTACTACTGTTTCTTTGGATGCATTTACAAAATCGCTTTTCAGAATAAATTTCTGGAATATTTATAAAGAGTCCCGAAAAACAATATATCTTTCTTTAAAAAAAAAGTGTTATTTTTTGTGAGAAACTAAAAACGCAACTTAAAGAAAGCATTTATTAAAATTAAATAAATATTTCTCTGTTTTCGAGAAAAATTTACACAATAAAGAAAACGGTTGAACGTATTATAAAGAAATATTTTTCTATTAAAGAGAAGGTGTCTTTTATTAATGAGAAAATATTTATCTTTTTCATGGAAGCTTTTTGCCATTTTTAGGGAATTTTTGGGATCACATTTAGAGAAAAGCATTCTCTGGAGCAAAGTCAATACCATTTTTCACTTAATATGATGCCTTTTTTCTCATATTCTGATAAACTTTTTTCTGAGTGCAGAGTAAACATAAAAATTGCTAGCAATGCCCAAATAGCGTCCGAATAAGGGTCGAGCAGTTGTCTTTTTGAAGTTATCTTGAACTTTTTCGCCCAAAAAGCTAAAACAGACAAAACCTAAATTTAAATCATTTTAAATAACCACTTCGCCGACCACAAGTGGCAGCAATAGTAAGGCGGTTGGCTATGTGGTAAATTTATGAGCGGAAAGGCTGCAAGATTAATTCCAGACAAAAAACAAAAATTTTTAATTTATTATTATTAATATAATATTTTTGTAATATTAATGTATGGTTTTAATTCACAACTTTGTTGCGTTATTATAATAAAACATTGATAAATTAATACATTATTTAAACTTGTATACGCTATTCAAGAACGCTGTCCTTCGTATTTTCTTAATTTTCTACTTAAAATTTATTTCACATTGGAAATACGAAAAGATTGGAAATTAGAAATGTCTTCATAAATTACACACATTTAACTTAAGCTAAATTGTATTTAAATCAAATAGCAACAAAATCAACAAGGTGAGTTTGGTAAAGTAAAGTGTATATCGATGATTTCATATCAATTCAACAAAATTTTAGCAAAATGTGACCTTTGTGTTTCCGATTTTTTTGAACTTTGTAGGTTAATAGTAGTGCCCATAAAATTAACTTAAACAGAGTTTTTTTTTATATGTTGATAGAAGTGATAGGAGTAAGAGAGGTTTTTTCTTTCATAGAGAAACTAACATTCCCAAAAGTTTTTCCAATGATTCGATTCACCCCTTTCAGTCCTTCTGCTCGGGCAGTGTAGCAGTTTATGTGGGGGGGCCACCTACAGTGCCACTACTGACGGATACGAGTGTATCTATCGATGGGAACGGTGGATGGTTATTGAACCAGGCTTTCAGTTTTTTCACGTCAGAGGTATCTCGTGCAATTGGATACCACGTTTTTTAACAGCTACCACTGATTCGTCCTCCAGTGGATGATTTACACATTAAACACGAGCCCGGAGTCACTGACATTGTTTGAATCTGTTGAGAACATGAAAGACATTATTATTACTATTTTTAGGTATCCGACAAATGAATGGGTGTCTGGAATAATGGCGAATGTCGTTTTCCACTACTTTTCAGGAGAGCTTTTTAAAGTTAGAAGTACCAAAATATTTCACAATGATTATTTTATATTATTTTTTTTAACATACACCCTTATTCTAAAAAAAAAATACAATTTGATAGGTACAAATAAAACTCATGATCAATTTTTATTAAAAATTAAACCTAATGCTTGGTGGTTCCAATTTATGCTAATGAATTGTTCGAAATAATTATACTTTGACAAGAACTGCTCTCATTATAGCTCGAAACAGGGGGAGATGGACTTCTCCCCGTCATACAATTTTTTCTTGTCTTGGAATCAACCAGCACCGGATTCAAACGCTGATCTGGGATACTCGGTAAAAATTTTGATATATTTTATTAACCCTAAAATTTTTCTTTAAAATACAAATAGCTAAAAACCAGATTTTTAAATTGCAGAGGAAAGGATTCAGTTGAATTTAACAACAAGAAATATATAAGTCCAAAAATGGCTGAATACTTTGTAGCTTCCCAGCAGCGGATTTGCCAGTGGTTACCATAGAACTAATACAGAATAAATTACCAGGTAAGGAAGCATTACTTTTTTCAAAAAGTAATGCGTCTGCATATAGCAGAAGTAATTAACTCATACCTCATTACCTGTAATGTAGCATACAAGGAAAAGTAATGCAGTGATTTTGCAAATATCAAATCAAATCAAATTGTCGTGATGAAAAGAAAAAGTATTATTGAAAGAATAAAAAAAGAGCGCCTTACTTTTTGTACTCTTCAAAATATGTTTCTTTATAAATAAGCTTATTCTTTATATTTACTTTAGAAGCCAGTAAGAGGGAAGTTGTTTAAAAACGCATATTTCAAAAAAGTTTGCATCACAAACAAAGCTAAGCGCCAGTCCATGGAGTTGGAAAAACCCTGAAAGCAACAAATTCAATCAAACATTTTTATATAAAAAAAAAAATCATTTGTATTAGTATAACATATGCAACATACATATTTATAAACAAACATTAACAAACATAAATAAATGAAATTCAAATTTAAAATGTCCAGCATTTACATATCACCTTCAGAAAGTTTTCTGCAAAAATTTAAATAATTCTAGTCCAATCAAAGAGCATGTAGCAATTTTTTGTTACTCTCTCATTGAGTGTAGAGAGGGATAAAGCTCAAAAACTTACAATAAAATACTTATAGAACTTGCTGAACGTGGTCAGTTATTCCGCCTTTACACTTTCCTTTCAATGAGATACAAATAAAGTGATTGCCTGCTTTCTGCAATACCAAGCAGTGCTCAAATAATTCATTACTTGTAATGTGCTAAGAAGCAGATGCTTTAAACTTGTTGCGTGGCTATTTTTTTCATAATAAAGCAATTTATTATTAACTGAAAAATAGAACAAATTTCTGAATTCATTACTTGTAGTGCCTAACAGAACTGGTTTTTTCTTTCTCATTGCTAATTGCTGTTACTAGTAATTCATTCCATAGTTGCTTCCAAAGAGTAAATTCGAATAACTTAATACAAGTAGTATGTTACTCCATAACTTCTAGGTAATGCTGAAGGGAGGCGATCACTTACCTCCTATCTCATTCAATGTTAAATGTAAGGCCTTTTATGCATAGTAAGGTAATATAGTCGGAAGTAGTGGTCATTACAAGGTAATTGATGCTTCATATATACGGAATATATTCCATCCGCTACTGGGTTTCCAAGTAATGTACAAAAATCAGTTACAAATTGCACCTGATACTGGATTTGGTGATTTGACTTATGAAAAATATTACAATACTGGTATTAATTTATAAGAAAATTTGTTGCCTAATATTTTGTCATATTTTTTTAGTTTCTTTTTATTTTAAAATAAATAAGAGTTTAAATTTGTGCACGATCGCACTGGTGCGGAAAAAAAAAAGAATTTTTTGTGTCTTATGTTGAAAAATACGAACAGAATTTACTTATTGTAATAGAAGAATTTGATGAAGAGATGGATCTTCCAACATGCTCTTCATCATCAAAAGCACATTCTAATGCATCATTAGAACACCACTCTAATCAAGATGATGTGGTCATTAAATATGGGCCTCAAAATCTATTCGTCGTGGAATCATATGCTGTTCAAACTGTAGCAAGTAGTTCAACTGAATATATTGAAGTTTTAGAACCACCACACACAAAAGTTTATAACACTATTTCATTAGAAAACTAACATCCAAAATTCGAAGTAGATATATCTTATATTAAATTTCCAATAATCGTTTGTTTTCTTTTGATACAGAAATCCACGATGTAATTCTTAATTCTGAAAAGGAAATTTTATCCAAGTACTACAAAAATCCTGCATTCCTTAAAAATGATGGCAGAATACAAATTTTCAAAACAGTCATTAATTTTTTATTAAATTCTGATCCAGAACTTGTGTTAGTAATACAAAATTATTATTATTATTGATTGTTCAATTATATATAATTCTTTTTTTATAGGTTAAAATCGAACGATTTTGAAAGTATATCAAGAATTATTTTATATCTTTGAAATCAGAATACAGAGTATGAAAGTATTTATTATAGTCCCGCACAATATGGGAATTCAGCCAAAGAAAAATTATTCAACGCATATCATAATAAAAAAAAAATCTTTATCACAAGCTGGATTGATAACCCGTAAAAAATTGGTTAATAAATCAAGCTTTAAACGCACAATCTGAGGATATAAATGCACTAGATGCTAATGTTGAATATAGCAATAAATTTTTAGAACGAAATGTATCACCGTGGGAAAAAATTCTTAAGGAATGGATGTATACTCATTTGAGAAGACTGGAGATTTTAAAAACTTCAATAAGTATAGTGAGGAACCTCGTGGTTTTGAATTGGTAAAAAAAAATTAATAGCCCAAACAGAATAGGCATAGCCAACATGTAGCGAGCTGTCGAAAACATAGCCAACGAAATGTTGTGTACAGAATCGAATTTGTGTTGATAACGCAGATAGAACTTTATGCTTACAATATTTTGTTATTTTTTACTAAATTAGTAGATAAAGCCTTGCATATAATAATTTGTTTGTTTTTTTACTAATTTGGACTAATATCTTTCAGTCAATTTTAAGTGTTCTAATTTGAACAATGTATTTTGACATTTCGCTACCGTTGGCTGCGGAAAAAGTTAAAAGTTCGTCAACATTTTTGTGTCGGCTGCGTTCGCTACGTGTTGGTTATTTTCATTATGTTCATTTCATAGGGTTGCAAGGCAACCAACTTCTATGTTGACATTTTTTTTGTTGGCTGCGTGTTGGCTATGCTTATTCTGTTTGGGCTATAAAACAGTCAATTCAAAAAGACATTCAGAGCTTAAACCGTTGGATGAGAACAAATTCTCATGGCAGAGAGAGGGCAAAAAAATGTAACATTTTTTAAGAAACGAAAACGCCATTAATTTTAAAACCGTCATACATGAAATTATTAAGTCTTGATTTTTCAATAAATCGTAAATCACGAGAGATTGTTAGTCTATTAATTATGCCACATATTGTCCCAACGTCATTTATTGCCAAAAAAATTAAGCCAAGTAAAATTGAAGTACAGGAAAGCTTCTTTCACTAATTTGAAGTAATTATATTTTAATTATATAATTTTTTTTTCTCTTAAAGATTATTCTTTTTCTAGTCTGAAGTGGCTGCTGATTGCTGTAAGGAAATTTACAATCAACCAAGACTTTTACTAATTGGTAAAAAACTATACTTTCAAAATCCACTCGCTGCTTTTGAGACCTGCTTTCATTTTCTTCTTGCTGTGGATATATCATATCCCGAAAAATCGAAGCATATTTCGGTATTTGCTTAAAGACAAATTTTCAGTTTAAGCATTTCTATTATTTCTTTGCCAAGCATTGATATTTTAATTAAATCTCTTCAATAAATATCATTGTTTAATGTTTTAAAATGATTCCCCGTAGAATTTGCCAATTAAAATTCAGTTCAGTTAACGCTTTTATCAAACATCTAAAAAATCATAACTTGACAGTATTCGTATGCACATTCGAAAGCTGTTATCGAAAGTTTTCATACATTCAATCATTAAGATTACGATTTAAATAGACATTACTTACAGCAAAATATTTTATCTCAAAGAAATTCTGTATGAGGTTTGGGCATTTTAGTTCAATAAAAAGATCGCTCTTTTTAGTTCAGTTGAGTTTAATGAACTAGTTCGTTCATATAGTTCTTTTAGTTCATTTAGTTCGTTCGTTGGTGTTTTAGATCGTTAGGTATGCTAGCTCGTTGTATTTTTTAGTTCAATAGGTCTTTTAGTTTGTTTTATTTGCTCGTTCATGATCAGATCTATAAAATTAAATGAACCATATGACCGAATCAATCCTTAACTGCGGACATAGAAGTAATTTATATAAAAATATTACATATGGGGCATTCCACACAATATTTGCCACAAAAATTTGTTTTTGCAAAAAAGTTTTTTTTTACCGTTCATTAGTAAAAAACTGTATCAGCACGGACTCGAACCATTGTTGAGTGAAACCAAATTTTTTTCAGTTCATTTCGATCTGACTCGCTGCAAAAACTAAAATAACGAGAATCAACGAACTAGTTCACATAGTTCATAAGTGCGAATAGTTTAATTGAACTAGTTCGTTCGTGAACTACCCAAGCCTAGTTTGGATTGCAAGTAAGGTGGCATGCAGGCGATCATAATATAAACTGCACCAATTTTATGCTTATTACTGCTAGATCCCAAAGGATTATTTGGCTCAAAATCGTCAAAATATAAAAAAACCGGTCTATTTAAGCGTAGATATAATGCATGATATTCTGGAGGGGGTTGCTCACTATGATATTATAAACATTTTAAAACAATTTATTTATAAAGACAATATATTTACGCTTAATGTTCTTAATGGTAGATTGAAATCGTTTGATTATGGTAAATTGTTAAACAAGCTACCTCAAATTAGGGAGAAAACTTTATTAAACGCAACCAAGTTAAGGTATTCTGCTGCTGAAATGAATAATTTTATACTTTATCTGAACTGCTTAATCGGTGACTTAGTACCACCAGGTAAAATTTATTTGAATTTAAGAGAAATCATATTGATTATTTATATAGGGAAAACCGACATAAATATTTGTAAATTATTAGAAAATCATATTAGTGAGCACCATGAGCAGTACATATCATTGCTTAAAGAGAACCTAAGACCAAAATTTCATTTTTGTGTTCATTATCCTTACATAATGAACACAATTGGGCCTTTACTTCACATTAGTTCTAAGAGATTTGAAACCAAACATCAAGAGTTCAAAGAGATTGGAAGAGTAGTAAAGTGTCGAAAAAATTTACTTTACACTTTAGCTTTGAAAAACCAAATTAAAATTTATTATATTCTTTTTAATTATAACACGGTGTTACAAAAAATAAATTTTTTTCTGTCCTATGAACCAAATGCACATATTCGGAAAGAGGGGAAAAAATAAAAATACACGTGTATCGTCGATTTTCATGTACACGTCAGAATTTTTTTTTTTAAGTTTGAAGTACATATTTTTGTTTTAATGGTTATCGTTTTTTTTAGGTTTCAGTTCGTAAAAAAAACAATTTTTTTTATTACTTTTATTTTATAAAAATAAAGAATTCTTACATTAAAAATTTTAATGTTTTTAAAGAAATTTAGGCCTTTTATTTTTGCGGTTGTAAGCATTTGCTTCAGTATCGCTACAAATAGACCAACAGTATTCGCCAAGCATATGCGTAATGTCTTTTCCTTTAAAACTCTTTTCAATAGCCGCAATGTCCTGATGGAACCTTTCGCCATGCTCATCGCTACAAGCTCCTAAATCATCAGGGAAAAAATCTAATTGATTGTGAACAAAATGGATCTTTAGCGACATTAAAATGCCCATTTCGCCATATGCCGAAATCATTTCTGCGACAATATTTTTATAATAGGCAGCTCGTTTGTTGCCAAGAAACTGCTCAATAACGGCAACTGTACCTTTCCATGCACGTTGTTCCATTAAAGAGCCCAGTGGGTAGAGTGCGTGGCTCCTAAGCTAAAGAACTGTGGTAGCCCAGGTTCAATTCCAGCTCAGACAGAAAGTTTTTCAATTGAGTTAATTTTTCTGTTCGGTCGTCACCTCTCTGCAGACAACGGCAAACCTCAGAGAGTAATAATTGCCATGTAAACTTCTTGAGAACATAAGCCGTTCGCAGTCGGCATAAAACACGTAGGTCCAGTTCTCGGTCATTTGTGATCAAACATTTAATAACACGCACAACACAATTGATCAATAGAAGCTAGGTCAAAGTCCTTTCAAGGGCTGAAATGGCCAGTTTATTTTTATTTTTTTTTATGCCTTTAATAGAAGATAATGAATTTAAAAACAGATTTAAGCTACCATCTAAATTTTTTACATTTCTTGATTAGATAGAAATATCTAATGTAAGATACAAATCTGGATGCCTTATTACATTTCAACATTATGAAGATGAGATTCCATTTTAGCAGTTAATTAAATTTATAATAAGAACAGATGATCAAATATATTTGTGTTGTCACTCATTTGAAACTATAACTTTTGATCCTCATTTGCAAGTTTTTTTTTTTGTACAAGAAGAAAATGAGTTTTCTTCTATTTTATTTGAAAACTAGCTGATATACCCGGTGTTACTCGAGAGTAATTTATATAAACATTTTAATATTCACTTTTTGATTCAATGTTTTTGTAAATTTTGGAATTTTGTAAAAACGTGTTGAATTTAAGTTTGAGACCACTATAAAAATATTAGTTAAAAAATTTACTAAGCTTTTTTAACGAAAAAATAATTTTATCGAGGTTTTTTCACAATCAAAAACTGTTTTTTAGTTCTAAACTGAATTTACTGGTTACTGGTAAGCATGTTACTTGCACTTCGCTAATGAAAATCATATTTATAAAAATCTTCCAAAAATTTTTTAGGAGTTTTTCCAGTTAAAAAATAACAATTGGATTGTCTCTAAATTAAAAATGAATATAAATAGAGCCTGTTAGTTGATGCAATTTCTTAAATCTTCTGAATTCCTAGTTTATACGAAAAATTGTACAGTCGTTTTTTAATGTAAATTAGCAAAAAGGTGTAAGTTAAGACAGCAGTCGCTTTTTAATTTTTATTATAGTATATACAGCAACTTGTAACAATATTATCGACGTTAACAGTTGATCGACATAAATCCAGCTGAAAAATCTGCAAGAACAGTGCCATTATGTTATTTGCTGCAAGTTTACGCTGTGTGCGAAAAGAACTAAATTGAGTAACAGTTACCGATTTTTCTAAAATATTGAAATCGTGTCGGTAATGCAGTTCTTATTTCTAATTTATAATATTTTCCAGCATACTTTTCAGCATACTTTCGGTTAGTACGCAATTGAACCGAAAAATTTGGTCAATGCAGCCAAGCTTACAACCATGATTGGAGAGTTAAAATGTCAAAATTTCGCTGTCTTTTATATGTCGGTACATTTAATTGGCGTGGAAATTTGATTTTCAACAATATTGTTATAGTGATAACGGTGAAACAATGACAAAAAAATAGAAAAATGACAAATAACAACAAAACAAATTTAACAGGAGGAGCGGTGGGTGGGGAGGCAAAAAGTAAGTAGATTACTATAAAGAAGATATAATCCAAATTGTTCGTAATTTTTTTAGACACACAACTGCATTCTTAGAGATAAATGGGGACGTTCAAACTATAGAGAGAATTTTAACACAAAACTAAGTTTTATTAATAGTCTTGTATGAAAAAATAGATTTTTAGCCATAAATTTTGATTGGAAAGAGATATTGGGGTAATTTTTTCACATAAATTATTTTTAAGACTTGACTTTTTTGTAAAAAATATAAAAACATAATTTTGGAAAAAATAAATTTCGCGAAAAAAATCAGATGACAAAAACAGTAAAATAATTTTTGCGCTTAGCTGGAAGAATTTTTGCAAATGAATGCTATGTCATATGAAAGGTAGCCAGATGTGCAATTTTTAATTAATTTCATTTTTACAACAACAACAATTTTTGAGTCATTTTATGAGTAAAAAGTCAATATTTTGGACCTTTTTTGACATAATCATACAACATATATACACTGACTTAACGGTACAGTTCAACCTATTTTTTTGAAGTGATTTTATTGAACTTTTGAACAAAAAAATTTGAATGAAATATAGTAATGGACAGCGGAGATATTTGCATCGAAAGATCAAACTTTGATTTTCATGTCGTTTTTTTCTCATTCTTAGGCAACGATGTTTTATGAAAAAGTCGTTGTACTGAAAATTTCTCCAATTTTAAAGATATGTGAGTGTTTTTGATGTCAGAATAACAAAAAAATTTTAAAATTAAATACACAAAAATCTCCGATGCTGAGAAGTTTTATATTAACAAAATTATTGTTAGTTAAAATTTTAAAGGGGGCGTGGCAAAAACTAAGTATGTAACATTTTAAGTCGGTATGCACTTAATATGAATACTAAGTTTGAGCAAAATCCGTTGAGCCATTTAGATTTGTATAAAGGCCAGACAAACAAACAGAAAATGAGTGTTATTACTATAGAATTACTTAATAAGAAAATATACAATTTGATTAACATTCAAAATAAATTGGCGGTCAATTCTTTGTAAAAAAGAGGTATTTTAAAGGCTTTTACTATATTTTACTACTGAATATTTTCTTAGTTTGTTTCTTTTGATTTTTTTTTTTTTGTATTTCTCTTAAGAAAAAAAAGACAACTTTTGAATGAGGATCAAAAGTAATAATCTCAAATGATGTACAACACAATTATATTCTGTCATTTGTTATCATAATAATTATTATGTAATTATAATTATTTAAGTGGGTATTTCAGTTATTGTTATTACTACAAAATACCTTGACATTATAATTGGTTGCAACAAACAACTGTTTGCCAAAAACAATGTTAAGTGTAACATAGTAGTTGTGTCCCAAAAACATTTTAACTGTTTGTGTTTGGCTGTAAAATGTTTGGCAGCAATAAATTAGTTATTTAAGGCAAATAACAATAAAAGATTGATACAAGCAGTATTGTAAAAAAACATTAAGTGTTTCCATCATTTCTTAGTTATGACAACCACTTTGCTTTTTGAGTATAAGAAACCGGATAGTGTGGCGTGAAAGAGGAAGACAAAGAGACCTTGAGCTGGCCCTACGATGCGAGAAATTGTTGAAAGAGGGGAACCAAGGAGCACCTGCCTACGCACAACAAAGATCCGCTACAATCCTCAAGGGTAAGGGCGTTTAGATAGACTCCAATCTACACTTATTTAAAAGCTACATAAATTACCTACAAATTTTACTCTGCAAATTCTACTCGTAAGATCAATAGTTTCGACGCAATTTCGGTCCAAAGAAGGTCTAAAACTAAAATTTTCAATTTTTTTAAAAACTGGCCTATTTTCAAAGTGCCGTAATTCGGTAACCAGTTGACAAACAGAGCTCCAGTTGGGTTTAATTTGTCACAAATTTAATGATTTTAAAAAACGGAGGGAATAGCTTCCGACAAAAAATGCATGGATTAGGAGATAAAGAGCAGAATCTGAAACAAGTCCGAAAATTTCGTGTATAATTAAGGATACATCATGTTTTGCGAATTTAGCGATTTTTTGTGTCGACTTTGCTGGCCCATAGTGAGTTTTTTAATATATTCTAACTTGTTAGAAATATACCTTTTCTAGTCACATTATATTTTTATGAGCAATATATGATATGTACATATCTTATGATCATTGTTATCTTTATGATTTTCGAGACTTTCCTCTTATTCGATTTTATAACTCTTTACTACAAGTTCAAATTATGTTTATATTGTTTTTTTAATATAAAAAACACCTTTGAAGTTCTATAAAATAGGCGCCCAACTTTTAATACTCACCTCCCAATGGCATCCTTGATACATGCTTGCATTTTTTTCATGCTACAATGCATTGGGATAAAAATGCAAATAACCAAATTTTTTTTTGGTGTTCTTTTTTTTGGCTGACATACAAAAATAGAACAAAATAAAAAAATCACATGAGGAACAACGGTGCTATTCTTTTGAACGGTAATTATGGAAAAATCCTTTGAGGATGCAGGCAACAAAAAGCTTACATATTTTGTTCTTTTTTTATCTCTATTGCACTTTTGAAACATTTACTTTTTTGTGTATTTTTTTACCAAATTTTTGAGTGTAAATTTCGGTTGCCTTTGCTCATGTGATGGGTGGAACGGGTTTAATATAAGTTAGACGAGAACTTATTGTATTACTTAGAATGCGGAGAGAATGTGGGTGTGAGTGTGTGTATATGTGTGTGGGGTTTTGTGTCAGCATATGTCTCGGTGCTGTATTTAAAAAGAACTCAGGCAGGTGAATAAGCATAAAATGCATTTTCGGTTGGTGCGTTCATTCATTATTTTTTGGAGTTTTTTGTTATTTTTGGCCATATCAAGCAACGTACCAGCTAATTATGACGAGTGAATATTTGCATAATGTTTTTTTTACTTTTTGACTGTGAGGAGAAAAACCAGAAACCATAAAAGCTCTCAATACCGCTTTAATTTGTTTCCTTCTTATTAAAATGTTAACATTTCGAATTTATTGGAACTTTGGGTTATTGTTTTCTTGGGCATGTTGGCAAAAAAAAATTCAAAATGTATGTAAAAATCAAGACCAGCATTAAAATAAATCAATTGTGTTGAAAATCGTTCACTTACATCAACACTTCATAGTGTCACTATCCTGCACGTTTCACTCCACCCCCAATAACAGCATAAATCCAACAGACACTCCCACAAGCACAATAAGGACTCTTCTACGCAAGCAACTCACACCCTTCGTTTGCGAAATTCGCAAATTGGCAAATGAGCTCACTTAAAAAACAGGATAACAATAACCACAACAACAACTCACAGCCTTCAATATCACAAGCCTTATTACCAAAGCCATACCACTTCACACCCATTCTTCCGTTTTATCCAATCAATCAATGCATAACATGCCTCGATGACATTTATAAACATTAACTGTCATGCATACGCCACAAGGACAAAAGGACGACATTAAAAATACATCCATAAGCTTGTATGTAAATACTACAAAACTGCGTTAATATATTAAAATTTATTTAAAACACGCAAGTGAACAACCGCCATAACAACAATAAAAAACACCCGCAAACAATTAATTGAACAAACCAACGCTTCTCAATCACATTCTTGCATAATGCAATCATCATCCTCATCCTTACTCTCATCCTTAGGCCATTTTCGCAAATTTGCCGTAAACCTAACCTAATAACCTAAAATACGTTTTGAAACATACCCCAACTTATCGAATGTCACGTGAATGCCAGACAAAAAGCCTTGAACGCGCTTTCCATATCATGCAATGCCATAGCCACCCACGTTTGGCCAAAATTAAATTCGCACAAACGAAATTTTTCAGCTTAGTGTAGTTTGCAAATATCCTAGACGTTGACATTTTTCACCCTCCTTAGACACGTGACACGTAAAAAAAAACAACAAGTAGAAATACTGAAAATTGGCCCAACACAAAGGATTTCCCGAATACTTGATGAAGTCAAGAGGAAAACGACCACAAAGATTATTTTGAATGGTAAGATTTTGATATATCATATTATTTTTACTATGAGATCTATTTTCTAAAGAGCATTAACAGGGCCTTAATCAGCTTAATCTTAAACACCTAATCAAAATTGGTTTCATGATATTTTTATTAAAAATAGCAAAAATTATTTTTCAGAAAAACCTGTACAAAATGTACAAAAATCCCACCATTTATCACTGAAAAAATCCAAAATAATTTCAAGTTTGTTTACGAAAATTTGTTTCCTATTTTTCAAAAGAAAATAAAAATCTTACTAGGCAACAGCTTTACTCAATTTTTTACAAAGTACACATTGAATTAAGTAGAGTTTTTCCTCTATGACTGAAATAAATTTTATTTTCCGTACAGAAAAATTTTGTAGCCTTAAAATTTTTGAATAGGACTAATCCCAATATGTTTTAAAAATAAAACTATAAGGAAGATTGTAAGATAAAATTAATTAAAAAAAATGCAGTTTATTACTATTCGATTGAATATAAAAGTTTACACTTTTATGAATATTCTCATATATTTTTTGAAATGTCTAAGTCCATGGAACCTAAAGGAAAATCTTGGGACTTAAAGACATTCGCCTAATGATTTTGACAGCTCTGTCTGAGTAAGAAAAAAAAACAAATTCCATGTAGAGAAAAGGTTTGGTAAAAAGATCTTTGGGTATCAGCAAACAATAAAACACAAAACTGTGAACATTTTTTGACGCAAAATTGATTCCTCTTTTTATAGAGTTTATTAAACTGTGACCCGCCACGAAATATCTTTTTTAAAAATATCGGTGTTCACGTCGCATATCCCGCCAGCATGGGTGTCCACAGAGAAAAGGAGGCGCTTGCCCCCCGCCCCCTAGGCAGTGACAATTTTTTAAATATCTTAATTTTAAATCAAAAAGCTGTAAGCTACAATTAAAAATTTTTACGAGAGAGTCAAAAAACTTTCTAAATTTTAATTGTAGGGATTTTAGAACTTTTTTCATAAGAATGTCGTTTTTAGTTGTAGGAGTGTAAAATTTAGCAGGAAAATGTATTTTGAAAAGGTGCATCAATAACCAATCAAAAAGTCGATTTTGTGTTTATTGTAACTTACGGATTCTTTGATTTTATATGACGATATTTTCATTATACATATATGTTAATATATTTTGAAGCAAACTCAAAAATACTTTATTTAAAGTATATTTATAAATAAAGCTGAGCTAAGCCATGCATGCATTTTTAAATAGTATGTTGTACCCGTCGCAGTAATAAGTTACGATACCATTCATTTACCCTTGATTCACAGGCAACCTGTACAAAATGTATTCAATACGTATTCTTACACTCAAACAATTTAGTAAGTAATTATTACTAAAAACTGTATCCCTTCCACGAATATTATTATTTAGTTTTCAGTCACTAATAGAATTCGTAGATTGGGCGTAGTTTGGTACATATTAAAAATATTTTATTCGCATTCGTACATAATTAAATGTATATTGTACGAACACATTTGTTACATTAACTAATAACGAAAAACAAAACATTCTATCTGAGCTGGGGTTTAAACCACGGTTTTTTAGCTTACGAGCCACGAACTCTTTCAGTAGACTGCGGCCACCTTGCAATCATACATTTTCTTGTATTCGGTAATTGTTCAACAAACCAGGCTGAAAGACTTCGGTTGTAAATTTTTATATACTCAACTAATACTAAATAGTACGAAGCCATTAGTAAATACTACGAATGTAATGGAAGAAATTACGAAGTTATTCGTACGAGAAATTTAGGAATGATAAGGAAGATATCTCTATTAGTCGAAAATCATTCTTCGGAGCAAAAAATGGTAAGAGGCATTTAAGCCAATATCGAATATGAACTTGGACGATAAGCAAATTTATATTTTGAAGTAATTAAAAACAAGAAGAAAACAAAGTCAAATAAATTTAAAAAACTAAACGTTTTCAATAAAGTTGGCTTAAAAAAATCGTTTTTCTGTTATAAAGATAATCTAATCTGGATAATTTTTTAATATTTTGTAAACCTAATAAAATTGCTAACAATCCTGCTGCATTTAAATTTGAGAAAAGCCATCAAGACAAGGGCAAAGCTTATAATTCAAAAGCGGTAAAAAATTAGGAAATTCTGAATAACGTAGGCTAATTTAAGATCAAGCACTAATTTTAAAAAAATCTGATGGCAAATTCTTGTTAAGAAAATACTTTTAGATTAGAAGACATGGTCACTTTTACATGGTCAAAAGTTTTTGTATGACTAAAATTTATATAGGAAACTCGATTTGAAACATTTATTTTATACTTCTTCAAATTCACGTTTTTGAACACGCGTCCACCCATTTTGAGAATTTTCTGGATTTTTTCGCGTCACGTGCATTACATCCAGGATTTAGAATCAAGCCTTGCAGGGAGGTTCTGGAATATGTTTTGTAAATGAATGGAGCCCAAAACCCATCTATACATGTACCTCTTTATTTATTTATTCATACGTTTTAAATTAAAAAAAAAATAAATATTTTACATAATTCATACAATAGGTATGTTTTCAAACCAGATTTTAGTAACTGATGTATGTTGAAAAAAAATAAGTCAAATGATGTCCATGCGGGGAACATTTCAAGAATAGCGACAACTCTTATTCTTAATTTTTGCGAATTATGTAGATTTTTACTTCCTAAATCCAAATCTAATAAATTTCAGGCGCTCGCAATTGGTTATAATATAAAATGGGCCTCCAAAACTGGAAAAAATGGTCTGAAAATCTCGCTGCTTTTATTCATTTTTAAAAAAGAAATATTGGGAAATTTTTATGATCTTATTTGTAAAGAGGAAAACTTTGGGGCTAAGTAGTAATTAATGCGATTTGATTTAAGGCTAAAGGTACATCACATTATTTGATTTACAAAATTCCTAAGAACATTTGTTGAGAAAAAATTTTTTGAAATTGCATGAAAAATAAAATTAAATTTGAAAATGTTTCGGGAATGATACGAGAAAGATATTTACCCCTCTGTGAAATACATATAATTTTGTAATGTGTAATCATAAACAAAATCAGTACCAAAAATTTCAGAAAATAGAATTATATAGGTTACATTTTCTTTATGTGCATTCTAGACTCTTTTATGCTTTTTCTCCCCTAGAAAAAATCCTGTGGACGCCCTGGCCCGCTAGTATCTGATCCATCCAAGTAAAACTTCTTTTCATTAGAAAAGATTATCTTAAAAGAAAATTTCGAGAAAATATCAATGTGCAAAAGCTACATTTTTTACGAAAAAAGTACCTGGTTCCAATTACGTCCTTTATTGCTACGAGCGAATTGCTTACGCTTCTCTTTATGTTTGCTGGTAAGTTGAGGGGGTGGCTTCATTTTAGAAAACCAAATGTTCCCAGAAACTTTTAAAACGCGGTGAATTGTACTTCGAGAAGCATCCAAGTCGATGCTTTATTTCTCGCAAGCTTTTTCTGCTTGTGCTAACTGTTCGTACAACCTCTTATACAAAGTATTCAATTGAATTTTTCAGCCTATAAAAATTAAAGAACTTGTCGACTTACTGACTCATTTAGAAAAATTTGCGGTACCAGTATAAATTCGCAATAGCTGTAAATTATGTTATAATTGCAATAGCATTTATTTCAATCTCAATATTTAAAGATTTTAAAATAGCCTACAACCTATTCAACCCATATTTCGAATTTCATAAAATTTTATTGAAACGTGAAAGATGGATATATAGGCCCTTATTATGAGCTGCGTTCGATCTTCGACTGTAGTCGAATGGCCTGATCGAACGAATTTGCATTTGGTATTATAACGTGCTTTCGGCAAAGAGTAGCGCTATTGTGAATTTCGCTCATATTGTTTGTTCACAGTAGTATATTTCTATCAGGTGATCGTTGTATTATTTCAACTAAATACGATTGGTTTGAAAGTTGATTGCAAAAAATAAGACAAAAAAGTTATGACTATGATGAAAATAATTTCCATAAGATTCGACGTTTCGTCAGAAGATTATGAAAGCTTGACGGATCTGACTAGAAGTAGAGCAATGCTTTTTTTAGCTAATCTTACGCCACTTTGCTGTTGTTCTAACTGGTGGTTCTAAGCAATTTAATTCTAGCGTGAGTTCTTCCCATTACTTTTTCGCCTGAACTTTGGAACAAATATCCTTTGCAGTCAAAGTTTGCCTCCATCAATGAGACCAGTTTTTTAACTGCAATTTGTTGCTTAGATCTGCATAAAAGTTACATAAACAGTTCAATATTAGTTTTTAGTCTTTAAAAAGAAAAATACAATCACAAAATACTTAAATTTTTAACAATTTTTGCTCAGCACGCTTCGCATCGAAAGCAAAATCCTATTCGACTGAAATTTCGATGAGCAACGAACATTTCGATAGGGTTGCACTGCTCATAACAAGAATTTAACTTTCGATACTCGTTGTCCGATAACCAGCGAAGATCGAACGTCGAAATCAACTCATAATAAGGGCCATAAACAAACAAACAACTGTTGATTTTTTTTACATTAATGAAGATTAGCATTTGGTTTGTGTTTTCATAAAAGCTAGACTTGCATAATTTTAATGTTAAATTTTCGAAGTGTAAAATCTTAGGCGGCGATTTGTTGAGAGTAAAAATGTTCGAGTCTCGTAATGAATTTCGTCATGATGCGAGCTTCGTCACAAAAAATTGTTCTGTCTCAGCAGATACGGTTGAGTAGACTTTAAGTGGGGATACACAAATATGCAAAAAAAAAATGGAAAAGGTTTTTCTGTGAGCGAGCAATGAAATATGTCGTACGGTGGAACAATCTGGGGTTACACAAGACAGTCGGTTAAGACAGTGCAGAATACGCATTAGTTGTCAAACTTTGTGTCTGTGAATAAGCGTCCATACAGTTGCCAAAACAGTAGACAAAATACTAAAAATTTTCATTGTTTTGTAATGTTTGTATTGGAACCACCAGACGAGTGACAGATATAGTGTTGGTATAGGTGTGTACTAGGGAGTCCAATCCCTGAAGCTTTCGTGATTCCGGGATTATCGGAATTGAAAATCTCAATCCCCGGATTAGTTCGGGATTGAAAACTTTAAGAAGTAAATAATTCAAAACGTTTTTAATACAACTTTTTATTATTTATTACTTTCAGTGTAGTTAAAAAACCTCATGGTTTAATACCACACCTTACGGTTTTTTATATTTTTTGTTGCTTTCCAATCCCTTAAGCTTTCTCGATCCCGGGATTATCGGAATTGAAAAGCTCAATCCCCGGATTAGTTCGGGATTGAAACCTTTAAGAAGTAAATAATTCAAAACATCTTTAATACAACTTTTTAGTATTTATTACTTTCAGTGTAGTTAAAAAACCCCATGGTTTGATACCACACCTTACCAAGCGGTTTTTTATATTTTTTGTTGCTTTACATGAAATCTCTAAAAACCGAAACTGTGGTAATTTTAAGTAGCCCAATGATATATAGTAGATATATATATAAGTTCCATAAACAACTGATCGATTACCAGCTATTTTCTAATTGTAAAAATTGAAAGAAGCTCAAAATGCAAGTTAAACTTTTTTATGCCATATTTTAATAAAATATATCAAATTGGATAGTTAATTTATTTACATAGTAACAAAAAGCTTTAGTGGAAGGCAGGGCCGTAGCCAGGATAAACCCATGGGGGGGGTTTTGATGAAAATTTTTTTTTTATTTAAAATTAAGAAATTTAAACATACAAATTTTTGTTTCAAATCATTTTCAAGATAAGTTTTTTATATATTATATAAGGAAGTAAATATATTAAGGTGCCTCGACTTCCATTACAAAAAATTTCCATTCCGTCTATTTTATAACGATTCCCAAAATATTTTGGCTGCAACGATAGCTGCCAGTGAGCTAAAACAGTTTGCAAGAACCTCCAAAAATCATGTTTTTCGTTAATATATAGGCTGGTAGAATAGTTGTAAAAAAGTAAACTTTTAACGATTGCAATTATTATTATATAGTTTCACTTTTTGTCATATTATTTAGATATATAAATACTTTACTTTAATACGATAAAATTTGTATTTCAATGAAAATTATTTGAGATATTTCAAAATTATAAAATAAAATTCTCATTACGATAGACAAATATTGAAAAGAAAAGAACATTATTTTTTAATTGAAAAGCGTACGAAGTAAACGTACGACTCTTTTCCAAACTTACGCGAGTAAATTGTTACGGACGCTTTCTTTGCTGTCTTACCAAGTGCCTCGCTACAAACGATCATATATTCAAAGCCGAAAAAGATTCTTCCAGTCTGCACCAAAAAATTTAAATGTTTTGCAATATCATCATTACAAATAATGCTGTTTTTCGTGCTTTTTTAATTTATTTTTTAATTTATTTTAACTAAAACTGAAATAACTTCATTATTTCTAATGCGATCCTTACTTTCAAGATATCGTAGGAGAGGTTTTGAGTGCTTGCATTCATGGCCAGAATGTCTAAAATTTATAGATTGAATATGAAAATGCGTTTTAAGAAATTTTAGGGATGAGAACGATGTCTCATTTATCTCAAATCAATAAAATTTTAAAGACAGAAAAACTTTTACATAAACTTCATAAACCTTAAAACATAAAGGTTTACAAAATTATTTAAACGATTGCTTTGAAAAATATAAATAAACTACTTTAAACTCCAGATACAACTTCAAACATTCCCCAAAAATTAAACCAGGTTTAGACACATATCTTTAATTCAAAAGTTAATTTTTTAAAAACTCTTGACTATAAAAGAGTCACCACGAAAGGAACAGAAAAACGTATTTAATAAATTAAATTAAATTATTTATATTTGTATTTATTTGTATTTAAATTTGTATTTATTTCACTTAAAAAATTAATACAGTAAGATCTATGAAGGTCTTTTAGCGTACAACAATTTAAAAATTTAGAAAATAAAAACATGTTTTGTGCCGTAAATCACGAAGAGTCTATAATGCAATGCCGCCATAAGCAGAGCTAAAGAAAACGCAGAACTTACAATAAGCTCCCTATGCATATTTGAAGTAAGCCAACTAACTCCAGCGACAAAACCATGGATGCTGAAATTTTCAAGAACCGCTCGAGGAAAAATTAAAATCAGTTGTTGGCTGAAGTATTCTTCAAAATCTTTCTAGACGGTTCGAATTAGAAAGGTTTTTTCAGTATAAATGTAAATGTTTTTCTTGTTGTGTTCGTTGTTATCATCACTACCATCATCTACAACTTACTATTTCACTATTGTTGTTGTAGGATTCAACTCATAACAAAGACTTTTACACGTAAACGCAACTTCAGTATGTGATTTGTTAAGTTTTTTAGAACTTATTAAAGTAATTCAATGAAATAATTGCTTAAATGAATTGGTTTTTATCATAATTTCGATCCTCTGGGGGTGGTTTGAACACCGAAAACTCCCCCCTTGAATGCGGCCCTGATGGGAGGTTCCCAACCACAAATTCTATTTTAAAGGGTGCTCATTACTGTGGTTTTAAACTATAGCAAAAAACCACATTACCACGATACCACCCTTATTGTTAATAAACACAAAAAAAATTAAATAATATTAATGACTAGCAAATTGTATTATTTTAAAGAACAAAAAATAAAATACAAAACAATATAAGGTATTATTATATAAATATTAAGCATCCTTTTTTTCTTGTTTTTTTTTTTTTGTTTTTTGTTTAAGGTTGGAAACATTTTTAAAAAGGTTGGAAAAGACTTTCAAAATAAAATTTACTGTTTTAATTATTTTTAAAGTAGTACAGTAAGCTGATCAACGCGTATTATTAACCGACTTCAAAAATGAGAAGGTTCTCAAGTTGGTTGATTTTTTTTTTTTTAATGTATGTACATCGTTAACTCCTAAAGTACTAGCCCGATTGCAGCAATTTATTGTCAACAGATAGAGACATTGAACGCGGAGATGCCCATCTAAAAAAGTTTAATATTAACACTAGGGTCAAAGATTATATAGTATAAAGATGTGCCACGTAGAACATTAAAAAGTAACAAATATTTTTCAGATCAATACGTAAACTTTTGTGAGCGCGATGAAAAAGCTTTCTTGAGAGAAAAGTTTCCAATCCTTGCATGCACATTCTCTCTGCAATGCTCTTTCACTCTTCACTCCACAATGCTTCACAGCATAAATCACCACTGCATGGTTTCTCATAGCTAGCGAGAGTCGTGAAATTTAATGTTGTAATTGTTTTTGTCCGTTGTTGTTGTTGTTGTTGTTGTTGGAACCAAGCAGTTGTGATCTCTGCTTGACAGCAACAAAGGCTTTTGTTTGCTCGCATTATTTTCATGATGATTTCCTTATTTTGTGCGAAGCAGATTTTTCTTATTCACTGCTTACTATTAATATTGACCATTTTTGATTGACTCAGCCAGAGCAGTGAAATCTGCATATATATTCAGAATCTTAAGAAAAACTGAATAACGACATAGAAATCCATTCAATGAATTCAATATTGTTTATAAATAAAATTTTTAATTCACATTGAAGTTTATAAAATTGATTAGTAACTAATTTCAATTAGTTTTTTTTCATTAGTGAATATATTCTTTAATTTTTTTTTTCCTAACCGGTCCAAAATATTGAATTTTTACGCAAAGAATAATTAAAAAAATGTTTTTGTTGCATAAATAAGAACAATTGAAAATTGCATTTCTGAGTACTTTTCATATAGTAAAGCATGCATTTGCAATAATATAATAAAAATATATAAAAGTAGTTAAATAAAAAATTTTATTTAAAATACATAAATATAACACTAAAAATATAATGTGGCAAAATGGCAAAAAAAACCAAGTCAAAACACAAAATATACCTAGATTATGTCATCTTTATGATATTATATTCTTGAAATTATATAACAAAAATATAAGAGATAATGCAAAAAATATAATAACTTTAAATTATATAACGTTCGTAGGGTAGTTTAGTAAAATAATTGCCTACATTTTTTAAGTAAAACCTAATGAAATTCTGCTACATTTTGTTGCCAGCTACATCGTTTATTCAGATGTTTCGTGCATCATATCTGTACATATCATTTCTATTGCTTTTCAATATTATGCTCACATTTGCTCACATTGTCGCTTACTTATTCTCTTCCTCTCAAAAGCTTTAAATCGTTCGCTCGCTGACTCTCATAAATTTTTTATGTGGATTTATGATAAATCCACATTAAAATTTTACTGTGCCACTTGCTTGTATGGCGGTGGCACATCTTTCTAATATATTATCTGTGCTAGGGTACTGGAAATCGGTACAGGAGTAGGACAATTATTACAAATTACGGTCAAGAAAGTGGGCGTCATTCGAAAAGGGCGTGGCAAGATTAGAAAAATGCTGTAACTCGAATAATATTGACACTAGGACACTGAAATTAGATACAGGGGTAGGAAAATTTATGAAAATGTACGGTCAAGAAAGTGGGAGGTATTGGACAAAAGGGCATGGAAACATAAGAAAAATACTGTATTTCAGTTAATATTGACACTACGGTACTGGAATTTGGTACAGGGGTAGGAACATTATTACAAATTACGGTCAAAAAATTAGGCATTGTTGGACAAAAGGGCATGGCAATATTAGAAAGACACTCTATCTCGAATAATATGGACACTAGGGTAATACAATTCGTTACAAGAATGTGTAGAACTATTACAAAACACTATGTGAAAGTGGGCGGTAATAGACAAAGGGCATGTCACTTTTAAAAAAACACTGTATCTCAGTTAATATTGACACTAGGGTACTAAAATTTAGTCTAGGGGTAGGCACAATTATTAAAAATTATGGTCAAAAGAGTGGGAATTATTCGACAAAGGGCGTGTAAATCTTAGAAAACACTATAACTCGAGTAATATTGACACAAGGGTATGGAAATCCGGTACAATCATAGGCAGAAATGTAACAAAACACAATCAAGGGAGTAGGCGCAATTTTTCAAAGGGCGTGTCACTATAAGAAAAACAATGTATCTCGAATATTGACACTTAGGTACCAAAATTCGTTACAAGAATGGGCAAAATTGTTGTCATAATCTCTAAAAAGAAAGAAATAAGAACTTTTTAACAAAAAAAAAAAAACCAACTTCAAAACCACTACAAAGTAAAGAATAATTTTCAATTACTTTTGGTCAAACTTGATAATTTATTTATATGTATTATTAAATTGGAAATTATATTATTATAACTTTTTTCTATTTTGTATTATTATCATAAATATATTAATTTATCCATGTATATAAAACCTTTAAAGTTGGCGTTAACATAATCAGACTTTTATAAAATTAAAGCTCTGTCTTAAAGGTTTTATATTGATGGAGAAATTAATATATTTATAATACTAATACAAAATAGAAAAAAATTATAGTAATAAAATTTCCAATTTAATAATATAAATAAACAATTTATCAAATTCGAGCAAGAATTAATGTGAAAAGTAATTTAAAATTATTTTTTAATTTGTAGTGATTTTGAAGTTGGATTTTTTTTTGTTAAAATATTTTTTTTTTTAATTAGAGAGTTTTGTTCGGATATAAAAACAAATAAAACCCGCTGATAAGAAACACCGTTCCGATTCTATGCTAGTTGAAGAAAGAGTTACAATAAGTCCCGGTTTATACTCGTCAAGACTTCACGTTCAAGTTTTGCATATTCTCTTTTAAACTTGACGATTCAATTTACACTCGTCAAGAGTTGACGGTCAATTGTTTCTTTCACTCCTCCCTTTTCCTTCTCAAGTTTGTACTGATGACGCCGAAATAAAATTGAAAATAGCGGGACAACGAACGAACACAAAACGAATTGCCCAAGAATTGACGGTACGGTCAATTTTTTTCTTTCCCTTTTGTTACGATTCCCGCACCACCGAACGCAAGACTTGACCGTCAAGTCTTGACGAGTATAAACCGGGACTAACTATAAGGTGACCATGCAAATAATCGTAAACAATCTGTAAGTGTCGATCACGATTGTCTTCACCACAAAACAAAATTATTTCCTAAGTCAGAATATCTGACAGTTTTGAAATACATAGCTGATTAACCGATGTTGCAAATTCTTCTAAAACTTTGCAAAGTCTTTGCTCCAGTGATTCACACTCATCGTTCTAACAATCTTTTGCAGCCTCAATTTTTCTAATTCTATATTCATACATATCAACTTAAATAGAAATTGTTGCATTTACACGAATATTCGTAATAGAAATTGTTTATTTAAAAATCCCTTGATACCGTAAAGAAAATCCCGAGATTAAGAGAGGCTTAAATCATCCGGTATCTCGGGATTGACTTCTCTAGTGTTTACAAAACAGTTTAGGGAAAAATTTCGCCAAGCCCCATTTTACCGCTCACAAAACAATACAAATGCTATATTTCGGACGGTTTTGATCGTATTAGACTATAATTTGGTAATTAAGTTTGTATGGATACTGTCAGCAACTGCACTAATGGGTTTTCACTCCCTCCTTTTGCCGCCCACAAATCAATGAAAATGCTTTATTTAAGAAAGTTTTGATCGTATAAGACTAAAATTTGGTAATAGAGTTGATTCGCTTATTTTCGGTCACTGCACAAAAAATTAGCGTGGTCACCTTATAGTAACGCCCACTTTTCAAAGAATGAGAGTCGAGTGAAGCAAAGTGAACCAGGTATAACCTGAACTGAGCTGAAATTTTGGCAGCTGATTTGTTTCGAGCACGAAATGATTTAAAGAAAACAAGTGTTGACGCACAACTTTACCGCCCACGAATTAAAAAAAAGCTTTATTTCGGACGGTTTGGTCGTATTAAACTAAAATTTAGTAATTTATTTTCTATTTTTTTTTTTTTTTGTTGTAAGGGAACCTCAGATAGAGGGTGGCAGACAGAGCGTAAGTGTGTTTAAAAGTTCTGTTGTTTTTTTAGTTTTTCTTCTGTACTGTATAAACGCTAAACTGCTATTTCTTTAAACATACGATTATGCTATCAAACATTGTAAGGTTATAAAGTATAATCTACTTTATCTTTCAAGTTTGTTCAGAAGATTTCACTAAAATCCATTATTTTTTAATCATGACTTAAGAGTGCCTTAAAAACTCGTATTTCATTCATACAATAGTGTATATCTTAAGATGTAATAACGAAAGAAAAAATTTGTTGCCAGATTCAGAATCAGTGATCATAAATCTATTGAAATTGACTATAACATTGAAAAAACATGAAATTTTCTTGGACACCGTGATGCTTAAGAATATTTTGGAATAGGAAGATATTATTATATCGAGATCAAATTCGGAATATGTACTTTTCTATCTTATAATTATTGATTTTTATCATGTTTACGGCGACATAAATAATTTTTAGAAATATATGATGTTCAAGGACACTCTGAAGCAGGCATTTGGAGTCAGATCGTAATGAAATTTTGTATATGTTAGTTTATCATATTGTAACCTGATATGGCCCTAATTTTTAACGATTTTTATGATTTTAAAAATATGACATTTTTAAGGACATTCTGGAATAAGAAAATGACGTTATATCGGAAAGAATTTCATATAATCAATATTTAGGTGAGTACCTAAATCATCTAAAAATCTTTGCAAGATAATTTTGTTAGTAATTTATGTAATTTTTGAGGATATCCTAGAGCAGGAAGATTTGATCAGAACAGAACAAAATTTTGTGTAGCTCCATTTCATGTCTGTGCTAACCGAACCACTTCTTAAGATTTTTCATGCAATTGGTTTTTCAACAATGTCCCGATTTTAAGGACAAGCTGAAGCAGGAAGATGCAATCAAATCGAAATAAAATTTTGTAGCTTGCATGTTTGTTACAATACCTGTCGAATGCGCCTTGAGTCAAATCGATGCTATGCACTTTTGAAATTCAATTCGGCTTAATGTATATATTTTAACATTGGCCAAGTCCTTATTTGGTTTTTTTTTTGTCAATTCGCCGCATGATGAAAATTAAATATAAATGATTCCCTCAAACAAAAAAATTGTATTCCTTAATTTTTTGTTTTTGGCTATTTTATAGTTTTATAAAGATCTTTCAATTATAGTTGTTTTAAGACTATAAAATCGTGCAAAACTTTGTTTGTGAACTAAAAATTCATCTAAATTCAAAACATGACATTTTTAAAAACGATTTTGGAGCTGAAAATTATTAACTTAAGTTTTAAAAAAATCGAGCAAATGCAAATATGATAATTTGTCAAAAGTAAAAGTTTTGAAAAAAAAGAAATAACTTATTAATTGTAATATATCGAAGAAACATGTTAAAATACTAGACCAAATTGTAAAAAAAAAGTAATTGTTGCCATTAAATTTTTGGCCAAACAAGCATTCTCTAACAAATAACAGAAAAAATGAATTCATCTACAAGATATTTGATTACTCTTCATCTTCTTCTATTGCAGATTCAATGCTGGCCCCCGTGGCGCTTGGTGATTACAACCAACATGGGCACAACAAATATTGCACTCAAAAAATATTCAATCTCAGCAACATACGCGCCAGCATGGTTACAGCAAAGATACAGTGACGTGTAAGAAAATTGCAAGCAAACATTGAGGTAGGAACCAAAATTCTTAAAAAAAATAGCGCCACTGACAACAAATCGATCGATTGAACTTTGTAAGCACAGCAGTTACAACTAAAACAACAACTTCAACAACAACTTCAACAACAGCAATTGCAAAAAAATCAATGTTACTCGGCGGCGGCCTTACAACTTGTTTATGACACATGACGATAATAGCTCCAAATAAACTGGCCGCCAACATTACTGCTCGCAGGACTCACCGCTGCAGTAAGTCCCCAGCTTAATTTAGATTAAATAACTTACTGCATAAAATTTATGAGCTAGTTATTTAATTGACCAGCCCTAGCAGTAAAACAACAACAACAGCAATATGAGCAGTTTCCTTAGCAAATCGACAAGAATTTTGAAAAATCTTGTAGGTGGTCAGGAATCAAAACAAAAAAAAAAATAAGTACTAAGCAAATCACTACAATATGGTGCGCGGCATCCGGCAACAGTTCGGCAAACGTGCCGCTGGATCACGACTTTATTAACTGTGAACTCTAGCCAACATCACTCGATGGATGTTAGGCTTATTTTTAAGCGCAATAAAAGAATTCGGACAACAAATTGTTTTGGGTTCACATGCAAAAAATTATGTTTGATGAGTCGATTACGTCTAAACAAACAAACTTATATGAATATAATATTGCAACAAGACAGTGACGAGTGAATTTTATAACCTGGTTTCATAGTTTTCACAAAAACTATTTTTTTTGTTTTTTTTTGTTTAATTATATTGTTCTTACCTTCAGAATATTTTGTGCAATTTTTCAATTCTAGTTAATCTATTAACTAAAGAAATGCTGCCTGGATTGATGTCGCTCATCAGCTGAACATATGTTGCTACATGTTGCACGTTAAGTTTACAAGCCTGCCTCGAAGGTGTTTTATTTCTCTTGCATGACTCCTACGTCATGACTCCTACCACCTGTTGTTATCAACAATTACCAGAAATGTGAGGCCATGTTTTCATTTAGAGGCAATATCATGTTGGAAAATGTTTTTATTTTGTGTATGTCTGGATAAATATGCGCATTGATTGAACTTATCTTATTTGAAAACTAGTAAGGAATTAACTTCGACTGGGCCAATGTTAGAATGGGGGTATAAGTTGAGTTTTCATACCGGTTGTACAGTAGATGTCATCAGTGTTTTAGCGGTCATGTCCGAAAGCATTTATTTAAAAATTGTGAACAGGCTTTGGAGGCAGCAACATTGTATTTAAGAAATAATCGGTAACGTCATGCGTCCATTTACCACAGTGGATAATTTGGATTCTTCAAATATTTCTAAACGAAACCCTGTCTTAAAATATTTATTTAAAATCCCAGGAAAAGATATAGATTTTTTCTACGTTTTTTGATATTTAGAAAAAAACACTTCCTAGCATGAAATTTAACAATTTTATTCGTATCTCCTTTGTGGTTATTATTACTTTAAAATACTTCTCAACACTTTCAATGGTTAGGCTAAGCTAAGAACAAAATAATTTTTTTGAGGTTTGATAGCTAGTTGAATTTGTATTGAAAATTCTTTAACACTGCACGTTTTACGCCATAACTTCTTAACCCTTCAAGAGCACACTTTCATTTTATATCGTTCGAAAGGTATTGAAACGTACAAAAAACCAAAATAAAGAAACTAAAAAAAATAATAGCGTCTGTTGTTGGCATGGCACTAAACTTTGAAATTAAGAATGGGCACATTTTCTGCAATTTTTCCAAAAGTTTTATATTTTTCCCTTAAAAAAGACGAAATAACCTTTCCAATGATACCTTATTTAAGAAAATCAGATTTCAATTGACTGAACTACGTCGTTCCAAAATACATCCTATTTTGGCCTTGAAAATGGTTCTAAAAATTTTTAACTTCGGATTTGGTTTTCTAAGCAATAAACCAATCTAGGAACAAAATTTGAGCCAAATCGGAGATGGTCAGTGCGACTGATAAGTCACCTCAATCTGAAAAGGGCGATACCTTTGATTTTTACCTGTGCACTATGGGTAAAACGTGGCTATTTTTGGCATAAATTCAATTTTTTTTTTTAAAAATTTAAAATCTGCTTTCTTTTTTTTGAATTCGTATACTCTAACGGTTATATAAACGTTTTCTTTTATAATTTTTATGTTACACCCTGTTATTTTATGAAAGGAAAAGTCAGCTGTTTCAAGGTTGCATTATGAACAGAAAATGCACGCGAAATTTTTACTAACTTTGATCGTGAGTAAAACATTAATTGTTAACATTGTGAAAAAGTTTAAATATGAAAGAAGTTAGACAAGGTATGTAAAACAATTTGTGATATGGTTTAAAAAATAGTTGTGTGTTATTGTCTAGTAATTCAGTGTTTTGTTGGTGTGTTATTATAGGTCGAAACTAACAAACATACGTGTGTTGTGTGGAATATAACTTCTGTGTATAGAAAGGTATTTGCAATATTTCTTTTAAAAGTTATTTATCAAACTGTATTTAATCAAACATCATTAACACTTTTTGTTCCTTTTTGTTCCATTTGGGAAAAAACTTCATTTTGTAGTTTCATACGAGTTTTGCCATTCAACACTGCTTGAAGTTTGGAGTAGCAAAAATCGACAAGCAGATAGTGTAAAAGAATTTATTTTGGAGAACATTAAACAGCAAAACTTATCAGATGAGCAACATCAGTTAATTACAGAAAAAGTCAAGCAATTTATTGCTTTCATAAAATTAAATTTGCCAAAATGCAATCGAATACTTGACCGATTTAAAAAAAAACACTCGCGTTGGCTTGCATCCAATATAACTATTGAAATAAGTGATTGCGGCTTGCCCGGCAATAAACGAGGTCGGAGGCATTTAAACTATACTGATGCAGGGCCCCGTTTGAAGAGAAAGTTAGCATCTGAGCTTGCCGCAGAACAAAAACATTCAACACCTCTTTTATTGCACGCTGCTTCCGTTTCAGCTAAAAAATCAAACGAAAAACAAACTGCATTTGTATTGAAAAAAGCTGTTACAAACGAGAACATAACAGGAATTATAAGGAAACTGGAAAGGAGTGATCCGTTGCTGATGAAGCATTAGCTTTTTTAATTGAAAATGGCTTTACAAAGCAGCAATACATTAACATGAAAGCATTAAATAAGCAGCTCGGATGTGACATTTATCCCCCTTACTCTGAGATTGTAAAATCAAAATTGAAATGCAGACCTAAGGAAATCAGATATTGTGATACTAAAACAGAAGTAACAATGCAAAATTTACTGGACCATACAGCTGATCGCATACTTGAAATGCAGAAGGACGTCCTTGATGTGGCTGCACCAACACATTGCAAATTAATTGCAAGTTATGGGTTCGATGGTTCGACAGGACAGAGTTCATATAAGCAACGTTTTGAATTGGATGAACATATTGGACTAGACCATTCACTCTTTGTGACAACCATAGTTCCATTGAAATTAATAGATGAGCTAAATAGAGTTATTTGGCTAAATAACTCTCCACAGTCTGTCAGATTCTGTCGGCCTCTAAAAATGGAATTTATAAAAGAAACTACTGAACTTATTT
Source organism: Dichetophora obliterata (assembly GCA_963920525.1). Taxonomy (NCBI): domain Eukaryota; kingdom Metazoa; phylum Arthropoda; class Insecta; order Diptera; family Sciomyzidae; genus Dichetophora; species Dichetophora obliterata. The sequence continues at coordinate 212,082,273 of OY986437.1, read as the reverse complement.
TAAGTGAAAATAGTAAGTTAGATATTCAAATTAAAAACATCCAAGAACACATCTATGTACACAAGGGCAAAAACATTCTTGTTAAATATGAAGCACATATGACTCTTATAGATGGTAAAGTTCTGAATATTTTAACTGGTACCAACTCATGTCAATCCTGCCCACTATGTGGTGCTAAGCCAAATCAACTGTTAAAAACCGATGACTTCAACTCGAAAATCTTTGGCGTTAAAACAAATAATCTTAAATATGGCGTAAGCCCTTTACATGCATAGATAAGATTTTTAGAATTTGTATTAAAAATCTCGTATAGAATGGAATTAAAGATATGGCGTGTTAAAAATGATGACAAAGTCAAAGTCTCTTTGCGAAAACACTACCTTCAAGAAAGGTTGTGGACGGAAATGGGTCTCAATGTAGACAAACCCAAACAAAATGTTAGTGGAAATAGCAACGACGGAAATACTGCAAGAAGAGCATTTAGAAATGTTGAGCTTTTATCTTCCATTTTCAATTTCGATTTAAATATTCTCAAACCCTTTTACATTATATTGATTGCCATCTCTTGTGAATATAAGTTTGATACAGAAAAATTCAAAAACTTTTGTGGCCAAACATTCAATATGTATTTTGAAAAGTATTCTTGGTAACCAATGTCTCCAACTGTGCACAAAATTTTGGTACATGGGCACCAAATAATGGATACTTGCATACTTCCTGTTGGAGTTCTAGGAGAAAATGCATCAGAAGCGAGAAACAAGCTGTATAAAAGCGACAGGAGATCGCATGCAAGAAAATGTAGCCGATTGGATAATATGACAGACGTTTTTAATAGAGCATCGGATTCTTCAGACCCATTAATGTTCACCCTAAGTTTAACAAAACGAAAAAATAGCAACAAAAAGAAGAGCCTGCCCAGAGAAGTCATTGCCCTTTTCAAAACACCTGGTATTGACTTTTCAGACACATTAGAAGGTGATGAAAATGAAAATGAAGCAGAAGACGATGAGGCCGACGAAATTGACAGTTTTGGACTGGAGAATATTGAGTTGGAAGAAGAAAATGAAGACGATTAACTAGAAAATCTATATTCATATATGGTTTGTAAAATGACAAAGGCATATTAGAATTTGTCTCATATGATTTTTTTTTTGCAGTGATCCGGTTGAGCCAACCTTACTTTAATTCAACTTACCTTTATTCAACTATCTTATTCAATAATTTAAGCTTTAACAAAGTTTCTGGAAAATAAAATATACGCCTAATTTAAATATCCCCGGTCTTTGAAGGGTTAATGAGCAGTTTTATACCTTAACAAAAAGGCTGAAACCTTGTCTATCATCTGACTCTACCAAAAAATAAACACATTAAATTTAAGTGGTTTTTCCAAAATGTGAGGTTAAGAAATTGTTTTTTTAGTACTGGCCCCTAATGGGTTAATATAATAAAATATTTTTAGATGCAAACTTACAGATTCTTGAAACAGCTTTCTAGTGATATATATTTCAAATAACGAAAATAAAAAAAGCCGAGGTGCACCCATGCAGAATTTATGCCAAAACCTGACCTAATGTTTTAATGGGTAGGCGGAAGAAGGCGTGGTCCAAATAGAAAAAACCATTTTTATGTTAGTTAAATTCGTGCAAAATTTTAAAGGTCTAGCTTTAAAACCACAATTAATGCCAAAAATATCGCTATTTTGCCCATAGTGCTGTGCTTCCTACGTTTTGCAAGCTTGTACAAAGAAAAAATTATTTTGCTCCTGTTCGGCACATAATTTTTTTTTAATCCTTTGAAGGTTCTTCAACTTTTTAGATATTTGTTTTGTAAACCCTCTTCATATTCTTTTTATTAAAAAAGTAAAAAGATAAAAAAACATCAATTTGATTTTCGTCCGATTGATTTTTCTTATAAAAAAGGCCAAACAAAATTTTTTTTGCTCTTCTTCGGCACAAAACCGGAAATTCAACTGACTTTAATGTCAAATATTTCTCTAAATTTGTTTTATCATGTTGGCTCGTCTTTTTTTCATAGAACCAAATGATTTGATTTAAAAAAAAGCGTTGCGAAATAAATATAAAAATTACTTTCTGACATCTCCAATATATTGGGCAAATCCACTGAAAGGGTTAACAACAATTGTTACGTCAATTGAGACCCATCGAATGGCACACTCGGAAGTTTAAAATTTTAGTATAAATTTTTGTGAATGATGAGTTGAAGTGCCTTGACAAAATAATAAAATTCATGCTAGAAATAAAAACTTTTTTAAAAAATCGAAATAGAAAAAAAATGGAGATCTTAACCTGGTGTTGTAAATTGATACCCTTGGACAGGGTGTTGTTCAGAAATATTTGAAGAATCTAAATAAGGGAAATTATCTGCTCGCGAGAAATAAAACCCTATATACATTTTTTGAAAAAGTTAAAAAATTGCATTCAGTATGGGCATTTCCAAACGGACGTTACGGACGATTCGTACGAAGAAGTATTATCAAAAAGAATGAAAATGTCTAATTTTTATAAAGATTTTTTTATATTTGCCTAGCAATTAAGTAGCACTATATTAAGTTAAAATAATGACTACAATCGACCCTAAGGGTTTGAAGATATAAGTAAAATATGTGCTGGCGTTACGTAACAAGAAATGGAAATGATTTTTGACTTGGATAACAAAATTTGCAAAAATCTCTTAATTGGGCAAAACTTCTTGTATACAACTATTTTAAGAAGATCTTAAAATAACATGAATTTATTTTTTAAGTGATTAAATTTAAAAATCTTCTCTGGTTTCCCTTTTATTAGGCTTTTTGATATGGCGTTACGTTACTGGCGTTACGTTACTTAAATTTCCATTGTAGTTTAATTGAGTAATTAAGTAATTAGGTAGTTAAGTAATTATGTAATTTAGTAATTAAAAAACAAATTAAATATGCTGTCCTTTCTATGCCTCAACCATTTTTTCATTATCTTTATCCAATGCCTTCCTTTTTTACTAAAACAAAAAGTTTACGAAACATTTACTAAACATTAACGAAAAAGAAAAACTATATTTGTGAAACAGTGCAGACGATTTGATCATGGCTTATGAATTTATGAAGAAACAGCTTTAATTAACAAAATTAATGATTTTCTTAGATAATATCATCAAATAATAAGTTTCTAATAAGTTTTAATTTTTTAGTCACGGTAGACTTTTCTGTGGAAATGCTCAAACACATTTTTTCAAAACAGGAAAATGCATATGCGAAAAATATGCAAATTATTGATTCGCCAAATTTAAGGAAAACGTTAACACTGTAATCGATATCAAAAAGCTCTGTGCTATCTTGAGTGTACACTTAAATTTGAATATTCTTTACACACGACACTGTGGGAAAAAAATCGAAAATGGCAAAATGTTCCTAGTTAAAGTCTATGTTTACTATTGCTTCAATTTGTAGGTTTTTTTTTACAAAAATGTTGAGATCGTTATTTTTTACTGTTTTTCTCAAAAAACAACTTTGTCCTTGCGGGAGAGGAAGATATCTTTTTTTTTTCTTAACATTTTTTTTTTTTTGGTAGTCTTAGCAACCCTTTGCAACTTTTGAGACCTCTTAGAATGTGAAATTAGAAAAAATTGTAATTCGATACGCCCTAATGTACTGCTAAAGCACTTGCTCGATTGCCGTAATTTTTTGATAAAAGATTGATAAATTAACCCCGGAGGTGCTGGTCTCAAAAAGTGGGTGGTACTCGACAAATGGGCGTGGAAATATTAAAAAATATAGTGTCTCGGAAAATATTTACACTAGGGTACTGAAATTTAGTAGAGGGGTTGACACAATTACGACAAATTACCTTCGATAAAGTGGGCGGTATTCAACAAAAGGGAGTGGCAAATACTAAAAAGCACCGTATCTCGCATAATATTGACACTAGGGTACTGAAATTAAATATAGGGGTAAACACAGTTACTACAAATTACGGAACAAAGGGGAGTGACAATATAAGAAAAATATCTTATCTCGAATAACAGTGACAATAGGGTAGTAAATTTAGTTACAGAAATGGGTAGAATTATAACAAACAACTATGAGAAAGTAGGCGGAATTCAACAAAGGGCGTGTCAGTATTAGAAAAACACTGTCTCGAGTAATATTGACACTTAGGTACTGAAATTTAGTACAGTGGTAGGCAGAACTATTACCAATTACGGTCAAGAAAGTAAGCGGAGTTTGCAAAAAGGCGTGTTAATATTATAAAAACACTATATTTCGACTAATATTGACACAAGGGTAATAAAATTTGTAACAAGAATGGGTAGAATTATTCCAAAACACAATGATAAAAGTGGACAGAATTCGAGAAACGGCGTGTCACTATTAAAAAAACACTGTATCTCAGTCAATTTTGACATTAGGGTACTGAAATTCGGTGCAAGAGTATATAAAGTTATAAAAAAAAGGTATAAAGAAAGAATGCAGAATTCTGCAAAGGTTCTATAGTAGTAAAGTTTGTTAAAAAAATGGTTAGAATGATTTAAAAAATTTATCATATTCTCTAAAAATGAAGAAAAAAAACTTTTAAACAAAAACTAACCGACTTCAAAATAACTACAAAGCAAAAAATATTTTTTAATGGCTTTTCCTATTAATTTCTTCATCAAATTTGATCATTTATTTATCTATATTATTACATTGGAAATCAAAAATATTATTTTCATTTTTTCTAATTTGTTTAATTATCATAAATACATTAAAAAAAAAATGCACTTCAGATAAAGAAAACTTACTTAAATTAAGAAAAAAACGGTATTAAATATGCACTTAAGACATGAGTTATATAAAACAAAGGATATATTTTACTTAAAATAAGTAAAACACATTTTCCTCAAAATAAGAAAAAAATTGTTTTTTTCCTCAAAATAAGAAAACAAATTGTTTTTACTTATTTTAAGGACATGTTACTAAAATTATTTTCCTCAGTTTAATGGATTTTGTCTTTCACCCTAGAAAGATAATCTGCGTCAAATTTACGCATGCGTGTTCGAATTATTTTTGTTACTTATAGAAGAGGTTAAAAGTTTTTGTTATTTTTTTTAAGAATAAATAAATATAAACACATAAATTGTGAAAAATGTTTGGTTTATTCAAATCAATAAATAAGGCTTGACGTTGTAGCTAGTCAAAACTCATGCGTCAATTTGATACATGATTATCTTTTACGTACATCACCAGGGGTGCAACCAGAAATATATTTTTGGGAGGTTTTACAATATTTCGGACTTATATATAAAAGAAAAATTAAGTAACTATAGCGGCTGTGGGTTAGTAGTTAGTGATTCGGATTGTTGTAAATGGTTCCTGATCCGAACCTCAGCCAGGGCAAGGAACATAAAAATTTTCAACAGCTTCACCTCACAGCAACAAATTTGGAAGTAATATTTGCTTATGAAAGCAAAAATGGTAAAGTTAACAAACAAGCAAAGAATTGTATCACAATGGTTACACACATAATGATAATTCAAGTTAAGTATTTATTAATAATGTTTTATTAGTATTTCAAAATAATAACAATATAAAAGGATATTGCGATCGATTGCTTACTTTTTAAATTTTTTAAAAATTAACGTTAATGCGAATATAAATCTAAAATAAGAACAAAACAAAGACAGCGGACGGTCAACTCATTGATGTGCTTATTGATGATATCTGATAATTATAAGATTATAATTTAGAGATTATAATCTGTGGCAAAAGATGTGCTTAATTCAACAGTTTAGCCAAGACAACTCAAATCAAAGTATTGTCAACAGCCCCCAAGTTGTCAGATTTATAACTAACAAGATTAAACAAATCGATGGCTATACTTTGACTCCTCGTAGCTGACAGTTCATTAATTTTACAGGAGGAGCTAAAAACTTACCAAACTAAAAGATGAAAATAACATAAAAGTCATAAAAGATGACAACTTTATTGTGCTATTTTTAAAAATAAAACCAAATCTGTACTATTTTTAAATGAGAAGAAAAAGGCATGAAGTAATAAGAAAATTCGGTTATTGTTTGGTTTACTTTTTGTAATTTTGGAAGAAAATCTTGGCTAAACTTTTTATAAAAATTTGAAAAAAACCTTTTTAGATGCGGCAGAAAATTTGAAATTTGTGTGCATTCTCATTTCAATTTTGAAAAATCTTTAGTTACAAGGTATCAACGTTAGGGTGGGGTGAAGTTTTTTTTCTTCAAATTTTGTTTTCCTGTACTATGAATCGATGATCCATAGCCTTAAACATACCTAAAAAAAATTTTAGCTTCCTAGGTCAAGGTCTTGAGGTGGCGCATATGACTTTAGTTTTTGAATTCGACCATTTATTGAAATAAAAGTAATTTGGTTTAAAATAGGTTTATATTAAGTTCAATCAAATTGTTTCAGTCTTTTATTTATTATATAAAGCACATTAAATATAAATGAGTATTATTAAAATAAAGAAAAAAAATGTTGTTGTCATTTTTAGAAGTCTCATTGTTGGAAAAATTGCGATTTGGTCTCAAACAATGGTATATCTTGCCTTGCTTTTATTCTGGAGCGAATGAAACCATCTCTTGCTTCTAATCCACAAACAGAAATTGAAGCATCAGTGACGAGCTTGACACACCTTTCTACTGCTTAAGTATGGCAAGGATACTTTTCAAATTCAACAAAGTTTTTCTCCGAACCGACCATCTTTACAATTTCTGTATCAGTATATTTCATAGTCATTGGTGGTTCTGTTACTTTCACATTCACCCAGTCTATTAAATCATAGTAATTTGTCGCATTTACTTGAAGCTCTGGAAGACAGAACTCGCGAACTTTCTCTGTGGTAGTTCCTTTTCTGACTTCTAACACTCTTTGAAGAGCCAATTCCCTTATTTGTGAAGCATCATCTTGTAGCATAGCCAACAAGATATTTTCTGGGTGTGTGAAATATGAATTTCTTTGAATAGTTTTTAAAACAATACTTTTAAGGTCATCTCTTAAATATAAACTTCTTTTAACCATGTTGAAAACATGAACTGGACCGTGTTTACAAGATGGCTTTGCCTTTATGTCAAACCATGTTGGTGCGTACACTTTCATAATGAAAAGCGCTAGTTGCTTTAGGTTTTCTGGTGGTTTAGCCGTACCAATATACAAACGAAGAATCCTATTGGCGCAAGTTAACCATCTAGAGTGTGCTAACTTTCCTGGGTCTCTACTAGCTAAACTTGGTGAAACTAAACCAGCCGAAATGGCGGAACATATTTCATATAGGTACTTTTGATCAGTGCTTAGCAAACTAGTATTTACTTCCGGCAATTCTGTGCTAATCGCTTCAAAAGCTTCTGGTTTAAAATCAAGGCACTTGACGAGTTTTTTTCCTATACCACCGGAAAAGCTATTAGGACCAGTAGTAGTTCCATCGAGACTTAAAAACAAATGGCGCAGTGGTAATTCATTTGCGTGTAATAAACACACAAACCATTGTAAAGGTCGGTTCAGATGTTTTTCTAATAAAGCTATAACTCCATTTTTATGTCCCGTATTGACAGCCGTTCCATCACATCCGATTGCCACCAAAGAAGACTGAAATTTAAACTTTCCTTCCATAAAGCCAACAATATTCTTTTGAATATTAGCTGCTTTTCCTGAATCTATCGACAAATGACCTATATACTCAGAATTTGGCTCTGATATCATTGAGATATGTTCTTCGGTAATGGTCTTCCTATGTGACGCATTTTCATTAGTAGTCATTACTAAAGTTTTGTCTTTACGACCGTCAAAATAAATAGCCGTTAGAACTTTTTCGCAACCTATAGAGTTCAGCTCTTTGCGCACTTTTTTCCTTTCTCGACGTATTTTACTTCGGTCTATTACGCTTGATGAGTTTTCGGCATCTATGACATTTAAATCAAGCATTACTGCGTTAACAATAAATGCTGCAGATCGATCTGAAACTCCGGTCCTGTCACATGCTAAAGCAAGATTTGGCAACTTATCTCTCATCTGCTTATTTTCTTTTTGTTGTTCTTCTTTTTGATATTTTCTTGATGTTTCGTTCAGACAAACATCATCTTCGTCTGATTCTGATGGTCCACTTGAATAACTGCTGGACGACCAATGTACTACTGGCATAGATGATGAAGCACTTGTAGCAGTATTTTTATCCACAAACTCATCATACTTTCGTTTTCTAACTTCATTACGTCGTAAAGATTTTGTTGTCACTCTATCCACACAGCCAATATACATTTTACGCTCATTTCGTTGGTCCTTTAAAAAGTTTTCCTCAGCAGCAGGTACTTTAGTAATACATTTACATACTTTTCTGGATGCACACTTACATGTTGCGATGTCAAATAACTTTTTTTGGGAATCCTTGAAAAAATGTTGCTTCTTGGCGTAATTGCGCAATTTTTTTATACTCTTGTACTTGTTGTAATACGAAACCAATCTTGAAACCACTTGTTGATGACTAATCGTTGGAATCGATGCTTTATTCCATATTTGTTCGATATCAGTTGCAATTATTTCACATATATACTTTATTGAAGGATCTTTTCCATTATTCAATTCAAGCAAATCCGTTTTTATCCACAGGTAATATTTAATAACATCACAATACGTCGGTAGCACATTAACATTTAATATAAGTGGTTCACCAAATACAGGGCAAAGCAAATCCTTCCGAGTTTTAGGCATTTTAAAACTTTGTGTATATAAATAGTCACTTCACCTTTTAACTATTATTATTTTAATTGAAAAAAATTATAAAAACAATTTATCGTTGATTAAACTTTTGTTTTGTTTTAAGTTGCTGTTTAACAGGTAACACTTTCACTTCTCTATGAAGAATCTTAAAACAACAATAGAAAATAGCATTAGAACAAGGGAATTCCCCGACTTCGTTTTACTCGCTTAAGTGTTGCTAACGCTTTCAACAGTGGTGAAAAACATAAATTTTTAAATGGTACTAAATACGTCTTCAGACGATAACATTGTGTAACACTATAATATTGGATAAAGCGTCTTTTACACGATAACACTTTCGGAGAGATTTTACCGACGGTAACAGTTATAAATTCTGATCCGCTTGTGGTATAGTTTTGTGAAAAATTTCAAAAAATAAAGAGCACCATCCGTATTTCAATCACACATCAATTTATGCTCTCTGAGAGCGCAAAAGCAGTGAAAAAATACTTTTTGATACAAAATTTTGACAGGTCGTATTACTTGTGGTACCGTCTAAAAGTCGCTTAATACTACAAGAATTTTTGCCAATTATACTACAAAATATTACCGTGTGAAGAGGCTTTTAACTACATTTTAAAAAGTACATATTAGTAATACGAGTACCTTTTTTTTTTTTTTTAAACTTCACCCGTCGTGCGCCACCTCCAAATAAAGTCGTAAGGCTTTGATATTTTGCATGAATTAATGTTTTCTATAGGGTCATCGATTACCAATACAGGAGATTTAAAAAAATTAAAAAAAAATTTTTTTGGCCTTTTTCACTCCACCCTAATCAACGTGTGACCATTGATGTGCATTCCAAATGAACAAAGCATTTCTTGCTAATTAAGTAGATTATGCTTCAACCACAATCAATTAAAAATTTTATTTGGGGTTTTTATTCTTTTGCTAAAAACTTGTGATTAACTTTTCATGTGGCTTTTTTGAACCGAAGCTTTTTACTTCTCGTTTTGTGATTTGCTTGGATTGAAATCTCAAAAAACCGTCACTTTTTTCCGACAATTGATTTTTGCGTGGATACTTACTACACGCTGTCATCAGCATCGTTAAGTAAATGTTTTGTGTTCACTTGTATGCAGTGGCCGTGGTATACTGGGTAAATGCGCGACTAATGCACCAGTGGCCGGGGTTCAATCCTAGTCTCTGGTATAAAACTTTTTTCAATTGAATTAATAATTTTTTTTGGCCGTCACATTTGTATAAGTTTTTTTTTCGAATGCGTTTGTGTATTGTTTTTTTAACTGATTTATTTTATATTATGAAAGTGCAAAAAAATGTACTTGTGCAAAGATGAACGTATTTTCTTTAAAAAAAAAAACATAAAATTATCAAACCTATGAAACTGCGAAAAAACTTCGCTTCTCTCGTGTGCCTAACGACACACCTGTATTTTTTTATCTTATCCTACTTTTTTTTTTGCAATATTACAATAATTTGGGAGTTTTAAACCCAAAATCCTCATTTGGTTACGCCACTGTACATCACAATATGATTGATTATCTTTCTAGGGTTAAAAAAAAGGAAATTATTTTTAATTTTAATTCGCCCCTATACTTAAAATAAAAATATTTGCTTATATTTTTTTAAGCTAATATTCTTTTAAGTTAAGGATTTTTGGTTTTATAGTAAAAACCCTTTTCTTTAATTTTAAAACAAAATATCTTCATTTCAAAAGCTTTCTTACTATATTTCAGTACAAAATTCTCAATTTCTCATTTTAAAAAACATTTCTCAACTTTAAAATCCTTTTACTTAATTTAGGTAAAAACTTTCTTCAATTAAAAATAATAAAAAAATTAAAAATAAATAAAATTTTCATTTTTTTATTTAATAAAAATTCATTAAGTAATATTAATACAACGTTTACTTGTACTTTAGTACTATATTAGTAAAATTAAACTAGAAGAATATTTTTGGTCTTAAGAGTTTGATTATTTAGTTTATAGAGATGTCTTCGTAAAATTATTTCACCATATAAAAAATATTTCAAATAATAAAAATACGCTGCACACGCAGTAAATTTTATTTTGCAAGCAAAGCATATAATATCCATTTTTGTAACATTCAAACCGAAGAGAATAATAATTTAATTACATTACTTACATCCTATTAGAATTATGGCGATGATATGTATTTTCTTTATCAATATCTCTTCCTTAGTAGTTTTACTACAAACACAGGATGAGAAGAAGTTGGTACAATTTAACGAAATTGTGTACTCCAGAATGTTCAATTGTGCTAATTATTGGAATTTGCTCCCTTACACGCCAATCTCCCATTTAAACAAAAATGGTTCAAAGCTATCAACGGTTTGCAATTAAATATCATTCCCATATTACGGGCCGATATATTCGATTCACTCACACTATAGCTTTTCCTTTCTTATTTTTATTTATAATATTAAATCTTAAGTTTCCTCAATTTTAAGTCAAGATGTTTTTGAAAAAAAAAACTTTTCAAACAAATCTTAACTTTTAATATTTCGTGATTAAAATTATATTAAAAATTATTTTAAACTTAAGCTAAAAGTGATCTTAGTTTTAAAAATTAAACTTAGATTAAGTTAAATTAACTAAAAAATTTAGTAACAAGAAATAGTTTTCAACTTAAGAAACTCGCTTTGCAATTAAAGAAATATGTACTTAAATATGAAATATTTTAAAATCAAAGTCCTATATTTTAAAGGAAAGTTAATAGTTATTCAAATCTAGTAAAATTTATGTTCTTTAAAACAAAGAAAAATTAGTATTCATTTTAAAAATGACATAGCTTCAGTTATAGTAAATTTTACTCTTATATAAGAAATTTTCTTAAATTTAAGGAAAAATTCTTTAAATTTAAGACAAAAACGTGTCCTAATTCCAAAGACAAAATGTATTTGATTTAAAAACGATTTTTTTTTTTTGAGTCTATATTAATTTCTTTCTAATTATAAAATCTTTGAAGTTGGTGCTAATCTTTGCCACACAATCATTGAAGTCTCTTTAAGAGATTTAAGTCCCGAAATTAAGATCAGCAAGTAACAGTTTGGCGGCTAATCTGAGCGGCGGGCCTCCCTAGGCTTAAAATAGGTTGTGCGTTGGGTTTGAAGCCCACCCGTACAAACCAATTTCAATGAAAACAAATAAGAATAGAAGAAAAATTATCCCCAAATCTGATGACGACTACCGCAAACGAAAAACTGATAATGATTTACGGATATGCACCTGGAATGTCCGAACCCTTAATTGGGAAGGTGCCTCTATCCAACTGACTGATGTCTTGGAAAGATACAAAGCTGATATCACTGCTATCCAAGAAATGCGATGGAATGACAGGGTTGCATTCGGCATGCACCCTGTGATATCTACTACAGCGGCCATGCGGAGAAGCACGAGTTTGGATGCGGATTTGTAGTTGGCAAGAGACTACGGCCCCACGTCCTGCGATTCACACCTGTGAACGAACGACTTGCCATAATCCGCATCAAGGTTAGATTTTTCAATATAAGCCTAATATGTGCGCACGCTCCGACAGAAGACAAGGACGATGAGATCAAGAAAATTTTCTACGAGCGCCTCGAAAATGCTTAATAGCGCTGCCCCCGTCACGACGTAAAAATCGTGCTTGGTGAGTTCAACGCTAAGGTGGGCAAGGAAAATATTTTTGGTCCAACAGTCGGAAAGTTCATCCTCCACGACAACACCTCCGATAACGGAATGAAGCTGATTGACTTCGCCGCAGCACGAAACATGGTCGTAAGTAGCACTAGATTCAAGCATCTCAATATTCATAAAGCCACTTGGATGTCCCCTGATCAAAAAACCAAGAATCAAATTGATCACGTTTTGATCGACGGAAGGCACTCTTCCCGTGTATTGGATGTACGCACGATCCGTGGTGCAAACATTGACTCGGATCACTATCTTGTTGCAGCCAAGATCCGTACACGTCTGTGCGCAGCTAAGAATACACGCAACCCTACACAGAGAAAGCTAGACATCGACAAGCTGCAATCGAAACAGACAGCCGATGCTTTCGCCACTCGACTCTCACTCCTGCTTCAAAGCCACTCCTCCAATCGATGATATATGCGCGCAGTGGACACACATTTCCAACTCCATGCGTGCGGCTGCTGAAGAGGTGATTGGCTACCAACGCCCTCGCCGAAACCAGTGGTACGACCAGGAGTGTCGCGACGCCACTGCAGAGAAAGACGCCGCCTACAAAGCCACCCTGCAGTCGGTTGTAACGCGCGCTGCTAAGGAGCGATACAAAGAAAAGAGGAGGGAAGAGAGACATATTTTTAGGCGGAAAAAAATAGAGGCAGAAAAGTGCGAGCAGGAGAAGATTGAGATGTTTGGTGACAGGAATGAGGCCCGAAAATTTTTCAGAAAATAAGATGCCTTGCCGATGGTTTTAAAACCGGGGCCTCTTCCTGCAAGCATGTAAAAGGGGAATCTAGTGACAGATGTCCAGAGTACACTGACGTTATGGAGGGAACACTTCTCTAAGCTTCTAAATGGCGACGCTGACAACAATCCCGCCAATAGAGATGATATTCCGGAAACCCCAATTTTGGATGACAGCGTCGAGGTTCCGCTGCCCGACTATGATGAAGTTCTGACAGCTATAGCTCGGCTTAAAAATAACAAAGCCGCGGGAGCTGATGGCTTACCTGCTGAGCTGTTTCAGAACGGAGGCGAAGCTCTACTTAAATGCATTCACGAGCTTCTATGCAGAATATGGTCGGAAGAATGCATTCCGAACGATTGGAATATCAGTGTGCTCTGCCCAATCCACAAGAAAGGCGATCCCACTATCTGTGCCAATTACCGTGGGATAAGCCTTCTTAATATCGCATATAAGGTCCTGTCGAGCGTTTTATGTGAAAGATTGAAGCCCATTGTAAACAAACTGATCGGACCTTATCAGTGTGGCTTCAGACCTGGAAAGTCCACCATCGACCAGATTTTCACGCTACGACAAATCTTGGAGAAGACTCAAAAAAAACAAAAAACAAGTCGACACCCACCATCTTTTCGTCGACTACAAAGCCGCCTTCGACAGCCCAATAAGGAAACACCTGTACTCCACCATATCTGAATTTGGTATTCCTGCAAAACTAATACGACTTTGCAGGATGACACTGAGCAACACCAGCAGTGCAGTTAAAATCGGGGAGGACCTCTCCCCACCATTTATTACCAAACGAGGTTAAAGAAAAGGTGATTCCTTATCATGCGACTTTTTCAACCTAATGATGGAAAAGATCATCCGAGCTGCTGATCTGAGACGTAGTGGCACAATATTCTACAAGTGTGTTATGCTGCTTGCGTATGCTGATGACAGCATTTTCCAGATTAGAAAGAGAGTCAAGTCAAATGGGTCTGGCAGTGAATGCAGATAAGACAAAATACTTAGTGTCAACAAACAAACAGTCCCAGCGTCTTGGAACCCACGTTACCGTTGACAATACCTCCTTCGAGGTTGTGAAGAACTTCGTTTATCTGGGATCCATCATTAATTCAACCTACGACATCAGCATTGAGATCAAACGAAGAATAACTCTTGCCAACAGGTGTTACTTTGGGCTCAGTAGGCAATTGAGAAGCAGAGCCCTCTCTCGACGAACGAAAATCACGCTCTATAAATCGCTCATCATGCCCGTCCTACTTTACGCATCACAAACCTGGACGCTGAGCAGTTTAGATGAAAAGACTTTAGGAGCATTCGAGAGAAAGATTCTTCGCAAGATCTACGGACCAATCTACGTCAATGGCGAGTACCGAATACGGTGGAATGATGAACTGTATGAGCTGTACGCTGACATCGACATAGTCAAGCGCATTAAAATCGAGCAGCTTTGCTGGCTAGGTCATGTTCAGCGCATGAAAGACGATGCTCCAGTGAAGAAAACATTCGATTCGGTACCCAGCGGCGGTCAACGCAGAAGAGAACGACCGCATCTTCGTTGGAAAGACCTAGTAGAGGACAACCTGACGAAGCTTGGAATTTCCAACTGGCGCCAGCAAGCGAGAGACAGAAATGGCTGGCGCAAATTCTTAGATGAGGCCAAGACCGACATACGGTTGTAGCGCCAACTAAGTAAGTAAGTAAGTAAGTAACAGGTGCACATCCCAACAAACAAAAGCTCTCGTTATTGTGTTCATTGATCGAAAGCGTTAGTTTTAAAAAAGTCTGATTATATTAGCGCCAACTTCAAATTTATGATAATAAAAATTATTAGAAAATATTAAAATAATATGATTTCCAATTTAATAATTATCTAATTTGACCAAAAAATTAATAGGAAAAATAATTTAAAATTATTTTTTACTTTGTAGTGATTTTGAAGTCGGCTTTTTTTTATAAAGTTTTTTCAGTTCAGTTTTTTGTAATTAACAGCTAAACTTTAACATGGATAGAACACAATAACTTGCGAACGACGATACTGAAATAATATTTTTTGTGTGTTAAAATGAAAGATGAAATTTAAATGGTGTATAAATTATGATTATTCTAATGATTAAAAGGTGTCGCTTTGAATACTTTTCTACCAACCTGTAGTTTCTCATTAAATTGTTGAGGTTGAAATTCTCACGTTTATAAGTTGTACTTCAAAAACTAGCATCGTTACTTCTTAAAGGCTGTCTTCTATTTAATAAAAAATCCTGGATTTGATGAGTTCTTAAGTACTTTTTCATAGATACAAGCTTAAATATCATAGTTATACAAGCAGTACTGCTTCAGTTTTGTTCATTATAGATTTGCAATATAAGCCACTTCATATGTCCTTCCGCGTCTAAAGTAATGAAACTGCAGTCAGGAAAACTTTTTCTATATATTTCAACTTCAATCGATTACCAAAGACTAAATTCCGCTCCATCATCATCATCATCATCATCATCTGCAGCATCATCAAGAGCTCAATAGGAAAAGCATTTAAAATCTCCAAGGAAACAATTTCCAGTCAAAGACATAAACCAGGAGCCGAATGAACTGAAACAAACTAGGAGCAGCACTCAATTTTAACTTCAGAAAATTTAGATTTGAATGTCGAGACTTACAGCGAAGTATAGAGCCACGGCAAGCAGATAAGATACAAGATGCGGATGACAGTGGCGGAAAAAGGTGTATGCGAGTACATGCGAGTTTAGGTACGAAGGAAGTTACATTGCTTAAGAGCGATAGAAGACAACAACAACAAAAAACAACTGTATTCAGCATTATTTGCAAAAATCGAATTTAAATTAAGTTTTTTTCATTTCCATTCGGGATTGATTTGCTACTTTTCTCCATTGCTTTTTTGCTTTGTTTTTTTGTTTTGAATTGATATGAAATGAAATTCCGTATACTCTCTAGATAGCTCGTTTGCAGAGATATATTTACAAATATAGACAGAGAATGAAGGATTTTTTTGGCCCGTTTATAATTCGTATTTAATAGCATTTCATTAACTTGTAAAATCTAGTCCCAGGAGCGCCTGTGAGACAGTGTGTGTGTGTGTTGACGACTATGGCAATCTTCTCAGACGCACGCAAAATAGACTCTGTCGAGAAATTAATTTAATTGTATTTTGGGCGTGAAGAAGTTTTTCCTAATTTCCAATGTTTTTTTTTCTTTTAACGCATAACGTGTTGCCTTTCTTTGCATGCGACAAACTGTTTTTTGAAAAGTCATGCAATGACAACACTTGTTTTGCCAAATAGCTGAAAAAAGTGAAATTTTGCCCTCTTATTAAGCAGAAAATCCAAAAAAGAATATAGAGGAAAAAATCCCTTAGAATGGAGTAATGAATTTCGCGTTATCTGCCGAAATCAAATTTAATTACTTCTTCACATGCAGAGGCAAAAATAAAAAAAAAATAATTTATAATAAAAATAAAAGGGGGCAGAGGTGGAGGCCAACACTGACAGTCACTGTGTAGGTCCCTTAAATTAAAGCCTTCGAAGCAAACGGATGCTTAAGGGTGTAATTTTTTTTAGACTCTTGAAGATGATAAAGTTCTCTTTTATTTGCATCACAGAATTAAATGATTGTTTTTAGATTGATTTTTTTTTTTGTGTTGTTACAGTTGAAAATTTTTCGGCGACTGAAAATAAAAAAAATTTCAAAAATATTTTAAATTCTTTATCTTTTTTAGGTTGGTGTCGAGTTTTTCAACCGCAAAAGGGACCTTCTTTTTTTCATCAGACACAGCAAAGTAACTCACACAACGCTTCATATTTAAATAGGTAAATACAAATTATAAAAATTTAACATCATAAGACATCATTAAAAAAGTTACCCTAAACCGCATTACAAAAATAAAATAAGAAACAAAAAAAAAACTCTCAACGCCAACCTAACGCTATATGCTGCTGACTGACGTTTAAAATTAACACTTCAGCACACATAAATTATTCAAAAATCATGCAATTTAAAAAAAAAATTAACCGCGTGTTTTAATGAGCTGTTTTTTTTATGCCAAAAACTGAAATGCTAAAAATAAGCATTGAAAACAATGAGCGTTGAGCATGTGTGCAATTTATGAAATGTTGCTTCTTTTGCTTGAAAATGAGAAATAAAACACAATTAAAGCTTTATATAAATTTATGTCAAGAATCATTTAACGTCTTTTTTATAAGCGTCACATGGATTCTTTTTTAACCCTTAACTGGTACTCCTTGTCTGTTGGACCAGAAAAAAACAGAAGAATATATTTCTCTAATAATTCAATTCGATTCAATACAATTATTCAAAATAATTAAAATATTCTTTCTTAATAGGAAGAAAAAACTTTATTTAAGACGTTCTAAGAAAAACGATATTAATTTTTTAGTTTCTTAGCATTTTAGTTGGTGTGGTCCCTGGGACCAGATATACTATTGGTGTAACTTTTTTGAGGTGTCCCAGTTAAGGGTTACATAGATTTATTTTTCGTGTGGTATGTGGTATTTTTTCATTTTTATACCCTTTCATTACCTACCTTATTTGTTAAAATCAGCTTCTTAGGCTAGATACATTTGTGTGAGTATTCACCTTATATTAGTATTTAATTTTAAAATTACTTAAATTAATAAAAGTAACGTGATAATAAGGTAGATAAGATGCTATGTATCAATACTAGCAAATACCCGCTGCTTGACCAAAAATGAGTTAATGATAAAAATTAATACTATTTACAATGAACTTATTATTTACAAACTTATAAAAAAAAATTTGTTAAAATTTTCATTGTTTTTATCATTAAAAATTTTCGTAGTTAATGAAGTTACAAATATAATTACTTTGAAAATGGTGTAAGTCCAGTTTTTTCAAGGACATGCTACTATTTAGTTCAAAATTGTACCAAATAATTTCTTTAGTACATTTTTAAACGTGTGCAACATTGTAAATGACAGAAACATTTTTATAGTTTCCTGAAATCTCGATTTTCCCTCGTTTATTATAAAGTATAAAGTCACTGTATGAAATATAGTAATGTGTCGTATTTGTTCACTTATCTTGAAGGAGGTGAGACCAAGCGCGTCGGAAGCTAATTTCATCTGGGGGGCAGTACAAATGGGGGTGAAAAAAAATCACCAAACTTTCTTAAAAGAAACATGAATGTGAAAAAACAAATTTTTTATTTTAGTTTAAAAAAAATATAAAACTAAATAAAAAATATTAAAATTTCATTATTTTTAAAAAATGTTCCAATCATGGTTGCCACTTGCTTATTTTTTGTTGTACCAAGTTCCCCGAAAAAATGTACCATATAGGAAAAGATGTAACAATTTTTTTAATATTATAATTTGATAACTTTTTTTATAATAATTCAACAAACATAACAAAAATATTAAGTTATGTTATACGCTACTAACAAAATAATAAATATATCAAAATAGTTATTTTACTGGCTAAATATTATTAGATTCATTCCTTTCGAAAGTGTGTGTCGAGCTTTATGTTGTTAAGTGTTTTATATTCCAATTTATTTCTAAGCTTAGTTTTAATCAGGCTAAAATAAAAAAATATTGGTTCAGCAGCTGCTGAGCTATGTGGAAGGCACATCAGACTATTTACTAAATTGATAAAATCATTAAAACTAATTTCCCCCAATCCATTCTTCACGACCAAGACTTTTTCTCAAAATACCCAAATATTTTCCCAACGTCATTACAATTTTAAAAACTAATATTTGAAACCTGAACAAGATTCTTCTGAGTCACAATAACGTCAGGGTAGCATTCTATGAGATGATATTTTAATATGAATTATTGAATTATGGCAATAAAGAAATTTTGTTTTTTGACATAACTTGTGAAGATGTTATTATATTCAAAATATTTAGATCTTCTTTACCTAAATCGAATTTGTCTTGTCTTTAATTTGTTTTAGAATATCTTTGGTAATAAGAGACAAAATTTCTGATTGCAGATATTTTTCTGCTTTAATGGAAATTCTCACAAAAAATCCTTAAGTCTCAAAAAATGTGATTTTTAATATATATGACAAGAAAAGCATGTAAGCTTTCAACTTTTAGAACTTAATGGAATGAAAGTTCCACTAAACATAAGTCTGAACATTTCTCCAGTGGTACCAAATTTTGCTTTTTGTAACAAGTTGTTAAATTGCAAATCTTTTACAAAATGTACCAATTTGGAAAATAATGTACCAAGGTACCAAGTTAAAATAAATGTACCAATTTTGGTACAATTGTACCAAAGTGGCAACCGTGTTTCCAATTTCGATATTAGAGATAATTTTTAAAAGATCTTTCATATGGTAATATGAAAATATAAGAAATAATTGTTGCTTTTATAAAGCAAGACTAGGTATATCTTTACATGGTTTAAATGCAATAAGGTACAAAAATTATATCAATTTAAATTATTCCAATATATTTCTTTCTGTCCTTGCGAGAAACAAACTCTTTCACCACCTCCATCGAATTATATTCTTCAGTTTTATCTTTGTGAATGTATATAAGTGCCGCATGAGTGAGTCGTTTCTTTGTCATAGTTGCTCGAAGATACGTTTTAAGTCGTCTTAGTGCACTAAAAGAACGCTCAGATGAGGCTGCTGATGCAGGCACAGTCGAAACCAAAGCAACAAGTTTTTCAACTTCATTTAATAGTTTTTTCAGTGTATCCGAATTTTTTTCAAATCGGAATTGCAGAAGAAACTCTACATTTTGTTCTATCTTTAATAAAGATTCTTTATGCAAACACGGAGAAAGAAATTGGTTATCCGAAAGCATGGTTAAGAAGAAGAGATAAAAAAGATCAAAATATATAATACAAAAATATTATCGTTGTAAAAAAAACTGATATTTTGAATAACTTTTGAAGTTTTCTTTTTAAATTGTTTATCTAGCTAAATAAGTGGGGGCAACTGCCCCCTTTTCTCCGCTTGCTACACCAATGGGTGAGAAGTTGGTAAGAAGTGTGCATTTCATATTATATAATTATAAAAATAGAAAATTGCAATTAAGAATCGGATAGTGATTCAGGTGAGTGTTTGCAGAAACAAAACCAGAAATACTTGTATTGTACATGCCATTCTACATTTTAATAATTTTTAATAGTAAATTATTCTTCCTTCATAGAAATCATGCCAACGAATATAAACAAAAGCAGAATTCTAAAATCAGATACTGAAAGTAATTCTGATGAAAATATTTATTCATGAAATAAATATTTTAAAAGAAAGAGAATCATACAACCCATGTTGAGTTCAGATGACAATACTTCTTCAGATGACCACGCGTCAGATTCTACGAAAGAGAACAATAATATAAATACTGAAAAGAAAAGAAAAACTAAGCGCAACAGTGGGCAAAAATATAACACAAATGCAGGTAAAATAGTTCCAGCCAAAAAATTTGAGAATATAGAGTGCGGTTGTTCAAAAAATTGTAGAACTCTTGTAAGTGAAACTGACCGCAAAAAAAATTTCGACATTTTTTGCAACCTGGCAGATTTTAACAAATAAAATGTATTCCTCTCAAAAGCTGTTCAATGTTGTAATGTAAAAAGAAGACGCCAAAGAAACTATAAAGGAGCACAAAGAAAATGTGTATATAAGTATGATTTATCTGTTCCGGCTGGAAAAATTTGGGTTTGCAAAAACTTTCTTGTAAATACTTTTAAAATATCAATAGGACGATTATATCGTGTTTTAAAATCTAAAGATGATGTAATGGATAAGCGTAGCCGGATAAAGGAACATATCCAAAGCTTTCCTCAGTATGAAAGCCATTATACACGATCTCATAATCCTAGTCGAAGATATTTACACCCTGAGTTTAACGTCAAGCAAATGTACAATTTATATTTAGAAAAGTGTGAAGAAAGTAGTTTTTATCCTGTAAAAGAAATTACATATAGAAGAGTTTTTAAGAAAGAATTCAAATTACATTTTCACCAACCGCGAAAAGGCACATGTCAGAAATGTGATTTTCTAAATTTAAAAATAAAAACATAATGTATCTATGGTGAAATCACAAACCTCACAGAAGAACATGATATGCACTTAAAAAAGCAGTTATTAGCAAGAAAAAGTATGCAAGAAGATAAAATTTTGACATAAAAATACTAACTTGGAGGGCCGATCCACCCATGCCAGTGGCATACCCCCTGGAACACCCCTGGGGTGTTCCCCATAAAACAAAGTTCCCCATACAAATAAATGTTTATATAGGGAATCTCCCAGAGGGGTTCCAGGAGGTGTGCCACTGGCATGGGTAGATTGGCCCTCCAAAGTAAGAAGGGGTCGGTCATGCATTTGGACTCGATTGTGGCACTCTAAATGGGTCAAAGAGGGATTTGTCAAAATTTGACCCTACGGAAAAGTTGGGGCATTAGAATTCGTTTTAGAGGCATAGTTCCTCGGGCAAAGTTTCTTATTTTGATCCCTAGAATACGATTTTGACTGAGCAATGGGCGACTTTTTTGCCTCCCCACAAATCGGCCCGGCCTAATATAATAGTATATACATATATATATAAATAAAATAAAATAGACTGGCCATTTCAGCCCTTGGAAGGACTTTGCCCTAGCTTCTATTGATCAATTGTGCTGTGCGTGTTATTAAATGTTTGATCACAAATGACCGAGAACTGGACCTACGTGTTTTATGCCGACTCCGAACGGGTTATGTTCTCAAGAAGCTTTACATGGCAAATTTTTACTCTCTGAGGTTTGCCATTGTCTGCAGAGAGGTGACGACCGAACAGAAAAATTAATTCAATTGAAAAAACTTTCTGCCGGAGCTGGAATCGAACCCGGGCTACCGCGGTTCTTTAGCTTAGGGGCCACACACTCTACCCACTTGGCTACGGTCGCCTAGTATATATACTATCTGATAAACCCGGTGTTACTCGGGGTTACGTAAAATTTTGATTTTTAGGTTTTATTCGTTCAGAAGATAACGATTTTAGCCAGAAAAAAATAAGCTTTTGACATAAAGCGTATGGAAATATGCAAAATGGTTTTTCTGTCATTCTAAGGAAACGGCGTTATTAGAAAAGACGTTGCACTAAAAATTTGTGCAATCTTGAAGATATGTTAATTGAAAATATCAATATCATTAAAAATCTCAAAGATTTTTGGGTTGTGGCTTTACATGGGTTATTGTTGAAAATGTTATAACAAGCCGTAGTAGCTACATTTGTGCAAATTGTTCTATCTTAAGTCTTCTTTTTTAAAGAAAATGAACATTTACTCTAAACATTACCTTGAATGTCGGATTAAATCCGCGTTCTTCAATAATGTCTGCCCCAAAAGAAGTCATTTGAAAACAGCCATTGTATTTTTGAGTGTTCGCTAGAAAATGTCGTGATCCGTTTCACGGGCTGCCTCTCTGCGCTCTTGTGTTTGAGAAGCCCGAAGTCGGGCCATACTTACGCGGCACTTTTCTTGTGCGATTTCTCGTTCTTCTTCAATAGATTGATTAGCAATGTTTTGAAGCCTAATTGCATAACATCTTTGTTGGGAAAGATTAGATCTTCTGGGTCGCGGCATTGTTAATAATAATACTCGCACAATAAGATTTATTAAAACACTCGCACAAAACAAACAAATCGACCGGTACCCTTAAATATGCTTTTTTCAAAACAAACCACAGACAACATGAAAGAAAAAATGTACACTTTCGCGACTTATAGCTATTTACTGACAGGCAGCGGCACCGAAATATTCTGAGAGTTTCTTGTTTTTATTTTACAGAAAATGATTTTTATTAATATATATGCATATGACAAACACGATTGGCTTGTGTCTTAGAAAAATATAGTACACTGCTGTCATTGTCATTTCACTGTTGTCATTTAATTTTATAGCAAATTCTATTAGGAAATTATTTTAGTACTTTTCAACTTGAATAAATGTACTTTCGATAGCTCAGTCGGCTCAACCATAAATTTTGAAGCCATGAGGTAGTGGGATCGATTCCCACATTTTTTTTTTTAATTTGAATTTTTTTTTTATTTTAGGGAAAATGCAACAAAACCAACTTTACCAAAAAGTAATGAAGATAAAAATCTCTTTCAGTTGCAAAAGTTACGGTTTTAAAATTAAAAATAAAGAAATTTTTTTTCATTTAGAAGATTTGATTTTGATTATTAAATGCCAGAAAAAGTTCGTTTTTGCAGTATAGTAAGTTGAATTGAATTTAGCTTGTGTGGGCGAAGCCACGATAAGTTTCCAATGACCGTGCCAGTTTTCCAGTAGAAATGCCTGACCAATAAGTAACACCATACTAAATTTCATTGTTATATGATATTTATTTCCAAAGCTATTCGATATCAAAAATTTGGCTTGTTTGGGCGGAGCCACACCTCCTTGTTAAATGACCATCTCAGTTTTCTAATAGAATGAAATCACACAATAGCAATTCCATACTGAATTTCGTTGTTATACAATAAGATTTATTAAAACACTCGCACAAAACAAACAAATCGACCGGTACCCTTAAATATGCTTTTTTCAAAACAAACCACAGACAACATGAAAGAAAAAATGTACACTTTCGCGACTTATAGCTATTTACTGACAGGCAGCGGCACCGAAATATTCTGAGAGTTTCTTGTTTTTATTTTACAGAAAATGATTTTTATTAATATATATGCATATGACAAACACGATTGGCTTGTGTCTTAGAAAAATATAGTACACTGCTGTCATTGTCATTTCACTGTTGTCATTTAATTTTATAGCAAATTCTATTAGGAAATTATTTTAGTACTTTTCAACTTGAATAAATGTACTTTCGATAGCTCAGTCGGCTCAACCATAAATTTTGAAGCCATGAGGTAGTGGGATCGATTCCCACATTTTTTTTATATTAGTTCCAAAGCTATCTGATATCAAAAATTTAAAGTGTATGGGCGGAGCCATTGTCACTTTTCCAAAGTCCATCCCAGTTTTCCAATAGAAGGATATCACGAAGTGGCAACTCCATACTGAATTTCATTATTATACGGTATTTAGTTCCAAATCTATTCGATATCTTAATTTTTAACTGTATGGGCGGTGTCACACCCCTTTTTCCTATACTTGCTCAATTTTGCCAGTTGAAAGACACGACTAAATAGTACGTTCTAACCGAGTTTCATTAATGTGTGACTTATAGCTTGAAAGTTATACTGAAAAATTGGGCTGCTGAAAAAGTGCCGCGCCCTACGTCCAACGCCCATAAAATTTTACCAGTAGAACGGTGTGTGCCACCTTGGTGAGGAGGCAGCACCTGTCAGTCTGATTAATGAAAACCAGGGTTGCTCTAATCGGGCGCTTTAAAAACGAAAAACACAGGGCTGCCGCCTCACAAAGATGGTACCACCGCTCCAACAAAACTAAAATAAATTTTAAATAATTTTTGAACGTCGGTCAGTGCCTCGAAAAACTTCGCCTCGTTACACTCTCGCGACAAAGAGAGGAAAGCTTTGTTTGCTGTTCTATTGTGCTGCTGGTTGAATACAAGTATTAAATAAAATGCGTGATTTTCTAATAATTAAAGAACTAATTTTTCAAAAACCTTGGTATGCTATGACAATCTAAATTACAATATTACAGAAATAAAAAAAAACAGAATTATCAAAATCGGTTCAGCTGTTACCGAGCTTATTCTGGATCAAATTTCGTGAGTATCCTTTTATATAATAGTAAAGATAGATTATTGACTGTTTTTCATATCATTGAATATTAATTTGTGTAAAATATTGATTTAATTATTTGGTTCCAATTTGCTTTCAAGTAGAGTTTAACAATTAATGAATGTTTCTTTTGAACTGAAGGGACACATTGTTTCAACTGACATACAGTGATGTCTTACACCGTAAATAGAAAATATCCTTAAGGGAGGTTTTAGGCAAACAATTTGTTGAAAATCGAATTTTTTAAATTGATTATAAAAACGGGCCATATAACTGCGAACAAACTTATCGAATGATTTTATTTTTTTTTTTAATCTGTTTGTATTGTAATTTTACTCATCATTTACCGAAATGAGCGTCTTTGGAAAACTTATCTAATTTGTACACTACCTCTAAATATGAATGTTACTCATTACCTCCAGTATAACTTGTAAGTCAAATACTAACTTACTTACTTACTTACTTACTTAGTTGGCGCTACAACCGTATATCGGTCTTGGCCTCATCTAAGAATTTGCGCCAGCCATTTCTGTCTTTCGCATGCTGGCGCCAGTTGGAAATTCCAAGCTTCGTCAGGTTGTCCTCTACTTGGTCTTTCCAACGAAGATGCGGTCGTCCTCTTCTGCGTTGACCGCCGCTGGGTACCAAATCGAATGTTTTCTTCACTGGAGCATCGTCTTTCATGAGCTGAACATGACCAAGCCAGCGAAGCCGCTCGATTTTAATGCGCTTGACTATGTCGATGTCAGCGTACAGCTCATACAGTTCATCATTCCACCGTATTCGGTACTCGCCATTGACGCAGATTGGTCCGTAGATCTTACGAAGAATCTTTCTCTCGAATGCTCCTAAAGTCTTTTCATCTAAACTGCTCAGCGTCCAGGTTTGTGATGCGTAAAGTAGGACGGGCATGATGAGCGATTTATAGAGCGTGATTTTCGTTCGTCGAGAGAGGGCTCTGCTTCTCAATTGCCTACTGAGCCCAAAGTAACACCTGTTGGCAAGAGTTATTCTTCGTTTGATCTCAATGCTGATGTCGTTGGTTGAATTAATGCTGGATCCTAGATAAACGAAGTTCTTCACAACCTCGAATGAGGTATTGTCAACGGTAACGTGGGTTCCAAGACGCTGGGACTGTTTGTTTGTTGACACCAAGTATTTCGTCTTATCTGCATTCACTGACAGACCCATTCGACTTGACTCTCTTTCTAATCTGGAAAATGCTGCACTGACTTCGCGCGTATTATGGCCAATGATATCTATGTCATCAGCATACGCAAGCAGCATAACACTCTTGTAGAATATTGTGCCACTACGTCTCAGATCAGCAGCTCGGATGATCTTTTCCATCATTAGGTTGAAAAAGTCGCACGATAAGGAATCACCTTGTCTGAAACCTCGTTTGGTAATAAATGGTGGGGAGAGGTCCTTCCCGATTTTAACTGCGCTGCTGGTGTTGCTCAGTGTCATCCTGCAAAGTCGTATTAGTTTTGCAGGAATACCAAATTCAGACATGGTGGAGTACAGGTGCTTCCTTATTGGGCTGTCGAAGGCGGCTTTGTAGTCGACAAAAAGATGGTGGGTGTCGACTTGTTTTTCTTGAGTCTTCTCCAAGATTTGTCGTAGCGTGAAAATCTGGTCGATGGTGGACTTTCCAGGTCTGAAGCCACACTGATAAGGTCCGATCAGTTCGTTTACAATGGGCTTCAATCTTTCACATAAAACGCTCGACAGGACCTTATATGCGATATTAAGAAGGCTTATCCCACGGTAATTGGCACAGATATTGGGATCGCCTTTCTTGTGGATTGGGCAGAGCACACTGATATTCCAATCGTTCGGAATGCATTCTTCCGACCATATTCTGCATAGAAGCTCGTGAATGCATTTAAGTAGAGCTTCGCCTCCATTCTTAAACAGCTCAGCAGGTAAGCCATCAGCTCCCGCGGCTTTGTTATTTTTAAGCCGAGCTATAGCTGTCAGAACTTCATCATAGTCGGGCAGCGGAACCTCAACGCTGTCATCCAAAATTGGGGTTTCCGGAATATCATCTCTATTGGCGGGATTGTTGTCAGCGTCGCCATTCAGAAGCTTAGAGAAGTGTTCCCTCCATAACGTCTTATTTTTTCGAAAAATTTTCGGGCCTCATTCAAATACTAACTACTTACCTGTATTGTAACCAAAAAGAATGCACGGTGTTTAATTTTAATATCAATTAATTACACGGTGGGACAGTGTAGGTTGTAGGTCTGGTCGAGAACAACAGCGAATAAAAGTCGCATAGCACCCTCAAAATTTTGTTTACCGTTAAAAAACAGCATGTGCGTACCTACACTCATTTAAAACCAGTAACTCAGTCACTTATCAATCGATCAATCAATTTTTGTTATTTTTAAAAAGCTCAAATACAGACCTTTCAAATGATAAATGGACATTTCCGCCAAAAAGGTCTACCTCAACTGAAAAATAAAATGTTACTTAAAATTCTTTTAAACCTCCAAAATAGAGAAAACATGTTTAAGTTTATATTATGAGAGTACTCAGAGAACTGATCTCAATTTTAATTTTAAAAAATGCCAGCAAACATGCTGAATGGCAACAAAAGTTGAAACATGGGGACAAAAGTTGAAAAATTTTAACGAAAGTTGGAATTTTATGAGTATAATAAATACTCGTAAAATACAAAGTTTAATTCAATTTTTTCAGATTTCGATTGTTATGATCGTGAATTACACTTTATAAGTTTTTCTAGTTAAATTAAATAAATAAAACTATGAAATATTTGTACTTCTTTGAAGGGTAAAATCTTTATCGTATTGTATTTATCGTAACGTATCATGTTATGGTTTGTATAAAAATAATTAAAAATTATTTTTAATAATTAAAAATTATTTTTAATCGAAACAATTATAAATATGAAGCTATATTATTCCAGATTATATATATTAAAAAACTTTCTTAAAAAAACTCGTGCACACTTCGCAGATGTGTTCGTTAATATTGTTGATGCAGGACAAAATTATTTCTATTTTTTGTCACGCAACGTATCATTTTTGGTGGCTTCTTTCTAAGAGCCGAACTTGTGACAACTCTTAGCTTTTACACCTTGTATAGTGCGCTTCATAAACTATTGAAAATCGAAATAACAAAACTGTAAATTTAATTTTTCTTACTTTTCCCATTCAATAAAGTCGTACGACTGTAACGTGCGTAGCCAACGAAATGACCACACATAATTTTTTGAAACTTATGCAGTTTTTCTTTTTAAAAAAAAATTCAAAGAATCAAGGCACGCACCTTTTACAAATAACGTTTAGTCTTTGACCTGAAAGGAAAGAGTTAGATCATGAGAGGAAGAATTGTTTGGAACCATACGTGAATTATTGATTAGGCGGAACAAACATAAAAGACAGTTTGAATTGTTTATTACCGAGGCTAGTGTTATGCCTTAACCTCGGCAAGCATTTCCAGCCCTCAGTTGTGTTCCTGTTTTTTAATTCCATTTTCCACAATGTAGTTATGGATTTTTGTTTCAATAATTTTTTTAATGTAATAAAAAACAAATAAAGCGAGAAGAACCATGCCCGAGCCTGGATTCGAAACGGGGACCTGTGAGTTGATAGTCTAGCGCACTCTTCACTAGACTAAAAAAGCCGACCTATACTACTGTATTAATAAAGTAAATATAAAGTTTTTGGTACTTAATTCAACTCTTGCTTCATTTTTTGACAAGGTAAAACTTTCCTAAACTAGACCTTTTTCAATAATTCTCAAAATGGCAGCTTCTGGCATTTCGAACACAAAAAAAAATCTTCCAAATCGAAAAAACTATAGGGCAGCTCACGATCTTTTTGCATCGTTGCAAATGCAAAATAAACAGCTTTTACAAAAACAAAAAGCATATGTTGCAAAAGCTTTTCAATGCTTTTCGCTTTTGTAAAAGCTGTTTATTTTGCATTTGCAACGATGCAACAAGATCTTTAACTGCCCTCATATATATCTTTTAAAATAACTTTAATAATTAAAAAAAAATATTTTTGAATTCAGAGCGTAACATAATTCGATAAACAGTGATGTGCAATGAAATAGGGACATCTGTATTTTTATATTTAAAGCTGCATTAATTATATATAAGATACCCCAGATATAGCATTAACTCCCTCGGGTGGTGATTCTCCTTGATTAGGCGAGTAATAAAATACAAGGATGATGGTCACCCCTTCGCCCTTTGGGAGCTAGAGAGAAAAAACTTGGAAGGATGTGTCATTACATTTTACTCCATATTTAATGTATCTCTTGAAATGCTGAGAAGAAAATCAAATAAACATTTAGTTGTTACAAAACATTTTACATAAAGTCGCACTTAAGAAGGTTATGAGCCACTAAATTCTAAAAAAATTTTAAATTCAACTTTGATAATAAATATTTCGAATGTTAAATAAATTTTTTGATTATTTTTATGATGCAATTTTTTTTAATGCTAAAGTTTTCTATTGGCTTAGTTTTTGATCTTGCCATAGTACTTGAGTACTCACTGCAAACATAACTACTTTTTCATTTTAAACTACCACACGTTAAACAGTTAGCTTTTAATGTGGTAAGAATAGAAATCGGCTTTTGTATCATTGGTTCAAGGGACATGAAATCTCTTTTTCAAGATGCTATTGACTTTTGAGATTGGTTAAGAGATAATTAAAATATCGAGTAAGACGTACTGACACATATTTTCAAGTTTTCAGTTTCTTGCTCCGAGAATCAGCACCCGAGAGAATTAATGCTATATCTGGGGCACCTTTTATTTAATTCATGCAGCTTTAAATATAAAAATACAGGTATTCCTACTTCCTTGCAGATATATATGCAAGAATACACAACAAGTTGGAAAATTAACCAAATTGGATGAAAACAACGCCTACTTCCCATACAAAGTGACTTTGCCAAAGCGGTAAAATTTCTTTAAATTCTCAAAAATTAAGATAATGACTCTAAATTTCGCACATAAGCTTTAGCCATTAAAATGCACTTTATGTGTGAAAATTTTAAAAATCGAATGAAAACTACGTCTACGTCCCATACAAAGTGACCTTGTGAAAACTGTAAAATCTCCTGAAATTCCACAAAAATTAGTTCAATAGCTTAAAATTTTGCTAATAAATTTTAACCTTAATTATGTACTCGATTCTATGAAATTGCAATAAGCAAAATGACGTCATCATAATTTATACTAAATTTGTATGGGAAGTAGGCGTTGTTTTCATCCAATTTGGTTAATTTTCCAACTTGTTGTGTATTCTTGCATATATATCTGCAAGGAAGTAGGAATACCTGTATTTTTATATTTAAAGCTGCATGAATTAAATAAAAGGTGCCCCAGATATAGCATTAATTCTCTCGGGTGCTGATTCTCGGAGCAAGAAACTGAAAACTTGAAAATATGTGTCAGTACGTCTTACTCGATATTTTAATTATCTCTTAACCAATCTCAAAAGTCAATAGCATCTTGAAAAAGAGATTTCATGTCCCTTGAACCAATGATACAAAAGCCGATTTCTATTCTTACCACATTAAAAGCTAACTGTTTAACGTGTGGTAGTTTAAAATGAAAAAGTAGTTATGTTTGCAGTGAGTACTCAAGTACTATGGCAAGATCAAAAACTAAGCCAATAGAAAACTTTAGCATTAAAAAAAATTGCATCATAAAAATAATCAAAAAATTTATTTAACATTCGAAATATATACATTCGTTATAGTAAAACCTATAAAAAAATTAATGTTGAAACTTGAGTTTTAAGAACCAATGTTTCCATAAGGTCTCCGAGTTTAAACTTGTGAAATTTTTTAATAAGTACTACGGCTTATAAAAGTGGCGTCATCAATATAATATAAAATTCAAAACTTCGAATAAACTAAAATATCTGGGGGTATTTTAAATTCGGTCCAGTCGAAGATAATTCCTTACTGGTTTTAGAATTGTTGAAGTCACTCCGAGTGAGAAATAAGTATCTATATGGGCATTTCCATCATAACTCACGCGACATGCGTACGACTTAAAGTTAAGGTTTCTCGGAAGTTTATGTTATTAATGTAAAAAAATGTCTTATGTGCATATGTCTTACAAGAAATAGTAATGGTATGACCTACTAAAATTGTCGTTCCTGTAACTAAATAAGAATGGCAGTGGTAAATATGGGCGTAACTCACGCGACAAAAAAAGGAAGTGTATTTTACAAGCAAGTTTAGATTGTAAAAACTTAGCAAATTTTTAAATTTAAATGTTTCTTTTAGATAATATCATAAAATAAAGAGTTTTTAATAAATTTTAATTTTTTGGTCACGGTATGATTTTTTTTTCGAAAAGCTAGAAAAAGACACTTGGAAAAAAAGGTATCCAAATGACTCCAGTCCGCATAAATATAATTATTTGTCATTTAACAGACAAAAAGAAATGATCAATATAAAACTTCACACTACAACGTTCATTTTTCAAGACATGTTTTTGTAAATGACTGCAATTTGTTGCTGGAATTTCGAAACGTAAGAAATGCTAATGCGTGGTGCTGGAAAACGGACCTGTTAGCAAGCAAGAAGAAACAACAGCAATAAAAAAAAAGTACACATCGCATAACTCATTATTCAAGCAGCCTACATGCAAAGCTTGTTTTTAAAATAATTAAGAGTAAAACTATTTCGACCGTGCCAACCAATAACCAAACAACCACTCATTCATTCATTCATTCATTCATTCATTCACTCATTCATGCAAGATACAAGCAGGCAGCAAGCTCTTGTTACGCTTCAGGGTCAGATGAAGCTGGACCGCAGGACTTGGCGCTTTGCTGCTGCTAAAGTAATAAATGGAAAATTTCTGCTCACACATAAAACAAACTCATATATTTCAGAAGGAAATAATTTCCTATATTTGATTTACAGTTACAGCGGTCATTTCTTTGCAAGGACCATAAATTGCGCAATCCTTGCATAGACAAAGAAATAATAAAAAATTATAAACAAAGAGCACAGGAGAAAAGCAAATTCTAGGACATTCTTTGCTGCGAGGAGGATAGGGAAGGTAGGAATAAAATTATTAAGTTTCAGAAAAGGATGCTAGTAGCTGTATAGAGCGTAGAATGTAGGCAAGACAGCAAACATCTTACTACGCTGCAGCATAGTGAATAGAGAGCGGCTGTAAGGGCGAGCAGAAGCCAAATCATAAAGTGGTCAAGTTAAGGAATTTTCAAGTTTTCTTGAGTGTTGCCTGAAAATAATAAACAAAAGCATAAAATAAATACTAGAGAGAGAAGCCATAAAGGATGCAGCTAAGCAAATTAAAAATAATCAAAATAGATTTAATGAAATATTTTTGTGCTTCTTGGTCCGGAATCCGAAGTTAAAAAAAAAAGGAAAAACTAAAAAATTAAGCATACTTTTATGCGTTCCAGCCGCAAGAATTTTCTCATTTTTGCTCTTAGTTGAGCTGAGAGCAACTCAAGAAACAAGCAACCGCATATAAAATTATTTTTAATGAATTAAGGATATCATGCAAAGCTTGCCTGGCATATCCTTTCAGAGCATTCATCAGATTTTATTGCTGTAATGCATGCGTCAACACATTTTCACCCACACCCATGTGCCCAGTCCCATGATGCCACACTCTGGCTTTATTATCCTTCGTTGCAAGTCAGGCTTTCTTGCTGAAGCGTAAATTAAAAACGTATTAAATTATTTCGTTTGCTTGAGTTCACCTTTTTAGAAATTTGCCAAAAAAAGAAACGGTTTCTTGTATTTTTTCGCTTATTTTTGGCATACATTTGCATTCTGTTCGCTTCATGGAGCGCGCTACTGTGCTAGAGAACAATGTGAAAATTAGCCTACGTTATCCTTAGCAGAGCGAATGGAAGAACATTTTTTAATACCTATGTGTTTTTTTTTTATTCATTTCATAACAAAAAGTCAAGAAAAATAGCATCCTTTCTCCTAGCTTTAGCGCATTTTAACGTTTGCTTGGCTAAGTGTTTGATTTAGTCGAAAGGATCATGCCTGCTGCCACTTCTTATGGCAAGCATAACCTGCTGTATCGCCTAATTGTAGTGCTGGTTTGAGTTCTTGTAGGCGTCTGGAAATCTCAAAATATTTGCCGACATTTGCAGTTATCCTTCGATATCCTTAGTCTTTATATATTTTTACCTTTGTATGTGTAAGTGTTGCTTCATGTGTTTGTTTGTTTGTTGCTGTTGCTGTTCCTGTGCAGGCTCCGTGTCTGCTAAGGCGATTTACCAAATTAAAACGTTTTAATGTATGAAGTGCTTTTAACGTTTTTTGCAACGATTCTATTTTTTTCTTGTATTCGTATAACTGAGATTTTACTTTTTTTCTTGGAATAAAAAAATTCTTAAATTAAAAAGTTAAGAATTTGGGAAATTGAAATATTTACAATTTGCTCAAGTGCAATTTATGTGTTGAAGCAAGGCAAAGTAGCGATATTGATAAATTGTTAAGTGTTGGTAACAATTTTTCGAACATAACATCGAATTATAATCGCTTTTTGACAACATGAGTATCTTTAGACTAAATTTGAATGTTTTTATAAAAGACTTGTTCCCGTCAAAAGTTATATGCAGTGTGGATCTAGAAACTGCTCGTTCGAAGCGTGCGTAGGTGAGGTAGGGTAGAAGGGGGACCATTCGCTTATTATTTTTTTGATGGATTAAAATACAGATCTCATTGTTTGATCAATACAATTTAAAATAAAATTAAATGTGTTAAATACATTTATTTATACATAAATGAAATAATCTTGCAAATTTTTGATATTTTTACATTTTGTCATTCTTGCAGAAGTATAAATTGAAAAATTTTTGTAATATTTTTCTTTCTTATCGGATTAAGATGCAACAGGTTAAATAAAATTTTATGAAATGAAAAATATCATGAAATTAAAACAAACACTCAAATATCTACAAATTTTAAATAATAGAATAAAGTTCGATGAAGGTAATCGAAAATATATGTATATATGTTTATAAGAGTGGCCCTTATTTTTTTTCGAAAGTAACAAATGGCGGGCACGAGTTTTGTTCCTTTACTAAAGAGAAGTAAGCATTCAAATTTGCAGAAAAAAATATTGATATTTAAACGTGCCGCTTGCGACCTTAAGTTGAAAATCTGATTTATGTGGGGGGAAAATGCTCTTTTTTCTCAAAAATCTCCAAAACTTTTTTTAAGTGTATATTTTAAAAAACTGGTGCGCATCTCTTTTTTTATTTAATTTTTCTTCAAAATGTGTTCTCAAACATGGAAATTAGACAAAAACTACTAGAGTTGTGATTTTTAACTTTTCGAAAAAATCTAATTTTGATCCTTGTATTAAAAAATCGTACAAATCCAAATGTCAAAAAAATTTTATTACAATGTTGTGAAAATATTTCCTTAAACTATATTCAAAACAGTTACAAAAAATTGTCTGATTACGTCAAATAACCTGCTCGTTATGAAATTTTTCGGTAGAAGTGTACCTTTTTGGAAATTTCGAGTTTGGGTATTTTTACGAAAAAAAGTTTCAAAAGACTTAAAAATGCAAGTTTTAAAAAATCACCAAAAAATGAATTAAGAATAGCTGTGAGCTATTTTGTGCAAAAAATTAAAAAAAAAACCAAAATTCGGATACCAAAGTTATAGCTTTTGAAACTTTACTTTTTTTCCAAATATTTTCAAAGTTCCTGTTTCGGGCACTTCAAACACAAGAAAATTTATAAAAAATCAAAAAAACTGTGTTTCTCACTTAAAATGACTCCAATAATCTTAAAAATTTAATAAATAATTTTTTTTTAAAAATTTTGGATTCCAGGGATGCCCACATATCATACCCTGGTTTTAAGGTAAAAAAAATGCAAAAATCCCTAAAAACCAACAAATTTAATTTTTCAGCATTGCTCTTTGGATATCGAACTAAATTGGCGCTGCACTGACTTAAAATTTATTTATTTAGACATCAGCTAAAATTCGCTTACTAGAAGAAGAAAAATTTGTGCGTTTATTATAGGTTTTTATGTAAATGCTTGGTAAAAATGTGCGACACAAAAAATTTTGATTTCGATTTTTTTTTAAAATCACCAAAAAATTAAAAAAATTCTTAAGTTCAAAC
This sequence comes from Dichetophora obliterata, assembly GCA_963920525.1. Classification (NCBI taxonomy): domain Eukaryota; kingdom Metazoa; phylum Arthropoda; class Insecta; order Diptera; family Sciomyzidae; genus Dichetophora; species Dichetophora obliterata. The sequence goes on along the minus strand of OY986437.1, from coordinate 212,047,278 downwards.
AAATAAATGGCAGATAGTGAAAGCTTAACACAATATACAAAGAATTGGAAAGTTGCAGCGGTAAAAATTAAATTTGTTGGTTTTTGGAGTTTTTTGAATATTTTTTACCCTAAAACCAGGGTATGATATGTTGGCATCCCTGGAATCCAAAATTTAAAAAAAAACCGTTATATATTTTGAAGATTATTAAAGTCATTTTAAGTGCGAAACATAGTTTTTCCGATTTTTTATAAATTTTCTTGTGTTCGAAGTGCCAGAAACAGGTACTTTGAAAATTTTTGGAAAAAAAGTCAAGTTTCAATAGCTATAACTTTGGTATCCGAATTTTGGTTTTTTTTATTTTTTGCACAAAATAGTTCACAGCTATTCTAGATTGATTTCTCGGTGAGTTTTTTTAAAACTTCCATTTTTAAGTTTTTTTGAATGTTTTTCGTAAAAATATCCAAACTCGAAATTTCCAAATAGGTACACTTCTACCGAAAAATTTTATAACGAGCAGGTTATTTATCGTAATCCTACAATTTTTTTTATCTGTTTTGAATATAGTTTAAGAAAATATTTCCACAACATATAATAAATTTTTTTATATTTGGATTTTTGCGATTTTTTTAATACAACAAGGAACAAAATTAGATTTTTTCGAAAAGTTAAAAATCACAACTCTAGTAGTTTTTGCCTAGTTTCCATGTTTAAGAGCACATTTTGAAGAAAAATTAAATCAAAAACGAGACGCGTACCATTTTTTTAAAATATGCACTTAAAAAAAGCTATTGCGATTTTTTAGAAAAAAAAGAGCACTTTTCCTCCATATAAATCAGATTTTCAACTTAAGGTCGCAAGGTTTAAATATCAATATGATATTATTATATTGACATGATAAGAAACAAACGAAAGCACTGCACATATTCAATTTATAAAAAAAAAGTTCGATACAGTTAAGGGCCACCCTAATGTTTATGTTCTATATAAAAAAGCATTTGGTCTTTATAAAAAGTTTATTATGTCCTACGAAACTTAAGAAAGTCTGCTAGTGTTACTCCTACTGAAATTAAACGTAGATTAGTCATACAGCTAATTTTACCAATCATTTCTTATTCAGACATAGTTTAAAGTACACTTGGCGCATCTTCCCAGTTAAAAATTCAAATTGCATTTAATTACGCCACGCGCTATGTGTATGGTCTCCGAAAATACGATTGTTTGTCTCGTTTTCGAAATGCAATACTTGGATGCGACACAACTGCTTACCTAAATATTAGAAACTGAATTTACCTGCACAAACTAATCCATGGGAAAACTTCTTGCTATCTGCATGAAAAGCTTCAGTTTTGTTTGTCTAGTAGAAGCCATGTTCTGATAGTTCCGAGGCACAACTCATTAAACTCTTCCCACCTGTTTTTCATTAACGCCATTAGGTTGTGGAATGCTTTGCCACGATGGCTTAGGGAGGTCACTGGCAGAGGTCCTTTTAGGCAATCTATCTTTTCATTTTTCTCTACTCAATAGCTTTTCACTTCCTTACTTCTCTATGTTATCTATTCTTTGTATCAGAAACTTTTTTCAATCTTATCTTAACTTTAATTTTTTTTATTTCTTATATTCTTTAAAAACCAATTTTAATAATTTTAACTTTAATTTTAAAAAATATTTTACATAAAACCAATATTGTTTAAAAAATAAGGTCATTATTTTTGATTCCGTTTTAAACAGTTGTTATTATTCTTTATTTTGAATTTTTAACTTTAATTTCAAATTTTTAATATAAATTAATATAAATTAAATTAATCATTTTAATTTAAATTTTAATATTAATTTTAATTTTTATTTTAATTAAATTAAATGTAAATTTATCATATTTATGTATTTATAAGCTTAGCTCTTATTGTACTTATGATTACTTAAATAAAATAAATAAATAAATAAATGAATACATAAATAATAATAATAATAATAATTTGGGCATTCCCGTAGTGACGCACGTAACGTTTGTATGGTTTTAATGTTCCTAAAAATTAAGAAAAGCAAAGAAAAATTTATACTATTTTTGTCCTGTTTTGAATTCTTTATAGCATTCTAGTAGAATTTTTTAGTGTAAAAGATGCTTCGATCGAAAGAATGTTCCAAGTATATAAGAAAACAAAAAAGGATGCGTGAAAAAGAAAACATAATTTTTTTTTTTTTGTCTGCAACAGTCTAAACAAAAAAATCTGCGAAGCTTCACGAGTTTTTTATGGAAGTTATTTTTATATAATCTGGAAAAATGTTCCTTTATATTTATATCTGCTTCGTTGAAAAATCTATTTAAATTAGTTTCATACAACAGCATAAAATTATACGTTACAATTTTCCCCCTTCAATGAAACGCAAATTTTTCTTATTGTTTTTTTTTTATTGAACTAGAAAAAATACCAAGTGCAATTCAGGACCGAACAAATCGGTAACTGAAAAAATTTAACTTTCTCTGCAAACATTTTCAATCGCCTCAGAATCACTTGGAGGATGAGACAATCGCCAGTGAGCTCATTTGGAAGTCAACCGGGTATCGCCGACTGTAAGCAACTAAGGCTATAAAAGCGATTCACCGGAAGATTCACAAGCAAACGCCTTAAGGGTTCGATTGCGTTTCGCTGGGAAGAGACGCTACCGAATCGCCGAGAGGGGTCTTAAGTGATTCGCTAGGAAGAGTCTTACACGAACCATATAGATCGACCAATGCAAATCGTGCTGATATGAAAATTTTCGTTTTCCATACGGCACACAGTAGAGTCTTAAACCCTTAAAATGGGTATCAATTCACCTAGAAGACGGAGAGAACTTTTGACTTTTTTTTTTTGTTTGAATGGGTCCAAATAGAAAAAAAAATTATCTATCTGTCGACACGATAACAATTTGAAAGCTATCGTAATAAAATTCGGTATTAAGGCTAGTTTTTACAAAATAAAGATCAAGTTAAAAAATGGACCAAACCGGATGAAAATCACGCCTACCTTTTATACAAAGTAACTTTATCAAAAGGGTTAAATTTCTTTAAACTCCACAAAATGTTATGTATGTACTTGAAATTGTGCATACGAGCTTTGATATACAATATGTAATCTAAGTATGAAATTCAACCGAATCGAGTAAAAACGTATAACAAACTCCCATGTTCATAAAAAAATATGACGCTCTTGCAATAGGGTATACAACAGCGAATGTTAAATAAATAATGAAAACAATACATAGATGCAAATTTTTTGCTTTGCATTAATTACAATTAATTTGTTTACATTTTTCACTTAGACTCATTTAGTTTCATTTTGATTTTGAATTCATAATTAGAAATTGTTACATATTGTAATGCGCAAACATAGCGCAGCTTTTTTCTGTGTCAAGTTTTAAAAAATTTCAATTATTTGAAAAAACAATAACAATTTCGCTCGACCTCACTCACGTCACAACAACATTTCTACATATATACTCAAATTAAAAACATTTTTAAGAAAATTGGAGAAAAACAAATAAAAATGCTTAAAACACTTTTCACAAAAAGAAAACAAACATAATGTTTCCAAAATACCTAAACAAGTAGGCTCCTTTTAACTTTATTTTAAACTTTGGCTATAAATATAGAAGAAATCAACTGAAAAATTAAGAAAAAAATCACTCTTATCACTGCGAGCACGCAACAAAAACTCTCAAAGAGCATTGCGGTTAAGCGACACAATGTCTTGCAACAATTCTTTTACTTAGTGATACAGAATTTAATTCTCTTTAATCGGGTACAAAATATCAGTGTATACCTAAAATTTCATTTTTTTAATTAATCTACATTTTCGTTTTCAAGTACTCCACTGTGCGGCAGTGCAACACGAAAAATATTTTTTTAAAATTGATGCCATAATTATTAAAGCGAAGCTTTTTTAGCCTCGTATTGTGATTTGCTTGAGTGAAATCTCAAAAGCGACACTTTTTTCCACACACCTTTTTCTTAGAATTGTTGTTGAACTTTGCTTGCGTATATTACACCAAGATACTATAAAATTAAAAATATTTATCAGTATGTAGTGAGAATCGTACTCGTAACTCTTCGATTGATAGTCCTATACACTACCAACTAATCGAATATTCTTTGTTGCGTTGGTTGGTTTATTAAATATTAAGTATTAACTGAAGATATGTTATATGGTACATAAAATACAAGCATACTGCTCTGCACCTATATCGCTGAAACTGTTCTGAAAAATGTTCAGCCTGAAAGTATGCACATCTTAATACATAAAAGTTTGCCATTGATACTTTTCACTAACATGTCCTCCAAAATGTTCAGCCTGAAGTTATGCATATACTTACAGATTATTTTATGCTATACACAGTGTTGCCAGTATATTTATGTACAGAGTCCGCCATATAACGTTTTTTTTTTCAACTAGTGCTTATTTCATGAATGGTAACACTTAGCTCATGTCTGATTTGACAGATAATTAGTTTTATCCTTCCACTGAACGAATATGGTAGTGAATACGCTTGAACAACGCTGAGAAGTGGCCTACGATCGACTTACAGAAGATGCCGATTTTGCCAAAAAAAATCATCTTTTCAGATGAAGCTCATTTTGATCATTGCGGGTATGTAAACAGGCAAAATTGTCGCATTTGGGGCACAAAAAACACGCACGCATACATTGAAAAGCCGCTGCACCAAAAACGAGTCACTGTTTGGTGCAAATTTTGGTCCAGAGGCATAATTGGGCCATTTTTCTTCGAAAATGAGCAAGGAGTGGCCGTTACAGTCAATGGCGATCGTTATCGGGCCATGTTGAACGAATTTTTGTTCACAAAAATTGAAGAGGAGGATATTGGCAACATTTGATTTCAACAGGACGACGCTACGTGCCACACAGCCGAAGCTACACTCGATATTTTGCGCCCTGTTTTTGAAGATCGCATTATCAGCCGCAGAGATGATGTCGTTTGGCCACCTCGGAGCTGCGATTTCACACCGTTGGACTATTATTTGTGGAGTCCCTTAAAGATAAGTGTTACGTCGACAAGCCAGAGACAATTGACGCTTTAAAGGATAATATTCGTGAAGCCATTGGTGAAATACAGCTGCACACAATCGATAATGTGCTTAAAAATTGGACCGATCGTGTAGGCTACTGCATGGCCAGCCGAGGCAGCCATTTGAATGAAATTATTTTCCATTAATAACCGGAAAGATTTTACTTTCAAATAAAAAAAGCAATTTGAGAAAATATCCAGTAGTTTTTTTTTATAGAATTTTCAAAAAAAAAAAAGTTATTTGGCGGACCCTGTATAATTTCCAACAAACATATGAAAAAATTCCCTTTTTTTTCCCCTTTTTACAATTTTGTAAAAATCTTTAAAATATTTTTCAAACACAACTTTACTTACTTACTTAATTGGCGCTTCAACCGTATGTCGGTCTTGGCCTCATCTAAGAATTTGCGCCAGCCATTTCTGTCTTTCGCTTGCTGGCGCCAGTTGGAAATTCCAAGCTTCGTCAGGTTGTCTCTACTGGGTACCGAATCGAATATTTTCTTCACTGGAGCATCGTCTTTCATGCGTTGAACATGACCTAGCCAGCGAAGCCGCTCGATTTTAATGCGCTTGACTATGTCGATGTCAGCGTACAGCTCATACAGTTCATTATTCCACCGTATTCGGCACTCGCCATTGACGCAGATTGGTCCGTAGATCTTACGAAAAATCTTTCTCTCGAATGCTCCTAAAGTCTTTTCATCTGAACTGCTCAGCGTCCAGGTTTGTGATGCATAAAGTAGGACGTGCATGATGAGCGATTTATAGAGCGTGATTTTCGTTCGTCGAGAGAGGGCTCTGCTTCTCAATTGCCTACTGAGCCCAAAGTAACACCTGTTGTCAAGAGTTATTCTTCGTTTGATCTCAATGCTGATGTCGTTGGTTGAGTTTATGCTGGATCCCAGATAAACGAAGTCCTTTACAACCTCGAAGGAGGTATTGTCAACTGTAACGTGGATTCCAAGACGCTGGGACTGTTTGTTTGTTGACACCAAGTATTTCGTCTTATCTGCATTCACTTCCAGACCCATTCGACTTGACTCTCTTTCTAATCTGGAGAATGCTGCACTGACTTCGCGCGTATTATGTCCAATGATATCGATGTCATCAGCATACGCAAGCAGCATAACACTCTTGTGTTAAACACAACTTAAGTTAGGTACAAAATTTTATGCACAAAATTTCATTAAAGTCTTAAATAACATAGCACATGCTCGTAAACATAAGCATACACAAATTTTTATAACCGACAGAATTAAAGAATAGAATCTTTTTGAAAAACTATTTGCTTTGATTAATACATAAGAATTTGTTACAAAACATCTTTTCCATACAAACCCAAAGGCGAAAGTAGATTTCGAAGACGTTGTCTTTGAAACCATCGCTGAAGACAACGGAGTAACAATACCGGTTTTTTGCTGACCTGTATACATAAATTCAGGAGCAAAATAAATCGTATGAAATGTTTGTCAAAAAAATTTTTCAAAATTTTTCAGATATATATTAAATAGAAGAAGATCTGGCCTCAAAGACAGATCGATCCATGAAGGGAATAAGGGAGAGTGGAAAGCATAAAGCAAGAGATGATGGGGCAAACACAAGCAGGGGTGTACTGGTTTTAAGCGAACACGTACATTGGGCATTACGTGGATCCCATCCGTCGTTGAAGATATGGCGAAGAATAGTCTTGCAAGTCCTTTGGCTAATTTGTTCGAAATGGTCTTCGAGTACAGCTGTAGGATTGGAACGATCTGTCCTCGAAGACTGAGTGCTGTCTTGAAAGACGTCTTCGAAGACGGATACATTCGTTCTACACTGGGAATTATTTGAAACTAAGTGAATACATTAAAAATATGTAGTATTTTTTAAATTAATTAAAACAATAAACATAGCAATATACATATGTACTACATATATTTATCAACTAATTCTAAAAATTGACAATTGCAATTATAAGGATTTCTCAGTATAAAATCATATCAAAAGCTACTTGACAAAACTGTCAACACACAAAAAGGTCTGCACAAGTAGTATTTATATGATATTTTTTTAACTTTCCAACTTAATTTTAAAAAAAAATGTTATAAAAACTGCTTTGTTTGTTAATTTACAATTCCAAATCATCAGAAGAACGCCTTTAGTTCTCCATTTGAAAACTCCCTTTTATTTGTACCACCAAGCAAAATGCTTTCCTTTTCCCTTGTAGCTTACAATGCGATTGAAAAATCCCTCAAAAAGGAAAATCATTCCCAATCTGGCATCACGGGCTATACACGAGCAGGCTCTATTGAACTGGGTGAAACTTATCACAAGTTACCAATTCTTTAAATGTTCGCAGGCACTTAAACAATGCCTTTTTTATAAATATAATTTACAAATGATAAGCGATCCAAATATATGTACAATACGATTAAGGACAAATATTGATGCAGTATTTGCTAGATATATCGATGATATGTAATATACGTTTGCTATTTTAGATATCAAAACCAACAACTCCATTAATAAATTTCAATTCGAAAATTTTAATTCGAAACATTTACAAAAATAATTCAAAATTATGTAACATGTTATCAACTACAATAATAATGTAATGTAATAAAATGTACTGGTGTGAATATTAACGTGTATTTTTTTTAGTTAACTTTTTGACATTGAAAATTTTTGAATTTAAAAATTATTTTATTAAAAAACCATTAAATTATCAAATCCATTAAAATGCGAAAAAGCTTCGCTTCACTCGAGTGTCCTACGACGCATATGTTTTTTTTTAGTAGAGAAGTATTAGAATAGTCTGTTTCATATTCATTTCGGCTCATGTATAATTGTTAAAAATCCATCTTCCAAAGATCGCCGGAATAAACGAAAAAAATTTTGAACATTTTTCTTGAATCCCGCATTCATCACTTGGGCGATCGAAAAGCGGTCCATCTTCCAACGATCGCCGGAATAAATGAAGGAGGATTTTTAAAATTTTTTAGAATTCATCGCTTGGGCGATCGAAAAGCAATCCATCTTCTAAAGAACCTTTTGGCAAATCGCAAGTACTTTGCAAAATGAACTTCTCTTCCAATCATCTTCCAAATGTTTGCAGGGTGGTATTATACGAGCAGATGTATTTATTACACTTATAGAATTCAAACGTTCGTTAAATTTTTCAACTTTTGCTACCATTGTCTTTTTTATTGCCTTTTTTTTATTCAAATTGAGGTCAGCTCTCAATATCCCACAATTTAATATATAAACATATTTACCTTTTATTAAGTTTTAAAGAATTTTCAGTAACATTTACTTTTTCAGTCGCTTTTTGGTGGATATGTTCATTTACATAATACTTTCAAGTACAACTATTTTGTGCTTTTAGTGACCATTCATTTAGTGACCATGCTTTTCGATGGCCCAAGCGATGAATTCTAAAAAATTTTAAAAATCCTCCTTCATTCATTCCGGCGATCGTTGGAAGATGGACCGCTTTTCGATCGCCCAAGTGATGAATGCGGGATTCAAGAAAAATTTTCAAAATTTTTTTCGTTTATTCCGGCGATCTTTGGAAAATTTATCACTTTTAGATCGCCCAAGCGATTAATGTGCGATTCAAGACACATCTTCAAAATCTTCCTTCGTTTATTCCGGCGATCTTTGGAAGATGGATTTTTAACAATTATATATGAGCCGAAATGAATATGAAACAGACTATTCTAATACTTCTCTACTAAAAAAAAAACCAACTAAAAAGTGGTTTTTTTTTAATTTTTCCAAAATTTTTTAAAATTCCGCAAAAAAATATAAACATATCAGTTTGAATATTTGTCAATTTTTATTTAAAAAATTTAACATATTAAAAATTTAATGCAAATTCTGATTTTAGAATTTTCACCATTTTTGATTAGATATGGTAAAATTTTGTTAATGAGCGATGAGTTTTTAGGCCTTTTAAACCTTTTTTCAGAAAGGTTACCGTCTTAATGAATATTTTCTGGCTAGCGCCAATGTGAACCAAAATTACACGCCAAGTTCCCATACATTTTTAGGTACTCCTATCGAACATACATTTCAGTTTACCACGGTGACAGAAGACGATGTTGCAAAGGCTGTATTGAATATTAAATCAAATGCTGTTGGTGAAGATGGTATAAATATAAAATTTGTAAAGATTATTTTACCACACATTCTTAGGTCTCTAACTCACATTATTAATTATTGTTTTACTACATCTTCTTTTCCACATTTATGGAAATCTGCTATAGTAACGCCGGTGCCAAAAAAAAAAATACAGCTTGTGAACCGAAGGATTTCAGGCCTATAAGCATCCTGTCTTCATTATCCAAAGTATGTGAATCTATCATGGCTAACCAAATATCATCATTCTTAAGTGAAAATAATCTTTTTTCTCCATTCCAATCTGGGGCCGAATCGTCTCTTCCGTGAACGTACAACTCGTCACGTAAAAGTACGTATTTGGAATCATAGCATCCGTGAACGAACCCTTACTATCGTAATTTGGAATTTCTTCTTTAGTGAACGTACTCATGAACGTACCAACTGCTACGAAAAGTCATTCGATCACTTTTTATCGAACGTAACCGTTCAAAGTTGGCGCTAATTTAAAGCAAGAAATAACATTTTGCGCAAAATTGAAAAAATGTGAGTAAATTTTAATAAAACATTGAATAAGTAAATGTAATAATTTTATTTTGTAGGACCAATAATAACAAAATGAATTCCACTCAAATAAATGCAATGGGAGAGTTTATGATGGATCATTCTAATTTGGCAAAAAATCTGCTACCTAATTGCACGCAGGGAAAAGCAACGTCCAATAAGCTTTTGTTGGACTTATCGAAAAAGCTAAACGCTGTGGGACCACCGGTCAAAAACCCTAAAATGTGGAAAAAGGTAAAATTTTGTTGATTTTACAATGCAACAGAAATGTTAAAATTATTTGTTCTTAGGCTTTCGCTGACCAAAAGTATCAAGCGAAAAGGAAGCTTTCGTATAATAAGGAGTCTAAAAAGAAGACGGGTGGTGGTCCTTATCAAGAGAAGCTTCTTACACAAGCAGAGGAGTGCATTATTGAAGCAAGTGGACTGGAGGTGACCGTGGAGGGCTTACAAAATGTAGCCAGATGATATTTCGGACATAGGGGAGTATGTGCTAAGTGATGATGAATTGGATGAGACAGATGAGCATTCTATTAAGGAAGCATTACCTACAGAGACAGAACTGCCACCAGAGAACTTATCAACAAAAAAGAAAAGCTTTAAAGTCTGCGAGTCTAAGATTCACTTGTTGAAAGAAAATATAAAACTTGGCAGTGATTTTCAAAAAGGCATCAGTGACAAACTAGATAAATTAGTAGTTATAAAAGAACGCTCTTTGAAAATAAATGAAGAGGAACATGCTGTCAATATGAATATTAAAAATATTGAATTAGAAATCAAATCCATTGAATTGGAAATTCTCAAAAGACAAAAGTAGTCTACTTAATTTTGTTTTTTTTTTATGAAGTGTTCCTTTTTTTTGTGATGTTTTTTATAATAATAATAATAATTTAATAAAGTACAAAAAATAGAGTTATTTACTAATGAATTATAGCTTTTCATCAATGTGTATATTTTTTTTAATAAAAACTTTTTTAAAAACAAATTATATTTGCATGGTTTTTAATTTAAAAAAGACATTTTAATTTGATTCCTTATGGTTTGGCCAATTCTTGTTAGATGGGTTTCTTCCCCAATGTCATATTCGTTCAAACTCTGAGTGCTGGTTGTTGGTGAATGGAACGGTATTTTGAATTGAATGCAAATATTATGCAGGCTTGAACAAACATTTGCAAACATTGCCACTTTCTCAGGCCTATACCTTCCGCGCTTATCGTAGGTTAAAATTTTCCAACGACCTTTCAGAATTCCAATAGTCCTTTCAACAATGCATCTTGCTTTCGAGTGAACTTCATTAAATAAAGCTTCGCTTGAGTTTTACTGTGGATTTCTGTAAGGTGTCATGCACCACGGCTCAAGAGGGTATCCGGAATCACCCAAAATCCACGAGTTTTGATGTCGGTTTAAATTGAATTCATTCTCTAGGAACATTCTTTGATCAGAGTGCCTCCAAATAAAGGAATCGTGAGCTGCCCCTCCATATTTTGAGTTAATGGCACATATTTTGTATTCATTATCGCAGATTATCATTGCATTCAGGCTGTGGAACCCCTTGCGATTAAAAAACATATGTTCATTTACACTTGGTATTTGTAGACCAATGTGTGTACCATCAACAGACCCTACGACTCCTGGAATTTTATATTTCTCCATAAACCATTCTTTGCAACTAGATGAATTCCCTGGTGTAAACTTGATGTGCTTCGGGCATAACTTCTGTTCCATACTTTTGAGTACATTGGATGTTAAATTTGATATACTACTTTGGGCCATTCCAATCAAATAATCGCTGCCAAATGAGTGTTGAAAACTTGCACTTGCTAAAAGCGAAAGAGTCTCCACTAATTGTAGCACTGGAGGGACTGCTGTGGACATGTTGCCTTTCAATTAAATTTCAATTCCAAGCTATTAAGAACATAGTCGAATGCTTCCTTATTTAAGTGAAACCTTTTCATGAATCTAAAGTATAGTTTGCTTAAATAAAATACTTTAAAAAATTTGTATTATTCTTACGCTTTGTTTGACAAAGAAAGAGGACTACTTTTATCTCTTAACTGCCTTCTTGCTATCCTCTCATCGTTCTCACTTTCATCTTCAGAAGTGAGATAAAAAAAAAATTGCATCCATTTTATTTTATTAATTTTATTAAAATAATTTTCACCAGGAAATGTATGACACAAAGATATATTTGACGTTTTCATGACATTTAGTCTTAAAAATCTATTACAATTTCAAAGTTAATTACGTTCCGCAACCATTCGAAAGCCGTGATCTCAAACCTTTTGATCTATTGACGTATAACGTAATTTTTTTCATACGAAAGCCGTTCCGTTCACGGAAGAGACGATTCGGACTGCTGCTCTACTGCTACGGTTAAAGTAATGGATGATATAAGGTCTTATTATGATGATGGTAGACTAACTCTATTGGGTCTGCTTGATTTTTCAAAAGCATTTGAAACTGTAAGTCATGAACTCCTTTGTCAAAAATTAAAATATTACTCATTTGTTAAGTAGCTATTTGACAAATAGAGTACAAAGAGTGAAGGTCGGTACTAATACTATGAAGCTGTTTGCTGTGGTGTGCCTCAGGGTTCGGTTCTTGGCCCGCTGCTCTTCTCCATATTCGTGAATGACATTTTTCACTGCTGCACATATTCGTCCATGCATGCTTGTGCTGATGACGTTCAGATTTACTTGTCTGGTAGAACAAACCTCATGGAAGATTTAGTATGCAAACTGAATGAAGATCTTGACAGTATAAACCAATGGGCTATGAAAAATAGTCTTCACATTAATGTACTTAAGTCGTATGTGTTGCCTGTCTCCAAAGAAAAAATAAGCCCTTACTCCATTCCAGATGTTATATTGGGTGATAAAATCATAAAAATAGTTAATAGTGTTGTAAGTCTTGGATTTAATATCAATGCTTCCCTTACTTGCACAGATCATATCAACAGTGTAGTCCGCAAAATCTATTACATCTTGTGTAACCTTAGGATGTCGTCTGAGTATACACCTATTGATCTAAGACGTAAACTTGTAATTCAGCTCGTTGTCCCCGTCATAACATATTCTGAACTTGTATAAAAGTTCAAGTTAGACTCGCGGTCTCAACTTAAATTGCATATCGCGTTTAATCATGCCACTCGTTATGTCTACGGCTTGCGTAAATTTGATCATTTAGCTCAATTAAAAAACTGTTAAAATAAATCTTAAAAAATTGCTGGAATACTTTTTTGAGGCTTTTAAATGCAGCAACTAAAAATAAAATATTTAAAAGTAAAACCAACATTTTTGCTTAATTAACACAACAACAGCAACAACAATAACAAAAGTGAAGCATACCAACAGGCTTCTTATGTTACCTTCCTGCCAGCACTTCTCCAACCAGACAGTAGCAGCAGAAACAGGCTTTGAAGCAAGATAAGCAAAACACAAAGAAAGCAAAGCGAAATAAAAATGTTGTGGCAACTCATAGACTTCGTTAACCACGTGATATCCTTTGGAATCAAGAGCCTTTCTGCTCCTCGTTCGTTTGCGTTTCCATTTCAATTTCCTTGCGTTTGAATGAGCAAAGCAAATGAACAACAAAATTGTATAAAAATATTGTATGATGCAACAAAAGTAGAGAAGGCAACAAAACAAAAACGATAGAAATAAAAGTAGTAAATGGAGTTTTTCGCTATTTTGTGCCTTTTGCACCTTGCAAGAAAGCTTAGTGCAAAACAAGGAAGAAACAAAAGAGTTTCCATTTGCTTTTCATTAATTTTGAGTGGAAATTTTAAGAGGAACTAAGTGCAGCAATATTATTTAGAAACAGCAACAGCAGCTCGCATAGCCGCTTAGAAGTATGCAACGTTTTCTTTTTTAATTTAATTTTTTTTAAGATTCTGCTGCGCTTTAAGTATTTTCTGAAGGATTCTATAAAATGCATAATCAAATTAGCCTCAAACAAAATGCTTCAGTGTATCAAAAGCAGAGTCAAGGACCAGCCTATTCAGCATTTCATCAACCCTTCATTTTTGGGGTCTTTCCTTTTAAAATGTCAAAATTTTGCCATTTCTATAGATTGTGTTGCTTCCTTCCTTCTGTTGCTTTATTTTTTGGCAATGTCTGTCTGCAATGCATTTGTGCAAATCTCTAAGGATACTTAAGTCTATAGGGCTCAAGGGGGGGCTTTTGTTTTTATTTTATTTGGTCACATTTGACATGCTTGTCATTTTTTAGGCGCTGTCAATTAATTAACCGAAATAAAAGCACTCAACTGTGGCTAATTGAAAGATGATGTGGCAATGGATGCATATAAGTTCCCGCGGGAAATGAATTCAACTGAAAAGAAATTATGCTTCTAACTGCAGCTAGCAAATAAATTCTTTAAATCTTTAAGATATAAACTTGTTTGAAATACGAGAAATATAATAACACATACTTTGATGGAAAAAAAATAAAATCTCTTCAGATTTTAAAGAAATTTTGCTTCAACTGATATGAATTTTAGTTCGACAAATGTTAAGAATTCCACTGTGCCAGTGTACATAAAACATCAATAAATAAAACGATATTTTTAGTTTTAGGCACGAATTCTGGGGGATATTGAGGCTAAGACCCCGCCAGACGATTATAATTTTGTTGCAATAAAAAAATTTTAATCACCTTTGCTGAAAATACTATGCATTTTTGACTTAAAAAGGCAACAAAAAATTAGATCATGTTTAATCTTGGCTAAAACGTTATATTAAAAAAATATGATATTGCTACATAGACTATTCTATGGTACTCTGCCTATTAGCGGGATCGAGTTGTCGGTCGAATTTCGGGACAAATATTGACTCCATTGAAAATCCGCGGATTTTCTTTCGGTTTCTCTGATCTTAAATTAACATAATTACACGATTTCGTTCCAGAATCGTTCCACTGTAAGATTTTTACTGGGGTTTATACTGGGAATTTAAAAAAAACAGGTTTTCTGATCGACGAATTGCAGTCTTCAATTTACGAATTAATGAGATCCGAGTGGATTATTGGAATAAAGCTAGCACTAGAAGGTTCCTGACAGCTCGAATAATGAATAAACCAAATTCATTACCGAGCTTCCCGTAGTTTTTAACTTATAAGCGTCTGAAATATCGTCTGATAATTTACAAATACTGCAATTTACGCAATAATTTTTATAAATATCTCGGCTTGCAAGAATAATAAAAAAATTTGTATCCTATCGATTCTCTATTAATCATACACTCAGAGAATTATTGAATTTCGTACACGGCTGCCATGAAAAATATGAGGCTGTAGTAGCCATACTAGAGTTATAATATATGAAATGAAGTCACCTTAGCTGAAAGTTTATTGCAAGCACTTTATGAGAGCTCTCATAGCCCTAATTGAATCTGCAATAATCATTAAAAAAAAACAAAAATTATGTTGAGCGTCTTTTGAAAATAAGAGCTGTGGTTACAGTTGTGATACATTCAGTATTGTGGCTACTGCAACCAACTTTTAAATCTTGCGTGAAGAGAAACTCCAATACGGCTATTGTAGCCTTAATACGGTTTTCACGCTTTTACTGAAGATACTAAAACCACAAAAGACAAATTTCTCCATTTTAGTTTTGGCTTTGCAGCGTGCTTGTTGGCAAATATGAAAAAAATTGTTTTTAAAGTTAATCGGTATTTACTTTGATAATCGCTTTACTTTGATAATAAATATTATGCCTATTGTATTGAAAAAGGCATGGACTATTTTACAATTCCATTGCTTAAAACTATTCGTAAGCATGTTTCAGATACATGCTAATGGTTTGTCGTTTATAATATGGGATTTTTAAAGTTCCATAAAAAAAAATTTTTAAAAATAGCTTCTAAAGTTCTATGAACAATTAAAATTTTATATTTATTTGATCAAAAAAGTAATATTTTTTCAAATGATTTGAAATAAAAATTTAAAAATTATTTAAAAATAACACTTTTTTAAGCAAACGGCATTAAGAAATTGGTGATAACCTTAAAAGCGCAGAGATAAGTAGCTTAAATAGAAAAAGTTCTGACAACCTCAACATAAGGATTTATGGCTATCAAAACCGAATTCCTCTCACCATTGCAAAAGGCGCTGTTATGACCCCTCCACAATTTGGCTATCAAAACCGAATTCCTCACCATCGCAAAAGGCGCTGTTATGACCCCTCCACAATTCGGCTGTCAAAACCGAATTCCTCTCACCATTAAAAGTTCTTACAGCTTTCTGTGAGGTTGTCTAAAACGACAGAGCATCTCTTAAACAGGAATCTAACAGCCCTTATGGAAGTTGTCAGAGCCTCGCATATTAAATTTTTTGAGACCCGTAATATTACTGCTAGAAGAAGCGAAGTTTTGATAGCATCGCCAGTTCTGTGAGTGTAGAAAGATTCACCTTAAACAAGATCGTTGAGCATGCTACCGATTAAGAGCTACATCAATCAGAAGCTGAACATTGCTGAGCGTATTTACTCGCGGAAAGCATTTTATTTCACATGCTCTCTCGCGATAAGTAATTTAACAATATAATGCATTGAGTAATCGGTAATTTCAGCATGCAATGTGACATCAACAAGTTATATAAATGACTAATACAAAGGAAATTGCATTTAAAAAACAAGACATCAGAATACAGCAAGGTCAGAAATTTTCCCAAAAAAATAAGAGTTTGAAATCGACTGGTGAAACCCACAAAATTGGTCCAGTTATAACTACAGGTCCTAAGAAATGCAGAAAATATGTTCATAAGGAAAATGCAAAGAAAAGAATAAGAAATATGAAAAAACGGAACCTAGGCCCATGGTTACAAATTTAATATTCATGAAAAAATTTTGAAAAGATTCGAATTCAGCGGAAGTAAGTCCTTCACAAATAAGTAAACCGTAGTTAAGAAGAGAGGTTTTTTTAATAAATTTAATTTACAATTATAAAATATTATTTATTAAAGCTTAGTATGCTGTAGGAACGAAAATTTTTAGGCATTTAATTCTACACGCGAAATGTAGAATTAAATTCATGTTAGACTCAACACTAACACATACTTACTATGACCTGTTTGTTGAATGTGTTAGTTGAACATTATTGTTGAATGTCAAATTTCCACGCCAATTAATTGTACGGGCATATAAAAGGCAGCGAAATTTTGAAATTTTAACTCTTCAATCGTGGTTGTGAACTTGGTTGCATTGAACCAATTTTTTATTTAACAGCGTACTAAGCAACGAAAAAAAATTTCGGTACCTTTTCGCTGTCAAAAAAGCAATCCACATACAGGTACACATACACATACCTCTATCATACCAATAATTTTCAATTAGTCTCGTGCAAAGATTTTTGATTTTTTTTTTTTTTTTTTTTTTTTATCACCGTGTTCTCAGTTTTGCTCAAAAAAGCAAATTATTCAATGAATTCGTGTTAACAGCATCGAAGAAATGCAAAATGCTATTACGGTATCATCTGATGAAGCATTTACTACCTCTTTAATAAACTTCATAAAATCAAACTGGTAAACAGAAAATTTTTTGAATACAAAAAGTTAAAAGGTAATCCTTGAAATGTAATCTGGAAAAGTTAGCAGTTCCGTTAGTATAGAAAATTCACTGGTTTAAATAATTTTTTATTATTTTACGTTTATGAACAACACTGCCACCAGCAAGTTTGAAAAATAAATTTTGAAAAATAGTTATTTTTATAGAATTGAGAGCATTTTAAAAATGCGCAAAAACTGAAATTTGAAATGCGTTTATTTTCTTCATGCCAAAAACGCGAATGTGGTTGCAAGTCACCTGTAGCTCTTTAGCACAGCGGGATAAGACACTGTACCTCAATTTCCTATATAATACAGAGAAAAACAAAAAGTATCAAGTCTTTTTCGGTATTGAGTATCGATAACGAGTATTTTTGAGTATCAAATATAAAATACTCGATACCGAAAAATTTCACATCACTACACGGAGAGAATTGAGCGCAGGAAAAATGAATTTATTAATGGAATAATGGAAAAAATTATCCATAATTTTATGCTTAAGAACGCAATTCATGATATATGGCTTATTATTGCATGATTCGTGGTTGAGAAATAAGTAGCGGAATGAGTGCTCAAAAATTATGAAATATAACACAATATTTATGTGCTGCAAAGCAAGAATTTAACGATGATTTTACTCATGATCTGTGGTTATTTACACAAAAAATCTAAAATTATGTGCAACTAACCAGAGGACCTGAGCTCTATACACATGCGCCATGGTTTTGTTACCCATGATGAATGGAAAAAATGTCATGAAATCTTGTAATGTGCTATTATACCTATGCATGAAACAGAAAAGGATATGGAAAAACCATGAAAATGTTTATATATAATCATTATTTTTATTTAGAAAATTTACTAATGATAGGAATTATAGTTTTATGACAATATTATTATACATATCTATTTGCACGTTTAAAAAAATTTTTCATTTAAAATATTAACTGTGTAGGACTACTATACATAATACTCAGACTTAAAATTGTTTTTTAAATTAAGTAATACAGAAAATGAAAAAATGTTTATTTTTTTAAAGAATTTACCCTGTTTTAAAAAATTCTTTTCAAACTTTTGTTTTTGAATTTTTTTGTTGATAATTTTACACCCATTTGGCTTTAAAACCGCTAATAGCACTTTGAAAATGTCATAATTACAAATTTCTGTAGAAAAGAATGCATAATTTTTTATATGTATATTATCTTACATTATTACAGATTAATGTACCAGCATTTTCCGAAAGGTTCCTTATTAACTTAAATGCTGTAGGAAATTCGACCATCATACGACATGCGTTCGTATATTTTCAGAAAGAGCTTTCCAATTCAAAAAGAGATCATTCGATTTACCGGGAAATTTAAGCTCAAAATCAATTTCAATCTATAAATTATTAAAACATATATGCTAAAGACATTTTTATTGGTACACTGAAAAAAACGACTTTTTTACATTGCCTTTAAAATGTTTCCAACAAGAGTAACCTTTTAAATATTTTCATATGCATATGTTAGTATTTTAACGAAATTTTTTTTTAAGCTATTATTTAATTACAACTACATCACAATTTTTTATTTTATATTTATAAAATAGCTTAAAAGAAATTTCTTCAAAATGCCAACCTATGCATATGAAAAAATATATGAAAAATTCTGAAATTTGATGTGAAAGAACACAACTTCTTTTTAAAAACATTTTGAAGACAATGTAAAAAATGTCGTTTTTCCGGTGTAAGTTTAAATTTCAAAATAATTAAATACACTTACTAAGCAATGTCTACTGCTGTGCAAAATTAGTGGCCAGTCTTCTAAAATCTTTGCAATGTTATTTGAACACATTTCAGCTCTGCGCAAAGAATACGTGTTCTTCCAGTTGAGCTCAACGGATTCCCATGGCTAGTTGCTAGATTGAAGTCATTCTTTTTCTTGGACCATCTGCAGATCGCTTTTGATTGGAGCTGTCTTTTTTTCTTCTGAGGTAAAAGATTATTTTTAGACCTCTCAACTTCTGCGTAAAGAAACCAGCACTTCGGAAAGCTCCTACCATAGAACGGAATTTATTGTACAGTTTTCCGCTCGCTCGTGGCTTTTTTTAGAAATAATATTTCTACGATTAAAAAGCAAAATTAATAAAAGTAATGCATATATATTTTCTTAATTAAGACAATTTCGAAATTTTTTGACATTGTATTACTTCTTTCTCATTACTGAATTTTTTCACGAAATTTTCAGCAATCATTTCGATCATCGATGTAGTCATTGGAATATCTTTTTCAACGTGCTCTCTTACGATGCTTGAAACTAAAGCGTCCCTATCAGGCTGATTTAATACTTGATTAATGTCATATTTGTTACAGATCTTTTTGCCAATATCAGAATGTAAGAACTTGCCAGAAACAATATAACCACTATCAATATGTGCACATATGTATGTCGGATATGTTTCATATTGACAAAGAAGAAGTTACAGAGAAGTTACCTGACGATGCTTTGGAAGAAGCTGAAGCGGTGACAACCAGTGAATGCTTACAGACGCAGTTCGAAATCGGTGTCAAATTCTGCGTGTGTAGTAAAGCATTAAGAAAATCAAAAAGAAAGCTAGTCTACAAAATATTACATTAGACAACCGCCATTCATTGAAGAGGTCTCTAAATTTAATTCGATAACCAATATCTTTCCCGAAAAGATCTTTGATATCATATTCAGTTATTGATGCAAAAGAAGATGTATCAATTGAGTTATGCGTAAAAAGTACTCAGCCAGATTATGCTTTAGAAGTAGAAGAAATAGTTCCTTTTGGCATTGAGTTATATCAAGGTCATTGCAAGCTGCTTTGCCTTCAACGTTATTTGAAACTATAAAAAAATTTAGATTAAAGTTGCATATTTTAAATATTTTCCCGAAAATTTACCTTCATTAAGATTTATTTCAATTGCCTCATCGGTGGCTTCACATTCATTGCTTTCACACCCAGTTGCACTATCAGAACACAAATTGCTTTCGAACGTTTGTTGAGACCTAAAATTGAATAAGTGACATTATAAATAAGCAAATAAGTAAACCTAACCAATAACGAAAGCAGTGAACTTGCAAGAAACAATATAACCACTATCAACATGTGCACAAATGACGGTTATGGGTAATGCTACCAACTCATGTTATTAAAAAATAAGTATATTTGCTACTTAGAACACTGAAAAGTAAGTATTTGTAAGTATAATTTTTAAAAATAAGTATAAGTAAGTATGTCGTCACCTTAGAAAAAAATTTTAATATTTTCGTGATATTATTTACTAATATAAGAACCAATAGAACCCATAATATTCCGTAAGTGTTGTTACGACCTCTTTTTGTTCTTCTCGAAAAGTTTTGTGTAGGCAATCTAACTAAAACCAAAATTCTTCACATAAAAAAAAAATTAATTTTATATATTTTGTGAACCAAAACTATATTATTTTATTTCATTTATGAGCTTTTTTGGTTAGAAAAAATCATTTTCGACACTCATAAATTAACCCTTTTGGATTCATTCGTCGGACTAAAATGTTTCTCAAAAGCGAACCTTTTTTTTCTTCAGAAGTGAGTTAATAAAAGAATCATCAACTGTCCATTTTTTTGTTCGGAAACGAGTTGAAAAAAGCTATTAAGTTATTTTTACGCAAAACATTCGCATATCCGGTGGGTATATTTCATATGTATAAAATAGTTTGAAAACAAACAAAAGCATAAAAAAGGTACAGTAACACGTACTTTCAAATTAATGAAATAAAAATAAAATAAAAAAATCAGATTCAAATGAATTAGGCTGGGTCGATTTGCAAGCCTGTGTTGCCTTGCGATCGGGCATGAAAATTAATTAAAAAAAGGGGGGCGATAAGGATGCACGTAACCCTATCACATCTTCAATTTTGTGAACTTTTTCTTTAGGAATTTTTTTCCAAAAATATTTGTATATAAACGTGCTAAAACCAAACTGATGCCAGATTCAACTTAAAACCGGTCTCACATTGATACGTTTTAATAAAAAAATTTATCGTTTTTTGTTTTTTAGATCCCACTAGGTGGCGCTGTAGTGGATTTTTAAAAAAAATTGTATTTATAAACCGATAAAAATCGACCACAGCGCCACCTAGGGGATCTAAAACAGAAAAAATTTCGGAGGACCACACAAACACATGTGAATATAAGGTGGATAGCTTTTGTGGCTCAGCCGTGATGGTCAAAAACCTTGAATTTTGTGACTTTTTTCTTTAGGAATTATTCACGATCAATTTTTGTTTAAATAGGTATAAATGTGAGACCGGTTTTAGGTTGAATCGGGTACGAGGATTTTTTTCTGGCATCACTATTATTCTATCTGTTCTAAATATTTATATACGAACACTTTTCTAAAAAACTTCCTAAAGAAAAAATGTACAAAATTGAAGAAGTGATAGGGTAAATTGCACTCTTATGGCCCCTTTCGCCCAGGCAACATAAATTTTTTTACCTCCATACAAATTGACCCAGCCTAAAATGTATACAGAGATCAAAGCAAAGTTATCATTATTCGCCCTCACTGTCACTGAATTGACGTGCTACACTAACTGGTTTGTTTTCTTTTTGCTTGGAATCGTATTTGTCTTGGCTGGAAATGTTATTCAATATGTCAAGTCTTGTCTTTAAAAATTTGTAAAATTCGATACAGCTGTACTCAACATTATTTCTTACAAATAAAATTGATTCCAGTGTCTGTGGTTTCCAACTTTTATTTCCAAACTTTTTATGTTTTTAGCAAAAGTTCAACCAGAGCTGAAAAGTAAGCATGAATAAATATAAATCTTAAAAGTAAGTATACTTATAAGCATGGAATTTTAGTAAGTATATGAAGCTGAAAATAAGTAGTATGATACTTACAAAGTAAGTATAGTTGGTAACATTAGTTATGGGCACCCATGCTTACCTCAAACCCATATTTATTTATTCAAGGAAATGTTTTAAATAATATTTTATACAGGGTTTCCCCATGCATTAGCTTAAATAGGCTGGTTAAATTCCTAAGGATTAAATATATCTTAAAAACAATATAAGAGAGGAGCGTGGGCCGCAGTCTGTATTTATTTCAATAAAATAATAGAAAATGAACGTACCTCTTATGCACCTCCTTAGGATAAACCTCAGCAATGAGGGAACAGACTTGATTGACGAACGAGCGACGATGGTGCAGTCGAAGACAACGTTGGTCAACGGGAGTTGGTGATGGTGGTACTACGCTGACACTAGCAAATCTCAGGATTGAGAGACTGATTTGCTGGACGATCGTGCCACAATGGTGCAGTCGAAGACAACGAGAGTTGGCGACGGCGGTATTGCGCTGCAATGGCCACGTTCACTTTTATTTTCTATTATTTTTATTGCACTTTTATTGGGCACTTTTCTAATATTTTAATAAAGTTTTTATTGTTTTTTTCCGCGCACACGCTACTTTTCTTACAGTTTTAACAAAACGATGCAGCGATATATAGCGAATCCCATTTGTGGTAATTATTTAACGATTTCGTGACGTTTGTACACGAAAAACATGAAACGCATAAAACATGAGTTATGGAATAGTTGCTCAGTAAATGTAGAATAATTTTTCACAAAAAAATATGGCTTATGTACAATTTGTCAAAATTCATGAGCAATTAGACCTTAAAACATGATTTTTTTATGTGGTTTATGAAACAGTAACCATATGTCATGCATAACTTTATGTGCAAAGTAATTCAAGGCTAATGCATAAAAATGCCATCACACGTGAGTAAAAACCATGATTTAAGTGTTAAGTCGTATGAATTGAAAATCAGGTAGAGCATTTAGACTTATGAGCCGACTATGCATGAATCATACGCAAGAAATTCTCTCCGTGTAGTTAGTAATGTCGAGAGATTCTGAGGTCGAATTTCTTAACATTGAAGTCCGTGGTAATTGTGCTAAAATCTTTGTGTCGTGTATATATATAATCCGTTTCGTAACTGTAGCTTGGATCAATTGTTTTCTACGTTGTCAAATCGTGCAATTGGCTGTGACCATTATGTAATGTGTGGTAATTTCAATATAAACATTTAATGTAAAGATAATTATGTAATGTAAAATAATTTTGATGGCCGCTTCTTAGATAGACTCACTGATGTCGGGCTTTAAACAGTTAACTCTAGTGCACCTACACGCTATGCAAATAATGATTCTCCTAGCTTATTAGATATTTTTGTTGTCTCAGATATATCTTCTGCAGTGGGATTCTGTAAATTTTTCGCAACTTCCGATCGTAATCGCAATTTGCGATTTTTTTCGGTTGTCATACCGAAAACGGTGTTCACTAACTTGTACTTTGCGACAAAATTCGGTAGAAACAAGTTTACGAATTTAAGTGAGAAAAAGTGGCAACACTACTTATTTATCATTGAAAAATGTAAAATTTAAAAACAAATTTAAATAAAATTTAAATTGAAATATAAATTCAAAATAGTTAAAGAGGCTAGACCTTCTTTGGAGAAACATTTAAAAATGCTGGATTATTTTCAGCAAAATTAAGGTCTTGCGGAAGGTAAGTTCTGCTCGCTGCATGGCCGTGCAGAAACGAAAAAAAAGTGGCAGGAGTTGACGGATATTTTGAACGGAGTCCAAGGTGCAGTTAAAACAGCTACACAATTTCAAATAGTAAGTAATTATCAATTAAATATTGTATTTGCAGGTTTATTGTTAATTATATTGCAGCCAGCAGATGCTTTGACTGTAAATCAGAAAGCAAACATTTATTTACATCGCTTTTATTTCAAAACAGTTTTATGTAATTATTCTTATATTTTAGAAAATCACTTAAAACACAAGCAGAGGCGAACAAAACGCAAGCAAATGTATTTGGACGTTTAGTAAGTACATTTGAAACCTATACTTGAAGTATGCAGAGCAAAATGGAACATTTTACTGCTGTTAGCCATATAGATAAAATTGACTGAAATGAATTGAAGATAATTTTCATACTTATTTTTAAAATGTGTCTTTTTTAACACTGTTATCGATATTATTATTTTAAGCCTTACATTAATTAATTCATTTTTCTTTAATCCTTTCTTATATGAACTTTTGTTTTCTTGTTATACTCTAAGTTCTTATTTTTATTTTTATTCAATGAAATGTAAATCCTTTGTAAATACTTTTGTTAGATTACACTGTGCGCTTTTTGTACCCTTTTTTCTCTTTAACGTTTTTTACTTAATTTTGGTATAAGGAGTCGTCGTGACATTCGTTTATCCATTTTACCGAAAATTTTTGTTTAAAAAATTCATAGCTCAGAGTCCAAAAAAAAGACACGTACTCATTTTCATGTTGATAACTTTTAAACGACTAGGATTTTCACTTTGTTTTCTTCAGAAAAGTTTTTTCTATACTCTGGCCAACAACTTTGCAGAACAAATTAATGTGAAAAAATCGTTTGAAATAATTGAAAATTGCTCATACGCCATGCGGATATAATTTTTTTCGCTGCAACTTATGCTGCTGGACTTTTTGTAAGGCTTACTTGATGCGATGATTTCATATTAATTGGTTCAGTAAAGTTGATGGCCAGAATAATAGAAAACTTTTCTGAAGAAACCAAGGTGAAAATCCTAATCGTTGAAAAGTTATCAAAATGAAAATTGAAATATTTTGCTCTAAAGTGTTTGGTAAAGTGGCGAAACGAATGTCACCACGAGATTCCTCATACCAATTTAGAGAAAAACGCTAAAATTATAATAGACACAAAAACGTGGCGCTCAGTGCTTATACGTTACTTGAAGATTTGCATTTAATACAATCTTTGTTTTAAAGAAAAAAAAAAGATCAACAAGATTCCGTGTGGTATGACTAATTTTAATTTAATATTAATTTACATATTCAACATTTTTTTATAAATATTTTTTTAAACGATGCTTAAATAAAAAAAGTTGAAAAGTGTAAAAGTTGAATCTGCGAGGCACTGTTTGTATTTGATTGGAGTGAGTTTACTGGTTCCTCTAATGTAACTGTTCTTAAGTACGTACATAAGAACCCTTTGTTGAGATAGACACCTCCATGATCCTTAAAGAAATCCAAAAAGCCTTTATACGCAGTTTATATACTTGCAAAGGTCTTCAATATATCCAAAAGGCTTCAATATCCTTATATATAAAACTTTGCCAATTCTTTAGGCTGGTTCGGAAGTTCAAACCTATTACTAAAGTTCGATGATCTAAGTTTTCAAATTACCGTTTAATTACATTGCGAATTGCAGAAGATCGAGTCATGTTTCATAATATGGCAAAGGAGAATCAACTCACCAAAGATATGCTCGTTCCAATTTTTTTAATGGACATTTTTTAATGGCTTCAGTCGCTTGGGGCGTAGCATCTCTTTCCAAATAACTAAAAGCCATTGAAAGCTAATAAAAAAAAACTAGAGATTTAAATGTGTTTAATGCAGTTTAATTTAAGTAATCTTTATTTAAAAAAAAAACGTGGATGTTTTCGGTTCACTTTTCGTCAACAAAATATTCGTCGCAAGTTGTGCGATTCGTTTGCGACAAACTTCCGATAATTTCACCGACAAAATCGGAAAAAAGTTTTAACTGAATACCACTTTCCGAAAATTATCGCAAATATAACTTTGCGACACCAAATATCGGCCGAAATGTGTTACAGAATTCCACTACTGATCTGCTTTTTGACCAATTATCCTTTATTTCTGACCATGATCTTATTTTTTGTTCTTTAAATGTAAATATGTTTCAAAATAACGTTGGAAAACAATCTTTTTTAGAGATTAAAAATCTGTTGATTATGTCTCTCTATGTAGTGACTTGTCAACTATAAATTGGCCCGAATGCTGGTCGTTTAGCTCAGTTGATGAGAGCCTAATCTTCTGTTCAGGCATTTTATGAATAAAATCAGAGAACTTTATGACTTGCATGTTCCATTAATCACTCGCCGAGTAAAGAATACAAGCTGTCCCTGGTTTACAAATGATGTCAGATTAGCCAGTCAGATTAAATTAGGAACATTTTAAAACAAATATGTCGATCCTAATATTCTTAACGAATACTTTGTTGCCAGCTATACGTTTTCTGGTAATGTCCTCTGTGGTAACACAACAACTTTAACGTCTGCATATCCATCTAATTTTAAGTTTGTTGTTTGTTGTTTGTTGCTCGGTGTGTAAATAAAATAAAATCCAATGCAGTGGGTGACGATGAAATGTCCATTAAATTTATTACACTATTTCATCATATATCCTCAGCTCACTTACCCACATATTTAATCACTGCTTCACAAGTTCGTGCTTTCCTGATGTGAGGAAATCAGCGATAATCATTCCCATACCAAAAAAAAAACTAATGCTGGTGATCCGTCTGATTATCGTCCTCTAAGTCTGTTATCATCGTTATCAAAATTTTTTGAGTCTCTTATGGCCGTGCAAATCTCAGAACACATTCGAAGATTTACCCTTTTACCTCCACTTCAGTCCGGATTTCGACCAGGGCACAGCTGCTCTACAGCTATTGTAAAGATCTAAGATGACATCAGAGTGTCATTTGATCTCGGCAGCATAAGCTTGTTCTGTCTCTTAGATTTTTCGAAGGCACTTGATTCCGTTAATCATTCAATACTGTGTCAAAAATTATATGTAAACTTTGGATTTTCTAGCACGGCGGTTCGTCTGTTATGTAGTTACCTAGTGGGAAGGTCTCAAGTGTTAGGGTGGGAAATAGTCTGTCCGCTTTCTGTTACCTTATCCTGTAAAGTTCCTCAAGGCAATGATATCTTCAGCAAATGCCGTCATGTAACCATGCATGCATATGTTGATGATCTTCAATTGTACTTGTCCAGTCCTATTGGCCTTGTTGATAATTTATGTCTCAGGATGAGCGAGGATTTGAGCAAAATAACAAAATGGGCTAAAGCTATTAAGCTTAATCTAAATCCGCTGAAGTTATTTGTTTTAACGATCTTCAAATCTAGTTACTCTTTGTCTGATATACCAACGATTTATTTAAATGGTGTAGGGCTCAAATTTGTTGATGAAGTTAAAAACCTTGGCTAGCACATTAACTCCTCACTTTCTTGTGAGGATCAAATTAACTCGATTGTTCCCAAGGTTTACTATGCCCTTCGGAAACTGAGGTGGACAGCATCATTTGCACACGGAGGGAGATAATATTTTTATATTAAGCAAATACTTTGCTTGATATAAGAAAATTTAAAATTAAGTCTCATTTGCTCAGATCAAGTATTAAAAACCATAATTAAGAAAAAAACAATTATCATGAGCATTTATTGCAAAAATTGAGCGAAATAAACAACAGCTTGAAACAAGCATAAAATACTTGATTCTAGAACCTGGAAAAAGACTTGAATCAAGAAAATATTTTCTTAATTTAAGCAAACGCAGAATTGTCGCCTTTGAACAATTCAGCGAATTACAACATACATAGAAATCTTGAAGTTGTTGTAAAAGAGTCACTGGACAACAAAATCTACTTTCAAGATCACTGTCGCTACTATATGACAACAAAGCATGCAAAAGTGTTGGTTCTTTGTGCAAATCGAGCAAATTATTGTAGTTTTCAGTAAAGTGCTTACTTGAATCAAGCAAATTGTTCTCAACTTAAGGAAAATAAATTTCTCAAATTAAGTAAATTATTTTAGTTTTCACTAAATTGTTTACTTGAATCAAGCAAATTGTTCTCAACTCAAGGAAAATAAATTTCTCAAATCAAGCAAATTATTCTAGTTTTCAGAAAATTGTTAACTTAAATCAAGCAAATTATTCTCAATTTAAGAAAAATAAATTTCTCAAATCTAGCAGATTATTCTAGTTTTTAGCCAATTGTTTACTTAAATCAAGTAAAATTTTCTCATTTCAAGTAAATATTAGACTCGAAAGTAGAAAAAATATTCTTGAGTTTTAAGCAAATGTTGCTTGAATTGAGTATTTTTTCTTAATATCATGTGTTCTAAATTTGCTCAGTTCTACCAAAATAATGCTTGAATTGATAAATTTACGCTTAAGTGTAAACTGATAGCCTATTTGCTTGATTCAAGCACAGAATGCCTGATTTTTTCTTTCCGTATACCTTTCGACAATACGAGAAAGTTGGTACTCCAGCTTATAATGCCATTCATCATATTCACAGATGTTGTGTATAGTAATTTTGATTACAGGTCCAAACTAAAGTTACAACAAGCTGTTAATAACGCTGTCAGATATGTTTATGGACTCAGAAAGTTTCACCGCGTTAGTCATTTGAGCAATCAAATACTTGGTTGCAACATTTTTAATTATCTGGATCCAGGAACTGCATATTTTTGCATAATTTAATTTACACTAAAACACCTAAGTACTTTTTTATTAGTTACAATTTTGCAGATCGAATAAAAACATGAACCTTTTAATACTAACATATAATTTTTTAAACTCAAACATAATCTTCTTTGTAACCGCTACCGGAATTTGGAAAAGGTTACATCAAAGAAGTAAAATTATCCAAGACAAACGCAAATTTTAGCATGAAAAAACTTCTTATCTATTTCTTATCTAATAAACTTTCTATTTCTTCATTGAATAGAATAAGAATAATTTTAGTTTTTGCTTTTTTATCTAATAATGTGATGATTTTTTATTCATTCAATACTTGTTATTAATGACTAGCAGTTGTTATAATATTTATTATTTTTTACTATTTATTGTTAAATTACTTAATGTTAATTTTAAGTTACATTTATTATTCTGTTGATTATACCTAGTTGTTATTCTGAACTAATTAATCCATTCAAAAGACTCTGTCTTATGTGTAAACATTGTGTCTAAATAAATTACAATTAAATTAAATTAAAGCTCCTTATCCTTAGGTTAGGTTAGGCTAATGTCGCTGCCTCAATTGAGACACACTTTAGCCAATGAAGCCCATTGTGATACTACCCAGCAAAAAAGTGCTTCCAAAAGAAGGTAAAGTGGAAGGGAAAGTCTTGAATTCCATCCCTTCCACTTTCATACCTAGAAGGCATTCTTTTAACATATGCATGTCATTGGGTGGAATGCTTTCCTTAGTCTTAAATTTAGTCTCTAGAAGTGCTTCCAGAACTTGTTCAATGGAAGATTTCTTTGAGCCCTTAAATGAAAGGATTCTAGTATGTGTTTTTGAGGAGAACTTTAAGAAGGTATTCCATGGACTGAAATGGTTTTTGTGGTTAGGGGGACTTCAAAAATCCCACGGAAAATATCCCTTTTCCCGATTTGAACGGCATTTTGGTGTTTGAAGTGGTTGCGTTTTGTTGGAGGTTTGAAAAATCCCAAGAAAAATTAAAAAATACCTGAAAAAATAATTGAAATTAAATGCCATTTGAATATCTTTGAGAAGTGGTTTATGAGAATACTTCTTGAAAGCACTACTTGATAAGGCTTAGAAGAAGCACAATGGGATCTATGGAATGTCTTCTGGAAGCAGTGCCCCTAAGAATGCATGTCACATTTGTAGCAAAAATTTTGCTGGGTAAGGGTTAGTTTTCGAATTGAGTAAACCAATTTGAACTATTTACTAAGCCTAGGATTCGGTATACTGAAGATTTCGAGAGTTCGTCAAGGTCATTGAAAAACCAGTTACCTAAATGAAGAAAGCTTTTTTGAGCCAGCGCTGGGCAAGTGTAGAGGAAATGTACTGTAGATTCTTCCTCCTCCTCATCTCTACAGCTCTGCAGAAGTCGTTTTAGAAGGTAAATTAGTTCCTTTGAACGCTTAAGGGTAAGATTGGGCCACTTTTTATGCTTCAAAGTTGACTCCTCTAACTACTTTGCCATCTAGTTTTGATCAATCGGTAAAGATCTCAATGGCATTGTTGGATCAAAAGGTTTTCTAGTTCCCAATCATCTCGAGGGGAAATGGAGCCATCGAACTTCCTTTCAAAGGATAGTTTTTTTTTGATGTAGTCGATGGACCTGGGTAAAGGAGGAAAAAATTTTCGAATGCAAGAGTGCCCTAGCGTACCTTCCTTCCACTGGAAGGTGACATCTAGGTGGATGGCTGCATAAGCGGCCATCTGCTTAGCTAGGATATCCAGTGGTGTAAAGTGAAGCATAATGACTAATGCGTCTGTCGGAGTTGTTTTTAGTGATCCACTGATGCACAGTTCAGCTGATCTCTGCACTTTATGGAGTAGGTTGAGGTGAGTCTGTTTCTCGAGTGATTGTGACCAGATGATAGCACCATATAACAAGAATAACATTACAACTGCAGTATATAGCCAATGAGTAACACTTAGTCCTTATTCTTACTTTAAGTATCATATAAAAAGTAAGAATATTCTTATAATCACACCTCCCCACTCTCAACGTATAGTCCTGACTTCGGGTCTGTTCCGAGTAATTCTCAATCTGGGTCAATGGGAACCAATAAACTAATGGTTTTAAAACGACTAACCTCTATACTTACTGGTATAAAATTATTCGTCACTAAATAAATGATCTTAATTTAAAAAGTCAAACAGCCAAAAATGAGGCAGAATGTTTTAAGAATACTTAAAGTAAATTTTGCAATTATGTAAGGTAATCTTGATACTCATCAATCAATAGACAACCGTTACAATTCCCATGACTTAGTCATGCACTCGACGACAACAACAACAACAACAACAACAACAGCTCCAACTACTACCACAAAAAGATATGGTAAGAATTGCAAAAAGCCTAAGTCGAAGACAACTTGAAGCTAATTCATATGCGCCACAAAGTCTCCTCAATCAATAAGACTCCCAGTCAATCAGCAAATTGACTATCTCTCTGTCTGTCTCTTCGATTTTAAGTCCCCGACTGTCAGACAGTCAGTCAGTAAGTCAGTTGTCTGTGGGCCATAGCCTACAACAACATAATCATAGAGTGTCTAATGCAAACAAACATGCGATTATGATGTCGATAGTCGTAGGCCAAGCATTCGAATCAACCAACAACCAACTTATAAACCAGCTAAAATGAAGAGCTAGAAAAAGCAGAAGAAGCTACTACCTATTGCCAGATCCGCAGCAGCAGTGGTAAGCGTGCTTCAAGTACTCGTTGTTATAATTTGTAACGTTCGTCGCAAGCACAAAAGTAACGTGATGAATACTCATGCCGTCAGTCAGTCAGACAGTCATTTAGCCAGTCGTCAGTCGATTCCTTATTCTAGTGGCTACTGCGAAATTGGCAACAATGCGAAATTGGGTTTCATCCACACTTGGATTCACTCCGCTACCGTCAGACGAATTCAACTTGAAGATTTTCATGCCTGCTCGGCATTGATTTTACGTGTTGCCACACAATCTTTCTTGCGGAAGCACTGATTTACGGGTTAACCCAAATGTGAAGATGGAAATAAAAACAACAACAACAAAAAAAGCTTATTGGAGCTAGCTTTGTTTTAGCAGCAGCAGCAGCAGCGGCAGCCCACAACAAGATGATTCGCAAGCAACAGTTGCTGCCGCTGCTGCTGGACTTGCTGCAATCTTAACCTTAGCTTTACGTGGCGTCATGGAAACGTGGTTGAACTACTTCGAAATTGTTTGACGAACTCGAATCAATTGATTTGTTTGCTCATATTTTTGATCTCTTGATTCTTGGTGCGATTTTATCTCACGCTTTATTGTGAAATTATTTGAACCCATCAAAGAACCAGATACCCTTTGTTCCAATTTCAAGTTGCTGGCGCTATGCTAAGTCTTGAATCTATGCGGAGCCATAGATAGTCGTGTTGTGGAGTTCGAGTGGAAGTTTGAGTTGCCGCTGATATGTGTTGGTATCAAATCGATTTGCTGTGCTTCATTTGTTGTATTTGTGCATCAACAACATGTGCTTCCGATTTGCCATAACCACCATAGTTTCTTGCACTTTTCTGGCCCACTCACATTATTTCTGCATTATTTCTCCATTCGGTGGCTGTCCTTCTTTGTTGATACCTTGAATTCCAGGAACTATTTCGAGCCACTTTGACTGTCATGGGAATCACATACGTGCTGAAGTTTTCAAGTGTTTGCCTTGATTTGGTATCGGTATGGAGTGTGTTCACGTAACCTTCATATGTTACGTGATTTCAAACGATTTTATCGACTGTATCGACAACGACGATCTAGTGTTGCATTTTGACAGGTGTAATTTTTTAGATTGGTTTTGAACAATGTGGCATCAAGAAGAAAAAGAAGAAGAGAAGCCACAGAGTATTTTGCGTATGTATGCAATAGAAAAGTGTATTGAGATATATTTGAAAGCGTTTTAATGTATTTGAAATGTTTATTGAAATACTTGTTTAAATAAACTTGTCTTGGGTTAAATAAGTCCTTGAACCAAAGTAAATTTTTGATAGATTATACATGTGAGTAATTCCGTCAACTGCTGAACAACTCTCTAACTCACTATCCACACAGAGAAAAATAGTGCCACATAAATGTAATAAGATTTCTTCTTAAAATGTTTTTAAACAAATGGTATGAAACACGCAGGAAGAGAGAAAACTTCTTAAATTTTCATCAAAAATCTTCTCAAATTTATTTAAAAAATATCTTCTTAATTTCCTTACTTTTACGTGTTTATAAGGTATCTCTTCTTAATAGAATTTAAGAAGATAATCTATAATGCCTTATGAAATTTGTAAGATTTCTCATTATAATGTATTAAGAACAAAAGATATGAAATACGTAGGAAGAGAAGTATTCTTTAAGAAGGAAACTTCTTAAATTTTTATAAAAAAATCTACTTAAATTTATTTAAAAATATTTCTTCTTAATTTCTTAATTTTAAAATAGCTAGCAGCTGCATGAGATTTCTTCTTTAACAAAATTAAGAAGAAAACCTAGTAACTCTAATAGATTTCCTTTTTAAATTTACTTAAAGGAGAAAAGCTTTTTGGGTTAAAACCGTAGAGAAAACTTCTTAAATTTGTTCTACTTTATTAGGTTCTTATGTGGCGATTTTTCTCTGTGTAAGAATTTTCTGTGACTTAAATAGTTCAAAAACAAAATTGAACAATAAGTTAAGACTTGTTTTATGCGCTTTATTTGTTGATTTGCTTGCACCTTTTCCTTTATTAAACGAAAGTCCTATCCTCTGAGTGGTAAATGGATACATGACGAAACCAATTAAGTATTTCTTAAATTTAATGTAGCTGCGAGGCCTCCGAAGTCTGTTTACAATTCTCTATTGCATTCGTTCGGACATGGCCACTAAAACACTGATGACATCTATCTTATACAGTAAGCAACGATGGGAGTAGGTATGCACAATAAAGGAGAGAACAAAAAATGACGCACTGGAGAGAACACAAATAAATTGAATGAAAATCCTCTCTACGCCAAAAACACAACGAAAACGAAAAACACACCGAAAAGAAGCAAACAAAAGCAAATTTTGACAATAATTTTTCCAATTTAATGAATGAATTTATTACCTTTTATTTAATAACACTTATTTTATACATACAACTTTGTTCTGATTTAAACGTAAAGATAATTCATTAGGTATCACAAACACATTTCACTACAAAACTTACTGCTAGAAAACACTACGTATCTATACAGACGATGAAAGTCAAACTGTTGCTTGAACAATGAAAATAAAATAGTTTGATCACAAACAAGACTTTGACACACCCCGCTTACAGTCCTGCGTTACAATGTCATCGCCGACAAGTATTTATAAGCGCGATGTTGATTGTGGCTGTCAATTCACTGTTAAGTATGACTTGGTCATCCCAAATTTGTCAAAAGCTAGTAAAAACTTTTAAAATATAAGTCTGATACTGATAAATTTTATATCGATTAAAAGGAAATACGGGGGAATTTGATAAGTCAGTGGCTTGTTAAATAAAATGTTTTTTTTTGCAGAAAAGCCTTTTATTTCTGAATATAGTTTCCTTTTAGATCCATACATTTAAATAAATAAAACATAAACTGGCCATTTCAGCCCTTGGAAGAACTTTGTCCTAGCTTCTATTGATCAATTGTGTTGCGCGTGATCACAAATGACCGAGAACTGGACCTACGTGTTTTATGCCGACTCCGAACGGCTTAAGTTCTCAAGAAGCTTTACATGGCAATTTTTACTCTCTGAGGTTTGCCATTGTCTGCAGAGAGGTGACGATCGAACAGAAAAATTAATTCAATTGAAAAAACTTTCTGTCTGAGCTGGAATTGAACCCGGGCTACAGCAGTCCTTTAGCGCAGGGGCCACGCACTCTACCCCCTAGGCTACGGCCGCCATACATTTAGTCATGCGTTTTTCCCATTTTGTTTATTCCTTGCAAATAATAACTTTTATCAAACTCCTTAAAATAGTCGCTTCTTTCAGTGTTGACCACTTCATTCGACTTCAAATCTCAAATATCAATTTTAAAATCTCTTAACGCCGAGTCATTTTTTCAGATTTGGATATATTATACAGTCGCTGGGTGGTAAATCTGAAGAATATAGTGGCTGGGGTACTACAGACGTGTGCGCCACTGCGCACAGTAGAACGTGTAGTGAACAAAAATCAGAAATGTTTTTGTCTCAAAACCCAATAAAATGGGTGTCGTTGTAAAGTTAATACTATAAAAAGTAAATCCAAATTATAAGTTTAAAAAAAATAATATTTGTGGATTCTAAAACCCTTTAAAATAACTAATTTTTGATAATTTTATTGTTGTAGATTTTTTTTTGTTTTTGAGCTTCTATGTAAAAACATGTTTGTAGACACAATTTTCAAAATATCATGATAATGTTATTTTTGGTTTTTATAAAAATTATCAAAGAAATCGTAGGTTTCATTATTTGAAAGGAAAAGATAAACTGCATTATTCTGCATCACGAAGAAGCAAACCAACGATGAGAAAGACACGAGAAGCAATACTTTCTTCTCAGGATTTTGAAAATGGTCAAAAATATTAAAAATTTTAATAAATTCGTGTAATTTATATTAAATAGCATTTTTTAGACGCAAAAGTGAGCTCCCTAAAAAAAATGTAAGATTTTCTATCTATGTAGCTGAGATTTTTTTTGAGATTTCGATATTTTTTAGATTATTGAAACATTATTCAACTTGATTTTTAAAAAAAAAAAAAAAATTCGCCGAATTTCTTCTAACTCCGTCAAATTTACTGAGCCAAATAACAAAGTTTGTTCTAAGCATTTATAAGTAATTTAATTGTCTTGATTAACTTTTTTTTTTAATGACACTACATCCTGGAAAAAGGGGAAATTTTTTCAAACAATCATATCTCAAAAACTTATCCATAGAAAATTTTTTTATTGTGATATTCGTATTAAAAATAACAAATTCCATAAGAAAAAATTAGTGGCATGTGGATCACAAAATGGGTGGCGCCTAGTGTTATAAATACAAAAAGTATAAAGTTTAATACTTGTCAATTGAATACAAAATTTGTAATGATATTTTTAATCGTTTTAATACAGTTCAGATACAGTTCAGTAATACAGTACAGTTCAGTCTTATAACGTTACTTTATACCCTTGGAATCAATTCAATACTATGGTGAATATTGTATTTAATTTTTAAACATGCTGTATTATATTTAAATAAAATTTTATATTAAATTTTTTATATAGTTAATATATTACAAAGATATTTTTTTACCCTTTGGAATCAATTTGATAATATGGTAAATATTAAACTTAATTTGTAATACAAAATCAGTATTAAAAATTTAACACGAACCGTAAGGTTCAATACATATTGTTATTAAAAATTGATTTTATTACTTGGCCAGTTTTTATTTTAATAAAATTTTAGTGCCTAAAGTAATTGGATTAATTTTAATATTTCTAATCGTGCAGTTTTACTCACTTCCAAATAAATAATTTTTGCATAATAGTCAAAAATTGAATAATAGGAGTCTATGACAGAAAAAGAAAAATAACAGAAGTTTTTTTGGCATAATCATATAATGATCGTGTTCGTAAAACATATATGATTGTTGCAGTTGTGCAAAAAACAGAGAACTAAAAAAAATTAATACAAAATATTGTGATAAGATCAGTACTGAGTAGCATTTTTCAAAAATTGAGAATTTATTAAATTATATAAACATGTTTTAATTTTACGAAAATAATGCTCATTTTTAGCCCAAATAGTGTGTAGAAACTTTGTTGTCACACGTTTTTTTTTTTTCAAATAAAAGCCGAATGAATTGAACAAATAAGTTTTCTATTTGGTTTTTCATATTAAAATTATTTTCTTTATCACTTTAAATGATATTTTCGAAAAATAGGCACTTGCCCTATAAAGGGTTAAGACAATTTTAGGTTCCCTAATATAACTTACAGTTAAAACTAAAATTAAAAAAAAGGTTTCCATATCGCGAGCTCTTCAGCTTTGCTCGCAAGTAGAATATGAATATTAACTTACAAAAAAATAAAAATAAAGTGTTAATAGGACAAGAAAGCATTAAAAAGTGTATAAATTACGAGAGTTTTACTGATTGCACAGACTTCATTTCAAACTCTGATTCCGGATCAATACAGTTACAGTCAATTGATTTGCATGATCGTTTTGCTTTTTATTAGAACTTGTTATTCCTGAACTACACTAGCATCAATTTAAAATCACTCTCAATTAAAAGGAAAGTATGCAATTCGCTCTCAATTCTAGACCGTTGTTCGAAGTCAAACTTATGTTAAATGTTATAATTGCTACAAGAAGAGAGTGAAAAACAAGAAAAACACATAAAACGCAGCTATAAATGTTATACTTACTATAAATAAATCGTTCTAACAAATCGAGCACTTTAGCAAGATTTCACTATTATTCTTAAATGCTTGTGGCAATACATCTGAATTATTCTAATCACAGTTTAAGCTGCCAGTATCGGATAAAATAAGAATTGTTGATATGTGAAACCATGTAAAATAGTAGTGATGAATAATACATTTAGTTAGGATAAAGTTACCAAATTTTGTAAGAATTTTTTGATGTCCTTGTTGATGCTGAAACTATCCAATTTATATTTATTTTTATTTATTTATTTGATTGCTAAACCTTAACTGGTTTTATAGCAAATTTAAAATTATAAAATAAGATATTTAATGCAATTCAAATATAAAATGTATGATTTTGATTGAAATCATGTATTATTAACAAACTAAAAAGTTTTAATAAATTGCTTGAAGTATATAATTTTATTAAAGTACAAAAAATAACAAAAAAAAAAGTTAAGTCAAAATCGGTAATATCAGACAGCAAAGCACGGTTGCTTTTCAGGGTTGCTTAGAATCGGTTTCTGATTTCAAAAATCAACACTTTTTAAAATTTTGTCACGGTAGTTTTCGTGATAACGTCAGATGTGTTTTTTTTTTTAAGAGAATTAAAACAATTGTATTCCATTAGGTTGAAAAAATTTTTAAATTTTCTGACCTAAGAATAACAATTCTAGTGAAATCATTACTTTTCTACATTTCTAAAACCTGTTTAAAAAAAGCACTTATCACGAAAATTAAATTTTTTTTTTTTTGACAAATTTTATAATTGCATATAATTTCCTGTGACTTGGGTTAAAAAATTTGCAAAACTCACTGAATAGGGCAAGACTTTTATGTACAACTTCGTTTTGAAGGATTCGAAATAGCATAAGCATATTTTACAAGTGATCAAATTTTAAAATTATCTCTTTTTTTATTAGGTTTTTTGATCTGACGTTATATTACTTCAACTTCCATTGTAGTTCAATTGGGTAATTAAGTAATTCGGTAGTATAGTAAATATGTAATTAAGTAATTAAAAAACAAATTTAATATATTGTCCTTTCCTTGCCTCAACCATTTTTCAATATCTTTAGCCAATGACTTCCATTTTTATTAAAACAAAAAAGTTTTCGAAACATTTACTATACATTTAGCAATTTAGCAATTTATTTGAAAAAGAATATTAGCATACAACAAAAAGCTCTTTTAAATGCAAAAATTTAGATATTCTAAATAAAAATTACAAATAACAACAACTGGCATAACTACAGCTTAAAAAGAAAAAAAATAATAAACAAATTTTTATGATTATGTGGCTAAAGATAAAAATTAAAAATTATTGAGATTTAAACGTAACGTAAGAGGAAAAAATAGTAAACAAATTTTATGCAAATGATTGTTTGGCTGAAGATAAAAATGATTTTAATTTGAAAGTAAGTAATCCGTAAAATAAGAAAAATAAGTAAGTGGGAAAAATGAGTAAAAAAGAGAAAGTTAAGAAAGAGTTAAGAAAAGTATTCAAAAACTGATTGCTTAAAGTTTGTTTCGTTGTTAACGCGTTTTAAGTTATTTGGTAGGGAATTCCAAAGCCTTATTGCGTTAATGAAAAACAGCCGACTAGAATCATTATATCTGAACTGGGGAACTAGGAAGAAAACATTTCTGATGGATCTGCAGAATTGGAGTTTTTCAAACAAGTAATTAGGACTTTTCGAAGTAATAAGTTTGTGCAGAAAAATACAGTTTCTTGCATTAAGAAAATTAATGATATTGCAACCAAGAATGCGATTACTGCATTCAGATATATGATCAAATCTACTAATACCGTAAACATATCGAGCTGCGTTGTTAAATGCCACTAATAGTTTATGTGATGACCTTGAGTCAAGCTTGCTATATACTACTTCGGAATAAGTTATTATTGGCACGATTAATTGTATCACCAATTTTCGCCTTGTTTCAATGGGAACAAACGAAGCAGTTTTTCTCAAATTTCTTAAGGAATAATAAACTTTGCTTATCACGCTATTAATATGGTCTTCACACGTAAGTGAAGTGTTCATAACAAATCCTAAATTTACGACTTTGTGAACAAGTCCAAGTTTTGTTCCGCTAAGAAAGATAGGAGACAGATCATTAAACGGGTTTCTGGATTTCACAATTGGTAGAACATACGATTTATTAGGATTCAACCTCAGTTTATTTTCTGTTGCCCATCTGCTGATTTCAGTCAAGTCTTCGTTTACCCTGGCACATAGGTCCTCAATAAGACATGTTGGTCGGGATAAATAGAGTTGCAGATCATCTACATACGCATGCATTGTAACATTTTTACATATTGAAAAAATGTCATTGAGAAACATTGTGAACGTAAGCGTCCCAAGGACAGAGCCTTGGGGTACCCCACTACAAATAGATCGGAATCCCGAGTATCTATTTCCTACCTTAACCCTTTGAGTCCTACCGTCTAAATAGCTTTTCAGGAGTTGGAACAGCAGTATCCGAAAAACTGAAGAGTGTATTTAACTTTTTATAAAGCAAAGGGTGGCTTACACTGTCGAAGGCTTTCGAGAAATCTAAGAGACTGACTAAGGGGATATGACCCTTATCATAATATGCTCTGATGTCTTCTAAAATTTTCACAACAGCAGTGGAACAACTGTGTCCGGGGCGAAATCCGGACTGTAGAGGCGACAAAAGGTTATTTGCATTAAGATGGTAAGAAATCTTCTCAGCCATAAGGGATTCAAGAACTTTTGAGAGTGACGAGAGAAGACTGATAGGGCGAAAATCACAAGGTATAGCTGCGGACGGTTTTTTGGCAATAGGTATTATCGGCGCAATTTTCCAGATTGATGGAAATTTAGAACTTGTTAGGCAATGATTATATATATGCACGAGAGGGCTAAAACATAAGGCAGAATAAGTTTGACAAACCTGATATCTATCCCGTCTATGCCGATAGCATGTGATTTTATCTTTAAGATGCATCTCACAACATCCACCTCATTTACCGCAGTAAATTGAAATGACTGAGACAAGGTAGGGGTGGATATACTAAACGTACTAGATGATTCGGTGAATGGACTAGACACGAAATAATCATTTAAAAGATCGGGGTCTAAGTTACAACCTCCAGCTTTAATGTTTCCTATTCCAATTTTTTTTAAGTTGTTCCACAGTATCTTAGACGGTAGAGATGAACTTAGCTTCGATAAAAATAACCTTTTTTTGACAACTTAACTGCGGATGAAGCCTCGTTTCTAGCTCTCCTATACTCTTCCCAGTAAAGCACAGTCGGATTTCGTTTCCATCTAGAGTAAGCCCTATGTCGTTTTTTTAGTGCCTGCTTTATAGAACTCGTGAACCAAGGACAAGAACTGTTTGAGATTCGGGACGTACGAAGAGGCACGTGAATGTCGAAAATTTCAGATATTTTGTTCAAGAAGAAGTTAATTTTATCATCCACTGTATTAGAGAACCAGCTATCCATCCAGTTTATTCTAGATACATCAGCGAATAGAGCGTTGAGATTAATTGATTTATAATCACGATATGTAATTGTTCTTACGGAAAAAAGAAACTGCATTTGATCAAGCAGTAGAAACGATTTTATCATGGAAAATGAATTAATGTATAAATTGCTTTAATTAATGAAAATAAAATGTTCTCTTAGATAATATCATAAAATAATAAGTTTTTAAAAAGT
Source organism: Dichetophora obliterata (assembly GCA_963920525.1). Taxonomy (NCBI): domain Eukaryota; kingdom Metazoa; phylum Arthropoda; class Insecta; order Diptera; family Sciomyzidae; genus Dichetophora; species Dichetophora obliterata. Next base: position 212,006,603 of record OY986437.1, on the reverse strand, counting down.
TTTAATTTTTTGGTCACGGTGGACTTGCTGTGGAAATGCCCAGATACGTTTTTAATCTGTGTAGAGGTGAAAATGGGCGTTCGCCCATTTCAGTGAAGCCACTGAAATCGGAAGGGTTGCGCTTAAGAATTTGTAAGAACCTATTACTGATGGGTAGAATTGCTTTTTGCTGTTGTTGAGAGCATCTATAAATGATTTCACTCGATTTTCTTTTGGAATCTAAGCACACTGTCTACAAAAATAAGAAGTACATACAAGGTGTAAATATTGAGGGCGAACATCAAAAATGTTTTTTTATATCTAGTGTATAAAGAAATTTCGATACGATACATTCGTATAAATAAAAATATTGCATTAGCAATAGAAACAGCTACCAACATTTGCAGCATAGGGATATGAATATTTAAAATAAATTAAAAAAAAATTAATATATATCTTTTTGGGCACCTTAGTTCACATAATAAATACCAGTACATGACATTTAAATATAGATAGAAAAACCCGAGTAAAAATATAAGCGAACAAACAGAGGTCGATCAGCGGCCAAAAATGAGCCTTAAAAAAGTCCAGCGGCCGAAAGTTGTGTCGAACAACGGCCGTACAAAGCCTAAATTATGTTCTACGGCCGCTGTGCGGAAACAAAACAACAAAAGAAAAACTTGCTCGGACATGCTAAGGTTGATAGTATCGACACTTGTGTGTGGCTCAGTAGAATTTTTTTGTATATTAAGTTAGTTATTGGAATACAATGCTCCAGTGAATTTTAAATAAAAACAGTATAATTTTGTTTGTATGATTAGATAATTATTCACTGTATTTAATATTACTATCTTTTTCTCCAATTTTAACCTTTTTTCCAACTGTAATTAAATAGCACTGCTCATTTTCATTGAAGAGTAATCACTGTTCGGCCGATGTACGGTCACTGTACGCTCTTTGTACTGCCGATATTGTTAACAAACAGCCTCTGTACAGCTGCTGTACGACCCTTGTTCGGCCACTGTTTTGCTAAAAAATCCTGCAAATTACCCTTGTACGCCCAAGAAAAATATTTAAAAGTATTCCTTGCTTGTCTGCTATTTAGCCTTAGCTAAAAGTTTTTATTTTTACTCGGGAACGGCGGAAAAAATGTATCTGACCCGTCAACGAGCGTGGTCTATATATAATTATAATAATACTATAATAATAAATGAGATCATTTTTTATTTTATTTTTTAGTACACGCTTGTGGCATCTCTGCACATTTAATAGAACGTGGCAACATTCCCACTTGAAAAACAGCTGTTCGACTTCACTTAATTTTTACCGCTTTTATATACCATGCACGTTTCTTTTGCCTTTTTGGAATGAATTGATTTTTTAACTAATAAACACTTTTAAAATATTAAATTTAACTTTTCATTACTTCGTAAAACCCACACGCTCAAAATAGTATGCACCTACAATGTACATTTTTTTTAGAGCTACAAAGCAAAGTATTTCTGTTTTTCTTAAAGGCCTAAGTTTTCTTTGGCCTAAGTATCTATAAAACTTTAATGGTAATTGAAATAGAGATGATAATATCGAAAATGATAGTATCGAACTCATAGAATGAACCAAAATGTTTTGCGTTAACACGATAAATCAAATTAAAGACGAATTCATAATTTCTGTTTTGTAGAATGCGTTGTAAATATTTTTATTAAACCAAACTTATAAATTTTAATTAAATGACTGAAGCAAGAAATTTTGGTATAAGTCAAAAATAGCGACAACTCTCTTTTTTAATATTTTTTTGTTGGATTATACGGATTTTAACCTCCTAAATCCAAATCCAAATTTCAGGACGCTGGCAATTATTTTAGAAGTTATAGGCCTCCAAAGTTGCAGAATGGGCTACAAATCTTTCTGCCTTTTTAAGTGCAGCTGGGTATCAAAAGAAATGTAATGCGAGTACCTATTCAACGAGGTATGCATCAAACATGAAAATCCATTCATAACTTTTTAAGATATACCTATTATTATATTTACAATTTGTATGGAAAACTAGTGGTTTCCCTTTTACGAAAGCACGACACTAAAAATGTGCATATCTTTAAAAGTTAGGCATGGATTTTCATATTTGAATAGGTACCTTGTTGAATAGGTTTTTAAATTAACTTTCTTATGACACCCATAAAGTGTAGTTTTGTTGAAAAATTTAGAAAAATAGCAAGATTTGTGGGCTATTTTTTCCAACTTTGGACGCCTATAACTTCTAAACCAATTGCGAGCGGTCTGCAATTTTTTCAGATGTGGTGTAAGGAGGCCAAAATCAATATAATCTGCAAAAAAAATTCAAAATTATAGCTGTTGCTATTCTTGAAATGTTCCGAAATTTTTACCAAAAGTTTCGGCTAGTTTCGGTTATTCAGCCACATTGAGGCCGAATAACCGAAACTGCCAAAAAGAGACACTACTTACAATATAAAGATTTTTAATTAAAAGTTTTGATATTTTTTTATTAATAAACCTTTTCATTGATTCATGTTATCATTGATAACCTATAAAATTATAAAAAATATAAAAACTATTAAAAACAAAAAGTATTTTGTTTGTCTTATGAACTGAATTCTAACGTTTTTGATTTTTTTTATCTATCGAAGTGTAAAGGTCGAGTGAACACTAGAAATTTTCTTCACGATTTCAGTCAGTACTACATTTCTATAGTTTTTTTTTCGACTAGAAGGAAATTTGATTCAATTCTTTGATACATCATCCTGACGTCACTAAATCAGTTACAGAAACATTGGAATGGGTAATAACTGCAAAATGGCATAAAAGGGAATTAAATCAATTTTCTATGCAATACTGACAGAAATCGTGCAAAAACCTCTAGCGTTGAACTCGAACTTAATGATTGATATTTTTGTACTGAAATTAATAAAAAACGAAAGCAAGGACTAAATTTGATTACTTGCATCTTGAAAATTGTTAGTATTCGGCTTCTGCCGGAAATTCACAATCGGTCGGATAAATAACAAATAATGATGATGTTCATATATGTTCAATTTAATTCAAACAAAAAAATAATTTTAAATTCTAAAGACCCCAAACCCGTTGCATTATACACTAAGCTGAGTAACATGTACTCAAAAACTTTAGAAATGCTCTTGAAATTTTTAAATTATGCAAACCTATTGAAGTTTCATCGAAAATTATCAAAACTTTTGTAAAGGTACTTAAAATAACTTCGTAATCAATCGAATTAAATTAGGCCCAATCATAAATCACATCACGAAAACTAAATTTCCACAACAATAAAATTAAAAAACAGACTAAAACAATAAAACAAAAAACTCAAGTAGAACAACAACAATCGGTAACAACCACTATGAAATTGAAACTATTTGAAAATCGTTTGGCAACATTTTAATAATATGTTTACCGCAAACTATAGCGACTTCAGACAAAAAGAACAACAACAAATTTGACTTCAACTACGAACTTCAATGGTTAGAAATTCCGGCGCACTTAAAGAAAACAAATAGTAAACGAAACAAAAAAATGCACAACTGGCCCAAACTTCATACCAATCAGGTCAACATGGTCAGCATGCGAATAAATTATGTTAATGCGCTGCAACCATGAAGTAGTATGAAGACGCCAGCTTGGACGGACATGGAATAGGTTATTTTGTGGCTCTGTTTAACTAGCGCCATCTATGTTTGGTGCTTATGATTAATTTTGTTTTTCTACTTTTTATCGCTTGGTAACATGATTCCATATCAGCGTTTTCTCGTTGCTGCTTTGATGATAGCTCGCCTGCTTGCTGACGGTTGTTGGTACTTTTATTGACCACCGTGACAACAAACATTTGCTGAAAATGCTTAGCTTCGGCATTTATTGCCTATACGTTAAGTTGTTGTAAATCATGTGAAATCAATTTTCTTGAATTTGAAATTATTTTGTTGTTTTTTTTAGCATCTAATTCGTGATTTGTTGTTTTAGATCTGCCGTTTGGTAGCCCAACAAAGCCTGTTGTTAAATTTTTGTTCCATGCATCAATCGATCCATCCATTCATCTATCCATCAATCATAGAAAAGTGGTCGTTTCCATGTTTTATATGAACAAACACTCGCAAGCCAGAAAATTGGTAAGACTTTCTTCGACACACGATTCGATAAGCCATAAAATTGAAAGTACAGACTGTTGGATAAACGTTTAACGAAATGTTTGATCAGGGAAGTCATACATGATAGCGATTTTATTTTTTTTTTTTTTGCGTTAGCTTTTGAAATTAACAAGTTTGAACTTTATGCCCGTTAAATGAAAAGAGAAATGGGTGTTATGTGAATTTGAACCAATTTTCACTCAGTACAATAAAGTAAAAGGAAACATATTAGACAGAACCCATAGAAAAAAATTAATCAACAGCTTTTAAAGCTTACAGAGTGCTTCAGAGAGCTTGGTGTTTTTCGCTTTTCACTAAAGGAGTATTTTTAACCAAACAATGTATTTTTGAAAAACATGACAATGATATATCAATGATAATATAAAAATTAGAACTTAACTTAGTTATCTGCTCCATAAAAGACAAGAAATGCTCTGTTTCACAACCTAAATATATTATTATGATGGATGAAGAATGGTGAATGACGAATGGATAATGAATATTAAATAATAATGAATAATAAATTATGTTATTAATAATAAATAATTTTTTTAAATCAAAGAACCAGGACATGCGCCTTATACAAACAACGTTTGATCTTTGATCTGAAAGAAAAGGGAAAGATTATTTAGAGGAATTGATTGAAACCATACGTGAATTATTAATTAGGCGAAACAAAAGTGAAAGACAATTTTAATTGCTTTTAAACGAGGCTAGTATTATGCCTTAACCTCGGCAAGCATTTCCACCCCTTATATGTTCCTGCCTTTAATTCCACATCTTCCACAATTTAGTTGTGGAATTTTAGTTTTCTACAATTCTTAGATGTAGAAAAGAACAAAGAAAGTAAAAAAACCATGCCCGAACCCGGATTCAAACCACGGACCTCTGGGTAGATAGTCTAGAGCACTCTCCACTAGACTACAAATTCCGAAAACTTGAATCACGACTAACGAATAATTAATAATTAATAATTAATAATTAATAATTAATAATTAATAATTAATAATTAATAATTAATAATTAATAATTAATAATTAATAATTAATAATTATTAATTATTAATTATTAATAATTAATAATTAATAATTAATAATTAATAATTAATAATTAATAATTAATAATTAATAATTAATAATTAATAATTAATAATTAATAATTAATAATTAATAATTAATAATTAATAATTAATAATTAATAATTAATAATTAATAATTAATAATTAATAATTAATAATTAATAATTAATAATTAATAATTAATAATTAATAATTAATAATTAATAATTAATAATTAATAATTAATAATTAATAATTAATAATTAATAATTAATAATTAATAATTAATAATTAATAATTAATAATTAATAATTAATAATTAATAATTAATAATTAATAATTAATAATTAATAATTAATAATTAATAATTAATAATTAATAATTAATAATTAATAATTAATAATTAATAATTAATAATTAATAATTAATAATTAATAATTAATAATTAATAATTAATAATTAATAATTAATAATTAATAATTAATAATTAATAATTAATAATTAATAATTAATAATTAATAATTAATAATTAATAATTAATAATTAATAATTAATAATTAATAATTAATAATTAATAATTAATAATTAATAATTAATAATTAATAATTAATAATTAATAATTAATAATTAATAATTAATAATTAATAATTAATAATTAATAATTAATAATTAATAATTAATAATTAATAATTAATAATTAATAATTAATAATTAATAATTAATAATTAATAATTAATAATTAATAATTAATAATTAATAATTAATAATTAATAATTAATAATTAATAATTAATAATTAATAATTAATAATTAATAATTAATAATTAATAATTAATAATTAATAATTAATAATTAATAATTAATAATTAATAATTAATAATTAATAATTAATAATTAATAATTAATAATTAATAATTAATAATTAATAATTAATAATTAATAATTAATAATTAATAATTAATAATTAATAATTAATAATTAATAATTAATAATTAATAATTAATAATTAATAATTAATAATTCATAATTCATAATTAATAATTAATAATTTATAATTAAAAATTAATAATTAATAATTAATAATTAATAATTAATAATTAAAAATTAATAATTAATAATTAATAATTAATAATTAATAATAAATAATTAATAATTAATAATTAATAATTTATAATTAATAATTAATAATTAATAATTGATAATTAATAATTAATAATTAATAATTAATAATTAATAATTAATAATTAATAATTAATAATTAATAATTAATAATTAATAATTAATAATTAATAATTAATAATTAATAATTAATAATTAATAATTAATAATTAATAATTAATAATTAATAATTAATAATTAATAATTAATAATAAATAATTAATAATTAATAATTAATAATTAATAATTAATAATTAATAATTAATAATTAATAATTAATAATTAATAATTAATAATTAATAATTAATAATTAATAATTAATAATTAATAATTAATAATTAATAATTAATAATTAATAATTAATAATTAATAATTAATAATTAATAATTAATAAATAATAATTAATAATTAATAACTAATAATTAATAATTAATAATTAATAATTAATAATTAATAACTAATAATTAATAATTAATAATTAATAATTAATAATTAATAATTAATAATTAATAATTAATAATTAATAATTAATAATTAATAATTAATAATTAATAATTAATAATTAATAATTAATAATTAATAATTAATAATTAATAATTAATAATTAATAATTAATAATTAATAATTAATAATTAATAATTAATAATTAATAATTAATAATTAATAATTAATAATTAATAATTAATAATTAATAATTAATAATTAATAATTAATAATTAATAATTAATAATTAATAATTAATAATTAATAATTAATAATTAATAATTAATAATTAATAATTAATAATTAATAATTAATAATTAATAATTAATAATTAATAATTAATATGAAACAACCGTTTGTAGCAGTAATAAGTTTTATATTAATTTTATTTTTGAATATTTTCTGAACGATGAATAAAATTAAAGACAACAAAATCTAAACAAAATATTGAAACGAAATTGCTAGTAGAAAAACTTAAAGTTAACAACTCGGCCAATCTGACAATTGATCGGCCTCGATCAACTAACAAAAATTTTTTTTTTTTTTTTAATTTTAATTTTATACTATTCTACAATGATGGTGTGCTGCCTTAGTTCTGTTACTCATCGATCTTCTTAGCAAAGCCCAACCATCTTCGCATCCGATTGGCTTCAACAACTCCGTCATACGGCAACTGAGTCAATTGGCAATTATCAACGTCTCTTATGACATACCGATCATTACCTAACACTCTATGAATCTTATAGGGTCCACGATACTTTGGAACCAATTTTTTATTAGTTCCCACGACCGTGTCTACATTTCTTATAACTACAAATTCACCAACGTTATATCTCTTCGCAGCTTTGCTGTGTTTAAGAAAGTGATTTGCACTATATTCTTGTGCATGTTCGATTGAGTCAGCAGCACTAGATCGCAGTTTATAAAGATTCCGTTCGACGTTGTTACAACATTTATCTTGTAAGTATTCAGATAATTCGTCAATTTGCTCACCTCGCTGCTCAACACCAAACAAGAGCATGCTAGGCAAATTCTTCGTAGAGCCATGAACTGAATTATTGATCGCGTACTCAATCTGCATTAATTTTCCCGACCAATCAGCATGGTTGATTGGATCGCTAATCTTGCCCAACATACCCTTTATCACCCGGTTTACTCGTTCAGCTTGCCCATTTGCCTGTGGTGACGCCGTTGCAATTTTTATGTGGATTATATTTCGTTGCAACAGAAAACTCTCAAATTCTAAGGACGTAAAACAGGCACCTCGATCTGAAACAATTCGTCTGGGCCGACTGTAGTAACAAAAATACTTATCTAGTGCGGCAGTAACTTCGCGAGTACTTGTAGTTTTAACTGGATAAAGTTTAACGTACTTAGTAAAAGCATCAATAACAACGAGAATATGCTTCCGTTTTGAATTGATAGATGGCAATGGGCCAAAGTGGTCAATATGTAGCGTATCAAAAGGTACTGGATGTTTGGGAATATTATATAAATGTCGTTCGTTTACACGAACAGGGGTAGCGTACCAAAGACATTTTAGACAATTCTTTATAAATTTTTCAATCTTAACTCGCATTGAAGGAAACCAGTAATAATATTCTATCTTGTCATGGGTTTTTTCAGCAGCCTGATGCCCGATCTTTTCATGAATCAACCTTATTACATTGTCCTCCATTTCATGAGGCACATAAAGAAGTTTGCGTCCATCACTCCTAATTTTGTAAACAAGTCCGTCAGATAACTCGAAACCGTCAATCGTCTCAGTTTCCAATCGGGTACATAATTCTTTGATAATTATATCTCGCCCCTGCGCGATTTGAATTAGAAAATCGACATCATTTGCACTCACGATAGTGGCAATTTGACATCGACTGAGCGCATCAGCATGGCCCATGGAAGAACCACCACGATGGTGAATTGAGTAGTTAAAATTTTCCAACTCTAAAGCCCATCGCGCTATTCTTGGGTTAATCTGCTTTCGGTCAAGCGTCATCGTCAGAGAATTACAGTCAGTTATTATCTTAAATGGGATACCTTCCAAATAAACTCGCCATCGTCGGAGTGCGTAAATTATTGCTAAAGTTTCAAGTTCGAAACTATGATATTTAGCCTCCGCAGCAGTTGTCGTCTTTGAGAAATATGAAATCGGGTGAAATTTTCCATCCGCTTGTTTCTGCATTAAAACAGCGCCAAATCCAATGGAGCTGGCATCACAATGAAGCTCCGTCTCTTTCCTTGGGCTATAAATAGCAAGAATAGGTGCGTTTGTCAATCTCGTCCTTAACTCATTAAATGCCTCCACACATTTTACGTCAAAATTATATTCAGTTTTTGTTTTCAGCAAGTCTTGCAAAGGTTTTGCAATTTTCGAAAAAGATGAAACAAATCGTCGAAAATATGAGAAAAGTCCCATACATGAATGAAGTTCTTTTAGATTTTTCGGCATAGGATACTTTTTGATTGTGGAGATGTGTGTATTACTTAAAGAAATACCTTTACGCGTCACTGAATATCCCAAATATTCAATTGTATCGTATCCAAACTTACACTTTTTTAAATTCAATTTTAAATTTCGATTTCTAATTCTTGTCAAAACAGTGGTCAACAATATTTTATGCTCCTCAAATCCCTCAGTTGCAATGAGAATGTCGTCCATATATATAACAATTTTATGGGAGTCAATCAAATCTCTAAAAATGCAATTGATAAATCGCTGAAATACAGCAGGTGCGTTTTTGAGTCCAAAAGGCATTTTTAAATATTCATATTGCCCATTCGGTGTCACGAAAGCAGTAAAAGGAATCGAACTTTCGTCGATGCGTACTTGATGAAAGGCGCTTTTGAGGTCAAGAGTACTAAAAAACTGCTTCCCCTCTAAATATTCAATACAGTCCTCGATCAACGGCAGTGGATAATTATCTCGCAACGTAATCTTATTAAGTCCCCTATAATCGACACACATGCGCGTTTCTCCGGTCTTCTTTTTGACCAGTACAATCGCTGAAGCGTAAGGAGAATTGCTTGGTCGCACTATTCCTTCACGCTGCAAGTCAATAATAATATTTTGAACCGTTTCTCTGTCAGCGTAAGAAAGACGTCGCGGTGCACAATAGAAAGGAACGTCCGTAGTTAGACAAATTTTCATTTCATAGTCATATGGTTCGGTGGTAACATTTTGTTGTGAAATGTATGATTCAACCACCAGAGCACTTAGCTCAGCACGGCGATCTCTACCTAACCTATAATCAACGTCTACTTTATCTTCGAGTGACTCAACATCAATTGCAAAGACGTCACAAAATGTATGAGGTAACTTTTGGGCATGAAGCTCAATTGACTCAGCATTGGAAATATTGGTAGTTGTTTCACATGCATCATTTGCGCAAGGGATTCGCTTAAGAAGATCGCATTTTTCAATAATTTTAAAATAATCATTTAGTGAGAAAATGTTGAAAGACTTTTTATTATTTAACGATAAAAGTTTATTTTTAGTATAGCGAAAAGTGCGTTTAGTTAAATGAATATTAAATTTATTAAGAAAATCACGTCCTAAAATGAGTGGTACAAGCATAGCATCATCTGACAACACATTTAATTTAATTATTTCCGTTTGAGATCCAAACTTAACAGAACAATTAAGTTCGTCTAAAATCTGTAATTTCAATCCACCGACTCCACAGTAGTTTGATTCTTTTGGAATATGAACTAAATCGAATGGAACGCAGGATTGTTTAACAAAATTAGTTGGACTTCCGGTGTCGAAAAGAGAGAGAAACTTATGATATTTTCTACTTCTCACCAAATGATTATCAAAGGCAACACTCACCATATTCATAACACCTATTATATCATTAGAAATCTCCTCGCTTTCATCGGAAGTTGGCATCAGGTTCGCTATCTGTCTGGTAAGTGTACTTGTAAATGGTGTCTTCGCTAAGCTTTTCCTCGGATTAGTGCATGAGCGATGATCATGTCCCATTTTCCAGCACCGAAAACAAGAGCCATTAGGACGTGTTGGATGCGGACAGTTTGACTTGAAGTGTCCAGACTGTGAGCAATTGTAGCAAATAACAGTATTTGGTCGATTGGTGTTATTATCGTTCGATATTTTAGTTGTGACAACCGCTTTTTGAATCTTTCCTCCAGTATCTTGTGATGAAGCCACATTCGTAAGTGGATTAAGATATCGTTGTTCATATCGGTTGACCAGCATTTTGAACTCTTCAATTGAACGCGCAGGTAATAGTAAATTAATATTTGCTACACTTCCGGTAATACCATCAATGATGTAGTTGATTAACTCGCATTCCTGTACATCCGATCGGCGTGCAATGGCTTGCATATTAAGAATATAGCAGTGCAACGATTCTTCATTTTTCTTCCATTTACGATTTCCGAGGATGTTATAAATGCTTTGCCTTGTAACAGCGACGCCAAATTCGTGAATCAGCTCCCTCTTCAAATCGGCGTAGCTCAGAGCCGATGACGTTGTTAAAAAAACACGGGCCGTGCCATTCAATGAACGGCGGAGACTCAAAAGCCTGAAGCGTTCGTCAGCATTTACCAACAGCATAATTTCTTCAAAGTCCCGGAAGAAATGTTGTACAGCATGAGCTTGGTCATCGCCAGAAAACTTGGGAATAGCGTGTTCAACATCTCCGAAATCCAGTCCTCGCTCGTTGCGAGCAACCAGAGTTCCTTCTAATTTTTGAATTTGTCGTCGAAGTTCAAGGATTTCAAGGCGCTTTTTTAAAGTTCGCAATTCTTCATCTACGGCATCATTTTCGGCACATTTGGTTCGATCGGCTATTGGCTGCCGATTTGGATCGGTTACATCAACACCACCAGGATCATTACTATCTAAGTTATCTAGCAAATTATCGGGAAGCATAAAGACATCTGGCATTGAACTCTGAGCAAAGGCATCAGCAGAAACAACAGGAACGGCAATAGAGACTACACTCTCAGAAGCAGGAACGGGATTCATTGTAGAGACATCATTATCATTGTGAGATACCACATTTTCGACACTAATGGTTCCCACATCGGGATTGGTGTCTTGTTCAGAAAGTTCAGCACATAATCGTTTTAGCTGCATGACGGTCGCAGTTGCTGGGAAATCGATTCCAGCCATCGACAAAGCATTCATATAAGATTGCTTATTTTCGCGTGGCATTTATGAATAGTTAATTTATTTTCTTCTTTAATACGTATGAATTTGTTCACCCCACATCTGAGTTGAAACAACCGTTTGTAGCAGTAATAAGTTTTATATTAATTTTATTTTTGAATATTTTCTGAACGATGAATAAAATTAAAGACAACAAAATCTAAACAAAATATTGAAACGAAATTGCTAGTAGAAAAACTTAAAGTTAACAAATAATTAATAATTAATAATTAAACTTCTGCAATCATTGCGAAGATGATAATGGAATCCACCAACACGAATAGAATTTGGGATACAATCATAGGATTGAGTGGTGATAACTATCCAACGAACTTTGGAAACGCTCAACGCGGTGGCAGTAACAATGTATTCTATCGCTTGAAGTAGTAGAAAGAGGGAATGATTGGGGTAGGATGCGGATTCCTTTTTTTGACGTCGAATGTATCGTCGTCTATTTGGCTCTTGGTCCAGCGATTGGTTCAATTCTCAAACTGTGGGAGCTTTCTTTCGGGATAGAAAGATTCTTTTGGGTAGAAAAAATTGTGCGGCTGTTCTCGGTAAATTATTCGAATCTGCTTCATCGAAATTGTTGATTTTATTCATCAAAGAACAGGCAAGAAATACGAGAAGTAAAGCAGGAAGATCGGTACTAATTGGTTTCATTTTTCACGCAGGCTAAGTATTTTCGGAACACATTTCTTAAAATTTAAGGCGATAACGTTTTAGCGATCGATGTGGCTCACCACCTGGACGCACTGCGCGCCAACATTTTGCTCCAAAAAGTCGAAAAATATTTGGACCCGGAGACGGAAGCTGAGTTAAACGAAGTGGCGACTAGTAGAGAAGAATTCGACAAGAAAACGTTTGAAGGTTACCTCATTCAATTCTTTGTTAATTTTTCGACTGCTTCATTTAATTTCATTTCCTAATATTTCTCGATTTCACGATATTCCAGATAATGCAATGAGCTACATGAGCCAATACACCGAACATTTTTAAGTATTTGAAAGCTTCTCATGGGAAGCCTTGGAACAGTTCCCCGACTGGTCGAGTGTGAAAAAATCTATGCAAATAGTTGGAGAAAAGGGAGCGTACGTTTTGGCTGAAAATTCATCGGCTGTTTTTGATCAAATCGCCTATGTGAAAAATTACTGCTTGACTGAGAAAATGGGCGAGTGGCGTTCCAACCGTGCGCCAACCGACGAACGATGGACCGAAATTTTCAATGCAGGCATGAAACGTTCCATTTAACAAATTCGCAACAAGTATCGAATTCATTTCTTGTTTTCCTGGCTCTTCGGCACTGGGCGTTTTCGCGAAGGCAAAGAATATTTGGAAGCAAGAATCATTCCAGCTTCATGTCTCCACTCTTAGTGTCATTTTGCAAGCTAAATGCAGTTTTCAGTTTACTGAGTGGTTATCATCAGTTATAAATGATAGCATACAACCTTTAATGCTGTATAACTTATGATGAATAATGTATGACGAAAAAAGTATGATGAAGGATGTATCGTATCGATATGGTGAATTATGAACGCTGTATAATGAATGAAAAATTACTGATGAAAAGATTAATGATCAGTGATTATATATGTATATATAATCAGCTTTAATTGAGAGGTAATCAGGGATGAACGATGGTTAAAGAATATTACAAACATTAATTTTTTTCTGAATACTTCAAAAATCCACAATTTTAAAAAAAATTCATTTTTAAAAATTTACTTACATAATAAATTAAATATATATATAATATCAGACTTTATTTAAGTTATAATGACAACTATTAATGAAAACTTGATTTTAAAGAAAAATATAAAATCTACAGTTTTGAATTAGTTAATGACACAAATCTTGACTATATTCAAGTACTTCTTGCTTTCTGTTAATCTTTTTGTAGAGACAACTCATTCTGCACTGCTCACCAACTCTAAAGAAAGGTCAACAACCTTATTCACTGAATAGCGGATATCAGTTTAACTCTTAATGTATTCCACAAATCTTAATACAGCTTCATCGTCACTTCTGTTATAAATTGCTAAGGTCAGTTTTTATGTGTCTATTTAGCATAAAACGTTATCGGTTTTTAATTATATGCTTCACATGCCACAATGATTTTCTTTTTAATTTTGTGTGGCTGTATTTTTAATAATATGTAATTTGTTTTAACTTATAAAAACTTTTTTTTCCATTAACTTAAATTTCCTATTATATTTCTGTTTTATAATGATTTTTATTTTTTATAAATTATTGCTTAGTGGTTATTAATATTTTATTAACATACATTTCAACAATGTTTTGGTTTTACTTTCAGTTTTTGTCATGACCAAGTCAAGTTTATTGTTTTAATTTAACCGGTTGTTGACATTTGGCTAGTGTACATATTTAGTCAATGTAAATTTTCATATAACGCATATACATATAACACCGTTTATAATACTTGACTTGAATATTTTATGCATATCGTAGGCTCACTATTACAAGGTTCTATGTTACATTTTGTTAACTTATTGACTTAAGAATGTTACAAGGTTTTATGTGTCACTAGCTGCATTTGGAAAAACAAGATGGCATAAAATTACTACTTAAGTATTAAATTTTATATTGTCTTATGTGGTGTTTTATTACAAAAAGAAATTCTCGCAACATAGTTTTTTGTTGAACATAGAACTATACTTATCTAATTTTGTTTTCATTTAGTCCATTGAAGTCTTCGCTGCATTGATAGAAATTCTCTCAGTAGCTGAATATTATTCAATTGTATCTCCCACGGCATATCAACGCGAATTCAGAAATTACATCTTTTTGATTTTTTCCTTTTGCCAAAGTGACAGCGCTTCGATTTTTTGTTTAAAGTTTTTAAAAGACCTTAAACCTTTTTCAACCTGAGTTTAAGTTTAAGTGACTTATTTAAGCTAAATTATTATTAATATTCAATAGGAAAACATAAAAAATGCTTAACTAATAACAACATTTGTCCAAAATAAAAATAAATTAAAATTAAAAGGCACGTAATAACTTTTAATGCTTCGTATTTCAATGTTGCATATATAATAAGAAAAAATTAATTCAAAAATAAATAGTAGGTTGTAGCAAGGGGGAGAAATGGTGGCACTCCTCTCCCCCCTAAACATTAGAAAAATATTTTTTATTGTTAAAGTTAGAAATTCAAAACAGTTTTTCTTATAAATAAAATAGCATGAAAGTTTTTAATATTTATTAAAGCTTAATTTATTTTTTATTACAAACTTAGGTCTACATATATATTATTTGGTAAAAAACGTTTATGAATAGCTTTAATTGAAAGTGATTGGTAACTCTGATATATATTGCAATCTGAGCTGCACAATTCAATTAGTCGATTTTTCACCAAAACTACCGTTCGTTGTAATAACTAACGAAACCAAATCAGCTGTTCAAAACGAAATTTCTGATTGGATTTGTTTATGCATTTTTTAATTTATATATTTTTTATAGATGGAAACAGTGTCGCCGCTTGGATCCAATTGGATCTATTTGGATACTGTTTTCCTTCAAAAATTGATGGATACATTTTTTTTGAGCCTCAGTGTAAAGTACCCTTATTAATATATTATAAAAAAATTCAATTTGATTTTTTTGTTTCCGATAAATTGGGACCAAAATATCTTGACCCTGTCTGAAAATGATTACTTGTTTTTACGCCATCTAGCGAGAATAAGATGCATTAAAGAACTTTTTTGGAATATAGTTTTTTGCATTTTTTACGTAAATAAAATTTCAAAAGCTTTTAAGTTAAATCTTTTTTTTTCCAACGTGCAATGTTAGCTTTATAAAATTAAAAGTCAAGTACAGCAACTTAATAATGTTTTTTTATGCAAATATATATTGTTTTGTATACTGCTTTTATCTAAATATTGTACACATAAAATAAATTTAATGAAAGGGCAATAGCAACACATATGTAAGACAGAAGTACTGAAAATAATGTTGCTTTTTAATTTTATTTAACATGTTTTATTTCCTATTATTACATTTTAATAAAAATATTTGTTAGTCTTAAAATTAAATAAATAAAATTGTTATGGAAGCTTACAAATTTGGGTTTCATTATTTAAAAATATTATAGTTGTATATTTGTGTTAAAAAAATGAATATATTATTGCTTTTTGGATTTTGATACGTGGATACTATTTTTTTCAAAAGTGGATACTTTTGGATACTTTTTTGACCTTTTCATGGATACTTTTTTTAGAATCGTAGCGGCAACACTGGATGAAAATATAAGAAAGTTTTTGGTGGTAAGTTTATATTAAGTTACTGCAAATTTTAAGGTTTATTTGATAATCAAATTGCTTTACAGCAGCGCTGGGTGTCCCATAGCTCACTGAGCGCTCTCTGAGCGTAACTTTTCACATGTACACAAAACTCACAACAAAAGAGAATATAATTCAGTCGTTCGCTGACGGTGATGCTGTGAAGACCTATGTCGGAAATTTTATGTACACTCTTAAAAAACAAACTTTTTTGTTTGTAGATTCATAATTCTTTTGCATATATTTTTTTTTTATTTTATTAACGTTTAATATACATACATATTGCCTATTACGATTCTCTGCATTATTTTTTCATATTATTTGTATTCATTAATATTTTGATACTTAATTTTATGAGGTTTTGATTATAATTTTAATGATTCGTATATATTAGGATTTAATAATATTAAAACCAAAACAAAACACCTGAAAAACAATGTTTGACTCTGGATCGGAATGTGACTTCGGTTCTGCAGAGAACCTTTCTTGCGAAGCAGAATGTATAATTTCCCACTGCAAGCAAACTAATATAATTTATTTAGAACTACTTTTATTTACTTGGACATAGAAGAAATAGCAAACAATATTGATGACTAAAAATAAAATCTAAACATATATTACAGTATTTGTGAGAGTAAATACAAAAAAACTTGAAAATCGAGATAATTGTGACAACAATTTCGCTCAGTGACAAAAATTTCGCTAAAAAGGCAAAATAAAATGTGACTGTGTTAGAATGAATGCCCAGCCCTGCTTTAAGCTTAGTATGCTGTTGGAACAAAAAAAAATCCATAAGAAATACATTGAGATTTTTGTCAACGAACAGGCAGCGAAATTTTTTTCGTGAGTGGAGAGTTGAAATAACAAAATTTCACTGTCGATTACATGCCCGTACATTTAATTAGCGCGGAAGTTTGCCATTCAACAATAAAAAATAAGCAGTAAATATTTTTAAGTCTTGAATTTGTTATTTAAAAAATTTATGGTTGCATTTATATAGTTTATTAATTTGTTTATTGTTGCATTTATATAGTTTATTAATGTGTAGTTTTGCCTTTTATAGGATATAAAATTGCAGCAATAAAAACATGAATCTGTCAACCAGAACAACAAGTGTTTTTTCTCCATACAAAAATTTTGACTTTACACCAAAATTTCGCGTGTAAAGTTATATGCCCAAAAATTTTCGTTCCTACAGCATACTAAGCTTTACAGTCAAAAAAAGAAAATTTAGTGGCAATGAGAACAGAATGGAAGAGAAAGATGAGTTGGTTTGCACCCACTTGCGAACTTTTAATTGCAAAAAAATCTATCTGCGTCTGCTTCTTCTAGCACATGCAATGGTGTCAGTTTCTGTGAACACGACTTGGGCAAGTGGGTTGGCCGTTGTGCCCTTATGAATACATCTCAAAAATTGCAAATGCTTAAATACCCTTGGGTTCCTCCTCAAATCTACGGTTTTAAGGAGGACACGATTGGACCCAAACTGAAATTTGTCACAATTGTCTACAAACCTATGCGCCGTGGTTAATATTATTAAAAAAAATAAAAGGTTTGCTTGCACTCTTTCCCTCTTTCCACCTTAAAACGTTCAAGCCGTTTTTGGATCACTCGTTATAAAGCCTTTCACAAAATATTAAAATGTACATGAGTATAGTAGAAGCCAAGTCAGTGGCACATATGATCAGCAGAAGCAGCTCACGCATTAATTACCGACCTGCGTGTTGATGTAATGATGCAGTCTGGTCACAAGAAATTCCAAGAACAAAATCGAAAGGTTTTGTCTTCAATTATTTCGGTTATATTTTTTTGTGAATCTCACGACTTGGCAAGTTGTGAAAGTGGAAAAGACTTATCCTCCAATCATCCAGTTTAGTAAATACTGCTTTACCCAAAAATTAAAATCTGCTTACAATCCATCCAGCAACATTACCTTCGAATATTGGAAACTGTCGCTGTTCATACCATATCTCGACTTATTAAAATCATCCTTACAACGGCGTTTTTATTCCTTTAAAGCGTGCACAGAAATGTTATGCTATAGAAAAAAGGGATGCTGAATGATGATTTTTTAAATTGCTTTGCTAAAAATTCAATTAGCAAACTCGTTTAATTCAATTTCGTTTTCAATTTAATTTTATATATTTCTCAATAAAGGCAATGTTTAAAAAAATTAATTTTATTTATCAGCTACATGAAAAAAAATGGACCCCGCTTAGTAAAATCCTGGCTACGCCTTTGGATAGTAGCATATAAACAATATAGATTAATATGGTATATGCAGAAGTTAATAAAGCAAGGTAGAAACAAACTTACTCATTACAAATTCATTTTGAATAAATTTGTTTTTATCATTTAGAATATATAAAATCATTCTCTCATCCTTGAAATAGGCTTCATTAGAGCAAGCCTGATTAAAGAAATGATATATGAAATGATATGATATATAAATGTAGCTGTAGTGTAATTAATGCTCTGAGTTAAAAAAAATAGCTTGGCCCAGCATGCATGAATAATTTTCTTACAGTAATCAACTTTACGTTAAAATTCACATATCAAAACATTTATTGCAATATGTAAAGTATCTATTATACATAAAGAGCAATACATTTTCTGTATTTAACAGCATCCTAGTAAATATTTTGGAATCAATTGGAAAAACTAACAAGTTCATTTCTAATGCAATTCGTACTTGCTATGAAATGCTGTGTGTCAATCGGAAACTTTTCAGTCGGATGATCAAATTTTGACGGTTGGTAGAGCAATTTTTGGCATTTGTGAGGTGAATATAACTGTCAAAATTTATGCTAGCCCCAGGGCATGATTCAATTATTATAAGGTTATTCGTATTTTTGACGTTTTCTCAAATTGGTATGCTTATTTGAAAATGAGAGCAGAAAAAAATCATGAGAGCAATGTCATTAGAACTAAAAATGCACATGGTTGCCCAAATATCATACTTATTGGTACTATATTGACTACTATTAATTTTGTTCTAGTATTTTTATTTGCTCCGATTTCTTAGTGCATTAATAACTTTTTAAATTATTTTTATTTACTAACTTCAACGAAAATTATGTTAATAAATATATAATAAATATAAATACTAAAATAAATATAATTTTGTTCGTTTATTTCAATAAACACATTAAACCTAACTATGAAACCTAAACAAGAGCGTTTAGTGGCGCGTTCTAAATAAGTTAATTAACCTAGTTAATTGCGTAATAGTATTAAAAAGAAATTGTCATCACAAAATTATTAGGAACTTTACAGTAATTTTAGAACCATTTACGGTAAGTGCATTTCTAATTTTTAAATTGTTAAGAAAGAAAAAAGAAACAAAAATTCGTCAAAACAAAAATGAAACCACGGTTGCATAATACGCATTATACGTACTGTATACATAATGTGACCAACCGTACTCCTTTTGGGAGTGTTTTACTTCTTTTTTTCCTCGCTGTACTTCTTATATCGAAGTACGCTAAAAGTACTTATTTTTACTTGTTGTACTTCTTTTTGACATCATTTTGACAATATTTTCATAAATCTATTAAAAATACACCTCTTACTACTGCAAAAAATTATTTAAGGTTTGTTTTTGTACTCGATTCAAATAACTCTATTTATTTTAAGGTAGTAGCCCAGTGTGACGACCGAAATGTTACCTTTTTCATAATTTTTTTTAAATAAGAAAATAAAATGCGATCGTTTTGAAATTCTAACATGTTTTTATTGATGTCATAAAGTGTGCAAAAGAATATTTTTTGACTTGATTGTACATTAATTTGCTTATAGTTATCTTTATCAAAGAAGAGTACTCGAGAGAAGGTGTGTTTTTTTGGGGGAAGCACTCAGCCTTACGTGTTCATCTGAAATGAAAAAATCAAAGAGAATATTGTTCGGCAAGCTTTATTGTAGTGCACTATCCTATAATATGTTTTAAAAAATAAAAAATGGCTAACTTGTGAAAAAAATTTTAAATCTAACTTTTTTTAATTTCTTTAAAAAATTTACTTATTGAAAAATTGATTGTTTTAAAGTTTCGGAACTAGCTATGTATGCCTTAAATAGGAGGTAAAATTTCTAGCCAAATCGGTCAAATAGTTTTTGGAAGTGCTTCCCCGAAATTTCGAAAACGTAGTTTCGAAAAAAACGTGTTTAAAGTTTTTACAGTAATTTAATATACGTTACGACGCTTCCTCTTCTTTTGGCTGTAACTTTAAAAATATTTTCAATTTAGGTCTAAGACTTTTAGAGTATATTTTTAAGATTTCATTTTTATATTCTATTGCGAAAAATTAAAAAAATTGATTTTTTAAATTCGTCAAACTGGTGGACTACTACGTTAATAAGCAATGAATTTTAAGCTGGATCTAATTTTGAATCTCTTATAAATTAAATTTTTTTGTTTAATAGATTTATTCAGGCATCTTTTAATATCTCCATTATTTTTTTTTTATGTACTTCTATTTTGTAATTCTATATTTATTCTATATATTTATTTTTTGTTTCTTTTTAAAGTCTGTGCGTGTACTTCATTTTACTTTGAAAATGTTGGTCACATTATGTATACACCACGTTTTTGTGCCGCAAGCTGCGTTTGTTTAATCCCTTACAATTTTATTATTACAAATTACGCTGCTGTAAACTTACCGAACATACGCTGTTTACATCGACAATACGGCGTTCATTGAATACCACTAGTATTTCTTTATAATTTGTTTTTCGCCTTAACTTACTTTCTTCTAAATTACACTTTCAAT
Organism: Dichetophora obliterata; assembly: GCA_963920525.1. Classification (NCBI taxonomy): domain Eukaryota; kingdom Metazoa; phylum Arthropoda; class Insecta; order Diptera; family Sciomyzidae; genus Dichetophora; species Dichetophora obliterata. Next base: position 211,985,539 of record OY986437.1, on the reverse strand, counting down.
TAATAAAATTCACTTATTAGGTTTTGAGCAATGGCAAAAATAACTCTTTATTTTAAATTTGCAAAAGAGCTTTCTAAATTCCTAGAGTATACTTACAACATAGCATACACTTACGACGCAACACCTACATAGTTTCTTTGTCTTATTAATTTGGCAAGAAATCATTGAAAACCTACTACACTAGAAAACTACACAACGAAATACTGAAACATACCTTTTTTCAACAGCACAAAACACTGCAGATTGTCAAAATATGTTTGTTTATAAAAAAATAAGCATACGTCAAAAAATACGAATAACCTTATAATAATTGAATCATGCCCCAGGGGCTACTACAAATTTTTGACAATCCAAAGCGAATTTTTGACACAATCAAAAATAAAGAAAAAAAAAACAACACATCAATATCCGCGACGTATTTAATTCGAGTGCTTGTATTTGCAACTTATTTCGTAAATTTGTAATATTGTAAACTAAAAAACCTAAAAAATAAAAAAATAATAAAAATAAAAAACTAAAGTGCTTGATTTTGTGTTTGCGTGTGTGGGCCAACGTTCTCCCGGTACGTCAGTAAGTCCAGCAAAGTTAAATTGGCTTTCTTTGCTGACGAACGTCCTCCAAGTGCCACCACCAGCAGCACAAGCAAGAGCAGTGCAAAATTTCTTGCTAGACAACATCCTCCAAGTGCCATCACCAGCAGCACAAGCAAATGAAGCGCAAATTCTCCGCTTTCAATTTATTTAATTCACGCCGGAGTATAATGGCAGAGATTTGCTTTTGCGCTTGAGACATGTTGAAATGGTGCTTCTGAAATATTGGAGAGTACCAGTCAATTGAATTGTGCTACACTTGCTAGTGCTGCTCGTGGCGACTCTCGGAAAACGTTGGCAAGCAAAAGAATCAGGAAATTTGCGCTGCACTTGCTTATGCTGCTGGTGATGACACTTGGAGGACGTTCGTCAGCAATGAAAGCCAATTTAACTTTGCTGCACTTGCTGATGCACCGGGAGATCGTTGGCCCACACACAGGCAGACACAAACTTAAGCACTTTCGTTCATTTTTTTCATTAATTTGTTATTTTTTAAGTTTTTTAAGTTTACAATATTACAAGCTTACGAAATATGTTGCAAGTACAAGCTCTCGAATTAAATATGTCGCAAATTGATAAAATGCAAATTGAATAAAATATTTGCGCTAAAACACGACCGAAATGTGAAACATCAAAATTTGTAACTGTCAAAATTTCCTGGTTCATTTGACACAGCAAAAATGACAAATTTATTTCAACACACACAAATTTTATTCAACTTGATATTTCCTATCCTACCACGACTGAAAAGTTTCCTTTTGACACACAGCCAAATAGTACAAAAAACTTTAAGCGTAGAACACTTGATTCGTTCACTTTAATTTTATTGTCTTCTTGACAAAAATTTGTTGTGTTGTAGCAATTTTTTTTTTTTCATTTTCAAACTGTTAGAGGAATAAATTTAAAGAATCCAACAAAGGTAAGCTTTTGCATTATATAAAGAAACTAACAACATAAAATAAAGCAAATGCATCATATTTTAAGTGATGCACTTCTTTTTGTAATACATGCAAGAGATATGAAATAAATGCCTCTAACATTTAAATACTTTCAAACCAGTTTAAAATATACTATAAGACTTTAGCAAAAAGTATCAGTTTGGAAATGTTCATATTGGACTAATTCAAATAAAGGAAAAAAGGAATATTTTTAAAGGGGATTGTAGAGGGACCAGAACTGGTCCTTTTTGGAACTAGTTCAGAACTATTTAAAAATTGGTCCAATTTCCTGCAGGAATATTTCAACAGTATAATTTTGAAATCTCTTTATCTTGAACTACACTACATAATCAAATATTAAGGCTAAAGCTAGATGGAAAGAACGGTGTTTATAATATGACTGCAAAATAATGGTGAAAAATAGAGAGCAGACACTATTAGACACTTAGAACCATTTTAAGAATATCTATATATTATTACGCAAATAAACAAATTGTGGTACCATTTTACCCGTGTTAACGTCAGCGTATGCACATAAATCTTACATAGTTGGAAAGGTATTTTCGAGTACATTTGCAGAATATAATTTTTATTCGAATAAATTGTCATAAAAAAAAGGTAAAACTAAGCAAATGTAAAAACCTTTTTTTCCGATGGGACACAACACAGTTCTGTTGAACATCGTTGCTGTAGCATACACCAGAGAACTGCACAAGCCTACTTGAAGTCTATTTCAAGTACTTGCTTAAAATACAAGTTCAAGCTAGCTTGAGCTTGATAATTTTGAATCAAGTATAGCTTGTAGTTGAATATAAATAAGCCCACTACAGCTTGCGACTTGCAAGTATGCTAGCTTACAAGCGAACAGCACGAAGTTTCAAGTAAAGGAAAGCTTGATGCCTTCGGCAAAAAGCTTGAAAAGCTTGAAATTGAAAGCAAAAAACTTGAAATTGAAGGCAAGTATCCAAAAAATTCAATGAGTTCTGTGAACTCCGTGGTTGGCAGTTTTAGGGTTTGCTGATTTCGGAATTGATGTCAAAATTTAAAATTCAGATCTAGGTGGCGGATAGAGTTGCCACCTAGATTTTTTTTATTTTTTCGAATTCCTGTAATTTTGAAATTCTGACAACGGATTTGATTTCGAATTTGATGACACAGTTTTAAAATTTAAGATGGAGGTTGGGGTTACCACCTAAATTTTTATCACAGTATTGCCACCTAATGATATATATTTTTAAGAGTATAAAACATTATTTAACAGTATTAGGGAGTCACTAATTTCGAATCTGAAGTCAGAATTTTGAAATTCAAGATAGTGGATAGGGCTGCCACCTTAATTTTTTGCATTGTTATGAATTCGGGGCTGGCAAAAAAAAAATTATGTACCAAAAAGGGGTCGCAAAATCCGAATCCGTGGTCAGAATTTCAAAATTATAAAATTTTGAAATAATAGGGTTGCCACCAAATAATATGTATTTTTAAAATATTTAAGACATCATTTAACAGTGTTAGAGAGTCACTGATTTCAAATCTGAAGTCCGAATTTTAAAATTCAAGATGGTGGATAGGGTTGCCACCATAATTTTTTGTATTTTTATGAATTTGGGGCGGGCAATTATAAACTGGTATGACAAAAATAGGTCGCTGAATCCGAATCCATGATTAGAATTTCAAAATTATAAAATTTTGAAATAATTGGGTTGCTTTTAATTTTGAAAACACATATAATTTGGTGGCAGCCCTATTATTTTTAAATTTTTTAATTCTGAAGTTCTGACCACGGATTCGGATTCAGTGACCCAGTTTTGGTATGTCATTTTTTTCCAGCCCCGATTTCATAAAAATACAAAACTTAAGGTGGCAACCCTATCCACCATCTTGAATTTTAAAATTCTGACTTCAGATTCGAAATCAGTGATTCCCTAACACTGTTAAATGGTGTTTAAAATTCTCAAAAATACATATTATTAGGTGGCAACCCTATTATTTTAAAATTTTATAATTTTGAAATTCTGACAGCGGATTCGGATTCAGCGACCCAATTTTACCCTTTAGTTCGCACCAGCCCAGAATTCGTAAAAATAAAAAAATGAAGGTGGCAACCCTAACCTCCATCTTAAATTTTAAAACAGCGACATCATATTCGAAATCAAATCCGTTGTCAGAATTTCAAAATTACAAGAATTCGAAAAAATACAAAAAAAAATCCTGGTGGCAGCTCTACCCGCCATCTTAAATTTTAGATTTTGACATCAGATTCGAAATCATCTACACCTAAAACTTCCAACCTCGAAGTCCACAGAATCCTTTTAAGTCCTATTACGCTTAAGCTTTCTCTACACAAGTTCATTGAATTTTTCGGATACTTGCTTTAAATTCAATTATAGAATTATACAATTGATACTTGCGAGCATACAAGCTTTTGCCGATCGTTTCAAGCTTTTCAAGTTTCTGCCCGACGAAGTTAGTCTAAACAAGCCAAGCCAACGAGCAAGCATGAATATGACTTGTATCTGTTTGGTATTTTTGCAAGTTGGCTAAAGCTTGCTTTTTAAAGTTTGGATACATACTTGAATTCAATTACTTGAAAAGACTTGAACTTCAAGTAGGCTTGTGCAGTTCTCTGGCATACACGAGAGAGAACAGAGTCACTCAGAACACATCAACAGAGCTGTGTGGCATTGTTGTTGTTGCTGTTTCTTAATTGCTCCCTCGAACTGATAACCTGAACAGAATGAAGTAATTTCATTTAATGAACCCAGTGGTAAAGAGACACATGACGTAACCAATTATTTCTTTTATACCTCTAGAACAGGGCTGGGCATTAGCATAAGCATAAAGACGAAAGTAAAGCAAAAATACAACAACAAATGTGAGAATGTGAAATGGGAGAAAAACTGAGAAATTGACACTTAAAATCTCATCGCCTCTGTGGTGCAATGCGCTAGTGCGCGCTTGCACGGGTATCACAAAGATTTCCGATGAAGCCTTTAGCAGGGCTGAAATTGCAATAAAATCAGCTAGTGATTTTTCCTTTTCATATTGAAAAAAACTTTGTTGTTGTTGTTGTTGTTGTTGTTGTTGTTGTTGTTGTTTCTTTGGAAAGATTCGTTAGAACAATTAATTGTTCTAACTGTGACCTAATGCTCAATAAACGATTTTAAACTATCAAGCATCTAGAATTTGTGTTTAAAATCGAGTATGATTTAAACTATCAAACATTTAAAATTTGTATTTCAATCATATAAAACCAACTTAATGAATAACAAGGCTATTATAAAAAACTTTAATTACTTATAAATTCTATCAGAAGTTCAAAACAGATAAATTGAAATGCAAATAATAGGTGCATATAAAAAAATTCAGATTTAATATTTGAATTCAGAAATTACAATTTATACTAAGAACTTTTATATCAAATTAAGAAAGTGCCACTTGAAATTCAGAAATTTCATTAAAAATTTAGAAAAGTACGATTGAATTTCCGAAAACATCGCGTAAAATTTAGATGTAACTATATTTGAAATTCAAAAGAGTTTAACAGCCCTATTCTGGCAACTTGACAATAGTCAACCAGTATTTTTATTTATTCTATGTATTTGTTGTTATTTTTTTACTTCAAAAGAAAATTTGAAGCTCAAAAATAATAAATTTTGATAAAAATTGTCAACTGCTTTTCAGATAGTGACAATTTCTTTAAAAAAAATTTTGTTTTTGAGCTTCAAATTTTGTTTTGAAATAAAAAAGTTACAACAAACACATAGAAATTTTAAAAATACTGGTTGATTATTGTCAAGTTGCCAGAATAGGTCTGTAAATTATAGAAATATAAATATAGAAAAATAAATATAGAAATATAAATTGAAATTCAGAAAAAGATAAATTACAATTAAGAAAAGATCAATTGATATTTGGAAACTCCATTTAAAAATCAGAAGAGATAACGGAGTCTTTTTCATTTGAACAGCTAAAAAAACCCATTTCAGATTTTTTTTTTAGAACTATTGAACTGTAATAAAAAAAACTTTTGTACATAATTTTTGGTTTTTCGTTTTTGCCTTTCTATGTGTCCTTGTAAGCCTTTCTCAGTTTGGACTTCGTTCTCGTACTCCAAAACGGTGCCAACGATTTCTCAGCTTTTAAAAGAGATAAATGGAAAAATATTTGTTCATATGAAAGATAACTTTAAAAACTATAAGGTTATTTATTATCAGTCAATCAGACCACATGTTTCTTTTTTGGCACTATTTTGAACAAAAAAATTTAAAAATTACCCAATTTTTTAACTTTCAAACGTTTTAAAAAAACCAGTATTAAAATTTTAGGAATGAATGTAAATAATCGTATAGTGTTTGCTATGATAAACACAGAAAAAAAAGTTTAAGCTTAACCGGACTAAATCTTTTCCATAATCTTAATATAAAATCGCGTTTAAAGTTTTAATTGGACATGCAATTTTTTCTATAGTACATAGATGCCTTTATATCATGGTTGACACCTCAAATTCCCACGAAAACACCTTTTTCCCACAAAAGCAAAAATTAATAACCACGAAAATTCTCATGGCATAAAATTGAAAAAAAAATACCATCGCAATTAAAAAAAGACACAAAAAATATCACGGACATTTAATATAACCATGAAAACTCCACGCAAATAAAAAAACCACGAAAAATCCCATTTGTAATCGAAAACACCACGATAAATCCCATTTTTATAAAAAAAACGACAAAAAATCTGTCTTCTATAAAAATTTACCACAGTAAATAAAACAGACATAACAAATTGTCAAAAAGGAAACAAAAAAATAAAAAAGAACTGGTATATTACGTCCTCTATGCTTTAATTAGTCTTTTAGTAATAATATTCAATTAAAAATATTTGTTTAATCCACCTTAAACCTGTATAAAGTTTACAAAAGGAGTGCCAAATTAGTTTTTAGTCTTTAAAAAGCAAAACACCATCACGAAATTCTTTTTTTTTAACAATTATTGCTCAGCACGCATAATATTTAAAACAAAATTCTATTCGACTGAAAATTCGATGAACAACGAACATTTCGACATGGTTTGACGTTTGATACTCGTTGTTCGATACTCAGCGAAGATTACGTCGAAGGCAACTCGTAATAAGGGCTAATCACAAAACAATTTTTAGAAATACCAATTTTGTGTATTGATAAAAAAAGAAAAATTCACTGAAACATATTTTGCATGTTATTATGTCAAGAATGAAACAACTTCCCACCAAAGCAAAGTAACCGAAATTCTTAACGAATTCATTGCGAAAATCATATAGATGGGTTGAGACGATTTTGACAATGAACAAAATATGAAAAATATACACTTTTATGTATATATATTTATACATATTTTAACTGAAAAATAAAAAAAAAATCATTCAAAACAAAAAAAATCCCACAAAACAAAAAAATCCCAGGTGAATTAAGAAAAACCACACTCAATTAAAAAATCCCATGGGAATTCCCATTTCGCACAGCAATTAAAAATAACCACAAATGGGATTTTTACAACAAAGGTGGCAACCGTGCTTTATTCGCTATTATTATAGATATCAAAAGTATATTATGCAATTTAAAACACGTATTTAACACTATAGTAAATGTTAAAGAAAAAAAATAAATTAAAAAAAAATGTTTCCAAATGAAAAAGAAATATTAAATTAAGTTCTGAGCTCCATTAGCAATTACAAAGAATCAGTAAAAAAATCTTTAATTCCATTTGAAGTTGCACAGAAAAGAACATTTGACATTTAGAAAAGAACAATATAATTCCATTCATTATTCAGAGAAGATCAATTGATAATCAGAATTTACATTTAAAGTTTAGAAAATATTAAATAGTACTAATCAAGTCAAAGTCTTACCTTAAATCAGTTAAATTGGTACAGTAAGCTTTATATATACCTACTACCAAGATTACAAGATAACTTTGCAGTAGAATATACTTTCAATTCCTAAATTAATTGAACACAGTCAAATAATAAAACCAAAAAGCAGTTATAATCTGATGTAGGCAAACAAGTATCGCAAAAATATAAACACTAACGTCCAAGTTGAAGGCTAAACACAAAAAATAAAATACGGCAAAACAACATAATTGACTGCTCGAATTAATGATCAAAAAGAACCTGTAGAGAAAAGTGAGAGTAACCCAAGTTATGGTTAGTATGGCTTTTTAACACCTCTGCTCGTTTTATTGGGAGAAATTGTAACACTGCGATTGACCGAGTTTAACCAAGACTCAAAATCACACAGCCAACAAATGGCGACCAACAAAGTCTAAACTGAAAACAAAGTTACCGAGAAAGACAGGCGTCTCAACCACAACAACAATAACGAGAGCAACATGCATATTTTACCACAAACTGTCACTTATAACAGCAAAAGCGCGCTTAACAGCTTTTAGCTAAATGTTAATCTTGGCGATCTTCTGCGTTGCTCGCTAAATACACGCTCTCACAACTTGTCCAGTTAAGTAAACTTGGTCAATATTGACTTCCGCATCATCGTCTCTAGACCGTCTCTTTGGGTTTTCGATTTTTTTCTGTTATTTTTTACTCCACTTAATTGTGAATATTTATTTTATTCATACGCTACTGTTCACTGCTGCTCATGCCAACACCAACAGTCTACTTTAAGTCACAAACACGATCGGACAACTTCTTGGCTTAAGCAAGCATAAATAAGTTAACCGGCCTTTAAGCCAAACGCGCGTTTAACTTTGTTTATACCTTATTTAATCATACGCCTGTGCGCAGGAAAGCGAAAGTTTGAAGTATAAATAATAAAGAATTAAGAATATTGGAAATATTTTGAGTTTTCTGCTTTTTTATGCAAGATTTGCTTTAAAGTTTGTTTTTAAAAAAAGTGTAAAAAGTTGCAAAAAACTGAGTTTTGAGAAAGTTTTACATCGACATTCGTGCAACACCAACTTTAAAGATGCCTGCTTCAAGTCCACGCATTATCTTCTATTTACTTTGCGCTGCTTCCGTGTTGGCGGTATCCAAAACTGATTCCGGTACCAAGAAAAATTCCTATTTTATGTTCTATTTTTACTATCTTTGCCTTAATTTTATTAATCCTTTGGCGTTGCCGCTATTTTATCGCCTTGTAAATACTTGTCTTGCCTAATTTGTATCTTGTAGATATAATTGATTTTAACTATGTAAATTAGTTTCTATGTAAATTTATTACTGTGTAAATATTTATGTTTTTATTTCTATTATTATTTTTATTTTAATAGCTGGTTTGTTTATTTTATAACGTAGCTGTTGCTATTCAATAACGATTATTTTTTGTAAATATTGGTTATTTGACTTATTTTGTGATATTTTTGATTTAATCTAAGTTCTTTATGGTTTTGTGAATAAATTTAAAATGTTTATATAATTGATATATCCTGTCTTTATTTTATTAAAACCATCTCAGACAAGGATTCCCACAAGGCTATGAAAATATTTCAGAGTTTTTTAATTAGCGTAATTTTCAGGGATATCGATTATTTTTAAATTTTCAAATTTTACAAATATACGTAGAAATTCTTGAACATACTTTTGAATAATGTGATGCATAAGATGCTTTAAGCTTAAGAATTAATTTTTGACATGAATTTTTGTTGCAAAACCCGTAGTGCTTCAATTAATATATCTGTGCTCACAAAGAATAACGACTAAACTCAAAGTATCGTAAAAAACGATATTTTAATTACACAAACTACGTCCCATTTTTTTAAATATATGGCCCGCTACAAACAAAATATGTTCTGACATAAGTGATGATCAATTCTGGGTAAAAAATGGATATCTGCATACTTCCAAAAATTGGCATTAAAGTAAATTCCATATCGCTTTTTTACGATATTTTGCGTTAAGTCATTATTCCTTGTGACCACAGATATTTCGGTGAAGAAATGAACTTTATTATTTATAATATAGTTTATATTGATATTCAACTCTTAACCCAACGTGAACCCTATTTCAAACCATAAATATCAGGTTCTTGACCAAATGTCTTTCGATATTTTTTTTTCTCAAAAAAATACTTTCTGTTAATACCTGTTGACGATGAAATCTTGTGCTTAATAAATTTTTTGGCCAAATTTTTTTTTTTTTGAAAAACCAAAAAAAAAGTAATTTTTAATAAGTAATTTTATTTATGATTAAACATGTCTCTAAATAACTCTCTTGTTATTTCAATTGTCTCAACATCAATTGTTACGAAAATGAAATTCTACGCTTTAAAATCAATTTATTTATATATACTAAAATTTATTGTGGTGGTGCTTTTGTGTTTTGCTATCAATTTCTCAGACATCATCTCCTTCTGCAGTTTATTTTATTCACTTATCTTTCTTTTGTCAATTTAAAATAATTCGTGTTGCTTCTATGTATAATATGGAGTTTTGGGAAAATCAAAAGTAAGGTAGAGAGATACAGATAGCTTCAATATATTATATGTCTTTTAATAGAAAAAAAGTTAAAGAATGCCCTATTGACTAATTTTAGAAAAGAGGTTTTATAAAAACAAAATGGTATTACAACAATATAATAAATATTCTGATCCCATTAAAATGAATTATCAATAACAGAGAAAATAACGATTTTTTTAGTGTTTCTTATTACTTTACTTATTAAAGTCAAATTAAAAATATTTTAAAATAGAATACTATATACTTTAGGTTCTATTTGTTGGCACTTTTATTATTAAAATAACTTTTTAAGCAAATTTAAGCAAAGTCGGATCAAATTTTTGTAGGTAGTTTAAGGCTTAGTATGGTAACGATACTATTTCATAGGAAATAAACGGAAATTGTAATGTACAAAATATTCAAAATTTTTACCTATTAACTCTGTAGGCAAATCAACTAATTTAAAAATAGTTGAAAAAGTCGTTTTTTGTCAACCACAACTAGTTGAAATTCTGACTTTTACCCATAGAACGAACTATCATATTTTGTATGGTGATGTCCGCTAAATAAGTCAATTGACTTTCGTCTGCATTTGTTTTCAACTACTTTTTAAGTTAGTTGAATTTAAATTATTTTTTTAACTACTTTAAAATAAATCAATTGAAAACCACATTTATTTTCAACTAATTGTTAAGTTAGTTAAATTTCAATTATTTTTTTAAATACAGTAAAATAAATCAACTTAAACCGCATATATTTTCAACTACTTGTTAAATTAGTTAAATTTTAATTATTTTTTTAATTACTTTAAAATAAATCAATTGAAAACTAGTTAATATTCCAATTACTGAAAATGAATTTAAAAGCATAAAAATTTTAAATTTCTATACATCAAAGAGATCATTCATTTTATTGTTTTTCAAAAAAAAAATAAATAAATTCATATTAGTGAAAGCCTAAAGTTAATAATATTTGATGAAATAGCATGGTTATTAACCATTGGTTAAATATATATAAACTTGTAATATAATAAAAATTTGCAATAAAAACATGTCAAAATCAGAGTAGTCGCCGTCTTAATATAACTCAAAGTATAATATAAAGTTTATATAGGGAAATAAGCAACTTACACATAATACATTTTATTGTATTTAATACTAATTCATAGTGATGTTCAGAACATATCCGTGGTATTCTTCATACATATGGTCATATGTCGCCGTCTAGATGAATAGCGTTACGCACTTTGCCCTGAAGCTTATGATCGCTTACTACTGTTAGAATGTATTTTTTGTTAGGGTAAGTGGCTTAGGACCACAGATATCCTCTGAACATCACTATGAATAAGTATTAAATACAATAAAATATATTATGTGCAAGCTGTTTATTTAATAGACAAAAACCATTAAATAGATTTTACATAACAATTTCAGATAATAATATTTTCTTGTTTTATACATTTTAGATAGTGATTTTACTAGTAGGGTTAAAGTTTTCTGAACTTATTTTTTCAATTATTTTTTCAATCAATTATTTTGGGGATATAACTTTAATATAATCGAAAGTTATAACCAGCAGATAGTCAAAACGCTTCCAGCGATACCTCATTTGTCAAAATATGATAAATAGTTCATAAGTAAGGGGCTTAGTTTACTTCCTCTCCTCTAGAGGACACCATATTCACTTTAACGGGACATCACATAGCCTATAGCCAGCGTACGAAAAAAAACTCTTTCAACGATATCTTCCTTATTTGTCAAATTATGATGAGAAGTTAGGAAGTGAGTGTTAAACAGATGAACATACATACATGCATTAGACCATCCCACTTTTTTACGTTTTCGAAAAGTTCCCGGGACATGTTGATTTTTGATTTTTTATTAAAAACATGTTTTTTGGTATATAACACTTTAATATTAACTTACTGAAAATTGACGAGCAAAATTCATTATTTTGAAAAACAAGAAATTTCTTCTTCAATATTCTGCATTACCTAAGAAACTAAAAAAATTATTTCTACCAATTTATATTTATTTAGTAGCTAATAAAATTTGCCATCTTTAACTATAAGAAACATTAAATTTTGTTCAGTTTTTTTTAAACATTTTTTTATAAAACTTTGCCAAATTAAATTTTGAAGAAAATTGTGACGAAAATTTGATAACTTCAATTTACATTATCCGTGTTACAAGAAATGCGAGGAAGCATGAGTAAAATTTTTTGGTGGTATTAACTTTGTATTTTGAGGAATTTGAAAGCAAGAACTTTGATATATAATTCGAAGATTTATGTTACGGTACTTTTTCCAAAAAGCAACACATCTGTACAGTAAATTTGTCTGCAAAATATTCAGTTTTATTTTTTTAAACGTAGCTACAAAAATAGGTGTGTAAATAACAATAAGAACAAAATTAATACGATATTAAATTAAATTGCGAAGTATTGTACGTTTTCTGTTTTCCAAATGATTTTTATTGCAATGTTCTAATACTTGAATGGCATCATTTTGCTGTTCTGTATCCATCGTACACGTGTTATTTATCATTTTTAGAAGTTCTATGGCTCGGTCTGCAACGTCATTTAAAAAAGTTATTTTTTTAAAAAATTTTGTAATACCATAAAGTTACCATTCGTACACCACAATGATGCGTTTAAATTAATTCCTTACAAGATAAAGTATCGAAAAACTTTAAAGCATGTAAAGCCAGAAAAGCCAAATTTTTTAGAATCTTAAAATTAGTCAAAGATCTGACTATTTAAGTTGATTTCAATCTCAAAGAATAGTAATATAACTGTATAACAAACAAATAACAGCAGAAAATAATACAATGCATCGCAATGCAGAGAACATACTAGGGCTGTTCACAATCCGGTGCAAATTGTCAAGCATCATAGTATTTGCAAAATGATGGTGTATATTTTTACAATACACTAACAAAATAGTCAGGAACGCATTTAATACGCTATTGCAAATATGCAACGCTAAAATCCATACTTTATATATATTTTACATATACTAAAACTAAATTACAAACTGACAGCTAATTATAAAAAAATTAATGCAAAAAAAATTGAAATGGAAGATATGGAATTAAAGGAACGAAATAATTGTGCTTTAAATCTTATTTTTTTTTAATATACCATTGATTTAACCAAAATTTACAGTAGAAAAAAATTTTTGTTTTTATCATTCAGCTATGAATTTCATGTTTTGCAACAAGTGTATCAAAATAGACCGAAAAAGACCGTTCAGAATTAATAGAAAATTTTTACAAATTTTTTATTATATCAGAAATTTGAAAAATACAACGATTCGGGCATGGTTCTTTTCGCTTTCTTTGTTCTGTAATACATTTAAGAATTATTAAAATAAAAAATTCACAACTAACTTGTGAAAAATGTGGTATTAAAGGACAGGAACAACTGGGGGCTGGAAATGCTTGCGAAGGTTAAGGCATAACACTAGCCTCGGTTAAAAGCAATTCAAATTGTCTTTCGTGTTTCTTCCGCCTAATCGATAATGAACAAATGGTTTCAATCAATTTTTCCTCTAATAATCTATCCCTTTCTTTTCAGGTTAATGACCACACGTTGTATAAGGCGCGTGCATTGGTTCTTCGATCTTTTTTTAAAAAAAAAAAAAATCTGAATTGCTCTACTACAAAAACAGGAGCATTAAGATCCGTGTTTTTGTTAGATTGTTGTTGTTTCGAAGAAAAGCAATGAAATAATTGTGTTAGCAATGTATCAATAGCATAAAATATGTGTTCACAAAGAATAATGATTAATCTCAAAATAACGTAAAAAGCAATATGGAATTTTCAATCTATGGAAAGATACAGGAAAACACTTTTTAAATGGAGCAAATTACAATTTTTGGCATATCTACTTATATCTCGTTTGTAACAGTTCATATATTTCAGGGAAAAAATATAGTTTGTATAGTCAGGGAAAAAATAATGTTAACAAATTAAATTAATTCTATTTGCACAAAGTAGTAATATAGCTAGGGCCATCGCCACCGAAATATTGCTCGCAGAGCTAAATTTATTCGAAATTAAAAAACAATAAAATTAAAACGAAAACTTCATAGAGACATGGAACTGACTTATATTTTTTTAAATTTTTTTCTATATATATTACTAGGATTCCCCGGCAGACGTTGTTCTGCCACAAACCGCCTTACTGCCATATACAAAAATGTCAAGAAATTCCAAATATATTCACCATTTTCAGTATAGCTGCCGAATGTAGCGATATGAACTAAATTACCAAATTTTATTCTAATACGATCAAAACCGTGCGAAATATAGCAGTTTTGTAAGCGGTAAAAAAGGGTGCGGCAAAACTATTTGCCTTAAACCATCTCGAACTCAAAACAAATCGACTTCCAAAATTTCAGCTCAATTTAGCTTAAGCCTGGCGCACTTTGCTTCACTCCACGCTGACCCCCGAAAAGTGAGCTTAACTAAAGTGGGACAGGCCTATTTTTAGTGCACTTGCCGAGAGTAACCATATTAACTAAATTAAACAATTGTTGTCTAATATTACCCAAACCGTTGAAATAAAACATTTTCATTGGTTTGTGGGCGGTAAATGTGGGCGTGAAAACCAATTTTTAGAACAGTTTCTGACAGTAACCATACCAACTAAGCCAAAATCTTACCTCAATCGACCAAGTATATTGTAATCATTTCCAAAAAGTGGAAGTGGCTATATAGCGATAACGCCCATTTTTAGTGCAGTTGCCGAAAGTAACCATACAATCTTAAGTACCAAATGTTAGTCTTATACGGCCAAAACTGGCATTAACCATACAAACCAAATTACCAAATTACCAAATTTAAGTCTTATACGACCAAAACCGTTTTAAATAAAGCATTTTCATTGTTTTGTGGGCGGTATAATGGGGCGTGGAAACGCATTTTTAGTACAGTTGCCGACAGTAACCATACAAACTAAATTACCAAATTTAAGTCTTATACGTGCCAAACCGACTGAAAAATAATATTTTTATTGATTTGGAGGCGTTAAAAGGGGGTGTGGCAACTTTATTATTTCCTAAACCATCTCGTACCTGAAACGAATCGACTGCCCGAAATTTCAGGTCAAGTAGTTTTGGAGTCTATAGCCATCACACACACATCGTTTTGCTTTTTATGTATATAGATATTGATTTGTGGGCGGTAAAAGTGGGCGTGAAAACATTTATTTATAGTGACCGCCTCTTGGAGCACCTACACAGCTAGTTTTACTATAAAAATGTGTAGAACAACGAAATTGCTATGATTTCGAAAAAGTGGGCGTATTTTCTGCAACCACGCCCATTTTTCGTACAGTTACCGATGGTAACCATCTAAACAAAATTACTCAATTTTAGTTTTGTACGGTCAAAACCGACTGATATACATATATCCTTTTTTTTTTTTTTTTGGTTTGTGGTCGATAGTGCAAATTTGGCTTGTATGGGAGGTACCACGACCCCTTGTCCAATTGTTACCAAACCTCATAGGAACACTCTCAAGATGTGGTTTCAGTTTCCCTGAAAATTTTATAAAGATCGGTTTAGCGGTTTTGGAGTCTTTACCTGATATACCCACATAACCACATAACCACCAAAAATACATGCATCCATTTTTATATATATAGTTTTAATTAAACATATTATTGATAAAAAGGCTTTTCCGAACTTAAAAAAAAAGTTTTTGAATTTATTGCAAATAGTTTAATATAAATGATCACATAAATAATATATGAAAAAAAATACTTCAATGCCCCCTCCCCCCTCCTCCTTAAGTTTCCATTTTATTCTAATTTTTATTATAGTTCTGCCCCTGAATGTACAGTTAAATAAAGTGTATAGTATTAAGTAATTGTATTTACTTATATAAATAATTACTCTTATAGTATTAAATAATAATAGCAAAAACTAAGGTTACAACAGAAATACTTCATTAATTATTAAATTTAAATTTTAAGTAAATCTAAACTAATGTTAATTCATTCCTATCAAGTATGAAGTTTAAATCTACTAATTAAAAAACATATATCAAAAAAAAAAATCTACCCAAAAACGTACGCAAAACTCTCACGTTACGCTTGTGGTTCAGTAAGGAGGAGAAAATTTTATGATCCTTTTTTGAACTCATTTAAGAATGAGAAAAAATTATATTTATTATTAATTTCTGAACGCATTTATGATGGTTCATTTCAATATATAATGATATAATGGTTCATTTATAAATAATTGTTTCCTACTAAAATGATCAAAGAATGTTTCTTTTTCGTCTCAAAAAAAAGTTTGTTAATAACTTCGCAGAAGAATTAAAATTTTTTTATGGAACTAATTTTCACAAGTTTTATCTTCTCCAGAAAGAAAATTCATCATACAAAAAAAAATAAAAAAAATCTAAAAAAAAATTTCAAAACTATCACTTTACTCAAAACCTTCATATGGTGGTGCAGTGGGAATGTATGTGATCAAAAACTCCGTACAACAACATTTAAAACTACGAAAAATTATTAATTCTATAAAAAGTGAAATATTAAATGCCTAATATGATATATAATATTAAAATGTTTGAATACGATTTAATTCGGTCAATGCATTAACAGGACAGAAAAAAAACAGTTCTCAAATGCTTCCAATTAGCTTCTTAACTCAAGCTGATGGCAAAATTGGGTGCCATTTTTAAAATCTTCACCCAATGTTAACATAAAATTGATTACGTATCCTGTAACATTTTAACTGTTCGTATTTTAAATAAATGAATGTATTTCTGATAATTTAGCGTCACACGCGAGCAGATTCTAGATCTGCCACTCGTAAGAAACTTCAAAATTAATTTGTTTTAAACCAAATGTTTGCTCTAAAAGTTTATTAAAAATGCTTGGTTTTCAATTTTTTAAATATCATTTGGAAGATGATTTATGGTCACATAATATATAACGTTTGTTTTTTTATTTCAAAAAGCATACAATCTTTTTAAAAATTTTTCCTTTATGCAATTTATTTACTCCATAGAAAAGGTTTGAAATATCTTTTTTAAGAAAAAAGTTCTTTGTTCTTATAAAGTTTCAAATATTTTAACAATTAACGAGGCAAAAATCTTATTTAAAACAAAAAATAAATAAAATTTTTCTTATTCATCCCTCCAGGAAATGTGAGCATTCCCGGATATAACCAGGCAACATTCCATGGAATGTAGGAAGCATTCCCCTTCGCTGCACACTCCATTTGGAAGCAGTCCTCTCCCCTGTTCTGAATATCATTTTGGAAACATTTCTCTCCCTTGTTACAAAAATGCCCGGCCATGATTCGAAACCGGGACCCCTGAGCGATAGTCAAGCACGCTACCACTAGACTATCGAGGCCGCCCAGTAAAACATATTTTTTTTTAAACAGTAAACATGAATTCAATAATAAGCAGCTAGGAAGCAATAATATTAATATTTTCAGTTGTCATCGCTTGAAAATAATTAAAACTTTCAACATGCACTCTTAAAGAAGCAGTTTTGAAACAACATAAATTAAAAACTACCAATATAATTCCAAAAGATATGATGGGGAGTGTTTATTCATTACTTCCACGTGTAATTCTTCCAATTTTTACAAGAGTAAAAATCCTTTGTATTCTAGTGGAAAGTGCGCTAGACTATCAACCCAGAGGTCCCTGGTTCGAATCAGGGTTCGGGCATGGTTCTTATCACTTTCTTTGTTCTTTCCTACATTTAAGAATTATGACCAGTGGCGTAAAAAGCGGGCCCGCAGACCCCGCATTGCGGGCGGGCGCAACTAAGCCAGGGGCGCCCTCAAGTCCTTTGATGAATATGATAAATGAAGTGGAGAACGACGCACAGTGTAATTAAGCGGCCAAAAATCTAATATATCGATGTTTGATGTTTTCCAAAATTTCTATTGGCTTTCAATAGAAGATATCTTGGGTGAAAAATCAAAATTAATTTTTCTAATAGTAAGAACCGTTTCGTCATGACAAGTCGTCAAAGTTGCACTTTTCAAAAATACAATTTTTCTTGTTATTCACATTTTATTTCAGTTTTTTTTTTTTTTTTGTATATATCAAAATAAAATTTAAAATTTCTTATATCTCGCAACATTGCTATTTTCGTTAACATTTTTAACATATGGTTTTAAGCTTATCACAAAAGTAAACACTAAAAGCGGGATACAAACTTTTAAGTATTAAATTTTTGAAAGTGTAAAATATAATTTCGAGAAAAATTGACAATAATTTTTTCACGAAAACATCAATACAACTGCGTTACATTAAATCCAAAAAAAATCTTACAAACACAAAACTCAATTTTTAAAATTTCCTTGCTGTAATTAAAAAAACTTACAAATATAAACAAAAACGTAGTTTACTTGTTTTGGTAGTAATTTCCAAGGCTAAGTTACTAAAATATAAATAGTCGCCTATGAAATTTTTCATTTATTTATAATCACACAAGAAATTGATGCAGCAAATTTCGTTGTTTTGAGACAAGACTTAATGAAGTTTCAGGCAAAAATGGGTTTCGTTTATATGGGAGGAGACATTTCTTAATTTTGTCACGAAAGATATTCGTGCCAACTTTCGTAGCTCTACAATCACTCCTTCTATTTTTGGTCAAGAATTGGGGCATTATCATATGCGTCGTTTGTTTTCAAAAAAAAAAAAATAAAATATACTAAAATATTTATTTTCTTCGCAAAATATTGTTGTTTAAAACTAACAAAAATAATTTAAAAATAATTTAATAATATGTGCTGAAATAAAATCCCGAAATAAAGTCCCGTATAGACGATTTCTTAGGGTGCAATAATCGACGTCAAAAAAGACGGCTATTTTGATCAAAAGTCTTCTTTGTTTTGCAAAACTCGATTATGGTCGAATTGGCTTTACCCGTTTGCTTTCATATTTTCAGCAAGTCAGGTACTGATGTTATTTTAATCAATCAGTTGGTCATAAATTGTCACGTTAGTAAATTCTTTAGTTAACAGGTAACGTCAAATACAAAACATTTAAACTTAACATCCTAAACTTATTATTTCACCAATAAGAAATTTATTGATCTTATTTATTTAAACTTTAAGTTTGTTTAACTTTTTTAAATAATTAATACATGTTTTCTTTTTACCTACTTTGTGATTAAGTCTTATAATACATACTTGTTATAATTTTTATTATATTTGATATTATAAAAAGTATTTTTTTACGTTATTGCTTTTTAAAAAAAAATTCTATTACAATAAAGTATAAATTTATTTATAAAATAAGATATTTTAAAAATATAACTGTTGTAAATAATGATGAGTATTGCCTTAGAAAAGTCTCTTCTTCTTCTGTGTTTTTTTGTCAAGAGTTCTCTTGTTTTCTTCTTCACTAACCTACTAATAACATAGTTTTACTCTTAAAGTAAATAGCGGGGTGCTTTTAAAAACCTGCGGGCGGGTGCACAAAATATAGTTACGCTACTGATTATGACAAACTTAAAATCCACAACTAAAATAGTGGAATATGTGTAGTTAAAGGACAGGAACAACTAAGGGCTGGAAATGCTTGCCAAGGTTACAGCATAACACTAGCCTCGGTTCAAAGCAATTCAAATTGTCTTTCACGTTTATTTCGCGTCATTAATAATTCATGCATGGTTACAATAAATTCCTCTAAATAAATATATTCCTTTTTTCAGGTCAAAGACCAAACCTTGTTTGTATAAGGCGCATGCCTTGGTTCTTTGATCTTTAAAAAAAAATCAAAAGTGAGATATAACAAAAATTTGACGTTTTTGACTATATTCTAGAAAACCTCCAAAACTCCAAATAACATATTTATGAGTTTGCATCATAAAAAACTTAAAATGCATAATACTATTGACCCTTCAAGACTTCCGATTTTTTGTTGATCAAATGTTGTTGAAAGATTTTGTACTCCAATTCGTTTCTTTATTAAAATGTTCAGCCTTTTCGGATTCTTAATTTTTCGTAATATGTAAAATTAATTTAAATAATGTTCACAGATAAGCACTCTCTGAGTATGACCTTGTCATAACAGCTTGTCTTAAGATATTTATGATTATAAAAACAAACAAGACCTTTAGGCTGACCCGTTATTATTCAAGTTTAAATATTATGAATAAATTCATTGTTGACCACTTAACATATGTTACATTAACAAAATGTGCATATGAGTTTATGCAAGCATATACTTATGTATATTTAACAATATTCAAAACGAACCATCTCTTAATATCAATATCAAGATGGTCAATAAAGAAACAAAAAAATAAAAAATCAAAATACAGTAGCTGAAAAATAATTTTAACAAAAAAATTATTTTTTATCATACTTTTTTACCCAGATATTAGAGCAAATGCATAAAATATTAAGAATAAAATAAATGATTATATTGATTTGGTGACTTTGTGTGGCTTTTTTTATGGCGATTGTATAACTTGCATATTATGACAAGAATTGGAGGTAGAAGGTAAATTTTTTGTTACTTATATAAATAAATCTCATTAAATTACCGTTCACAGTAAATAATGAAAAGCCTGTCGAGGAAGACATCGCCTACCAGGCCACCAAGCAGCTGGGACTAATGAACCATCGTCTCAATTTGCTCGCCCAAGAAGAACAAGCTCGACAAATAACACTGCCAAACATCACCCTGAGTAATCTTGCCAATCGTGTACCTTGTACTTGTGACCTGGGCATCTGCAAGTGTTGTTTGGGTGAGTTCAAATACAATTACAATAATTGAAATAAAAACAATAAATTTTATATTCAACTAAGGATTTCTTTCTGTGATTGGCATGAATAGCTGCACTGAGGTAGTATATCGGCCCGAGGAGTTTTCCTTTGAACTACGCATGCGTGTCAATAATAATATTTGGTTCAAACGCAAAGTTTCGGGTCAAAATCCACCGCCCTTTTGTTTCCGGCCACCACGTTTTAGCTTTGCACGTGCCTGCGTACAATTCAATGATATCTGGTTCTTGGGGCGCAATATGCACGTCTGCATGAGTATGTCGGGATCCTTTCAGGGCTTTGAGCTGTTTGAACGGTATGTGAAACAGAGCATAGGTTTGCTGTTGGGATTCACAATTTATTTAATTTATATTCTCGCGTTGTTTTTTTCATTTCAGCAATTTTGACTGCCTGCTTTTTGGCGACAAAGGCGTTAAGATTGTAAAGCCTGAACAAGGCTATCCCGTGCGTCCAAATGATGTAGACGTCGATAATGGTGAAGATGATGAGATTGAAGATTACGATGAAAATGTGGTCCGAAGACGCAGAAGCGACAGTGATTAGTTGTAGAGTAGCAAACTACAATGGG
The DNA here is from genome assembly GCA_963920525.1 of Dichetophora obliterata. NCBI lineage: Eukaryota > Metazoa > Arthropoda > Insecta > Diptera > Sciomyzidae > Dichetophora > Dichetophora obliterata. Next base: position 211,964,240 of record OY986437.1, on the reverse strand, counting down.
TTTTTAAAATACACAAAGCTGCAAGATGCCATATGAAAAACATATTTATTTTTTTTAGTAAGTCTTCTCATTTAAGTAGAGATCACTTTATCAATAACTTTAATGATTAAAAAATTATATTTTTAAAAATATATTCTTAATTTATTTATATATATTTGATTAAAGATTGATTTATTGAATTTGATGATACAAAAACATAAAACTATAAAAAAAAATTTAAAATAAAAGTTTAATTTTATAAAAAAAAGTAAAGTTAATGTAATTTATGTATAAGCACAAAAGAAAATCAAAAAAAATATATATTTTTGTCATTTTCAGAGAATCTTCGAATATTACAAAGAACAGATAACTTAATACAGGAAGCTTATCTATCATTCATTTTTATATAAATATATTTTTTAAATGAATATGAAAGTTATGAATATGTGATAACCGTACATTAAGGCGGATCGATTTGTATGGAGAAAAAAAGTCAGCCAGACACCGACTCAAAACTTGGAAGGACTCTCAAAAATTATTTCAGCATAATTTTTTTTTTTTGATCGAAGAATTCCCCATGGAGCGGTTTTGGTTCTCCTGAACCCTTTTTGGCCCAAAAATCACTTTTTTTGCATGTAACTTTTTTGTTCTTCAGAATGCATACCCAAGATAAGCAAAATAATAAAGATTTTTGTCGTTCTCAAATTTTGGTGAACACAAATGCTTAAATTTTTTTCTTTAAAACTCTTTTGAGACCCCAAAAAATCCATTTTTCGTCTATTTCGGATATATGTTTTTTTAAACCCCTTTAAATTATGTATTTTTCATGGCATTCATATGAAGCTTTTGTTTAACTTATTGGAAAGGTATTGAGCTCTTCTTTCCATTAATATATCGAATAGTGTGGCTTAACTAAATTTCCTTAATATCCTTGTTTAAAATATCTATATGTTCCAGCCAAAAGTGGTGGATTGGGCATATTATGGAATGAACAAATTCAAAGAATCAAGTATTCAAAAAGTCACAGGGACAAAGTGTAAACGTGTATCCAGTTTCATTACATTATTTATGCTATATTTATACGTGAACGTCAAAAAATGTCGTACGCTTTTTAATATTTATTTTAGGAAGGTAATGAAACGTATATAATTCAAAGGTACTGCATCATAGATGTGCAGACAGACACATGTTTAATTTTAAATTGATGACCTATGACCCGAAATTTAAGCGTTGAAATTATATATTCATTTCAGTAAGAGATCTCAGGATTGGTAAGAGGCAGAATGGTAAATAGGGTATCGAATCTGGTCGGAAAGGTCTGGCTGAGGATGATTGCTTAATATTATTGAATTTGTAATTGGAGACATTTGACCTGAAATACAAGCATATTTACTTTGACAAAAAATTCAATAAACATTTCTATCATTGAAAATCATCGGAATCATCAGAAATCATTTTTTTCAAATTGTGATTTTAATATTTTTTACAAAGTTCTACAGCTGTCAAAATAGTTCTGAAAATTAAAAATGAATAAAAATGCTATATTTCGTTATTTCGGACGGCGCGAACATTATTCTCAGCTATCAGAAATTACACGCACAAGTTATTCGCATTAGGAATAATCGCAAAGGTTAACTCAACCGAAGTGCAATGGCCAAGCCTCACTCCGGGGGAACCGCCTTTGTGATCACTGTAACCCCTACTCCAGGTAAGTATGGTTTTCATACTGTGCGTTACTCGTATTAAACTAAAATATTGTTTTTCAGTTTGTATGTTTATTGTCGGTAACTGCATTAAAAATTGGCGTGGTCGAACTTTAGCTACATCCACTTTTTTAAAAATTTTTAAAATTGACTATAGTTTCATTGTAGATTTTTCGAATACTTTATGGCTTAGGAAGTAAATGTTGCCACACCCCCTTTTAACACCCATGAATCAGAGAAACCCAAAAAATCTTATTGTATGGAAATTTTTTATTTTATATGGGACATGTCGCACATCTCTGAAAGTTCATCTGGTATTCCATAGAAATTTAGCAGAGAGGTCAGGTGTTACCACAAAGGTAAAGTGTTAAGGTATATTTTATTTTGGACATCCATTCACTACGCCTACTAAAGGCATGACAACAGTTTTAGATGACTTTGGATAAAAATCTAAACTGATTGACAGATTTTGCTAAAATTGGGTATACGTATATTGTACATTTCAGATAAGATTGAAACATAATTTGTTTTAACATAGCCCTTTCACCCTTTTTAATCCAACGTAAATTTTGTTACTGAAATACGTTTTAGTAAAGCAATTTTGAACCAATTTAATTTTAACAAATTTTTGTTCTTTTGACACTAAAAACATTAACATATCTTCAAAATTGTAAAAATCTTTAGTACATCATTTTAGTAGTAATCATCATTTCAGATATTTCATTAAAATGTGTTTTGTTTAAAGATTCAATAAAAATCGGGTAGGTTTTCCGTTTTCTAGTTTTCCGTGAGCTAGTTTTCTGCTAAAAACAATAATGTGCATCAAAGTCATGAAATATTAATAAGCCCTGCAGCTCCTAAGGGTATAAAAATAGACCCCCCCCCTCCCATACGACCCCCCCACTCGATATCACCTTTCACCTCCTTACATAGTTGCACTCTATTGCGGGACATATAAAACATATAGGTATTTTTTAAATAGCAAAGCTTATATGCAAATTGTCAAGTCGATTCATTAACCTTTGTGAGATTTATGAAGGATTTGCTATTTTGAGGTTATGTTTTAGATTTTATTATTAGAGATATTATCGATTTTCATACATAGAGCGCATTTGGAAAATTTAGGCAGACGAACGAAAATTAAAATAACTCGATTAGTTTTATTAGAATTTTAAGATATTTTACTGATTGCATAACAACACTTTGTATGGAAGATAGGCGTAGTTTTAATTAAATTTTGACAAATATTATAATTATGGTATATATTTAAAATTAAGCCTAAAGTAGTCTTAAGTCGTTTCGTTAATTTTTGTGTAATTTTTAAGAATTTTACCGTTCTTATCAAGTCACTTTGCATGGGAGGTAGGCTTAGTTTTAGGCATTCCTTCGCGTTTTGGCTCATTCTCGACCTTGTTCTTTACATGTTTGTTGTTCTCACATACATCTCTAATTTCATTGGGATTGCTTTAACATTACGTTTATATTAAATCACTTTGTATGGGAGATAGGCTTAGTCTTATGTATTCATTCGCGATTTTGGTCATTCTCGTTATTGGTTCTTTGTATTTATGGTAATTTCAAGAGTACGGCCGTAATCGTGAGCACAGACAGACAGACATGTGAACTGACAAACGAAAAAGACGAAATCGATCTGCCACGTCTTCTTATAGGTATTACAAGGCAAGGTTTAGAAGGCAGTTCACGTGGTGGTATACAAAATAAAAGTTGTTTTTTTTTTTGGAAAGTAGAAATAAACAACGTAGAAAGTAAAAAAAGTTTTTTTATAGACTTTCGGTTACCGAAACCATCACAACTCAGATCCCTTTATGTTTATGGAGATGCAACAAGCCCTCTGTTCTTTCAAAGGCAATTCACAACACGTCAAAAAAGGCGCAGACCAATCGGTTGAACAGTTTTTGAGTTTATTAAGAACACAAACAAAAATCAAAAACAAATTGCTTCTCTTTATTGCATTATGTAAATAAAGTTAATACTACTAAATTTTTTTAAGTTCATATATGCAAAAAATATGTACTTCAAAGATGACCCTTCTCTGAACGCCACAATTGGAGAGTCTATTTAAAAAACCCTTCAAAATAAAGCTAAACTTGCTTATAAAGATATTATTCATATTTATTTTTATCTCATTCCTTTTATTTTCCTCTTTGAGTGCACTCAGTTTTCAAGGCGCCACTTGTTGTGCCATGCATGCTGTGCCTTACTGCATATCCTTTTGTGCGGAAGTGTGAACAAATTCAGTGCAAACTGTAAAGAGGCTTTTAACTGGTTGTCAAAATGCAAACGCCATTGAAGTGTTAATAATAACAACAACAACACCAAGAACAGCAACTGATTCCGGCCACCTACACAAAGCAAGCAAAGGTTGCAAGGATATATGCAGCATTCCCAGGATATGCCTGATTCCCTGCATTCAGTTTGCCATGCAATATTTTTGCATTGAAGGTCCTTTCGATGCTGTTGTAAGCGGTCTGTTTGCTGTTTGGATGCACTTGTGTTGTACTCGAGCACTCAAGTGTAAAATAAAAAGGATAATGCAGCTTATAAGGATATGCAGGTTATTTTCGCATATATAAATGCATGCATATGCAATGAATGCAGTGCAAGCATGCACTGAGAAAGCCATGAAAAAAAATAAAACCAATACAAATTAAAATGCATTGCATAGCAGAGTGAATAAAGAACAAGGAAGCAACGGAAAGGATAAATGTCGTACTGGCTTTTGTTTTTGTTGTTCGGAGGCATTTAGATGCTTCAAGTGTTTAGCTGTTGGCGCTTGTTTTGTGTTAATTTCTCAACACTTGACTGTTAGTCAGTAGAGGAAGGATTCAAGGACTCTTGATTTTCGCAATGAAAATGAGCATATGTTGCGGTGCTTTTGTATTTACGAGTGCAATTGATTGAGTGACGTTATCACTTAAGTTTTTGAAACTGCAAAAAAAATCAAAGACATTTTGTGATTGAAGAATAAAACAAATACTTAAATCAAGAAAACAAATGGAGAAAATTCTTAATTTATTTACAAAATTTTTCTTGTGCCTAAAATTTATTTTTTTTAGAACTGAAATTTTACAATTTATAATGAAAAATTTAAATACAAATCTGGAATCTTAAATGAATTTCAATTGGATGTGCACTTCTATAAAGGAATGAATCGAGTTTGCACATTATAATGCTTTAAAAGTTGACTTTATATATGATATAGTAAAAGTTTTGAAATTACATTCGACAACAAAGCAGGAGCGAATTGTAAAGAGAAATTACTGGAGCTTTTCGATACGATTTATATTATTGTTTTTTCAATTGAATTGAATAGGAGCGAATTCATCAAGGCAGAGTTTTGAGTGTAAAGTGTAAATTTTCGGAATGATGTAGCCTGAAATAATGGTTTAACAAATGTATTAAGTCGCCTTTCACCCATAAAGCTTTAAAACAGGATATCCCTATTTTATATGTTCTTCTCTCGTTTTTTTCACTAATTATCTTAGTCTTAAAAATGAAACATTACTTATGGCCATCCGTGTTATAACACTTAATCATTTCATCAAACAATAATCTACTCAATAAACCAACAAATAGTCAAATAATAGAATTACATTAACACATTTCACGCCTTTTTTCCGCCGGTCAAGCCGATTATTGTGACATATACAAACAAATCCTGCCAACCCTAAACAAATGTTCAAATGAAAAAATAGCAGTGCTTGACCCTTATTCAATTGGTGTCTACAAATTGAATTAAAATAAATATTAATATAATCCCTGGTGTCCATTTTTTTGCACAAATTTAACGAATCAAAAAAGATATAAGCAGAGATGAAACCCGAACTGAACGCAGTCAGAAGCTTACTGGAAAAAAAATGAATCGTTTGCAAGGGAAAAGACTGACCAAAGGACGCCAACGAACAGTGATTTTTATCTGTTGCGCGACAATAAAAAAACAGCAAACATAACAACAACGAAACTAAAACCAACCTTAATAGAGGGTTTGCGTGTCGCATTAAGTGATCAACAGCATAGAGACCTGGATTTTCGAGTGCCGGACGTTGGTCAGTTATGAAGACGAGGGTTGCTCCTCACTCATGTTTTTACAAACAACTCAATTATGACTGGACTGCAATTGAAGTGGCTAATTTAGGCAACAAAAAGGTGATTTATTTTTCACCTTTATTTACGATGGTCAGTTTTACAACGTAAGCTGACTTTTATTATGTTGGCAACAAATTGTTGCACCGATTATGCAAATTATTTCCTTTGTTGGCAGTTTTAAGATATTTCTTAAAACATTCTCTAAATACATCAGAAGCGGCTGCCACTAAACAACCAATTTTCTTAAAAATAATAAAAGAGAAGTAGAGAGAATTATATAGACGTAGATTAAAAAAGACTTATATGGATCAAGAAGATCAATTTAAACACCCGGATTTTTTCGACTGAATGTACAAGACTTACAATAACACTGTGCAACAGTCAACAAAATAACAGGATTCTGCGATATAGATTCGATACTATAACCAGAGGTGAGTAAAACAATAGCTGGGTTTCGTAGTTTTGGCGAACGTTTTCTTTTTATGTCCCCTTATTTATTGTGGGACTTAGTGATTTTGACAAGAAATCGTATCATTTGTTTTTGTTCAACAGCTCCGTCAGGTTTGGAGATAATATCGGCTTACTGTCTTTGGCAAAAATGTAGCTGACAGTCTAAAAGACAAACTGCAAAACAAAACGAATTCATGAAATTATTAAAAAAAAATTTTTTTAATGATAAATTCTTTTTTAATTTTTTCGCTTTTTCGTTCATAACTTGAAGGAAATCCAAAAATTTTCCTATACAACCTTTAACAAAATTGTAGCCGAAAGAGATTAAACAACTTTTGTGAAAATATTGAAGTGATCTGAACGTGTCTACACTACTTAAAAAGCTAAAAAAGATAATTTTTAAAGTGAAAACTACCGGTTTTAAGGGAGTTTTTCAACTACAACTCCTAAACTACTAATGAAGTTTTTGATATGTCACTGTGTTATTCATTCTTAACCCATTTTAGTCTATTAAATATTAAAAATTGACACTTAAAAAATTGTAGCACCGGCAAGAAGAGAAATATTGCGGTAATTTTATTTTTTATAGTAAAAACAAAAGATGGACCTAAATACTTTAAAAAAAATGTGACAGTCCAATTTTTCGCAATTTACCATAAGTTGTTTACAAGTGAAAATACTGATTATTTATGTCGTGAAATGCTCTTTCCTGAGAAAAAAATAAGGATATTTAAAAAACAAAAAACTAGCACCCTTTCCTGATAGCTTCAGCTGTTCTTTATGCAATGAAAAAAACCTACAACGATATAGCTGCGCTACCTCTAATCCAAAACCATTTAATATCGCATATTTTGATTGTATGTGAGGTACCACGCCCCTCTTATCCAATGGCCATTAAATGTTAGCAAGGGAACAACACGTGTAAATTGTGGTCAAATACCGAATTCCGAGGCTGCTCGACATCTAAAGTTAAACGATATCGCAAAATCAGGTTGTATCGGAGGTTCCACGGCTTTATGTCCAATGCCCATAAAATCTTATCAGGGGAACAACTCGTGTAAATTGTGATCAAATACCAAATTCCAAAGCTGTGTGACCTATAATTCCAAAACTATTCGATATCGCTACGCCCCTCTTCTCCAATGCCCAAAAAATGTTATCAGTAAAACTTAATTTGTAAATTGAGGTCGAATACTGAAATCCGAGGTTGTCCGACCTCTAACTCCAAAGCTAATCGATATCGCAAATTTGGGTTGTATGGAAGGTGCATCGCCCCCTTGTTCAACGTAAATAAAAATTTATCAGGGGAACAGCACCTGTTAGCTTTGCACACAACCTGTTTAGCGTTGCACACCACCTTTGTTTTATTCAAATAGAGCTTAAAGAGAGAGTTTTTCTCGCTGAGAGTAGCAAAAAAGAAATTATATTATTATGCTCTTTTAACTATAAGTAATTATTTAAATAACGATTAGAAAATTGATATAGCCTATGCCCCAACTGGCTACGATAGCTACCCAGTAAAAAAAATTATATTCTTATTCGTGCTCAAGCCTTGCGGTCCCGAACATACTATTTATATAAAAGTATTTATTTATGTAATGTATGTTTAAATATAAAAATGTATTGAGATGCTTATCTAAGAAGCAAGGAGCAGGATGCAAGTGCAATTCAAGAAACCATATTCTGTTTTTAAATATCATATTCGTAACGATTGTATCGTATTGCCAGTTGTGCACTGGAAGAAAAACTTTTATTCGGGTGATGATAATGTGACTTGATCATAATTGATTCGCACACTTCCACTCTTTTTCATACTTATGACAAAGTCAATGTAACTTCCATGCATTTACCATAGCCGCGTCGAACGCATTTGTAATTGATGGCCAGAACCACTTCTTGCCTCGAACCCGAATTCGATAACACGGTGTTACAAAATGAGAAATAAACGATGTTGTAGACCTGTTCGAACATAAGATAATTGCATACTTGGTTTTTTTAATATACCCTCAAAATCAAGAGTTGTGGTAAAAAAACCGATTTAAGGTAGATGCATGTATAGTTTAATATAAAACTCCTTTATATCTAGCTTAATTTTAAAAATTTAAACGGTGATAAAAAGTAGACTTTCAAAACAATATATAGAACGTTCTTTCACCGGACGAACGAATTGACAAAGTTACAGGTAAAATCATTTGAAAAATTTTTTTTTCAACTTTAGCAACATTTTGTTGACAAATTAATCCCTTCGCTGGTCAGCTGGCTTCAGTTCCTGAGTCAATTGAACTTTGTATGCATGAAGATGCAAATCTTTCGTCAAAATTAGCTGCATAGTGGATTTGGAGACACCAATTTGCTGAGCTCGGTGTCGACTTGAGGTGGATGGAGTTTGAGCGACATCATCACGTACAGCTGCGACATTTTCGGTCGATCGACCTGGTCGAAGGCGCGTTGTTGTCTTTACATCACTAACAGACCCAGTTTCGGCAAATTTATCCATTAATCTCTTTACAGTTGACTCTTTTGGAGCATTATTGTGACCCCAAATTGATCGCAATTTGCGAACTGTAGCCGCAAAACTTTCACCATTTTGGTAAAACAATTTCACAATGAGAATGCGTTGTTCATTTGGTAGCGCTCTATTTTTACTAACCTCGTACCTTCTACTAGCAAACAATAACAATTGTTCAAATGTCAAACAATGACACTTCGAATGGCGCCAAATTTAAAAATTGCGTTCTTGTTGGGACACCTTTATATGTATGTAGTGAATCAATACCACCACATATAAACACCAACATCACAACATACAAAACACACACTTTAAAAATATTCACTTACACATTTATCTAAAAAAATAATTATTATTTCAGATTTCAAAATTGTCATTATTTATTAATCAAAAACTTTGTATATTATTTCAGTATAAAAATTGTATTGATAAAATAAATGCATAAGAAAATAAATGTTTAAAACGAAATTAAATTTAAACAAAAGATATAAAATACAAAAAAAAGTTCGCAGCTAGGCAATGCGAACAACCATGCTCATTCGATCAAAACGGCACCCAACACAACACAACATGACTCAACAAACTAAGTGACACCATCATTGCGATGGCTAATGATGGAAGTCAAACAATACTCACACGCCGCCATTTTATTAACGATAAAGACAATCACATAAACTTTTTGGTAGACAGTGGAGCAGAAGTTTCAGTACTTCCAGTAAATAAATTTAAAGTCCACAAGAAAAATTCAGACTTAATATTAACAGCAGCTAATGTAACCACAATCTCAACTTTCGGCAAGAAATTACTTAACGTAAATTTGAAACTAAGACGAAATTTCCCTTTTACATTTATACTAGCTGACATAACAAGACCCATCATGGGAGCAGATTTCCTTACGAAATATAGACACTTGATAGACTTAAAACACAAGAAACTCATTGATACACTTACACAACTATCAGTTAACGCAATCACAGCATTTACAGAAACATTATTACCTAAACTAATTACACTAGACAACAAATATACAAATATACTCAAAAATTATTCGTCAATAACAGCAGAACCTGACTACAACAAACCAATTCAACACAAAACAGTACAACATATAACTACAGCAGGACAGCTACCTTTTTCAAGACCAAGACGCCTCGACTCCATCAAATATAAAATTGCCAAAAAGGAATTTGACTTCTTAATCATAGCAGGTATCTGCCGTCCTTCAGACTCCATGTCAGCGTCTCCACTACATTTAGTACCAAAAAAGGATGTAAACGATTGGAGACCCTGTGGTGACTAAAGAAGACAAACGCAATTACAATCCCAGACCGCTACCCTCTACCACACATACACGACCTATCCATAGATTTGTACAACAAACACATACTTTCAAAATTAGACCTAGTTAGAGCTTACCATCAAATACCCATGGCCACTCAAGACACACATAAAACTGCGATTACTATACCGTTCGGAATATTTGAGTTTCTGAAATTGCCATTTGGTTTAAGAAATGCAGCTCAAACATTCCAACGATTTATCAAAGAAGTATTACGAGAACTAGACTTCTTATTCGTATACCTCGACGACATTCCTCGAAACATCTAAATTTAGTTTTTGAACGACTAGACAATTATGGACTAAACATTAAACCAAACAAATGTATTTTCGGCATAGACAGAATAAACTTTTTAAGTTATGATATTTCAAACAAAGGCATACAACCATCTCCCGATAGAATTCAATGCATTGTTAACTATCCAAAACCAGAATCAGTTAAACAAATGCAGAAATTCATCGGAATGATTAATTACTACCACAGATGCATTCCAAAATTAGCACACACACTCACACAGATTTCTGATATGATAACTTTAGCATTAAAAACAAAGGACAAACACTTAACATGGTCAGAAAACACAACAGAAGCATTCACAACGACAAAGGAACGTTTTACTAAGGAAATGCTTATTAATCATTTTAATAGCAAAGCAAAACTTTCTATCGCTGTGGATGCATCTAACACTGCTATCGGTGCAGTTTTTCGACAAGAACACAATCAGGAAACAGAACCACTAGCTTTCTTTTCAAAAAAATAATCACCATCAGAGACAAAATACAGTACATTTGATCGCGAACTTTTAGCAATTTACCTTACAATTAAACACTTTAGACACTATTTAGAGGGATGAACATTTACTATATAAACAGATCACAAGCCACTTACTGCAGCATTACACATTGGCGTCGGAAGCGGGGGCAAGGGGTGCAGTTGCCCCCCACTTTTTTAGCTAGATAAATAATTTAAAAGGAAAACTTCAAAAGTTATTCAAAATATCAGTTTTTTTTACAACGATAATATTTTTGTATTATATATTTTCCTCTTCTTTCTCTCTTCTTCATAAGCATGCTTGCGGATAACCATTTTCTTTCTCTGTGTTTGCAAAAAGATGGAACAAAATGTAGAGTTTCTACTGCAAGCCTTCCACTTCAGTTTAAAAGCACCCTTAAGTATGTAGCTTAATGCTTGTTAATTTTGCAACTCTGGTAAGAAAAAATTTGACATGTTCTTAGGGGCTTTCCATATTGGACGACATGTTGTACGATAAGTTAGATAGAAAACTAATGCGACTATTTGATTGAGCGTTCGAACGATCCAACTTGTAAAGCAACATCATAATTGCAAGCTCTCAAGCAGAACACATCCAGCTAATAGCTAAGCAACTTTTAGATGCCCTAACAATTGAGCAGTAATTTTACATAGTTGTACAATATTGTACAATCGGCAGAAAAAAACCACAAATTTCGACTATCGTTTTAGCTTACGCATGGTACTACATGTTGTACAATCTACCATGTTGGTCCAATGTTTTGGACCATGCGAAAGCCCCTACTGTGAATTAGCTGATGAAAATCCATCTCGACGCTTTGAAGAAACATCAAATCCGGTTCCTTCAGTACAGTTGCCATTATATGATCGGCTACGAAAAGACTATTTCGAAATTTTAGATCTTCCCTCAAATGAGAGGGAAAATGATTTTACTTTTTTTTTTATTTTTGCAAGTTTACACCAGCTTCACTCTACCGACTCACTTTGATTTAACATTCGGTGAGTCGGTTGAGTGAAGCTAGTGTAAGATGGCACTTTGTAAATCTTATTGTACATTTAAACAGATCTTGACACTCTGGAATCGTTGGAAAATATTGTAATCGAAGCCTTCAACGGAAAAGTGCCTTCTGAACAAAATCTAAAAACAAAACTAGATCTTTATGCAGATGACTTTTTTGCAGATAAAATTGCTGAAGCAATTGCCTGGCCAAACACCTTGAAATTGTAGTGGCATTGTATCCCAATTTGCAAAAAATTCGGATACTGTAAAAAAACTATTAAATGAAGTTGAAAAACTTATTGCTTTGCTTTTGACTGTGCCTGCATCAGCAGCTTCATCTGAGCGTTCTTTTAGTGCACTAAGACGACTTAAAACGTATCTTCGAGCACCTATGACACAGAAACGACTCACTCATGCGGCACTTATACACATCCACAAAGATAAAACGTAAGAATTGAATTCGATGGAGGTGGTGAAAGAGTTTGTTTCTCGCAAGGACAGAAAGAAACATTTTGGAATAATTTAAATTGATATAACTTTTTGTACCTTATTGCATTTAAACCACGTAAAGATATACCTAGTCTTGCTTTATAAAAGCAACCATTACTTCTTATATTTTCATATTACCATATGAAAGATCCTTTAACGAATGATCTCTTATATTGAAATTGGAAGAACTTTTAAAAATAATGAAATTTTAATATTTTTTACATATTTTTATATTTTTTTTATTTTAGACTAAAATAAAAAATTTGTTTATTCACATTCATGTTTCTTTGAAGAAATTTTGGTGAACTTTTTTTTGCACCACCATCTGATATGATAACTGCCCCCCCCCCAGATGAAATTAGCTTCCGACGCGCTTGGCATTACATTCAAAAACAGAGACAAATACGACACCTAGAATTCAATACACAGTTTTCCAACGTCATCAGACACATTAAAGGTACCGATAACAAAGTAGTGGACGCACTTTCAAGAGCTGAGATAGAGGCTTTCACAACCTCTGAGATCAACCTCAGAACTCTACACAAAGAACAGAATACAGAAAGAGATACTAAATAAACATACTTGCATACTTGCAAACTTTACATTAAAATTTGGTGCAAACAAACAAGTACAGGAACACGTCCATACATTCCACAAACATTACGCAAACAAATTTTTGAACAATTAAATAACATTTCACACCCAGGTACACGAGCTTCTCGACGACTCATAACACAAAGATATTTTTGGCCCAAAATGAACACACAAATCAACAAATGGTCACAAGAATGCGTTATATGCCAACAAGCAAAGATACACAAATATACGAAGACAATCTCACACAAGATAGACATTCCACACGGTCGTTTTGAGCATGATCACGTTGATTTAGTTTACTCTTTACCAATATCAAATGGTTACAGATATCTACTTACCCTAGTTGACAATAACACACGTTGGCCCGAAGCGTATCCAATTAAAGATACCTACACCAGTACTATCGTAGATACACTTCAAAAGGAATACGTGAGACTTTTTTGAGTTCCTCTGGAAATTACTTCCGATCGAGGTACTCAATTTATGTCCACAACATTTAGAAACATCGTTAAGAATCTAGGAAGCAAACACATTACCACTTCTGCTTATCATCCACAAGCTAATGGGATTGTAAAACGATTTCACCGCCAACTAAAGACTTCTTCAATAGCGAGTAACAACCAGACAAATCGGTACAGAGAGTTGCCACTAGTTCTTCTAGGACTCAGGGTCACGTTCAAAGAAGATATTAAGACTTCACCAGCCGAAATGGTTTTTGGTCAAAGACTCAGGCTACCACAACAACTAGTAATTCACAACAATCAGAATTTTAATTCGTTGGACACCTTGTCCAAACTTAAAGAGGCAGTAGAAAATAAAAAGTCAAACATTGCGCATCACAGCACTCACTTCCAACAATATATACCTCAAGCTCTCAGTACTTGTAACTTCTTCGTCCGGAACGACACAATTCGTAAAACACTAAAAGAGCCGTACGATGGTCCCTTCGAAGTTATTAAGAGAACACCAAAATACTTCACAATTCGTAAAAATAACATTAACATAACAGTCAACATTAATAGGATTAAACTCACCGCCTTAGACACTGAAAGAGCACAGACACATTCAACCAAACATAACAATACCTAAAAAAGTACACTTTAGCTTATAAGCCAACTCGACCAAAATTTTTCAGAAAGGAGGGGGAATAATGTGGTGACTCAATACCACCACATATAAATACCAACATCACAACATACAAAACACACACTTTACAAAATATTTACTCACACATTTATTTAAAAAAATTATTATTATTTAAGATTTCAAAATTGTCATTATTTATTAATCCAAAAATTTTGTATATTATTTCAGTATAAAATTTGTATTGATAAAATAAAGTCATAAAAAAATAAATGTTTAAAAAAAAAATTACATTTAAATTAAAGATTTAAAATAAAAAATAAATCTCTGTTATTCGTGGGAACAAAACATACAACCCACATGTGCATGCAGTTTTAAGGGGATTTTAAAAAAATATTTGACACTAGGGTGGACCCTAAAAATGTGTTTTTGTTTTATACTTTTAGTAGAGGAGCTGGTCGCTGTTTTCGAATCTGATGTAAGAATTTAAAAAAGTTTTTTGACACTAGGGTGGACATTAAAAATGTGTTTTTTATACACTTAAGTCCAGTTTTCAATCCTACTTTTCAATCAATTCAAGCTCCATGCGGGAAACATGATGAATGTTCAATGATCAACGCCTCAACATCGCTGGCAACCATAACTGCCTACTTTCAACTCAAATAAAAAGTTTACATCTTCATTGTAAAGAAATAAATATATTATTTACTTTGAAAAATTATATAAAATAAAAATGATAAAATAAATAAAGATATACAGATTTTAGGGGTCGCCCATAAACTACGTTACTGATTTTCCGTTTTTTTTTACCCCCCCTCCCCCTGCGTTACTTTTCGTAGTACTTTTCAAAACCCCTCCCCCCCATAAAGTAACGTGACATATGAAATTAATTCATTCGAATGATTATATATTTTGACTAGCTCTGACAATTTTCACTAGTATTAGTGACTAGTATGACTAGATACATTAAAGGAACAATTGGAAAAAAATCAATAATTAATACCATCTGTAAAAGCTATTTCATCTGCGATCCAAGATTCGATGCTCTCAATCACTGGGATAGAAGAAGCTGGTAGCTTTGTTAAGGATTCTTTGAAATAGAATTTTTCATCGGATTCTAAGTCGACCCATTCAGGTGAATCCTCATTTCTAACGCAAAGAAATTCACCTGGTCTTTGTCAGAGTACCCTTAAAGGCTGCACCCGAGCTGCACCAAGTTCTGTGTTTTTGTGTAAATGCTTTCTGAAAATTGATTTATTTAAATAGTATTTTTTATTCCGATTTATTGTAAACGATATAATACAAACTTATGGCAGTTCATAGAAGTTTTAAAAACGAAATACAAGCCGCAGGTAGGACACGACCTTGAAACGATTTCTTCTTTCTGAAAAGGACAGTACATGTCATACGGTATCTCCTTTGATCAAGAACATTCAGGCCTTAACGTCAAGGCCTGTCGCAAAAGCAAAGACCCAAATTTTTCAGACGTATGCTGAGATGGTGAAGGAATACCAAAAGGTTCCTGTGTCGAGGGAAAAGGTGGTGGAAGAAATCGTTGAAACAAAAGTTAACCATCAATTTAGACGATCAAACATAAACATGTAAGGTTAAAAATTTTTGAAATGATTGTGTTATTAACTAGAGGTTTTTCGTCGATTTTTTAATTTTTGGTAACGTTACAATATCTAAACACCTCCCCCCCCCAACCGTTCCTTATCGTAGTGCATTTCAAAACCCCTCCCTCCCCTAAATTGGTAACTTAGTTTATGGACGACCCCTTATATCGAATTACATGCGGAGTTTAAGAAAAAGCGTAAGGAATTTACTTCTTGACGGAGGTCCCCCATCCGCACCACTCTATTTTTATTTTTAAGAGTTTTGTATAAAATAAAATATAAATAATTGACTTTCAGCAAGCATAAAAATCAATCCAAATTCTAATTAAAAAGCATCACTGGAAATATCACTCCAACTGCAATACGTGCTAAATCATCAATTTCGAATAATTTCTAACGTAACCAATTTAAATGTGCGCTAAACTGATTTGCATATGAAACGGCAAAATGTTTACCACCTTTAAACAGAGTGCGATGTGTGCTGCTGTATCGTTTGGATGCTGAATGAATGCAGTTGAAGTATTATTATGGCATCGGAAAAAAATCATATGAATACAAGAGAATGGAATGTTTGCAACAGAGGAGGGGTAGCAATGATAAAGGTTAACGTGAAAATAAAAGAAAAATATGCAAATTTTCCAAGAGATGAAAAAAAACCAAATAGATGCAGCTGTAGCGAAGTTAGAGTTGAACTGAAAAACATACGCAACAAAAAACCAATACCAAGCTAAAAAGAATGTAATCAAAACGATGCTGAATGCGTTTTGGAAATAAGTTTTTTAGCTTAGCATAATTTTAAGTGCTCAAAAAGACTCAAAAGCTCGGTTATGAAGTTAATTTTGATAGTATTGTTTTTTAAGGCGGAACAATATCTTTTGTGACTTTATTTTACTCTTAAAGTCTCATCAATCCTTTTTTAGATGCATTTCGCAAGAGATACCTTTTTTCTTATTCTTTATTAACTAAGTTGTTAGCATTTTTCTTTTCATCAGAATTTACCCTTTAGCATAGTCACTACCAAATCAAATCTTGGTAGATAAGACAACTTTCTTTCCCCAAAAGCATCCATTAAAAAAAATCATTTATTTTCATTACCATAAAAATCATTCTTAATAAAACACCCGTGGGAGTCTACAAAATATTTTGACTTTATACAGCCCATAATAGTATTACGTTTATGTAAAAACTGAAACAATAAGAGAAAAGGAAAAGTCAAAAACTTTTTCACCCACCCAAGCTAATAAAAGAAGCCGCGCTCTAAGAAAAGCTATCATATTCATTAAAAGGCTTAACGCCAAGTTTTTAATAATGGCCGCCAAGCGTCATATTTTTGACATTTACTTACAAAGAGACAGCCAGACAGACGAACGACAGGCAACACAAAATTGACACATAAAATGCGCATAACGCATCCTTTGGCGTAACGCAGTTATGTGAAGAACGTGCGTATCGACTCTTAATCATGTAACCACCCCAAGTGGGTGGTGGTGTTAACTCACATGTACTCTTTTTTTTCAAAAAGCACACATACACACTCATACATAATATACATCAATGAGTTTATATACAATTGTTGGGAATATAATGTATTTTGTAGTTTTTGATGTTTAGATATAAATAAAGCTTCCAAAAACAACGCCAAGAGTTTGTCAACTTTTTGCTGACTTTCAGTGTAACAATATTGGCCCAGCTGGAGGAAGCTTTGACAACGCTTCCTATATAGTGCAATAATCTGGCAACACTGTCGCATACTAAGAGCACGTTGATAGCAACGGGGTGTGAGCCACGCATGTTGCGCGACAGCGACACAGATTTTTAACCCTTTTTTCATTATAACAACGTTTGACTTGCTACAGGAAATGCGTGCTATGTACAACAACAACAACTATTGAAGGGGTAATATATATACACCTTTTTAAGGAGTTATGTACATTTCTGTATATATTTCGCTATTTGCTCTGTTGTTTAGCACGCACATTTCATGACATATAAAATATAAATACACACAAAATAAGCGAGATACACTTGAAAAAATTTGAATATCGCATGTTCTTTAATATTTATATTGACAGTTTTAAAGTTTTTCGTTTGGGGTTTGAATATACTAATGCTCATTTAATTGCACATCTGCCTTTCTTTTAAAGAAAATTTTCAAAAAAATGCATTCCCGAATACCACCAAGTATATCAGCTTGTACTCAATAAATACTGTCAGACAGAAAATAAAAAGTAATAAAACTCTTTCAACTGAAAGTAATAAAAACTCTTACTTTTTGAAAAATCCAAAAATGCCTCAAAAACCTTTTGAAAAAATTCACTAGCTAATTGGCAAGCTAATTCACAAGCTAATTGACTTAGGAAAAGGAGAGGAAAAGCCACGATTTCCATATAAACTCGCAAGCAATGTGCTTTCTCTCATATTTGTAGAACGCAGCAATGGGCAGAACAACGCCTGTCAGATGTCGTTCAAATGGTTTTATAAACTTCCAATGAAATTTCCGGATTTCATTTAATTTACAGGTACTGAGTCTTAAAAGGAATTCTAAATTTCAATAAATATGTTATGAACTCTTATCGATCTTTTAAAAATTTTATTTTTTCTGTTCTGAATTTAAAATTTAATTTCAGAATTTCAATTAATCTTTCATAAATTCCCAATGGAATTTCTTCATTTCGATTGATCTGTTCTGAGTTCCGAATGGAATTTCTGAATTTCATTTCATTTACTTATTTTTATTTATTTATTTATTTAACAAATTATTGCACAATAAGAAGTAAGTTATTTTACAGTATGACAAGATAAAATTATATCAAATTCCTAATATCATGAAATTAACAAAAAGCTTAGATTAAATATTTTAAATACATGTAGTAATCAATAATAAAGCTTAAGGAATTAGTTATAAGACCTGAGTGAAAGTTTTAAAGTAAATTGTTAGCAAATACGCAATGAATTAAACACGACCGTTCGGTAAAAAGAGATTTATTAGACTAACTGATTATAATGAAGAGTACATAACGTAAGAATACAAATTTAACATCGTGATTGGGTTGCCAATGTGATTTAACTTACTAGTGTTTTCGTACTAATTTAACAACATATATTAAAAATAATGGCTTTATATTTTAAAGATAAGATAGTACAGGAAAATAAACAAAAAGTGATATCAGAAAATAGTCTAAGGTGAAGAAAAGAAAGATAGGATAGATTTTCTAAAACAATCATCTTTTCTAAATTTCATGAATTTAATTGATCTTTTCGGAATTTTAAATTTAATTTTAAATTAAAATCTATATTTCAATTTATCTTTTCAGAATGATTTTTGTTTTGAGATTGTTTGAGATGTGTGAGAAAATTTTGGATTTTGACTAATTTTTTCTGAAATGCAATTGAAAATGGTGTAGTATTAAAATTTACTTTTCAAATATTCTGGTTTTTTCAGATTTATAAAACTTTTTGTACATCATTCATAATATATTCAGTAAGAAAATTTTTCACAATGTATAAAAGTTATATCTATATATATTAGACCGGTTCAAAATTATATGGAAAAATTAAACATCTTATTTTCTTAGGTGCGCGTCAACTTTCTAAAATTTCAACCATAAATGAACACAGAAATATACCTTCAGACCAAAAAAATTTGACCCCTGGCCTTTGCAGAAATCGTTTAAAGGTAGTTTTGAAAATATACAGGACCTGTACCACCTTATAAAATATGGCGTCGAAACCAAAACAAACATTAAATTTATTTTAATGGCATATTCTAAGGAATATTTTGGACTTATTTAGTCTTTTTTTTTTTAACCGTTCTGATTATTTTTGGTGGATTTTTGATCCTGAAATTTTTTACAAAAAATATTTTTTTCATTTTTTATCATCAAATTTTTTTCTTATTTTGCTTCACCGATATTTTCTTTGTAATTTTGTATTTTTGGGCAAAGATTTAGCTTTCCTACTGTATAACATATTGCGAATTTTGTGGGACCATAACACGAATAAACTTTAAAAACACGACGAATCACCTTAACAAAAAACTCGCAAAGTGGCCAAATACAATTATTTGAAAAGTTTTAAATAAATCCTTCAGTTTATATAAAATATTATATTATTATTAATGTTTCAGTATGTACTATATATGTAAAGAAGAGATGTGTTCGTGACGTGATTTTTGAATGGCACGGCGTGCTTTTGCGTGCAAGTGCTTAAAAATAAGAGTTTGTGCGTGCTCGAGCTTTGAGTACGGGATTAAAAAACGTAAGGGCGGTCGTGTTTTTCGTGTTTCATGGCTATTGTTTCAACTAGGCCTATGCGAATAGCTTCGAGCTCGAGTTGAGCCGAATAGTGCAACTCGACTCGAATTTCGATTCAAGTAACTCGGTGTTTTAATTAATTCGAGAAATTATCAAATAACTCGTGATATTTTCGAGTTAGTCGTACATATTCGAGTATTTTTCTACTCAATGCTTGTTTTTTATTATTCCATATTCTCAACTTCGCTCTAAACAGGGTTGCCGCTTGTCTTAAAACACTTATTATATTGTAAAGATTAATTTTTTTAAAAAATAAAAATTTTAATAACAATTATATATTAAGTTATTATTTTTTTAAAAAAACTTCTTGATCACCGAAAAAAAAATATGATATACTGAAGTAAAGCTAAAGTTTTGCCCAAAAAAAAAAATTACAAGCAAATGAGAACAGAATTTGATGATAAAGAATGAAAAATTTTTTTTGTAAAATGTTTTAGGATCAAAATTTCACCAAAAATAAACAGAACGGTTTTTTAAAAATAAAAAAATAACTAAAATAAGTCCAAAATATGCCATTAAAATAAATTTAGTATTTGTTTTGGTTTCGACACCATATTTTATAAGGTGGTTCAGGTCCTGTATATTTTCAAAATTACCTTTAAGCGATTTCTGCAATGGTCAGAGGGTCAAATTTTTTTAGTTTGAAGGTATTTCTGTGTTCATTTAGAGTTGAACTTTTAGAAAGTTGACGCGCACCAAAGTATTTTAACAGTTTTGCAAAATTAACCGGTCTAATATATACAATATATCGATAGCTTAATATAGAAAGGGCGTAACTCGTTTTTTTCGAAATCGCATTTTTAGCATATTAGAGTAGATCACTCTCAAATGAAGCTCCCTTAAAAAAAACAGTGCGCTATGATTGCAAACTTGCAGCCTATTTTGTACACAAATTCCCGAGTATAAATATTGGGGGTTGGAATTAGTTTTAAAGGTTTTCTAAGAGATGGCGTAACTATCAATAGATCGCATCGGGCACACCTGTGACTATATTCATTTCAAAGCACATTGTCTAAGCTTCATTTTTCAGTATGTGTCATTCCACTGAAGTGTAAACAACATATATTTTTTTCTCTGTGAACATGTCGACTTTCGTTCCAACAAAACGCAATTTGCGGGAAGGTTTACTTTTGTGCTTCCATTTGAAGAAAAAAGCGGTTGAAGCACAACGCACGCTTACTGAGGCTTACGGGGACTATGCTCCATCGATTTCTACTTGTGAGTACTGGTTCCGTCGGTTTAAAAGTGGTGATTTTGATACGGAAGACAAAGAGCGTCCGGGCCAGCCGAAAAAGTTTGAAGATGAGGAATTGGAGGCTTTGCTCGATGAAGACCCGTGTCAAATCCTTCAAGAATTGTCAGAATCATTGGGAGTCGACTTATCATCGGTCGGCAAACGCTTGAAGGCCATGGGAATGATTCAAAAGCAAGGAAATTGGGTGCCGTACCAGTTGAAGCCGAGAGACGTTGAACGGCGATTTTGCATGTGCGAACAACTGCTTCAACGGCATAAAAGGAAGAGTTTTTTGCATCGTATTGTCACTGGCGATGAAAAGTGGATCCATTACGATAATCCTAAGCGAAAAAAATCGTGGGGACCACCCGGCCATGCATCAACATCGAGGGCCAAGCCGAATATTCATGGCGCCAAGCTTATGCTGTGTATTTGGTGGGATCAGAAGGGTGTCGTGTACTATGAGCTGCTAAAACCTAACGAAACCATCACTGGGGAACGCTACCAACAACAATTGATGCAATTGAGCCGAGCATTAAAGGTTAAACGGCCGGAATATGCCAAAAGACACGACAAAGTGGTTTTTCAACATGACAACGCACGGCCACATGTTGCAAGAACCGTCAAGGAAACGTTGGAGGCGCTGAATTGGGATGTGCTACCCCACCCGCCTTATAGCCCAGACATAGTCCCTTCCGACTACCACCTATTCAGATCGATGACGCATGGCTTGGCTGAGCAGCGCTTCACTTCTTACGAGGATACCAAAAAATGGGTCGATTCGTGGATTGCCTCAAAAGACGAATCGTTCTTCCGGCGCGGAATCCATATGCTGCCAGAAAGATGGGAAAATGTTGTAGCTAACGATGGACAATACTTTGAATAATATACATTGTACCGTTGTTTCTAAATAAATGCTCAAAAACCGAAAAAAAACCTTTAAAATTAATTCCAACCCCCAATACGAGCGAATAATCCGATCGGCCGATACGCGGTCATTGGCCGCACGTCCGTACAAGGGTCAAAGATGGCCTAGAAAGAATCCAAAAAGCCCAGCGGCCGAAAGTTCGATCAAGCAACGGTCGTACAAGGCCTAAATTAATTTATATGTCCGCAGTATTTGCAGTTGTATGCCTCAGTTGAAAAATTTGTTGGCATACAACGGGCGTGCAGCGGCTGTACTGCGGCTGTACTGCGGCCGTACTGCGGCTGTTTTGCGGCCATTCTGCGGCTGTTTTGCGGCCATTCTGCGGCCATACAACTTAATTTAGGCCTTGTACGGCCGTTGTTGGACCCACCGCTGAGCTTTTTGGATTATTTATAATAATTTAAGCTTTTATAAATTTTTTTTAATTTCTTAAAATATGCACCTGATATTTTTTGGCGGAGCTTTATATATGCAATTTAACGCATAAACCAAAATTATCCTTTTTCCACATAATATTTTTTTTCTTATTTTGTTCCAGTGTCATTATGTTTGTGATTTTGTTTTTTTAGACAAAGCTTAAGCTTTCTTACGATATAACATACTGCACCATTTTGGACCATAACATGTAGAAAAAGAAAATAAAAAAACTACTAACATTCAATTTTCTTTATATTGATTTATTAAAAATATGATTTTTTGTAATGTTTTTAAAATTTTTTCTATGCCTATCAACTAGAGTCCTGCTTGAATATATTCACTTAGCGAATAATTTTAAAAACATTACAAAAAATCGTATTTTTAAAAAAAAAAATGCAAATAAAAATAAATGTTAGTAGTGTTTTTATTTTTTTTTTTCCACCCAAAAATCCCAAACATAATGTCGCTGGAACAAAATAAAAAAAATTTTCTGGAAAAACGATCATTTTGGTTAACGAATTAAATAACATTTTTAAAGTTCCACAAAAAAATATCAGATGCATATTTTAACAAATTAAATCTAATATATAAAATTCTTCTGTCACGGGGTACGTAATCGAACTCCTCCGAAACGGCTCGACCGATTTTCATGAAATTTTGTATGTATATTTTGTAGGTATGAGAATAGGTCGTAAAGTATATTTCAACCTCCTACTAACAGTGGGCATGGCACCTCCCATACAACCCAAATTTGCGATATCGAATAGCTTTGGAGTTATAGGCCGCACATCCTTGGAATTCGAAATTCGACCACAATTTACACGTGGCGTTTTACTGATAAAATTTTATGGGAGTTGGACAAAGGGGCGTGGCACCTCTTATACAACCCAAATTTGTGATATCGAATAGCTTTTGAGTCAATCAAACAAAGCAAACAAAGCCTCGGAATTCAGCATTCGAACTCAATTTACACATGCAGTTTTACTGATAACTTTGTATGGCGTTGGACAAGGGGGCGTGTCACCTCCCATGCAACCAAAATTTGAGAAATTCTACAGCTTTTGAGTTGTAGGTCGCACAGCCATAGAATTGAGTATTCGACCACAATTTACACATACAATTTCACTGATAACATTTTATTCGCGTTTGGCAACGGGGCCGCGGCAGCAACGCGCCGGGTTTAAGCTATCTATATATATAAAATGGAATGTGTGTTTCTTTATTTGTTTGTTTGTACCTTATAGGAGACCAAACCTCTGGACCGATCTTCCTGAAAATTTCACAGCATTTAACTGGGACTCTGGCATGATTAATAGGGTACTTTTTCGACCACGCACACTTTTACGCCCACTTTTTTAAAATTATGTAATGGCTCCCATATAGTTTTTAACAGATTTACTTCAAATTGTATACACATTATACTCCAGGCGAGGTAGAAATAAACATTTCTTACGCCACGCCCCCTTTTACGCCCCTTTTCACGCCAAATTTAAGTTTTAAACTTTTTGTTCTCTGTACAAATTTGTTCCTTCCAACGGATTATTTTTTATTTGGTAGTATATTGCTCTTAATACTGTTAACGTCGCCATATTACTATGAAAAACGCCCACTTCACCGCCCCCTTTTTTAATTCAGATACTTACTTATACCACTAACAATGTTTGCTATACAAAATACTTTTTTTGTAATGTGTATTTACCTAAAGTTTTATATAGTTTTTATCTACAGGTAAGGTAGCCATAGATTTTTTATTACCAAATCCCCCTTTTTCGCCCCATTTTACTTTAATTATAATAAATCTGCTTTCAATCTATATATATAAAAATGAATGTCTGTCTGTTTGTTTGTTTGTTTGTGCTTTATAGGAGGCCAAACCCTTGGACCGATCTTCCTGAAACTTTCACAGCATTTTACTATGAATCTGGAAAGAATAAAAGGCTATATGAAGTTTTTGTTTGACAAAGGGGCGTGGCACTGCCCATATAACCTAAAAATTTAAATCGCCATATTTTGGGCATTTTTTGACCTACGTTGATGCTATTTGGTACATATGGTATTGGCATAGTTAGGAATACGTACCAGGAGAAAAGTGGGTGGGACCACGCCCCTTTTTAGGAAAATTAAAAATCGCAATATAGTCTTAACTACTGGACCGATCATCATTAAATTTTCACAATAGGATATTCTTACGAAATAATAAATTCTTGACTATATAAAGTTGTGAGTGGACGAAGGGGCGTGGCCTCGCCCATATAACCCAAATTTTAAAATCGTCATATCTTGGGCATTTTTTGACCAACGGCGGCAGTATTTGCTATATATGGTATTAGCATGAATAGAAATACATACCAAAAGAAAAGTGGGCGGAGCACGCCCCTTTGTTTGCGATATATTGGAGGCTGGACCTGATAACCGATCTTAAATTTTCACAGCGTTCAGCTTTGACTCAGGAATACTTATTACATGATAATATTTTTCGACCATGCACACTTCTGCACCTACTTTTTTACTACGTTTATTAACGGCTATACCACAAATCATGTCATTAAAATCATTAAAATACATATTAATTAAAATAGTGGGGTAGCTCAATTCTCTTTCTTCTACCACTGTCTTCAAAACAGCTGATTTTATAATACGTGTTAATTAAAATAGAGAGTGGGGTAACCCCATTCTCATTCTCCCACAACAGACTGCGAAACAGCTGATTGTGTAATTGCTGCTTTTTGATTGGTCTAAAAATAAAAAGGGGGAGCATGAAGCAAATTACATGCGATTCAGCGCTGAATTCTAATTGGTTTACAACAAAAAAAGAGGCGAAGCATTGCAATAATTAAATTAAATAAATAAATTTTTGTAAATATATAAATACTTTTAATTTTATTTTAAACGAGGGGGTAGCGAAGCACACCGGGTTCAGCTAGTTAATTTATAAAAGCTTAAATTATTATAAATAATTTTTCGTCAAAATATTTAAAATTTAAAGTTAAATTTATTCGTTGCTTACAATTTTTTTTTAATTTAAAATAAGTGATTAAAATTTTTCTGTTTTTATTTATTTGTTGGTTATATCTTGTTGTTATTCTTTGATTTCTTACTGCATTTAAAAGACTCTTTGTCTTATATGTGAACATGATAATTAAATTATATAAATTAAAAAAAAATTTAAAAAATATATTTCATGTATGTTTTTGTTTGGGCAACACAGTATTCAAAATGGTTTCAGTCGAAAATAACTCTAAAATGACCTTAAAACGATTTGCGCAATATCTATAGGTCAAATTTTTTTGGGATCTTAAGGTATTTTTATCTGAAGTATCGTAAAGTAAAGGAATGGAATTTTCAAGAAATGGACGCGCATCGACCAAAACAAGTCCTATAATTTTCCTTATATAGTTTTGAACTGATCTAATGACCACTTATTAAGCAGTCATAACACCGAATCGGGGTTCTGACCGCTTTGGATAGGCGCTTTAAAAAGGTCATAATCTCAAAAGGTTTTAACAAACAAAATTCCGAAAAATTAATTACTCCTAATGCATAAAATTAAAGAATTTTTCAATTTTAGGGGTTGTTGTGTGTTGCAAGTTATATCATATAGTTTATAATCTAACTCTTCGTCAAGAATAAAATAACTCCAATATGAAATTAAGTGCATAACTAAAAAAAAATAAAAATTAAATAAAATTCATCCCTTGAGAAAATGATTTGCCTTTTGTACGGAATGTTGTATTCATATTAAACTTATTTGTTCTGCTTTCTTACTACATATTTGGTATCACAACGGACCAAATATCTAGTGTTTGACCGGCCGCCACCTTAACCTAAACTAGCTTACTCCATATTTTCTTATATTACCAAATTTATTTTGGGATTATGTCCTCTGTTTTTCGGCGGTAAACCTTTCTGAAGCTGGTAATAATCCCACATCCAATTTTTGGGGTTATTTCTTCAAGAAAATGTGACATAACTATAAATTTTTAATTTGGGATTATGTCCCTTGGTGCTATGTCCCGTCACCGCTTGTCTTGCTATTTGTTGTGCACATTGTGCAAAATTTTTGCTATTGGTGGCGTTTAGCAACGAAATTTAACAAATCCAAATAACTCGACACACATGAAATCTTTAATCTTGAAATTTAAATCAGAGGGGATATCAAAGTCAATTTTCACAAATAATGGGCACTTCCCATACAACTTCAACAAAGTAAACACGATATTTTGCAATTTATGAAAGTAAAAACCTACAAATTGGAAAGAACGATGAATTTTATAGAAACTAATCAACACAAAAAATATGTGCGAGATTAAAAAAGAAAACGAGGCACCACCCATATATATCTTCAAAACCAAAAAATCGATTAATCTGAAACTAACCGTCGCACACTGGTCAAAAATTAAAGAAAGATAAGAAAAATTGGTGGTATTTGTGCATGGTCACTCTTAACACAGCTCGGAGAAAAAAAATAATGTGGCATAGGGGCATTTCCAAACTGGCGTTACGGACGATTTGTACGAATATTAAAAAATAGAATAAAAAAGTCTCATTTTTAAAAAATTTTTATATTTGCGTAGTAACTAAGTAACACTATATTAAGTAAAAACAATGACAACAATTAACCCCAAGGATCTAAAAATATAAGCAAAAATATGTGCTGGAGCTACGTTACAAAAAACGGCAGTAATTTTTGACTTGGATTACAAAATTTGCAAAACTCTCTGACATCGGCAAGACTTTATGTATAAAACATTTTTAAGAAGATTTTAAAACAGCAAGTTTTACAAGTGATTTTAATACAGCATAAACAAATTTATTTTCCAAGTGATCCAATTTAAAAATCTTTTCTGGTTTTTATTTTATTAGGATTTTTGATCTATCGTTACGTTACTGGCGTTACGTTTCTAAAATTTCCATTGTAGTTTAATTAGAAAACAAATTTAATATATTGTCCCTTCCTTGCCTCAACCATTTTTTTTATCTCTAGCCAATGCCTTCCATTTTTACTTAAACCAAAAAGCTTACAAAACATTTATGAAAAAGAAAAACTACATTTGTGAAACAGTGCAGACGATTTGATCATGATGGTTAATGAATTTATGCAGAAATTGCTGAAGCTAATAAAATAAAAATGTTTCTCTTAAATGATGTAATAAAATACTAAGTTTTTAATAAGTTTTAATTTTTTGGTCACGGTAGGCTTTTTTCTGGAAATGCCCATATGTTTTTCTCCAAATTTATGTAAGAAGAACCTTATTAGACCACTTTCCTTTTATTAATTTTGGCCAGCTTTTTGTACTTTTAGACCAGTGTGCGTCGAATTAAGTTCAAACTTTCGAAAATGTTTACCTGGGTGTCCGGTTATTTCGCTACAGCTCGATTATTTAGGTACAGTCGATTATTTCGAACATAAGCTTCAAATTTATAAATATATAGATAAGGCGTAGCAACGAGCGCCGGGAAATATCAAGTACTAGTATAAAATCGTGTAGAAGATGAATCATTATTCGATTACAATAACAACAGCAGTAAAAAGGGCTTTTTAAATAAAATAACGATATTAAATGAAATTTTTATAACTTTTACGCTTTCAAAAGACAATTCCTCAAAAACATATTTACAGCTAACGAATGGCACGCGATAAAAGCACGAATTCTAGCTTGCCCCAAAATAATTTAAGCACAAAAATGTACAAATTGCAGGCAATAATAAGACATATAAAAAGACAAGCAAAGTTCAAAATGGCGCAAGTGGTGGAAAGTGAGCTGAAAGGAATCAGTCAGAGGTCGTTAATTTTTAAGTTTCTGCTCGTAAATATAAATCCAATATAAAGGCATGAAGGAAAATAACCCCATACAAGTAAGGCTGTAAATGTAAGGATAAATGCAAACAAGGATGCTGCTGTAGCTGGAGTGATTGAAGGTGTATGAAATAAGAAGGAGGTAAAATATCGAGTGAAGAACAGAGCAAAAGAAGCGTCAGCTGTAAGTAGCGGCGGAAAATTTTCAATTAAACTACGAAAAAAAAACAAACAAAAAAGAGGGTTAAAAATCTCAAAGAAGAGTTTTAAGTTAAAGACGACAGCATATATTGAAAAAATTCTGAGAAGGATAAAAATGCCTTTATTATTGGATTCTGAAAATTTTTTAAATATTATCATAATATTTTTCAGCAAAAGTGTGAAAAATCTTTAGCAAAATGGCGCCAAATTACTTTATTGCTTTGAGCACATTAACTGCATTAAGATATGTCTTGGTCGATGTGAGCGAAACCAATGCCAACCCTCTGCATCAGTGGCAACGTGGGTGCAACACGAGATCAATTCAATCACAAGTTTTAACAACCCTTGACAATGGTAAAAACAGAGGTTTTATCTTATTTTCTGGGAAGTTGGCAACCATGACAGTGCACCCTCACGTCGATTTTATAGTTCATACATAGACTTATATGGTAGATAAAGTTCACATACACGAGGCTTAGAATAAATATATGCCACATGTATTCATACATAAAGCAACAAAAGCAACAATTTAAAAGAGGGTGCTCATTCGAGAGCTCATAATTTTATGCAAGCATCCCAGACAGCATACACGCGCCATTTATACTTCATACTCCTTCCATACTGATTTTTGTGCAGCCATACTTTCTTATTAATAATTTTTTAAATTTTTTTTTATTTTCCGCAACTTATAAATTTTGCTTAAGTGCTCATATATCATTTATGATCTGTGTTGTCTTTACTTCCCCTTTACTTTCATATCTTTTCACAGAATTTTAGTTTTTTATTTGTTTAAAATTTCCACTTGAAATACCAGCACCCAACAAACTCATACTGCTTCCGTTTCCGCTACTCAATTCAATTCAATTCAATTGAATTTATTTTACGAACAAGCATTCTCCATTATGGCCGCCATTATTGAAATATTTCACTGTAAATGAAGAATTATTGTTTAACTCATAACCGTATCTCTCGCATGTTTTTTCTTTTTTCTTTAATATGCATTGTTGTCGTTGCTGTCAATTCAATTTTGCCTCCTATACTTGTATTTTTTTCGACCAAGAAGATTTATTATTGTTTTTCCCAGCAGATTATCTAGTAAGCTAATTTTCCATTTTTGGCAAAATTCCTCCATCAATCTTTATAGATATTATGAAGATTTACTATAACTGCGAATATGTTAAAGAATGCTTTAAATGCTGCTGTAGATTCTCAAGAATGTAATTATTTTGTTATTGTTATCATGCTTATACTCAAAATATACATACTAGTAATGTACTTCACTCTAAAAAGTTTTTGTTGAAATTTACTACAATATTTGTAGGCAACAGTTTTGCTGCTGTTTCTGTATTAAATTAACACACCTACTAAAATTCAACATGTGTTTAACTTTTAACATTGTAGTAAAATTCAACACTGAATTTACTATTGATGTTATAGTAAAATTAAACATGACTGCATTATTTCATTTCAGCAAGTATAGTTACGTTTTTAGCATTGAAATCATGCTTAAAAACGTGGTGATATTTGTATATCGGTATGGTTTGATCCAATATACTGGCACTCGCTTACTGAACAATTGAAAAAGACATTTTTGTTATTTGACAATTTTTTTTAATATATGATGATGCGAGAAGTGCACTTCATAAAAGTTCTAAGTAAAGAACATGCTATTGCATTTTGGAAATAAGGGCTAAGCCCATTAAATTTATCTTCTTTGTGCACTAATACATACATTTTTCACATATTTTTACTAATACATATTGCTTGACTTGACTTTTTAACTGACTTATTTTGATATTTGTGCTTAACATAATTAATTTTAATAAAAACAACAGCACCAAAAACAAAAGTCCTTACACGATTATAAGCAAACTGGAATGATAAATAAACGTATGCATGCACGACTGCTACCGTTGTTGAAAGTTAAACAATCACTGCATTTTAAAACAGTTAATGTGGTAGTATTAATTTTTACTATTGATATTGTAGCAAAATTCAACTTCTGATGTTTAATTTTACTAAAATTTATGCTAAATTTAAAAAATTTTTAGAATGCTTCAAACATTGATTTATATTGATATTTTTATTGTAGCAAAATAAAACAACATGTGTTTACTTTTACTTTAATTTACGTTTTAGTTGAAAAAATTAAAGATTACTTTAAAAGTTGTGGGAAAATTACAATTCTATGGAATTTTCAACAAATTATTACTATTATAATAGTCGTAAACTTACACTTATTTTTTAGAGTGTGCTTTTCTTTTTATTGACCTTGATTTTGTAATAAGTGCATCTGTTAGAAAGCATTATATATTAAAAAATAATTGCATTATTTTGCAAAATTTACTACAAAAGCTAATTCAAATTGAAGTTACTCCCCGTTTTTGTATGCATCAAATGTCTATGTTTAATACCAATTAACTTATTCAAATTTTTATTGAAACAATATATTCAAATCTTGATTTTTTTTATCGCATTTTTTCGGTATTTTATAAAGTATCTCATAAGTTTTAGTTTTAAGTGTCTACTCAACTTTTTGGTTTCTTTCTTCTCTTGTATTTCAGATGGACTCATAAGTAATATTCAAATATTAGATAAAGTTTAAAAGTGGTAAAATCTTCATCATATACGCGTTATATTTTAGGGTCATTATTTATATTACATTAATATTGCACCTTGTTATTATTTAACTCAAATTGATTTATCAACAACTTTCAAACAGTGATAAATTCGGTATTTCAAGCCAAGCGGACAGGAAAAAAGTAAGTTTCTGAAATTTGTTCAAATTTGGGTCAGTTGGACTTCAAGTAAAGGTTCCGCCAAATAACTTTTTTTTTTGAAAATTCTATAAAAAAAAACTACTGGATATTTTCTCAATTTTCTTTTTTTATTTGAAAGCACAATCCTTCCGATTAATAACGAAAAATAATTTCATTCAAATGGCTTCCTCGGCTGGCCATGCAGTAGCCTACACGATCGGTCTAATTTTTAAGCACATTATCGATTGTGTGTAGCTGTATTTCACCAATGGCTTCACGAATATTGTCCTTTAAAGTGTCAATTGTCTCTGGCTTGTCGGCGTAACACACTTATCTTTAAGAGCACCCCACAAATAATAGCCCAACGGTGTCAAATCGCAGCTCCGAGGTGGCCAAACGACATCAGCTCTGCGGCTGAAAATGTGATCTTCAAAAACAGGGCGCAAAACATCGAGTGTAGCTTCAGCTGTGTGGCACGTAGCGCAGTCCTGTTGAAACCAAATGTTGCCAATATCCTCCTCTTCAATTTTTGTGAACAAAAATTCGTTCAACATGGCCCGATAACGATCGCCATTGACTGTAACGGCCACTCCTTGCTCATTTTCGAAGAAAAATGGCCCAATTATGCCTCTGGACCAAAATCCGCACCAAAAAGTGACTCGTTTTGGGTGCAGCGGCTTTTCAATGTATGCGTGCGGGTTTTCTGTGCCCCAAATGCGACAATTTTGCTTGTTTACATACCCGCCAAGACCAAAATGAGCTTCATCTGAAAAGATGATTTTTTCGGCAAAATCGGCATCTTCTGTAAGTCGATCGCAGGCCCACTTAGCGAAGCGAAAACGCATTGGATGGTCAGTTGGCTTCAACTCCTGAACCAATTGGACTTTGTATGGCGTCATACTAAGGTCTTTATGCAAAATTCGTCTCAACGATGTCTCCGAAATGTTCAATTGTTGAGAACGACGGTGAATTTATGTTGATGGCGCTTCACGCACACTTTCTGCCACAGCAGCAATATTCTCGAGTGTACGCACTGCTTTTGGCTTTTCACGCTTTGGTTTATCGATGAGGATGCCAGTTGCCAGTTTCTTTCACTTTTTTCATAAGATAACGAACATACGGAGCTGACGGTGCTTCTCTTCTTCCAAAATCCGTACGCAATTTTCGCACACATTCTGCAACATTACCATGATTTTCAAAGTAATGTCGCAATATTTCCCAGCGTTGTTCAAGCGTATACACAACCATATTCGTTCAGCGGAAGGATAAAACTAATTATCTGTCAAATCAGACATGAGCTAAGTGTTACCATTCACGAAATAAGCACTAGTTGAAAAAAAAAGTTAGATAGCGGACCCTTTATATGAAAGAGAATAACACTAATTTTTTGTATGATGTTTATTTGTCAAGTTATGGGGCTTCTAAAGAAAAGTCTAACTTCAAATTTGCAATTTCTTAGAAGTAGTTTTCAGAATTTATAAAAATGGGTACAATAAAATACTAAAATTAGGGCCAATTTTTCAGTGCTGGTTTAAGCCCCAGTTAACCCCAGCCCCCTAGCCCCAGAGAGTTTAGTTATTCGTAGATTAAAGTTAACCAGAGTTTAACCACACAATCACTTTTTCAGTGCTTCGTTAAGTAACCAGCACTTTTGTGTTTATTGAGCAGCACCATGAAACGTCATTAAAATTAAAATAAATATCTGTAAAATCTGAAGTCTGAATAAAAAAAAAACAAAATTAATATAAGAAGAATCTGCAATTTTGCCATTAAGGAAATTGAATTTTTGTTAGCAGCAATCAACAAATCGTCGCTGCTCCTACAAAAATGGTTATGCTGTAAGAAAGCAATAAATTTTTAAAACAGGAAGAAGACCAAAACCGTCCTCAGCAATAACAGCTTTGCTCAGTATGAATTTATTTTTTTGTATAAATGAAGTAAACAAATCATTTGTCAAAATCGAACGGTAAGTTAACAAAAGTTTAACCAATGAATGTTGAGCGGTTAACCTTAGTTTAAACTTTGGTTAATATTCACTGAAAAACTTATTCAGTAAGCCTACTCAACATATTGAAAGTAACATAAACTTGTCAAACTGATCTTCAAAAAACATATAATATTTCTTGGTTTAAACTTAATTTAACCGGAAAACAGAGTTTAACTTGAACTGAAAAATTGGACCTACAAAATTATTTCTTGGCTTAAACTTAATTTAACCGAGAAATAAAGTTAAACTTCAACTGAAAAATTGGCACTAAGAGAGTTATTATATACACAGTGTGACGACTCAAAAAACACAACCAAACTGTATACAAATTCTTAAAGAGTAACATGTTGATAGTCCATCGCTCCTGAGGCCGGATTCTGAAAATCGCCTAGCTAAAGCTAAATCTCTATCGCTAAAATGCTAAAAAAATGCTTCGTTCAATTCCATAGCGATTTCGCTAAAATGCGACTAGCTAAAAATGTTGCTTTTACTACTCGCCACAGGAAGCGCTGTTTTAGCGATTCTTATGTCAAAAAAATTATTTTGTTATGGCTGTGTGCCATTTGGAAACTTTTCACTATTGGTTCTATAGGAAAGAAAATGTTGAGTTAAAAAAAATTGTATCTGTTGTATTCAAATTGTCAGTTTTTGCTGTGCCAAATGTAACATGAAAATGTTATCCAGAAATTTTGACGTCTTCTCAGCGAATGAACGAGTTTAAGAAACATTTGACTGCCTCGGTTTCTACTACTTATTTTTTTATTCAAAATGATATTATGAGCTACAAGGAATCTAACTGTTTTAAGTAAAATAACTTATAAAACCAAAACTTTAAAACATTAAAAATTTGTAAAAAATAACAATTTTTATTCATTATTATTTTGTTGTATGTATTTTACCTAATTAGCTTAGAGATGGAATAAATTGAAAACATGTTTTTAAATTATGTGTTTAGATTTTACTCCACTATTAAAATTTACTTAAGTAAAAAAAGTATCAGTGTTAAAGGTTTCTTGTGAATTGGACCCAAAAATCCTTAACCTTTTATTTCACTAAATAAAAATTGCACTATACCTAAAGGTTGCCATACTCGATATACACTTACTGCCAAATTTTGAGCTCAATCGATTGTAATACGAAAGAAAATATTGACTTATGCTCAGTCGATCAATCAACTAACCATAAAACATCCTTGAACACGTATTAACTCTTTTTCGGCCATATTTATAAATATTCAAAAAGTATATTCAATGCATTAGTTTTGCAAGTTGAATGCAGTAAAGAAAAACCTGACATTGCGTATGTCAGAAGTAATGAACTTCCAAATTTAACATAAATATTTATTTTAAACCCTTTAGCTCCTAAGACTAGCCTAGTTTTTAAAAATCTTCAAAAAAAATTGTAGTAATTTTTATTGACACTTAAATAAATTAAAGACGACTGCAGTGACTCCATGCTTTTTAATTGCTCCTCAAGCTTGTATTTTTAGCCTAATAACAAATATTTTCTAAATATTAAAAGCAAATCACAATCCTTTTTTTTTATACGGAAACATAAATAAAACTACTTTTTCCAGAAAAAATACACAGCAAAACACTGATACTAACAATTTGGTAAAGCACAACCCTTTTGCTTCACTCAAGAATTCTAGTGCCAGTTGTCAATATTTCTACTAGTCCCCGAGGCTACATGAATTTTTAACAATAAAACTCACCTCACTGATATCAAAAATTCTCTTTCCGACTGTCAAAAATGCATCATCCGAGTGAAAAGTTTTCAAAAACTTTTTAAAGTTTCTTTCGAATTTTAATTAAATTAATATAATAATTAAAATGAGCTTGTTTCTTATTTTGAAAATGGTTTACTGGTGCTAATGGTGGCAATGGATATTGGTGCATATCTAAATAAAAAGTGCAAAATAAAAACTTTTAGTTATTTGAAAAAATTTTAAATAAACTTAAGTTAATATACTTAAAAATTTGTAATTAATATTTTTAGTATGTTTACACGAGTACTTTATGATTTTTCATTAAACATTCTCGTATTGTCATAGAATAAAACTATGTAAAAACTAGTAAAAATTTGTTTTCACTGGTTCAACTTTAAATACCAAAACAGTCGTGGCTTATTGGAGGCTAAGGTTTTATTCAATTCTTCAAAATTTTGCACTTAGAGTACATTTTACATATTAAAAATTAGGTCCAAAATTTCTCGTCAATTTATGACCAAATTGCATTCCAACTGCTTTAATCTGTGTAACGAAGAAGCACACCAATGATAAGAAAAACACGAGAAGCAATACTTTCTTCCATACAGAATTGTATTGCTTCAAGTGTCTTTCTTATCGTTGGTGTGCTTCTTCGTGATACAGAATTATCACTTAAGAGTGTGTCACAACAATTAAAGCTTGTTTGTAAACTACTAATTAATTTAATAAATTTTTTTTTAAGTTTTAAGAGATGAAACCTTTTTCTAAAATCATGTTATATGATAACAATAGGGGTATTCACGATTCAGTGTACTCGCCAGTGCAGTTGAGGACTTCTGCACTTTACAATATCAAAATCAAAAATCTGCACAAGTGCTTTTCTACTGCAGCCTAAAACTTGAAGATTTGAGCATTTGTGCACTTGTGTGCATTGAAAAATTTGACAGCTTGGAAAAAGTGTTAGTGATTTGTTCACGAAAACCTAACTGCATATCTGCACATGTCCTCAACTGCACAAGCAATTGCACTGAAACGTGAATACCCCTAATATTAATACAACTGATAAATACAAACAGCAAGTTTTCGGAAAAGTTCTTTAAATTGGTGAAATGTTTTTCTTTGAAAACTTTCAAAAGAGACAAAGCATTAATTTTTCTTAATATATATATATCAAAAATTACGATTTTAATTGAAAAATCTATTAATTTTTAACTTAGCGGCAACAAAATATTGGACTCTAAAATTATAGCTAAAAATAAAATTCTGTAAATCGTAAATTCTGTAAATAAAGTTTCTGTAAATCGCTAAAAAAAAGTTAAGAATCGCAGCAATCGCTAAAAATTAAGCTATGACAGCTTTAATTTTATTCTTCGTTAAAAGCTCGTTCAGTCTCTAAATTTTTAGCATAAAAATAAGCGATGGAGTTTTTCAGAATAGCAATATCGCTAAAAACTATAAATTTAGCTTTAGCGGTGGAGATTTAGCTTTAGCGTTTTTCAGAATCCGCCCTCTGGTCTGGACTCTCAATGTCGTCACAATTTTTTTTTATTTTTTTTTTAAAGTTAAAGTGTTCGAATTTTGTTGTGGTGACATTCATTGAAGTTAACTTTTACAGCCATGTGCCTTGTTGTAGAATCTAACTTTAAATAAGGCTATGTAAAAAGAAATCCGATAAAATATAAAATGAACCAAGTAGCGGAGTAAATTCTTGTAGTTTTTTTTTTTTATTCTATTTTTCATTTCCAACAAGGCACATGGCTGTAAAAATTCAATGAATGTCGCCACAACAAAATTCGAACACTTCAACTTTAAAAAAAAAATAAAAAAAAATTGTGACGACATTGAGAGGTCAGACCAGGAGCGATGGAATTCCTATAGAGTTTGGTTTTGCTTTTTATTTTGGTTGATTTCATCACACTGTGATATATATCTTTCCTGCTATTTTTTGTCATTTCAAAACAAAATTTCGGAAATTTCGACCAATTTTTTTTACTTCGAAATATAGCAAAAATTAAAGTAAACTACACTAGAAGCTTTAAATGGTATCTTTCTTTTTTTTTTTTTTTGTTTTAAATTAAATCAGTTGAAACACTTTTGTGATCTTTTAAAAAAGATAACAATTTATCAATTATCTTTCTTTATCTTATCTTATCTTTATCTTATCTATCTTAAAAAAAAATTTAAAAAATTTAATTTATCAGCAAATCCATTCTAACCGTGCTGGCCTTACGGAATGACCATGACTGATTTGGGACAAATTTTGCATGAAGCATCACTGATGGAACTAAAAAACTGAATTTGAATGAAAAAAGGACAAATTTGGACAAAATTTACAAAACTGGACAAAAAAGTCTAAAATCGATTTCTAAGAAAATTCACATATCAAATCTTCTTAACAGAGCGTTAAGTTTCCTGCAAGAGGTCATAAGACCCAAAAAATTTGTAACATAATTACCAATAAAATTCCCGTTTAAATAAAAGGAAGGCATTTTTAAGACCTATATCATTTTTTAAGAAATATTCTTTTTATGAAATGTCTTCAAAATGATTCACAAAATTCCACAGAAAACCAAGAGAAATCGCATACAAACACAAATGAAATCTCACTTAAAAAGTTTAATGCTTTTTCATATGGAAAATGGGCTAAAGCTCCAAATCAAATTTTCGCTCAAAAATGTAGCAAAATCGATCGTTTTCATTTAAAAAATCCACAAATTTTGTATAAAGATATATTTGGTAAATTTTGTATATAATCTTTTCTAGTGATTTTTTTTTTTTTTTTTGCTATGATTGCTACCAACGAATTTTAGTGAATTGAAGCTCAAACACCTGATTGTGTTACACAAATATTTTAAATTGCAGTAGGGGCATTCCACGTAAAAGAGGAATATAAAATAAATTTTGGTTTTCCATTACTTTTAATGTAAAAATCTATATACTTATTTAATGTAAAAATACTTTTTTTGTATTGGGTTGGGGAAAAGTATTCGGCGTTTTTTTAGTAAAAATAAACACATTATT
This sequence comes from Dichetophora obliterata, assembly GCA_963920525.1. Lineage (NCBI taxonomy): Eukaryota > Metazoa > Arthropoda > Insecta > Diptera > Sciomyzidae > Dichetophora > Dichetophora obliterata. The sequence goes on along the minus strand of OY986437.1, from coordinate 211,926,232 downwards.
TTTTAAAAAAAATTATTTTATTAGTCCAAATATCGTCCATTCTTTTCAACTACCTTCTGCCATTTTTGGGTTAAGACAATGATTCTTATATTGTAAAATAAAGATCAATAGATCTTTATTAATCTTTGAGAAAAAATTTGAACAAATTCCCCAAAAAATACTTTTTTGTATTAGGTTGGGGAAAAGTATTCGGCGGTTTTGTTTAGTAAAAATAAACACCATTTAAATTTAAAAAAAAAAATGATTTTATTAATCCAAATATTTTCCATTCTTTTCAACTACCCCATGCCATTTTTGGATTAAGACCATGATTCCTTTATTGTAAGATTCCGGGCTTTTATCGCTGAAAAACTGACGTAGGTGGTTTTCGCAGTCATCTTTTGAGGTTAATTTCTTCCTAGCAATTGAGTGTTGAAGAAATCGGAACAAATGATAATCTGACGGTACAATGTCAGAACTGTACGGTGGATGCATCAAAACTTCCCAGTTAAATTCTTTAAGTTTTTTGGGTCAATAATCGCAGATAGAAATTCGGTCCATTACATTTTTTGCACTAAGTTCATGAGGTACCCAAACATCAAGCTTTTTTTAAAAACAACTTTCTCAAGTGGCTTAAAACTGTTTTGTAGTCGATCTTCAGTTTCTTAGCGATGTCGTGGCTGCTCACATGACGGTTTTCTTGAACCTTATCCATTATTTCATCGACTTTCATCGGTGATGGGCCAACCAGAGCGAGGAGCATCTTTGACTTCAAAATTTCCAGAACGAAATCGAGGGAACCATTTCCTGGCAGTTGTATGGGATAGAGTACCTTCGCAATAAACCTCACAAATCTTTTCACATGCCAGTGACGCATTTTTCTCTTTATCGTAGTAATACTGCAAAATATGACGTATTTTTTCTGAAATTCTACTCATCTTTGCTTTGTAATAATTTTTAACACGATGCACCAATATCAGCAAAGTGATCACAAATAATCAGTTGATTTGTCTTCTGTTAAGATAAAAAAAGAGTTCCCAGATGCAGCTTACCATTTCAATGTTATGACACTTTGAAATCAAGCGAACACGAAAACGCCGAATACTTTTCCCCCAACCCAATATATGACAACTTTTTTCACACAGAGTTGTTAGGAAGTAAAATGTTTATAATGTGTTCAAAACTGTTTTCGGTCATTCTGTCAATTGTAGAAACCTGGCTCGTGTCATCTATAGAAAGCTTGAAAAAATTAGATTTTTATAAAGAAATAAAGCAAAAAGGTACGTTGGTTTTTATGTATTTCTTCTTTGAAGAGATGCAACTCGAATCTCCCAATAGTCACGCAAAGATATATACAAGTTGTTTTCCTAACCTGAAACACGACTTTATAAATTCAGTACTTCCTAGAAGTAATAAAAAACATGGGTATAATATCTAAATTTATTTTAATTGTTAATGCAATCATATTATACTTTCGAGACTGTTTTAAAACGTGCCCCAGTAGTCACGGTGAATAGCCGGATTTTATTTCAATGCCGTTGTATAAAGCTAAATTTAGTTTGCTGACCCAAAATGAAATAGTTAAAGCTTCTTTATGTCCTTTTTTAAGTGGAAGATCTTGCTTCATTTCAATGAATAGTGTAAATTCTTACAAGTTTCTTGCTTCTTCGGGTAGCATCCTTAGTCCCTTATTTTTTATATTATTCAGTAATGATATAAATAAAATTTGCTGCAATTCAAAATTTTTACTTTATGCTGATGATCTAAAACAATTTCGTAGGCTTAGTTGCTTATCTGATGTTATTTCCTTACAAACTGACTTAGATAACTTGTGCCAATGGCTTAGTTTGAATACTCTACCCTAAAATATTTCTAAATGCTTTCATATTACTTTTTCTAAAAGCAGTAGTTTCCTTAGATATCCCAACTCTATTTCTAGCGTACCTCTTAAATGTCTTCAATCGATCAAAGATCTTGGTGTCATCTTTGATATTAAGATCACTTTTAATCAACATGTTAACTATATAGTTCTTAAAGCCTACTCTTAACTTGTGTTCATCCGTAGAAATAGTTCAGAATTCTCTGACCCTCATACCTTAAAGTCATTGGGCCTTAGTAATAAACATTTTAAAGTCGACTCTAAATTTAGTGCAAGCTTTTTGACAGCAAATTTTATACAAATAATGTCAGAAAACCTCCCACTAGATTTAGAGTCTACTTCAAAATGTTTTTACTGGGCCTATTGTTTAATTCCTTTGTTAGGTCTTTATTAGAATATGCATCTTTCATTTGGAATTAGCATTATGCCGTTCACACTTTGAGATTGGAACAAATTAAAAAAAAATCACTAAATTTCCACTTCGGTCATTACATTGTCGTGAAGATTTTTCCGCATATAATGTTAGATGCTTGCTTTTAGGCATTAAGACTTTGGATTCACGGAGAAATGTTCAGTGTCTAATTGTTATTTATGACATAATATCGAGTAGCATTGACTGTCCTTCTCTTTTGGCACTCATAAATTTTAATATACCTTCAAGACAGTTGCGACGTTTTAAAGTTTTTTTAATTCAATTTCAAAGGTCTAATTATGCTCGTAATGAACCATTTTGACCGTTTTGTTTGATTTTTTAATGTCTTAGTTAGTTAGTTTGTTTATAGTGCACCACGACCCATAGAATCTACTGTGCATGCCCTTAATTAACACTCCAGATTTAGGCTTTTTATATATTTTAGCACTGTCTCTGGTTTGGTGTTGAAAGTTGATGACGGGGGCACTACTTCCCCTCCAAAATGGAGGCGTCTTAGGCTGTGAATTGCCGGACATTCACGTATAATGTGTTCTGGGGTTTCTTCTTCCTCCTTGCATAGTCTGCAGACGTCTGATTCGGAAAGACCCATCTTTTTAAGATGGTATCTGAGTGAGCAGTGACCTGTGAAGAAATTAATGTCTTAGGAATGTTTTAAAGAATTTTTAAATAGTTTATTTGAAGTGTATTTCTACTGTTTTCTAAAAAGAGACGGATGTTTTTTACCAATCTTATATATATTACGCAAATGCAAATTTTGTCCGGGGTAATGATTTTAAGTACAAGTCCAATCTTAATAAATTTAGTATGGTTTGGTAGGTTTAGACTGGACTTTTTTTCTTAAAAATTTATATTTTTTAAGTTATAGCGAGTTAAAGTTTGCATATAATTGTTGTTGTTATGTTGCTTTTTCCCTTCTTAATTTCAGCATATGCCTAAAAATATGTGAGTTATTTAGCGCCACCTATCGGCTAATAACTATGAAACTGTTATACTGACAAATAATCTTTTATAATTTCACAGCTAGAACAATAAATTGATATATTCAATATCAAAGTGATACTATAATGATTTCTTACAGTTGAAAAAAGATTTCTAAACTATTGGTCGGCAAATTTTTATATTTTTAAAATGTATACAAAAATTTAAAAAGAAATTGGAAACATGAAACATTTTTGCTCAAACATTTTTCAACTGGAAATTAAGAAATATTCTTACTCCTGTCTATTTAAAATAAATTTGGGGTCGAAAGAAGAAAAAGTCAACATTTTCTTTAAATAAAAGTGTTGAGTTAATTTTTTTTTTTTGTAGATTCTGATTTATTTTTTATGTTCTACTGAAAAACATATAAGTAACTACATTAAATGGGCTTAAAACAATAAAAAAATTTAATAAAATAACTTATTATTAACACATATTTTTCTAACTTTCCCACAAGTCACAAAGAACTGTCCCATTAGTCACAATTTATTATATTTTTCTACAAAAGTAAGCATAATAATGCTGTACTAAAATGGAAGAGTTAATTATATGTTCTAAAAACACAGAAGAAGCTGACTTGATTATATAAATGGTTTGGCTAAAATTCTTATTTGAGTGTTCAAAGTTAGATGACTGGGATTTTTCAGTGTCCCAGTAGTCACATTCATTTAAATAATAGTAACACAAGATATAGAAACTATTTGGCTTTTATTTTAAAGGAATATTGCAGAATCGCTATTTATATCTGCTTTAAAATATATTATGTAAATTATGATTACATTGTTATAACTCATAGTTGGTAAAATTTTAGAGTCAAATGTCCCTGCAGTCACAATGGAATGCCCCAGTATATAAATTGAATTATTGCAAAACTTTAGAGAAGGACAACATAACACAAAGAATAATTTTAACTTTGGCTACTGCACCTTAAGGAAAATTAAAAATTACCTGTATCCATTTAAGACGAAACGGAGGATTTCGATACAAACTAATGAATGTTATTAATTTCTGAATAATTTAATCAGAGTTAAAATTTTTAATATAAAATGAAAGTAATACATTTTTGATAATTTTTACCATGTAACCAAATTTTTTCTATGTTTAAAACAGAATGCATTAAAAAATATTCAATAATCTACAAAATGTAAATATTGCCCTTAAACATGAATGAACCTTCTTAATTTACACCTTATCTGGTGGCAATATCGGAATTCGATTGAATATTGTTACTTTTCTAATTGATAAGCGTTAAGTTAATCTTTTTTTATATATCAAAATGTTTAAGGGCAGGTTCTCATCTAGAACTCCGAAAGCACGGTTATGTTCTTGTATATTTTTTTTTATAGACAGTTATTTATTGATTCTTAAAGTGTAGGAAAATATTTTTTGTTGCATAAAAGTGTAATGGGATATGTTGATATGCGGTCAAAAATCACGTTGAAAAAAAAAGGTACCCAAATGGTCTCCATCGCACAGCAGGTTCATGTCATCTGATATAAAAAACCAAAAAATTTTAAAAATATACTATTTTTACTGAAGCTTGAGCCTATAATATAAATAAATAATTAAAAAAAAAATAACAAAAATGGCGGACATGTGAATTTTAAAAAGCGTTTTTTTATTTTTCGCTCTTTAAAATTCTCTAAAAAGAAAAACCGGAAAATATTATCTAAATTTAGGCTTGGCATCCAATAAATTTTATCAAATTTAAAATACAAAAAAATCCAAGCCAATCTATAAAGTAGTTGCTGAGATATCGTAGAGGCCAGTTTGGAAAACATAATTTTTTAGAAAATGTTTTTTAAGTTTTGGTTAACGATTGTTTCGAGTGCGTTTATAAAAATATAGGTTCCTTTCGTATGCGATAACTTTTTTATGCAATCGTTATCTGCCAAACCGTTTTGGGAATATATGCCTCACATCATTAGCTATCGAAATATAAAAAAGTTGAGTTAAATTTGATAATTAATTGTGATATATTCTTTGAATTTTTACATAAATTAAATAATTAGCTTTTTAGATCAAGTAAGTTTTAAGAAGGCAACAACAACAACAACAACTCTCTACAGAGTCAATCACACAGCAGACTAGACAGCCAGTTTCGGAAATCGCTAAATTTCCACTTCAGTATTCTTGAGTGATTCAGGTGTGACCAAGTCACTGTTAAAGCCTTAGATGAATTGACACTTGTTCGAACAAATCCGTAAGAATTTTAACGTTCGCATCGGCCATTTAATTATGTGACATTAAAGCAGTAGTTATTTTTAGATCCATACTTTAACTCTACCAGGGTTCCCATCTGTTGTAGTTGCTTTTAATTGTTTCGATATTCATTAGAGTTCAACGAGTCTGCCGAAGTGCACCATAGAATTGAGTTTAGTTTTTTAGTCGAACTTCATGAGAACCTGCCCAAAAGTCAGTATACAACAATGTATTTTAGATTTTTATTATAATTAAGTTTAATAAATTTAAATTAAATAAAATACAAGACACGTATTTTTTATCTTTTATAGTGTTTAATGACAGTTTACAACAAAGTACCTTAGATTTTTATTAAAATTTCAATGTTATTAGGCCATTATTCGGCATAATTTTTTTTTTTTTGGTATTGTTTTTTGCGGGTAGTTCTAAAAACATCCAAACAGTTAGCCTTGTAAACGGAGTTAGTCAGAAAAATTTCGCTAAGGCGTTATATCAGCTTATGTGAACCCTTTCCTGAACGAAGACCTAAATTGCTTCGAACATATTTCATGTTTTGTTTTTGTGGAGGAGGGTACCTGTTAAATAAAAAGCAGCGCCTAACATGTTAACCCCAATTATAACCACATTCACAATTAGTGGAAAAAAACAAACATGGTTACCCGTAACTTTGACAAACAACTAACTACATAAATATTCAAATCAAATGTGAAAATGTGAGTTCTTTTTTCATTACAACGTCATTAGCATATTAATTCCAGTGTTTTTTTTTTCTTGGCGCTCATGACGTAGCTCATTAGACGTCAAATTAAAACAGAACAAAAAACTTATAAAACTATTTTAGTAATATTGGGGCCGGGGGTGGAATAATCAAGAGAAAAAAAGGCCAACATACGAAAAAAACAATAATAATAAAATAAAAATTCCAATCATTTTCGGGTTCGCCCATCAGGCAACACAAATGTTAGCGGATGGGGAAAGAAAATGCGCGCCATAAATATTCAAACGTGGTTTTTCATAATGAATTGATTTTAATTTTAGATTACCAAGAAACCAAAAAAAAATATTATTATATAGAAAGTCTCATAAAAAAAAATTGTGGATATAAGCGATTTTTGCATAGCATGACAAACGTAGTCATGAGTGTGACAGTGTATGTAAATGATTGTTTGTGTGTGTTTGCATCGAGATATCGCACATGCACATTTTACTACAACCAACATGAAAGGGATATAAATTATTTTTCTTCTTGAATGTTCATAAATTTTGGGCTGTCGACATGTCAGGGTTGCCAGGCCATTTATTTATCATCATTTGAGAATGACGACTTATTTAAGCGACACAAAATTTTGCAACTTTTAAAATTATTTGTCATTCATTCATTCATTCATTCTAGTAAGCTAGTTGTAAGGTAAGTTAAAAGTTTTTAAAGTTAAATTTTTCATATGTGTTCATGTTGGATTTCAATTGCGGTTGATAACTAAAGCAAAGTTTTGCTTGCATGTCACCAGAAAATGAGCATGTTTGACAAAGTTTTATAGCTTGTTGTTTTTGACGGGCAAGCGTTAAAAAGTTCCTTTAAGTTAGTGAAATTTATTAGTGAGATAAGAATTTGTGCTACAGAACGAATGTTATAGAGAACAACTTAGTTTTGGGTTCGGTACGGAGAAAATTCAGGGTAATGAACGGAAAATATTGATGTCATATCTTAGGACAGAAAATTATTTTACATACAAAAGTCATTTTACTAACTTGAGATTACCTATCAAAAGCCTGCAAGCAGGACAAAAATGCTTCGCAAGTGGTTTCAGTTGAGAAAACTATCAGATAATCCATATATATGTATTGTACATACACTAGAGTGTATCAAAAATCTGACCCCCAACTCCGGTACCAAAATTAAAAAGTATATAAAAAAATCTTTTCGATTGATGTACTTTGTTTTGGTCTGAACCAATTTTGGCGTCCCCCGAAATGCATTTTTGTGCGTTTTTAAGCAACTTTTGCACTGGAGACCAACTAACGGTTGGTTTAAAAAATCAAGCTTATTAATGAATTCCTTACTTATAAAAACATAGAACTGCAAATTTTCACATGTCCAATGGGACAAAGCTCTAACGAGATTTGACGGTTTTTCAAAGTGAATCTACTTGTTATTTTATTTTAATTAAATCTTTTTTCTTTATATGAAAGTCTTTGAACACTTTAAATTTTAATTTAAAATGGCGTTTATTTTGGGAAACCATTGTATACCGTGCACTTGTTCGTTACCGAAAGAAACCATTGACAACTTAGCTGTTTGTGGTGACATGATAGACGATGTCGAAATTCGATAGGTATCTCAGGACACTGGGAGGCATTGTTAAGCTCTTCAGGGAGGAATAATGTTTTCTGTGTTGGAGGGCCCTTCCAAAATGGCAAAATTCGAAACAAATAGGCAATTTTTAGTCCTTTAGAGGATCTAAATACATAAATGGATTTTTCTTATTTTGTTAAACGAAACAGTTTTGAATTAAACTTTCCTTTTGCATTTAAAAAAATTAACCTAAAGGTGTTAAAATACTGAAAACAAAAATACAATGAAAATAACAAGTAGATTCACTTTCGAAAAACAGTCAATTCTCCTTAGAGCGTATGTCAAATGAAATGAAAATTTGCATTTCTATGATTTTATATGTAAGAAATTGATTGATCAGCTAGATTTTCTTTTTAAATCAACCATAAGTGGGCCTCCAGTACAAAAGTTGCTTAAAAATGCACAAAAATGCATTTTGGGGGACGCTAAAATTCGTTAAGAGCAAAAAAGAGTAAATCATTCGAAAGTATTTTTTAAATATTTAATTTTGATACGGGAATACAAGTCGATATACTCTAACCAACACTCAAAAGAAGAACAACCTAAAATCAATGAATGTTCTACAAGTTTCAAAGAAATTTCTAATATATATCATAAAATCTAAATAATAAAAAATAATCTAAATAATAATAATATTAAAAAATATAATAAAATTTTAGCGCCAGCAAACACAAAAAAACAAATAAAATTTAAAATATTATTTGCGAATGCAAATACTAACAAGTGCTTAGCAAATTTAATGAACAGCCCGTTGTTGCTTTTGTAGTTGCACATTTTTTTTTCATAGACATGAAATGCCGTTTGTGTTGTTTTTGAAGGCAAAATTGATGATAGAATATTGCTTTATAACGGTCACTGTTCCACCAGTGTTCGGCCACTATCCGGACGAGTGAGCGTTTTTGATTAACTTTTGGCCTAGTTTGACTTCTCTTTGGTCGATCGGCCCTTGTTTGACCTGCTCTGTCGATAATATTTTGTCTCAGAACATATTGGCTTCATTAGAATTATAGAAGTTAAAAGTATTTAAAAAGAGCTTTTCTCAAAAAGTGTCAAAGCAGATGTTTTCAAAAACGTAACTTTTTCATTCGGAATATAAAAAATTCGGCAGTAGACGCACTTTCTTTGGGGATTATGATCATAATACAGAAGTATTAGTATTCATGGTGAAATAAATATATGGGATATTTTATCCGCCTACTCCATGCTTAATAATCAAGCCAACATAATAGGGCAGTTCACGATCTTGTTGCATCGTTGCATATGCAAAATAAACAGCTTTTAGAAAAACAAAAAGCATATGTTGCAAAAGCTTTTCAATACTTCTTGTTTTTGTAAAAGTTGTTTATTTTGCATTTACAGCGATTCAACAAGATCGTGAACTGCCCTAATAAATTTAATTTATGTTTTATTACACCACGAACCGTTTGCAAGGTGTCAAATTTTAAAAAAAAATTCACAGTTTAATAAAGCTATTAAATTAGATTTTTCTCTGTATTGTTTCATGTTATATCACAGATTCATTCATAGGCAGCCACCAAGAAAAGAAGAATAATATTAAAAAAATCTATATTAAAACTGAAAAAATATCTATGACCACGGCAACAACGCCTACTTCTAATTAATATGCTATTTATATGCACCGATGTAGCATAATCAATGATCCTGCCAGCAGCATCCTTTGAGTTTGCTCAGAAAGCAACACAACACATGTTATTAACATACATCATTTAACCCTTTTTTCTCAATGGTATTTTTTTTTTCAATGCTTTACTCAAACACAAGCAGCACCCCTTTCAAGAATAACGTACCCTAACAATGCTAGATCCTGTGATCTTGTCGGCATTAGATGCTCACTGATCTCTGACGAGGATGATTGTGGCACGGCTGCCGTATGCAAAATAGCGCGCTTATTAAATATTTAAATTTGAATTGGTTACCAGGTTAGAAAAAATTCACTTTTACTGCTGCATATTAAAGGTTTCGGCATATGTGTGACGATCAGTAAAAAAATTAATAACAGCTGCTATGCAAGGATCATTGAACTTAACAAATTTCTTCGGGTTAAAGGTTACAAGAAACATTTGTTTACACTTTCTATTTCCTTTTCACATGAAGGTCAAGGTTGAAGGTAGAGGAACAAAAATTTAATTCATTCAAGCAGCGAATGCATGTACACTTTACGATTTTCTTTTCGATGATAACGAAATAAAGAAGTGAAGATATAAGGGGCAAAGCTGATGATAAAGGATTATTTTCTTTATTTACTTAAAGAACAGAAGGTTTGCGGAACAGAATCTTTGCTGTTTATTTTAATCTGTGTTTAGTGAATGTGAAGCTCGATACTCTTTTACTTTTGTGTTTGTTCATTTGAATCGAATTTAAAATTTTATATTCACTTTTAAAAATAAACCTTTTTCTTTTAAAATTTAACATTTAATATCTATAGTTTGAAATTTAATATTTTTTTATTTTTGTAGCAACATTAAGCACTAAAAATTATACATTTACATGAAGAATGAATTATGGCATATATTAATTACTAAATTATTTTGTTAAGTATAATTATTTTTTCAGAAATATAAAAATACATTATTAACCATTTACATCTAACATTAAAAATTTAACCTTTAACAATTTACAATTAACATTAAACATTTAACATTAATTGTTTAACCTTTAACATTTTAAATTGAACATTTAACACTTTACATATAACATTTAACATTTAATATTAAACATTTAATATTTCGCATTTAGCATTTAACATTTAACATTTAACATTTTACATTTTGCAACTATCATTTAGCGTTTAACATTTAATATTTTTTTTTACTTTTAACATTTAACATTTATTATTTAACATTTTACACATAACTTTTAACATATAACATTACAAATTTAACATTTAACATTCAATATTTAACATTTAAAATTTTAAATTTAACATTTTACATTTTATATTTAACATTGTACATATAACGTTAAACGTTTAACATTTAGCATTAAAAATTTAACAGTAGGCATTTAACTTTTAACACTTAATGTTTAGCATTTAACATTTTATATAAAACATATAAAATTAAACATTTTAACAGTTAACATTTAACTTTCAACATTTAATATTAAATATTTAACATTTAGCATTTAGCATTTAATATTTTGCATTTAAAATTTAACATTTAACTTTAAACATTTAACACTTAATATATAACATTGAACGTTTAACATATAACATTAGACATTTCAAAGTAAGCATTTTACTTTCAACATTCAATGTTTAACATTTTAAATTAAACATATTTTATTTGGCATTCAACATTAATTATTTTGCATTCAGCATTTAACATTTATTATTTGGCATTTAACATTTTACATTCAACATTTAACATAAAACATTAATTTTCAATTATATGGCATTCAGCATTTAACATTGAACCTTTATCATTTAATATTAAATACTTAACATTAAACATTTTAAATTAAACATTTAATTTTTGCTAAATGGCATTAAACATTTAACATTAAACAATTAATATTTAACATATCACATTTTTCATTTTGTACTTTACATTTTTCATTTTTCATTTTACATTTCGCATTTTTCATTTAACATTTTACATTTTTCATTTTACATTTTACATTAAAATTTTACATTTAACATTCAACATTCAACATTTATCATTTATCATATATCATTAAACATTTAACATTAAATATCTAACATTTAACATTTATTGTTTGACATTCAACATTTAACATTTTAACAGTTAACATTTAACATTTAAAATTTAAATTTTTACATTTGACATTTAACATTAAACATTTAACATTTATTGTTTAACATTTTACATTTTACATTTTAAATTTAACATGTAACACTTTACATATAACATTTAGTATTAAACATTTAACATTTTATGTTTAACATTAGACATTTCAAAGTAAGCATTTAACTTTGAACATTTAATGTTTATCATTTAACATTTTAAATTAAACATTTTTTATTTGGCACTCAACATTCAATATTTATTCTTTTGCATTCAGCATTTAACATTTATTATTTGCCATTTAACATTTTACGTTAAATATTTAACATTAAACATTAATTTTAAATTATTTGGCATTCAACATTTAACATTAAACCTTTATCATTTAATATTAGACATTTAACATTAAAAATTTTACATAAAACATTTAATTTTTGCTATATGGCATTAAATATTTAACATTAAACAATTAATATTTAACATTTTACATTTTGCATTTTACATTTAATATATATCATTTATCATTTAGCATTTAACGTTAAATGTCTAACATTAAACATTTATTATTTGATATTCAACATTTTACATTTTAACAGTTAACATTTAAAATTTTAATTTTTACATTAGACATTTAACATTTATTGTTTAACATTTAACACTTAACATATAACATTTAACATTTAGCATTTAACATTTAATATTAAACATTTAACATTTTATGTTTAACATTAGACATTTCAAAGTAAGCATTTAACTTCCAACATTTAATGTTTAACATTTAACATTTTAAATTAAATATTTTTTTATTTGGCATTCAACATTCAACATTTATTATTCTGCGTTCAGCATTTAACATTTGTTATTTGGCATTTAAGATTTCATTTAACATGTAACAACATTTAACATTCAACATTGAACATTAAACCTTTACCATTTAATATTAAACATTTAACATTTAAAATTTTACATTAACCATTTAATTTTTACTATATGGCATTAAATATTTAACATTAAACAATTAATATTTAACATTTTACATTTTACATTTTACATTTTACATTTTACATTTCACATTTCACATTTCACATTTCACATTTTAAATTTTACATTTTACATTTTACATTTTAACTTTTACATTTTACATTTTACATTTTACATTTTACATTTTACATTTTACATTTTACATTTTACATTTAACATTTAACATTTTACATTTTAAATTTTACATTTTACATTTTACATTTTACATTTATCATTTAAAATTTAACATATAACATTTAACAATACATGTCTAACATTTAACATTTATTATTTGACATTCAACATTTAAAATTTTAACAGTTAACTTTTAACATATAAATTTTTACATTTGAAATTTAACATTTATTGTTTAACATTTACCATTTTACATTTAAAATTTAACACTTTACATATAACATTCAACATTTAATATTAAACATTTAAGTTTTAGCATTTAACATTTTATATTTTGCAATTATAATTTATCATTTAGCATCTGACATTTAACATTTTACACTCAACATTACACTTTTAACATTTAACATTTATTATTTAACATTTTACTTTTTACATTTAACATTTATTATTTAACATTTTACTTTTAACATTTAAAATTTTCAATTTAACATTTTACATTTAACGTTTAAAGTTTAACATTAAACATTTAGTAGTAGGCATTTAACTTTCAATATTCATTGTTTAGCATTTAACATTTTACATAAAATATTTAACATTCAACATTTTAACAGTTAACATTTAACTTTCAACATTTAATATTGAATATTTAACATTTAGCATTAAGCATTAAGCATTTAGCATTTAGCATTTAACATTTAATATTTAATATTTTGCATTTTAAATTTAACATTTAACTTTTAAATTTTAACATTTAACACTTAATATTTAACATTGAACGTTTAACATGAGACATTTCGAAATAAGGATTTAACTTTCAACATTTAATATTTAACATATAACATTAAACATTTTTTATTTGGCATTCAACATTTATTATTTTGCATTCAGCATTTTACATTTATTATTTGGCATTTAACATTTAACATTTTAACATTTTAACATTTTAACATTTAACATTTTGCATTCAACATTAAACATTCATTAAAGCTTTTTCTAAATGACATTATGTTGATTTTATATGATTTAAATACAAATTCTGTTTGATAGTTTAAATCATACTTGATTTTAAATACAAATTCTAGTTGTTTGATAGTTTAAAATCGTTTACTGAGCTTTAGGTCAGGGCTTTTTAGCGTTTTTAGCAGGGCCGAAATTGCAATAAAATCAGCTAGTGATTTTTTTCCTTTTCATATTGAAAAAATGTTGTTGTTGTTGTTGTTGTTGTTGTTGTTGTTGTTGTTGTTGTTGTTGTTGTTGTTTTTGTTGTTGTTGTTGTTGTTGTTGTTGTTGTTGTTGTTTCTTTGGAAAGATTCGTTAGAACAATTAATTGTTCTTTGTACTTTGACCTAAAGCTCAATAAAGGATTTTAAACTATCAAACAACTAGAATTTGTATTTAAAGTCAAGTATGATTTGAACTATCAAACATTTAGAATTTGTATTTAAATCATATAAAATCAACATTAAACATTAAATTTTAATTATTTGGCATTCAACATTTAACATTAAACCTTTATCATTTAATATTAAACATATAACATTAAAAATTTTACAATAAGCATATAATTTTTACTATATGGCATAAAACATTTAATATTTAACATTTAACGTTCAACATTTAACATTTTACATTTTACATTTTACATTTTATATTTTACATTTTACATATTTCATTTTACATTTTACATTTTACATTTAACATTTATCATTTATCATTTAACATTTAACATTAAATGTCTAACATTTAACATTTATTATTTGACATTCAACATTTAACATTTTTACATTTAAATTTTTACATTTGACATTTAACATTAGCATTTGACACATAAAATTTTTTTTATTAACTTTATCTTTTAATCTGACATTAGACGTATGACACTTAACATTGAACATTAAACATTAAACATAAAAAATTAAACATCAAAAATTAAACATTAAAAATTAAACATTAAACATCAAACATTAAATAATTAACATTAATCATAAAACATTAAACAGTAAACATTTAACATTTAGTATATAACTTTCAACATTTAACGTTTAACATTTAACATTGATAAATTTAAAGCAGCATTTAAAAACCAATTCCAACTCTTTAATGATGTCACGTTTGCCTGCATATCTTTATTATGCCCATCTTTATAATGCCCATCTTTATGATGCCCATCGATAATAGCAAATAAAGTTCAGCTTTAAACTATTCGAAATTCTTAAAATAAAGGCTATTGAAATTTAAATTTTTCAACCTTTTTCTCCCCATCATTTTTTTGTTAACTTTTTAAGAGAGGCTGAAGCCTATTATGATGTGATGCAGAATGAAAGCAGGACACTCAACGTACAACCCACTATATTTCAATAACAGCGTTTTGGTTGAACAGTGGTTGAGGCAACACTTTTAAGGATGCTCAAAAAATAAACGCGAAAATATCGACGAAAAATGAAAAGCGGAAGCGTAAGTAAATAACTTTGTTTTTTGTTCTTATATATGTAAAAAATATCTATATCTTTCAAGAGGACCAACATTAAGTGGGTGGCTGGGAAACACTAAAAATTTTCCAAAAGCAATGTCCTGGCATCCTTCTTAGCTCAATAATATTAGGGGTTTGTTTTGCTGATAAGAGTGAGTAAAATTGAAAGTCAGTTCATATGACGTTCAAGTCCAGCGGACGAACCAGCATCCGAAAATGGCATGGTTCAACTAATGCCACGATTTTGTTCTTGTTGTTGCTGTTTTGACATATTTCTATATTTGGATCCTAAGAGTGTTGTTCGAGAAAATTTTGAAGTACGCTTGAAAGCGTTTTACTTTAAAATTTTTTTTTTTGTGTTTTGCTATTTTAAGCACAGCGAAAAAAATCTATTTTCAAAAGATAAAAATAAAGAAGCAGCAATGTTTTATTAAACGACATCAATGTAAACACCTTTCAAAGCATACAGTCCCTTGCAGAACCCTGCTCCGGATCTGTTTTTGGAAACATTTTTTTATCTCATTCACTTCGTGCGGACATTCAAATACGTTTATACATACTCGCTTCTATCAGTTGTAATGTCCTTTACATTTTCAATATCCGGCGGTGATAAGTTGAATTATTGGTGTTGGCTCTTGTGTCCTTAAGGACATTTGTGTATTGGGCTTAGTTGATTGCAGAAACGAATAAAATTTTTTTTGCCCTTTGTCAGGACTGGCCTTGGTGAATAGATTTTCACGGTGCAAAGGTTTGCATAAAGTATAATTTTAATTGGTTATCATGATGATGTACGCGATGATGATTCTAATATTATTTTTTTCTGTACTTTGAAGATGTTTAAAGTAACATTTTGTTTTTATTTCTTTTTCTTCCTATAGCTCTAACACTTTGATTCGAATGTTAGATAGATAACAAAAATTAATAACTTTTGATGGCAACAACAACCTTCTAAGAAGTTATTAAGTGTCTTTATGGTTAATAAGATTCTTGAGAGCTCCTTGAAAGGTGACATTATTATCAGTCACATTTTAAAATACATTCAATATATTAAGATTAATCTTATGCGAGAAATAGACTGAATATTTCTATGTCAATATAATAATATAATATGATAATAACTATATATGTTCATAAGGCTGGGTCGAATTTTATGGAGGTAAATGTAACCGATGTTGCCTGTTCGGGCATGAAAAGTTTAAAAAAAAATGGGGCGTTGGTAAAAAAACTTTACCCTATCACATCGTTAATTTTGTAAATTTTTTCTTTAGGAAATTTTTTAAAAGAACATTTGTATAAAAGCGTGCACAGCTATAGAAAAACTGATACCAGTGATGAAATCCTCGCACAAAATATTTATAAGTTTTATACAAAAAGTTATCATCAAAAATTAAAAAAAAATGCTAGGTATCAGGCGTAGATGGTGTTTTGCAGTGGAGGGGCTGAAACGTATTTTTGCAACAAATACACATCAATAAAACCTTTTTGATAATTGTAATAGTTTGTATTCGTAATTGGAAGAATTTGTGTAAGAACAAGGCTTACAATATTATTTAAATTTTTGTTTTTATATTGTTTTTAAAGCAAAAAAATCCAATCAGCGTGTTTTGTTTCCTAATTTTGCAATGACTTCTTCAGCCAATATATTCTTTGGATTGTTTTTATTCTCTTCAAAACCAAGAAGGTTCGTGTGGGTGGGCTTGTGAGCACTGGCAGCGAAGCTGAAATTTTAATAGCACGTATATTAGGGTGTATCGACTTGTATACGAAAAATCTGACCCCCAATTCCGATAGCGAAATTAGATAGTATATAAAAAATCCTTTCGATTGTTATACCCTTCTTTTTGTCTGAACCAATTTTGGCGTCCCCCGGAGTGTATATAAGAGCAGCTTTTGTAGTGAAGACCCACTAATGGTCGATTTAAAAACAAAATCCAGCCTATCAATCAATTCCATGGATACAAAAACATAGATCTACAAATTTTCATCTCATTTGACAAATACTCAAACGAGATTTTACGGTTTTTTTCAAAAAGAATCTACTTGTTATTTAAGGGCAGGTTCTCATCTAGAGGTCCAAAAACACGCTTCTTGAGTTTTTTCATAGAAGGAAGTAAATTAACACCTTGTTTTTAGGCAGTTATTTATTGATTCTTAAAGTGTAGGAAAATATTGTTTTTGGTGCATAAAACTGTAATGGTCAATTGACTGGGCAACATGCAGTCAAATGTCACGTTGAAAATAAAGATACCCAAACATCAGCACGTTCATGCCATCTGATATAAAAATTTTTTATAAATTATATTATGTATATTTATTGGAGCTTTGTCCTATAATATTAATAAATTGTTGAAAATTACAAAAATGGTGGACATGTGAATTTTTAGTTGCGTCATTTTCACATCTTTCGCTCTTTCGCAGATTGCACTAAAAAAAAACCCTGCCAATATTATTTAAATTAAGGTTTAGGATCGAATCCATAGAGTACTTTTTGAGATTGAAAAACATGATTTTTCAGCAAACGCTTTTTAAGATTTGGTTAACGATTTTTTCGAGTTCATCATAAGCTATTACATCCTAAGCTATCGAAAAATTTGAAAAAAAACTTATTATGTTTTTGGTCGAGTTTCATACGAATTAAATGTAATTATATTTTAATTTAATTAATTTAATTATATATTTTTGTATTTAATATGAAATTTTTTATCAATTTTGGGTTTATTTTAATTTAATGCAAGATTTACGTAGATTTTAGAACATAATTGCACTCAATATTTAATGAAATATTGGAATTTAACAAAAAAAATTGCACAAAAATTAATTAGTTTATAACTTTTAAAAAAATAAAAATTTTCAAAAATAACATTTGAGACACTAATATAATCACAAATTCTTCAAAGTTCCACGATAAAAAGTTAAAGTTACATAAGTTGATTTTTAGTGTTCCCACTTCAGAAAATGTTGGCAAAGGGAGTGTCGCTGTGGCATTGCTTACATCGACGTGTTTTGTCGTCCATTTGCTTAACGATAATATGTTCTCTCACTTTGGTGTGTTTTGATCTTGGCTAGCCGAGTCCACAATATTTGAAAATAGAGGCGACTGACATGAAGAAATTTATTTATCCACCATAATAATATACTACCCCAACAACACTCAGTTCGTACACCTGAATATTTTTTAATATAAACACTTAAAACACTTTGTATCAAACTATTTTTTGATACAAAAAAATTTTTTGTATTCTTAAAGCTTGAAATGTCATTTCTAAGGCTGCGTTTATAGTGGAATCTTTGGCTGAAGCTGATTCATAAAGCAGCTTTGTCGAGCTTTTTTTGATCATAGTGAACGCTCCACAAAATAGCTTCTTGAACTTACTGGTGTTAATAGTGCGCGTTTTCTTCTTGTGTGAGCCAGCGAGATGGAGATATAAGCGCTGAACACTATTTAAAAAGTAGCTTTATGCTCGGAGTCAGCTTGAACTATAAACACTGAGCTTTTTCCATATGTTTATACACAAAGCATTTTTCAGCAAAACCTCACATCTCTGCAAAAAAACTAAAAACACGGCCTTGGAAATGAAATTTCAAGCTTTAAGAATACAGCAAACTTTGTTCGATCAAAAATATTGATTAATTGATAAATTGATTAAATATTTATACAAATAAAAGTTGATAGTGTTTATATTAACCCATTAAGCGCCACTGTACTCATTTGAGTACAGCAAAATATTTTAAGCTTTAAAAGTTTTCTTTGTTGTAAAGCATTGGTGAATTTTTTTGTTGATTGCCAATTGTTAAGCGGGTCCATTTCATTTGTTTCTCATAAATATGTTTTCTTAAAAAAAAAAAAAAAAAAAAAAAAAAGCATTTTTTTTTTTGCTATTTTAGGCCCGTTTTATTAACTTTTTATAATTCGAGCTAACTTGAGCAGTTTCAATAACTTTTGTTAACTTGACTTTTCCAACAACTTGCGAAGTTAAATATTTTAATTTCTCAAGTTAAAATTAAATTTCATTCAGTTCAAGTTGAAATTTTGTATGTTGAAGTTAAGTCAAGTTATAAATACTTAAGTTATAAAACATCCCAGGGAATTTTTGATATTTGATTGGAAATGAGCAAAGAAATGACTTTTATGACTTATGAAATGGAAATTTGTTGATGTTGAAGGCAACACAATGGCCGCATTCAGTGCAGACAACTGTTGTGAACTGTAATGGTAGCGCTACCTTAGTTCACGATGTTTTTCTCTGAATGTGTGGCTACTCTACACGTCAGAAGTTAGATTCAATTTAATTTTTATGTAAATTTAATTCAATTGCAAAGGTTTTTCACTTAAATTTGCTGCGTTCTTTCTGCATTTATTAATTTAACAGCGTCAGTAACAGCATCTGACAGTTAAGCAAACAGTTGTGTTCATGTAGCATAGAATTTGTTAGCTCGATTAAAAGGCGTTCGCTACTTTATCAATTTTAGTTAGCGCTACCTAATTTGTACCATTCAGCGAATTTTTACACAACAGTTGCCAACTGTTGTCTGCGCTGAATGCGGCCAATGTCAAAAAAATATTTTGTTATTAAAATGTATGTGTGCAGAATAAAGACAAAGTGATTTCCAAATTATGGGGGGTTTTCAGTTGACAGTGTTTCGCATTAAGATATGTTTTAATTCACTTCGTTTAATAACGAAGCATGCTTTGTATGTAGTTTAGTAAAAATATTTTTAAAAGACATGCGCTTTCATTAATATTTTAAATTAGCCTGTGTTACTATGGC
This sequence comes from Dichetophora obliterata, assembly GCA_963920525.1. Classification (NCBI taxonomy): domain Eukaryota; kingdom Metazoa; phylum Arthropoda; class Insecta; order Diptera; family Sciomyzidae; genus Dichetophora; species Dichetophora obliterata. The sequence continues at coordinate 211,906,244 of OY986437.1, read as the reverse complement.
GTGTTTGATATTTTTAGTTCTTATTAAAAACATTATATAGTTCTTTGACAATCGAAAAAAATGGTGTTTATAATTATGTCTTTGTATTTTGATAACAGAAGAGGATAAATTCGAGTCCTTCAAAATATGGTCGACGGTTAATCTGAGTTAATCGGCTGGACCAATTTTTAATTAGTTTGGTTTTGTTTCGTTTATTAACATGTAAGCCATATATTCTTTTTTTTAAGAAATCGACTTTGGCGCCTGCTAAAACCAATATTACAAAAATAGGTTCTTTATGTTGACTACTAACTAAATTATGTTAAAATAAACCCGACTATGGTATATAATAAAATTGCTTGAAAATAAATAGTTAAAAATTGTAAATTTCTTCCGCTTAAGGATCTAGAAACCTACTTTAAGCGCAATCTTTAAACGCATTTTTTTTTTGGAACGTTATTTTTCACGCGACGTGCAATATAGTTCAGTTATTATTTTTTGGTGTCAACATCCAACATACAGAGTAAATAGAGCTATAGTATTTGCACCAGGTCTGTTCAAATCCTTTCAATGATGCAAATTCAGTCACTAGAGCTATTAAACATAAAAAGGCATACACAAAAATTAAGTAACTGAAATTGAAAAGATTCATCGGAAATAGTGCCTTATTTTGGGATACCTTATGTTACTCTCTATGCACTACTACTTTTTGAAAATCAAGTGACCACCAAACTGAAATTGGCAAGCTTCATATTATCTTTAACAAATGGCTCCAGCTTCACGTCGAAATTTCACATTGTGAACTAATGCAAAAATGTAGGTACCGACTACTCATAATTGTACACATAATAACAGCACTTTCATATTACTACGCATCGAAGTTTCTTTTGACCAACAAATGATTGTAATCTTTGGAGCTGAAATCGATCAGCGGAAATAAAACCAGGTCATTACGGATATAAAGTGCAATTCAAGCCCTTGTAAGGACTTTGATGGATCCTCTTTTGATTGTGCTGTGCGTGTTTTAAATGTTTGAACACAAATGATCAAGATCTAGATCTACTAGTAATGCCGACTCCAAACGGCTCGCGTTCTTAAGAAGCTTTACTTGGCAATTATTACTCTCTGAGGTTTATTTAATAATAAATATTAATTGAATAGAATAAACAATCTGTCTTAGAAGTAAACCCCTGCTACCACGGTTCTTAGCATATCGTATTTTTAACGGTTAGCAGAACCTAAATCTTTAATATTGTGCATAAAAAAGTTGTAGTGAACTGTATCGGTTCTAGTCATATAAAATAATACGTGCTTCAAATGTTTTTATAGTAACAATTTTGCTGTCACAGCACAAACGTGTAAAAACTTGTGAATGAAGCAAAAATCACAAGTTACACCAAATATCCCAAGTTAGAATTTATAACTGGTCCTATATTTGGAAGTAAGAGAAATCACAAGTTGACAAAAGTTATCAAACGAAAGTTATATCAAATCTTCAATATGTCAAAATATTTCTAAGAAATTCAACTGAATAAAATGGAATAACTTTTGAAATCGAATAAATCCCAAAGTTATTCCAACTTCTCAAGTTAAAAAAGTGAATAAAACGGCCCTTAGTTTGTTTTCTATTGTAAAATAAACATTTTTTGGGCTTTTCACTTTTACTTTTTATTTGGCTGTTAATGGGTTAAAAATATTCAGGCGTACGAACTGAGTGTTGTTGGGGTAGTACATAAGTTCAACAGCTTACTAGAATATTACCGTATGGTTGATTGGGATTGAAACTGTTTGATTGTGTTTCTTACGAAAGGTATGGCAATTGTAACCGCAAACAGTTCAGTCGTTTTTAACCAGCTCTTACATTTAACTTTCAAGAATTTGTGCTTGTTTCTTTCGGATTGCAATTTTAATCACCTAAAATTAAATAAAAAAAAAAACAATAAAAATTATCCAAAAGACCTTTGTAAGAATTATATAAAGTAAAAAAAAAAACACACACACACATTTCACTGGATCAATAGTTCATTGTGCTATTCTATTTGTTCTCTGACCTATATATATGTGCAGTTGCGTATAAGTGTGCCGCGAAAAAGTGTGAATATCGCAATAAAGCAACAACATTAACAATAAGAAAAAGTGTGAATATTGCAATTAAGCAAAAAAAGTAACAATAAGAGAAACAGCCCACTCCAACTTTTAAGTGCACCTGATATAAGTGCAAATATCAAAAGTAAAAAAAAAACTTTTTATAAACAACCAAATAAAGTAAACAATAAACAATGGAACCTGCTTGTGCCAAAATTAACTGCTCTATTGAGGACAAAGGTGCAATTAAGCTAAGTTGCAATGGTCTTTGCGGAAAATCTTACCACGGCACTTGTGTGGGAATGACTAAAAGAAGTTTAAACTACTTTCAAGAATACACATCACATTTTAAATTCTTCTGTGATGAGTGCATGGATCTATCACTATCCCATGTTATGCTCGCCATAAAATGTCTTAGCGACTCCTTGAACGTGATGCATTCGGCTAATAAGCAAGTCATCAGTAAAATACCAAATTTCGAAATAATGACTCACGTATCCGATGATCTTGCAAGGGTAGAGTCCATCTGCAAAGTAAATAACTCGGATATCTCAAATGTTTCTAAAAACTTGAGAATTCTAACTGATTTAGTCAAAGATAGCGAAAAAATTTTATTTGGAAAACGGCCATAAGCGAGCTTAATATAAAAGTAAAAAAAAGCCTCGACGTTTTAAAAAACGATAATACAGCCAAAAATATACTGAGCATGCTAACATCTTTGCGCTATGATGTGGATATCGCACTTCAGTCAGGCAAACCCCAACCATCACCTCCGCAATCAGATCCAATGCTGGAAATATTACATCAAAAAATAAGTGATATCAGTGATGATCTTGAAGTGTTTCGAGTGACGCTTGCAGATGTAGTGTATGAAATAAGATCTGCACCCAATAGAGCTGAAATAAGTTATCCACAAGCCTCTCATCATAACTCTTCCTCTATTTTCGAGGAAATAATGGAAGCATCTATTCGTTTGCCACAGGTCACCTCTTTACCAGCTAATCTGAATTCTTTAACTGCCTATGACACTACGGAACATATAACACCGATTGCTACTCCTCAAAATGTTACAATGAATCCACCCCAAATCGGATCTCCACCATCACAGTACCCACAATAGCTCATTCTATTCGTTCATCAACAATTTCTCCAAAACAAAACAAAAATACCAAAAACTCACAACCTGGATCTCCCTCTGCCACTTCACCTTGCGACTCACCACCAATTGCAGCCCCTCGTACCAACTTAATCCATAAGTTTGGAACGTCATGGACTTCAACTCAATGGCAGAATAGAATAAAGAAACTCCATGATTCTAATAAAATTGACAAGACCACTCTGTTCATTAACGGCCCATCAGTTAAAACAACTATATCCTGGATGAGCACTTACTTTCGTAATAAATTTGGCATATCTATTACAAACTGTTCAAAGATATCCAATAAAGCAAAAAAATTCTGCAGTTTCAAACTAAACATCCCAAGTCAATATGCGTGGATGTTCTTGAACAACAGCGGTGAGAGACACGGCGAATGGTTAATAACCGAATGGACGAATAAGCCTGGGAAAAAGTCTAAGGCATCAAGATCTTTACAAAGTTCTGGCAGTTCAAGAATCGAATCTTCTGAAAGGAATCCTAACATTAACAAGAATCCATTATCTAAAAGTAATTATAGTTCTTGCTCTAACTCTTTTCCGTATATAAATTCCCGTCCTAACTCTAAATCTAAGTTAAACTCTTATTCTAATTCTAATCTTAATTCTAAGAATCCTCTATATAAAAGAAATGTAAACCTACCTGTTCTTGAATCCAAACCTTATTCATCAAACAAGTTTGTGCAACCTAAGTCCCACCATAATTCAGATTCTAATTGGAATCTGAAAACTAGCATTTTCCCCATATTTTCTCCCATAATTAACCAGAATACGGCTTCATCTTATAATAAGATGATTACTGGAAGCAATCTAGCATCTAAACCGCCAACTCATCAAACACGTAAACGGGTTTCATTTAATCTTAACAATAATAAAACCAATTGTGAGAAATATCCAAATTTTATCCATTCTCATACTCTTAATCCTTCACCACCAACCGGAAGTGGTTTACCAAAACCATCTTCTGTTTCAAATGAGCTTTGCAATCAACCTGGTAGTCCTACGTCATTTTTAGACCCCCTACTTCCTCCAAAAGTGAAATTGACACTTAACTCTTGCGAAGGCACTGAGAGCAGATATGCCCTTTCTCGCCTCAGGGAGAACAACGTTTATAACAATGTTCGCCTGTATCTCGCTTATATGTATAAAGCCCCTGATTCAACATGCATTGAAGGCAAGACCAAAACTAATCTTAGAGTATTAATTCAGCAAGAAGGTCTTCCTACCGGTGTTGAAGACTTGCGTAATTTATTTGTCCGCTTTCACGAGCACCTCGGTGTAACGGTTGATCAAGTCAAGGTGGATCTGGAAACCTATGTCGCTCATGTCAGAGCTAAACATGTTTCTCTTCTTCAAAAATCTCGTAAAGAGCAACAGCAATATTATCGTTCCTAACTCTTCTTTCTTAAATATATTCTACCATAACTGTAGCGGCATGATAAGCAAATTAAACAAACTTTATGTTGACGCTAAATCATGCCACTTCAATGTCCTAGTATTCACTGAGACATGGCTAAACGAAACCTTCAATAATGAGGAAATTCTTGATAGCAATTGGACTGTCTTCAGAAAGGATCGGGACTACTCCTCAACAGGTTTTTCTCGAGGAGGTGGTGTCCTTGTAGCATCTCACAATTCCCTTTCAAGTGAGCTAATAGACACACCTAACCATAAACTGTTCGATCACCGAATTATTAGAGTTTGTTCAGGTAAAAGTCTCAATGTGTACATAGGTGTCGTTTACATTCCTCCCGGCTCAAGTGAAACAACATACAACAAGCTATGTGAAACACTGACCACCTTTACCTCCTCCCTAAAAGAGGAAGATAAAGTTGTTATTCTTGGTGACTTCAATCGCCCAAATATATCTTTTGTCACCGACGAAAACGACAACTTTCTTCTTCCTGTAAATCTTTCTAATGCCATAGACTTCAACTTACTTAGCACCTTTTATGGCAGTGACTTGCAGCAAGTCTCTTCTGTACAAAATCAGAATGGCAAATTGTTGGACCTAATTTTTACTAACTCGTGTGAAGAAGTGAAGGTTAGTCAATGCATGGGAGCAGAAAATTTATTAACCAACACTGTTCATCATACAGCCTTAAAAATTATTTTCTCTGCTAATGACATCAACTTTACCCAGTCTCATAATAACACCATTGCGTACGATTACCTCAACGCCGATTATGAAAGAATAAAATGTTATCTTAGTTCTCTAAATTGGAATCATATTCTATTCAATTTAGATTAAGACAGTGCTGTCTCAATATTTTATCAGCATATTTTTACCGCTACCGAAAGTTATGTGCCAATAATAAAGAAAAAGAATAAGCTCTCAGAACCATGGCTAGACAACAATCTCAGATTTTTGAGGAATCAAAGAAATAAAATCTACAAACTTCTCAAAAACACTGATAATATAAGCGATGAACTGAAGCTTAGATATGACGAGCTATCAAGAGAGTTCTCTATCAAGTCAGAAGAAGCGTACAAGTTGTACACGAACATCATCACAGAAAAAATTGTCCAAGAGCCGAGAAAATTCTTTGACTTTGTTAACATGAAGCGCAAATCTAGCGGCTATCCATCGTCTATGTTTAAAGGTTATGTCACTTCGTCCAATTCTTTTGAAATAAGCAACTTGTATGCCGATCACTTTAAGGAGGTCTTTTGTCTTCCTACCACCTTATCTGAAACATCTCCTAGCTCAACTATTATAGTTGATAGTTTATATTTAACCCAGGAAGAGATTTCTAATGCAATAAAAGAACTGGATATATTAAAGGGACCAGGACCAGACTTAATACCTACAAGCTTTTTGGTGCGATGTTTAGACCAACTGCTATTGCCATTACACATAATCTTTAACGAATCACTGGTTTGTGGGACATTTCCTTCATATTGGAAATCATCCAATCTTACGCCAATTTACAAGAATGGTGATAAAAGATCAGTTGAAAATTATAGAGGCATAGCAATCTTGTCAGCCATTCCAAAACTTTTTGAAAAACTTATTTGTGAAAAGCTAACAAGTTTCATTAACCCACGTCTAAATGAGCAGCAACACGGGTTCCGAAAAGGGCGATCTACCACCACTAATCTCATGATTATGGTATCAGATGTTTTAGTCAAAATGGAAAAAGGGCACCAAATAGATGCTGTTTATACTGATTTCAGTAAAGCTTTTGATCGAGTTGATCACAACATTCTTATATATAAGTTAGAAAAATTTGGTGTTGCAGGGTCCATACTAAGTTGGCTAAAATCATATTTAAACGGCAGATCCCAGTTTGTTAAATTCCAGGGAGTTCTATCGAAAAAAATTGCAGTCTCCTCGGGAGTTCCGCAAGGTAGTCTTCTTGGTCCTCTTCTTTTCAACATATTCATATCCGATCTGTCAGAAGTTCTTAACGATATCATACATCTTATGTATGCAGATGATTTAAAAATGTACTATTCAATTGAATCAGATGTAGATGTAAATTTTTTGCAATCAAAATTGCTGTCTCTTGAGCAATGGTGTTTTCAAAATAAACTACATCTTAATGTCAATAAATGCAATGTTATTAGCTTTTCTCGTAAAAACAACGTAACATTACATACCTACCACCTCAACAGTATCGAACTAAAAAGGGTCAACCATAAAGTGGATCTTGGAGTTGTCTTAGATTGCAAGATGCGCTTTAATCTGCACTATGATAAAATTGTATCCAGGGCCAGCAAACAGCTCGGTTTTATAAAAAGACGTGCAAATGAATTCAAGAATATATGGGTCACTACATCCTTGTACCGTGCATTAGTGCGCCCAATACTTGAATATGCATGCATAATTTGGAATCCATCTTTCGATTCCCATAGAGAAAGAATTGAGTCTATTCAAAAGCAGTTCTTACTATACGCGCTTAGAGATATGTACAACCCCCATGATTATTGTAGCCTTCCATCATATGAACATATAGACTCAGCCTTTTAAATTTGATGCCACTATGAACAAGAAGATCGTTATTGGGCTCATGCTTCACATTTGATGTAATTAATGGTGCTATTCACAGCGAATATATTTCTAATATGATTTCCTTTAACGATCCAATTAGGCGCACTAGGCATACTCGATTGTTAACTGAATATCAGCACCAAACTACATATGCAAATAATGAACCCATCAATCGTTGTTGCAGAGAATTTAATAATATCTCTATATACTACTCACCTTCTATGTCCAAATCCTCTTTCAAGCAAACCCTATATAAATCACTCAGTAATCAGAATTAACACAGGCCTCAGATAAACTACATACATGTATGGATTTATATGTATAAGCATTTAGTTTAATAAATCGAAATTCTTTAACATCCCTCTCCAAATCTCCCATTTACGTCCTTTTGTCCTTATAGTCTTTAAGAATAATATATATACTTCGTTTCTTAAGTGTGTATATAGTCTCTCTTGTTTTCCTCCTCTTCTCTTAGTTTTGACATGGTTTTTGAAATCATGTCAATCCGGTGGGCGGAGTATGCCCACTAAGAGCACCAAATAAAATAAAAACAAGGAAAGGGGAGAAGAAAAACAAAAAACTTAGTAATAAGTAAACAAAACCTGTTAGAATAAGTTAGAATAAGTAAATTGCATTGCCTTGTTTGACCAATAAATAAATAAATAAAAATAAAGTGATTAGTAAAATTAAAAATTTTACTTTATTGTATACGAGTACTTTTGCTTTTAACTATTCACCAGCTTTCGAACCTCTCTAGTAGGGCGGATCGTTCTTGTATGGAGAACAAACAAATCTCAGCCGTTCGGGGTCTCAAAAGTTAGAGGAACTCATTAAAATGATTTCTGCATACTTTTTTTCAGTTGGGAGAAAATCCGTCGAAGCAATTTTGATTCTGCTGAAGGTCCTTTTTGGCAAAAAAAAACATGTTTTTTGCTTGTAACTTTTTATTTTTCATAGAACGCATACCCACATCTACTAAAATGTTAAATTTTTACTCATACCAACATTTTGACAAAAAAAGTTTTAAAAACTATATTCATTATAATTCTTATTGACCACCAAAAATTAAATTTTTTGGCATTTTTAAAAACACATTTTTTTAAAACCGCTGTAAAAGACACCTTTTTCAATAGATTTACGTTATTGTTGGAAAGGTATTAAATTCTTCTTTCTTTCTGTATATCGCTTAAATAAAAGCTGTGCTCTTTACAATCTCGTGAAGCGAACACAAAGTTGGAATTACGTCAAAATTTATTATAATTATATATTTGTATGAGTAAGAAATGTATCATTTTATCAGATTTCTAAAGTCAATTTCAAAAGTTGTCTGTTTTTGCACACAACTTTGATTAAAGCGATATACAGAAAGAAAAAAAGAAGAACTTAATACGTTTCCAACAATAACAATTCCACATTAATCTATTGAAAAATGTGTCTTTTACAGCGGTTTAAAGAAAATGTGTTTTTAAAAATAGCAAACAATTTCAATTTCTTGTAGTCAATAAGAGTTATACTGAAACATAATTTTAAAAACTTTTTTATCTCAAAAAGTTATATGAGTAAGAAATTTAACATTTCATCAGATGTGGGTATGCGTTCTGTAAAAAATGAAAAGTTACAATCTATTTGATTGATATACATGTTTTTTTTTACCGAAAAGGACCTTCAGTAGATTCAAAATTACATCAGCGGATTTTCTCCGATTTGAACAAAAAGTATGCAGAAATCTTTTTAATGAGCTCCTCTAATTTTTGAGACCCCGAACAACGGAGTTTAAATTTCTATCTGGTGTACTCTCTATCCGACGCAGCCTGTAAAAACTATTTAAAACAAAAGTTAAAAACCATTTTTTACAAAAAATTCAAAAATTTCGGATTTCGGACAAAAAATCCCATCTCTGGCTGTAATGTTTTTCTTAAAAAAACAATGTTATTTTCAGCTATCGTCAACTGTACACCACAAATTGACAAACGTTGCATTAAAAGTAAACTGCAATCAAGCGTCTATTACGATTAGGACACCACAAGTAAACAGCAGGAGTGCACAAAAATAACAACAACAAGGGACAAACAAGCTCCAAGTATAAAATCTGCTCAACTCCAATACATTTTTTTCAATTTTTATGCAAGCAGCAAATAATTTTTTGCATAATAAGCAAAAATGCAGCAGAACTACAGTAGAATGCAAGATGTAAGCAAGAGCAATCATAAGAGTGAGCTTTAGTGGGGGATGGATGTAGTTAGCAGAGCTGGCAGTTATTTTAAGGAGCAGCTGAAAAATCATGAATTTTTCATGGCTTGAATTTTCGAATGGAACGATGAACTGCACACTGCTTGCTTTGATTGTCGACGTCACTTGTGTTTTATATCAAGAAGATATACTTACACATACTTAAAAGCACATGCATAGATATACGTACGCTTTTCCCGAAGCGCTACTGTTGCAAGGATCAAGCAATTGTGTTGAGCATGAGTGATGGTGTCAGAGTGCAAGCATGCGGCACAAATGTAGTCGTCACAAGTCAACCTTCTTCCACTAGCAACTACTATTTTTTTGACTACAACTACTACTACTACCATGCATTAAGAATCAACACATCACCGTTGGCTGCAACATCATCCTGTCGTTGTTGTCACTGACAAGTGTTGTCGTCAGAGCATAGCATGAATAATAAATGTGTCATCAGTGCTGACGTGAACGATAGCACCTTAAGAAAGAAAACAAAACAAAACAAAAAAATAACGAAATGAAAGTGTTAAGCTGTCAGTAATTGGAAACATTTGGGCAAAACCTCAAAACTTGAGGTCATAAAGAAATAAACCTTTTTAGCTGCAGTTTTTTAGTTTGGTCTCACAAAAACATTTTGCTACGGCAATTAAGTTAACGTATTGCATGTGAGGTGGTGATTAATTATGCTCCAAACCGGACACTTACTTGATATGAGCCCCAACTCTAACAAATGATAAAAATAAACCTCAGCTAAAAGGGTTTGAACATGTTTGCTTAAAAGTTGCCCGTTTCCGCTCATATCCTGGTTAGTAATAAGCAAACCCAATAAATGTATACAATTTCAGCTCATAAATTAACACTCCTTTACGTACAAATACACACGCACACACACACACACTGATACACTTTAACCCTACTTTGATGAATGTTTTACTTTGCTTATTTTCTTGACCATCTTCTAATTGAAACTATTTTTGTTTAGATCCACATCAACATGTGACGTCAAAAGTTTTCTTAAGGTTGGACGACAAACGTGTCTTGACCCAACTTGACCAACTTCATCATCGTCAATGCCCAACGTCATCAATATAACTGACCACAACATATTCAGCTTATATGCCAGCCAACCTTTTTCCCACTTCCACTCATTAGTTAGCACATGTTTGTTAAATGGATTTTCTGTCCCATATCAGAATTCTTGAAACTTACACTTTTAACTGCTTCTCATCTGCTCGCAAAAATTTCAATGTCCCGTTCAACACTTCATTAATCATGCTTAACCGAATCGTTGTAAAGTCACAAGTTTTCTTTCATTGATACGTGCTCTGGTTTTTTGACAGAATTTCCTCAGCCGGACAGCAGCTGATGTGTGTGGTAAGCAGGATTCTGAGCATGCAAATATGTCAACATGCAAAGTTTTTGTTTTGTGATTTTATTTGATATATAACTTGGGGACATTTCATAATTTCAGTTAAGGTCAATCTTGAAACTGAAGTCAGTTTTTATGTTATGGTTTTGGAACTTTCGACAGCTTTAAAGTGTTTTAAATTGAGTCCAATCTAGCTTTGTTTCAGATCAGCTGACATACAAATAAAAAATGAACCAGTACTTTCCGATTTTATTAATTTTAGTATATCAGAAAAGAAGGGTATTTACTAGAATAAGCTTTAAAACCAAACAAATTAAAATATTTAACTCGCACAAAAAAAACACATCGTTTTATATATAGTGGAACTATACTCAATGTCGAGAAAAAAGTTGTATTCTATTCGTATTGTATTCTATTTTTTGGAAATTGTTTTCGAAACTTAATTTTTTCAGACAAGAAAATTATTATTTTTTATGACAACAATATGCAAATTTGTTCACATTGTAGAATTCATGTAGAATATTTTTAAAATATACATCACAAATACACTACATGGTGAATACCACTTATATATCTCGACTAGCACGCAACAGTTATCCTGACTTTTTTTATAAATCTCCATAAAACAAAACATGTCGAACGAAATAAAAAAATGTCTACTTTTGTTTTACTTTATTTTGGAGCGCAGCACTGCATTGACATGTATCTCACTTTTCTTGCTCTAGGCTCATCGGCTCTTTTTTTTGCATTGCGCTAGCTGACCAGCGTTGCCATATTCACAGTTTTAACTGTAAATTACAGTTTTTTGAAGAGGCTTACAGTTTTTTAAATTGACTTTTGCAAATTACGGTTTTTTTAAATTTCAGAGGTGAAAAAATTTTATAAATAAATGAACTGTGACAACATTGTAGCCCTGCAATTATATTCCATCATTGCAATTATACCAACGCTGTAATAATATAGAAGGCTTCAAATAGATTTTTCTTTGATATGTCAATTTGGTTGTCATTGATTTTTTTTACATGTGGTTTTTAAAAAACTTTGGGATGAGTTTGTCGTAACTGAATTAAAAAATGTTATTATTAACAATATTGGCAATCTAAAGTGTCTGAAAGATATTTATTTAGGTAGTGGAATATCTATAGCATTGATGTCAGCTCATAAATTACTACAATCGGAGGAAATCGATTTCAGAGAACATTGCGTAAAATTTTAGGTTGAGCTACGTAAAAAACTGTTAATGAAATTTTAATTTGAAAATGAATTTTTAAAGGATGTGGAACTTCTGTCTCCAAGTAAAGTTTTAAATACTTATCAACCATCTATATTGAAATTGAGTCGACATTTGACAAATGTTATAAGCATTGAAGAATTTCAAGAAGTTGATGATGAATGGCGTGAATTACGTCATAGTGATTTTAGCGATTTAAATTTAGAAATAAAACTTAGCGATTGTAGTGAAGCATTTTTTCTCTTGTGAAAAACGGTTTCTGCTGTTTTATGCATTACAATAGCCACTGCAAATGTTGAAAGAATATTTTCAGTAATTAATATAAATAAAACAAAATTTAGAAATAAGTTAGAGATTCCCCACTATGTGGAATTCTAAGAACAAAAGATCTTTTAACAAAGAATGCATCTAACTTTATTCAATTTGATAAATTAAACCAAATGTACAAAAAAATTGACAAGTAAATTTACGAAAAATAATTAAATCTAATTTCAAAAACAAAATGTGATCTATTCAAAAGTACAAATGCTAGTAAAAGTGGTTTTTTTTTAGCTGCATATGTTATTGTTTATGTTTTTCTAAATGAATTGTTCTTTATTATTTTCATTTTAATAAATACCAACAAAATTAAACTTGCCGTTTTTTTAGGGTTACAGTTTTTTTTTTGTTGAAGATACAGTTTTTTTGGGGGTTGCCGTTTTTTCGTTGAAAATACAGTTTTTTTTAACTTACAGTTTTTAAAAAAAAAAGGTCTGGCAATGCTGTAGCTGACCAAAAAAAAGAGTAGTAAAGAGAAACATGGAGTTTATTAAAACTCTCGAAACACAACCGCGTGAAAAGAAAAGGATTAAGCAATGCGTGGCAGCTGAAATGATTTCTTAACACTAAACGTACCGGACCACTTTAGTATTATACAGTTTCATTTTTACCCTGGCTATTTCTATTCATTTCTTATTATAAATGATTGTTATTAAATCTTAATAATATGCATTTAACCTGCACCTGTCTTCGTGGGGTACGTACATACCCCACGCTCTTTCTCGTCTAAATCTTCGAAATCGAAATTCGTAACGACATCTATCGGTAATCTATGCGATCGTTAGTTTGTCTGCAGCAGTCATCAAAAGCATTTTGGGGTGTTTACGTACCCCACCGTGAATTTTTGTCACCGTGGTTTTGTCTGAATGCCGTGAATAAATTTTGAATCTTGTGATTAACCCATTTCCAGCTATTGGTGCATTTTTGCACCAGTAGCTTTAGAATTTTCGCCAGGTGGAAAGTGATATTACCCGGCAATGTAGAGATTATGTTAATATGGACCTTTGGCAGTATACATTATTTTTGGTTTGAGTCAATTCGGTCGTTTACTTGGATTTACGACCACGGCGCGTCGCAATATTTAGTTTTTTTTTTATATATATTTTATATTTGAAAATTTTTGGAAAAATTTCAAATCGCAATATCGAAAATTTATTTTCAATAGTAACTATTATAAGTTTTAAATTGTATGTTAAACAAAATGTAGAGCCCGTTTGCTGTTTTAAAATGGTCAAGTACGGCTGTTAAGGTATGTGATGCAGCTAGTGGTGCAAAAATGCATCAGTCCACCCAGCCCTTACCTTAGGAGGTAAAAATTTTAAATTTAGCCAGACAAAGTTTAGGGCCATATAAAGACCCTGGACGAAGTTTCATCGATTTTGGCCCGGTAGTTAAGGAGCCGCCGGAAATGGGTTGAGCAAAGATGCGCCTTATGTGATTGAAAGAAAGGTAAGAAGACAGGTAAAGGATGTGCATCCTTCAAACGCCCCATATGCGAACACGATAGGATTTTGATGTGCCCCGGTTGTACCGGTCATTAATTTATTTTTTTTTTTATAAGCTACAAAGCTTTTTTTCATTAACTCTACATCTTTCAATGATTATTTTGTAAAACATTTGTTTAAAAAATAAGAAACAACGACTTTTTTACTATATTTCGAAATTAGTTTTTTTTGTAAAACCCATTCCGTAATTTCTCAAAGTTAATACCTTTTTCTAAATTCCCATGAAAGCATTTATTATTATTTTATAGTGATGTATTAGAAGAAGACACAGCTAAAATTTTAGCCTTTTTATCGAAAAACTAAAAAGTTATGATTTTTTTGTAAAAAAAATTTTTCGGAAAAAATTTGTTTTCCAGTTTTCCGGATTTTTTATGAACGCTGATCTTTATTTTTTTCAACTCGAACTAATTTAAAGTTTGAATTTTGAAGAATCTAAAGATGATCTTTGAATTTTTTTTTTTTGAGACAAAACAATCAATATTTCAACTGAGGTTCGTACGTACCCAACGAGTCCAGGTATGTTACTCAGGATGAGCATGCCAGGTGAAGGTTAATATAAAAAAGTCATAAGTTGAGCTGATGAAATCAATATATTTGTAATTTTAAAAAATTGAATAAGGTCAAATGACCGGGGTTGGTGCGTTTAGTGTTAAATAACTTAATACTTTACTAAAATATACTTATTATTTAAATTTATAAGGAAAATACCCCTTAAAGTTACTGCAGAACATATATGATTTTTTAAAACTTTTTTCATTAAAATCGGCCTAGTACTTTTGAAGTTTACCTGAAAAAAATGTTCACTTTCGTTTTATATAATAGCATAGATATATTTAAATTTAATGTACATTCCATAGCTTTTTTTTAAAAAAAGTTTTATTTTTGGTGGCCTAACTTTCAATTAAAGTCAGGCCCGTTGTCAATGTGGGTTATAGGGGTTAAAACCCCCCTTAAGGTCTGGAAAGTATAAAAATCTAATATATAAGCATTAAGGCAACTACAACTCAACAGCGTAAAAAGTAGCAAACCACTTCAATTTTGAGCCCTATGCTTTCAGATCATAGATAATATAATGACTTCGGCTTAGATTGCGATTTTATGTTCGGGAAGGGTTGCGATGGTGCGATGATTGGTACACTACAAGGAGCACAAGCGTATGTAGCAGAAGAAGAGCTACAGGACGCTGTTGTTAAAGCTTAAGACATCGCAACCGAATTTCGAAATACCACAATATCGCCTCTCGCATTTTAAATTATAAAAAGAATACAAACTTTTGATTTTCAAATTGCTATTAATGTGGTCTCAGTTCCAACTAAATACACTTGTGATCAAGATTGTCCATTCACATTCTCTGTTGTTTTTCCCAAAAATTAATAACTAGAACAGAAAAATTTAATAAGCGTTTTAAATACTAGATTAGTAACGTCAATTTAAATGTTCAACAGTTATATTTCACTTTGGCTATGTTGTAGAGTTGCTATTTTAAAATATTTAGAACTACTATATAAATAGGGAAACTGGGGGCGATGGAACAATGTAACATGTCTGACTGTCTCAACCTGGCGAGGCCAGCATAATCTTTGTGAAATCGCCTCAAGTCGACTCAAACCTCCACGTGGTGTTTCCTGGGCAACGTCAAAACTGACAACCGTTAGTTTGGCGGCTAATCTGAGCGGCGGGCCTCCCTAGGCTTAAAATAGGTTGTGCGTCGGGTTTGAAGCCCACCCGTAAAAACCAATTTCAATAAAAACATATAAGAATAGAAGAAAAATGATCCCCAAATCTGATGACGACTACCGCAAACGAAAAACTGATAATGATTTACGGATATGCACCTGGAATGTCCGAACCCTTAATTGGGAAGGTGCATCTATCCAACTGACTGATGTCTTGGAAAGATACAAAGCTGATATCACTGCTATCCAAGAAATGCGATGGAAGGGACAGGGTTGCATTCGGCATGCACCCTGTGATATCTACTACAGCGGCCATGCGGAGAAGCACGAGTTTGGATGCGGATTTGTAGTTGGCAAGAGACTACGGCCCCACGTCCTGCGGTTCACACCTGTGAACGAACGACTTGCCATAATCCGCATCAAGGTTAGATTCTTCAATATAAGCCTAATATGTGCGCACGCTCCGACAGAAGACAAGGACGATGAGATCAAGGAAATTTTCTATGAGCGCCTTGAAAATGCTTACGAGCGCTGCCCCCGCCACGACGTAAAAATCGTGCTTGGTGACTTCAACGCTAAGGTGGGCAAGGAAAATATTTTTGGTCCAACAGTCGGAAAGTTCAGCCTCCACGACAACACCTCCGATAACGGAATGAGGCTGATTGACTTCGCCGCAGCACGAAACATGGTCGTAAGTAGTACTAGATTCAAGCATCTCAATATTTATAAAGCCACCTGGATGTCCCCTGATCAAAAAACAAAAAATCCAATTGATCACGTTTTGATCTACGGAAGGCACTCTTCCAGTGTATTGGATGTACGCACGATCCTTGCTGCAAACATTGACTCGGATCACTATCTTGTTGCAGCCAAGATCCGTACACGTCTGTGCGCACGGTGGAATGATGAACTGAATGAGCTGTACGCTGACATCGACATAGTCAAGCGCATTAAAATCGAGCGGTTTCGCTGGCTTGGTCATGTTCAGCGCATGAAAGACGATGCTCCAGTGAAGAAAACATTCGATTCGGTACCCAGCGGCGGTCAACGCAGAAGAGGACGACCGCATCTTCGTTGGAAAGACCAAGTAGAGGACAACCTGACGAAGCTTGGAATTTCCAACTGGCGCCAGCAAGCGAAAGACAGAAATGGCTGGCGCAAATTCTTAGATGAGGCCAAGACCGACATACGGTTGTAGCGCCAACTAAGTAAGTAAGTAAGTATATAAATAGGTACTCAATTTTTTTAAAACTTAAATTAGAAATGTTTTTTAAAATTATTAAAATCATTTTAAATGATTAATATAGTTTTTTTAAATTTCTTATGAAATATCATATTATTTCTTATAATTTTTTTATTTTTGTGTTTGATATGCCCAAACAGAGGCACTTTGAGAATTTTTGAAAAAACAGCTATAACTTTTTCACCTGAGTTTTTTTTTTAATTGTTTTTTACAAAATAGCTAAAGACTATGCTAAGCACCCCGTTATGTCGTTGTTTTTTTTAATTTTGCATTTTTGTATTTTTGGGGATTCTGGGATTGTAGTGTCTGTTCAAAAGAGCTTATTTCGACATTGTATGAAGTTGAAGAAAACAGAAAAAAGTCTAATTTTTGTTGAGTGGAGCATGGATAAAAAATTTTAAATGGTTTAAAGTTATATAGATTTTAAATTTAAAAATATGTCCTTTTGTGCAGTCACTGAGGAAATAGGCATTTTTTAAAAGGTTTTTAAGCATTTTATAAAAAGAACACAACAATAAAATATACATAAGAAGTTTTCACAAAAATGATTAATTCACTTAACACGTAAGTGGCCTATATCGGGCTCAATACGTTCACATTATTCGTCGGTTTCTCATTGTAGTAATGAGGATTTATTGAGGACTTTCATTCATTGAATAATCAGTTTCTTACCTTAAAGGGAACTTGTAAATGAGTCTTTAAAAAATTTGATAAGACCGTTTGATTAAATATTGTACCAAAACTAAAACCTTGTATGGAAATTAGTCCCTTTTGTACAAATATAAAAAATTACGATTTCTCAATTTTTTTTGTGTAAATTATAGGATTAAATATTTTAAGTGCATAGAAAAAACAGCTTTTTCAAAAATGTTAAATAGGAACTTTTGAACAGCCACTCCTCATTTGTATAAAGTGTTGTTACAAAAAATATTTTAACAACATTTCATTTCTCAAATTTGGATTTTTACAATTTTTTTTTTATTGAATCAAGAAATAAAATAACATTTTTCGAAGAGTAAAATATCACAACTCTGGTACTTTTAATCCAATTTTTATGTTTGTGAACTCATTTCAAAAAACAATCACATCGAAATCGCAATGTATACATGTATTTTTAAAAAATTTACTTCAAGGGATGTGTTGGAATCTTGTAAAACGCCTATTTTTTCCATTTATTGGTCTCTTGAGCTAGTTTTAAAAGTCAAAAAGGCACGACACTTTATAGATTTTATTTTTATATCAAATCGACTATTTTTAGTCTATAGCGTCAACCACTTGGTCTATGGGGAAGCAAACATTTAATATACATATAAAAATACCTTTTGCTGTACCGATACCAAAAACTATCAATATTTTTTTTAATCGAAACCCCCCTTTTGGGTCAACCCTGGCTACGGGCCAGATACAAGCCCATTTTGTTTGAATAAAATATCGGATTTAATAAAGATTTTCAATTTTCCGCTGAATGTTTTTCATCAATTCAACGTAAATTTTTTAGTTATCCTGTTTAAAAATATTTCTATTCAACAAATCTCACTTTAGGTGCAGGCATTTTTATTGATAAATGGAAATAAGCTTTTATTACGCTTATTTTTCATATCCTGTTCTAAAAATAAAATTGGAAACTATCGAGCAATCCTAAAGCTTTCAACGATATCGAAACTATTTGAAATTGTTGAAAAATGGACAATTTTATTTTGCAGTGAAAAATATAATTGGCCCATTTTAACATGGATTTGTTATTATTGCATATCTTCCTTGGACATCCGATATAATTTTTATAATAGAGTATATTTTTTTAGATCATCGGCATATAGTAACAAGCATTCAAAATACAGCTACCAATATCATTGATAAATTAGATAAATAGCAAGAGGCCAAGAATACTGCTTTGTGAAATGCCAGAAGAAGCTGCAAATGGAGCAGACTTTAAATTGTCAATAATATCATAACAAATTCTATTAGTTAGATAAGACTTTATCTATTTCAAAAAAATAGAGTGATATCCCATGTTTGATAATCTAACTGATAAGAAATCAAGATTCTTGAAATGCCTTGTCAAAGGCTATTAATTTAGTTCCTATCAAAAAAAATTGAAAATGTTTTGAAAAACTTAAAGAAACTTAAAGAATGACCATCTCCGATTTGAGCGAAATTTCGCATGGAGCATCACTAACAAAAAATAAAAAGCTTTATTTGGAGGAAAAAAAGTTCGACAAAATTGACAAAAATCGGCAAAAATGTCGGAAATCGATTTTTATGAAAACTCATATCTCACACAATTTTTACCCGAATGTTAAGTTTGAAGTACCGTTGGAAAACTAATTATTTTGACTTTAATCAAAAAATAATTTTGGGAAATTTTTCTTAAAGCTGGCAAAATTACCTTTTCAACAATATAAAAATTAGGGTGGTACTCAATGGGTTCATGAGTTATATATGAGTTATATAATTAT
This sequence comes from Dichetophora obliterata, assembly GCA_963920525.1. Classification (NCBI taxonomy): domain Eukaryota; kingdom Metazoa; phylum Arthropoda; class Insecta; order Diptera; family Sciomyzidae; genus Dichetophora; species Dichetophora obliterata. Next base: position 211,887,004 of record OY986437.1, on the reverse strand, counting down.
ATAGTTATAACTTCATAATAAAACCTCATTATATAACTTCTTTAGTTTTTTAACTGAAGGCCAAAGCTATAGTATGTATACATGTACTCGGAGATAATTATTTTGCTTGAATTAAGCAAATCAGCAAAACTTTGCTCAATGACGGTGTGATTTTAGAAAAAGATTGCTAAATGAAATCTCTCCTTATGTATTTAGGAAAAAGCAAAGTTATATTAAATCCAAGCAAAATTTTGCTAAGTTATTATAAACTCAAATAGCAAATTTTTACTTAACTCTAGCAAATATTTGCTAAGTTATTATAAACTCAAATAACACATTTTTACTAAATTCAAGCAAAAATTTCTTTCAAACACAAGAGCACACGTTTATTCGTAACGAAAAAAATTAGGTGACGATTAGTTAATAACTGCGATGGTTGAATGGATAATCCCATGCAATTTCACTCACGCGACCGAGGTTCAAGTCTCCAGAGAATGGTAATTTTTCAATTTAATTTAATGTTAATAATAATTTCACTTTAAAAATATCACAAATTTCAGCAAATGCCAATCAACATTTTCTATTCCCATTTATAATAATTTAGCAAACATTTGCTTCTGCAGTTTATAATAACTTTTCATCAAAATTTCGCTAAGTTATTATAAACTGGAATAGCAAATTTTGATTAGTTGTTGCTGAAATCTTGCATAATTTTGAAGTGTCTGAGAATTTAGCAAATAGTTTTCTTCATGTAGACATGAAAATAAGGATAAGACTTTCTTCTTAGTTTTAAGTGATCTCTTCTTAAACTTTAGTAAGATGAGTGAATGAGATAACGTGACTGTTAATAAGATTTCCAGATCAAAAAGATTTTATTCTTAGTTTAAGTGGTTTCTTCTTACTCTTTTGTTAGATAACTGAGTGAGATGTTATGAGTGTTAAAAAGTAGTTCACATGCCATTCACTCATTTGAAATAAAACTAAACTGTCCTTTACAGCGCTTGGAAATACTTTGGCCAAGCTTCTTTTGATCAATTGTGTTGTGCGTGTTATTTGATGTTTGATCACAAATGATCGAGAACTGAACCTAAGGGCTAATTTATAGTGGCGACTTGTTGCTTTGCCGAGCCGAGCTGAAACTCAAAAACGCATGTGAGCAAGAGAGAACGCAAGTCATGCATCTCTTTTGCCCCAATAGATATTAGAGTTTCAGCTCGGCTCGCTTCGGTCGTAAGTCGGCACTATAAACGCTCAATAAGAGTTTTATGCCGACTCCGAACGGCTTATGTTCTCCAGAAACTTTACATTGCTCTATGAGGATTGCCATTGTTTGTATAAATGTGTCTCTCGAACAGAAATATAAATTCAATTGAAAAAACATTCTGTCTGGGCTGGGGTTTGAACCATGGTTCTTTAGCTTACGAGCCACGCACTCTGCCAGTAGGCTACGGCCACCACTTCAACCATAGCTGTTAAATTGCGATTACGATTAATAATAAATTATATTATATTTTAAAAAGAATTATAATCATTATCAGCCTAATTCTAAATGATTTTTCCTGGGGAATTGGAAAAAGGATTTTTCATTTTTAAGACAGCAGATAAAGATATCACATTTTTTTTTTCAAGCATGAATATTGACGGTCGATGAACAAATAGGCATTAAATATTTCCAAAATGTTTTTGAACTTTGTCTTTTAAATGAAAACTCCCTTTTCCGATTTCCCGGGGGAAATTATTCAGAATTGGGCTCTATACAATCCTTGAGGGAGACGTTTATAATTAGTTATTGATTACGATAACAAATAATCACACCATAAGAAAAATTACTTGAAATTACAAAAAAAAAACCAAAAAGAATTAAAAATAATCAAGAAAAACAATCCAACTACTTTTAGAAATTATTTTTGATTCTCTTTGATTATTTATATATTTTATTAATTTTTAAAATAATTAAATAATTAATAATTAATAATTAAATAATTAAAAAAATAATTAATTATATATTCTATATATTGTAATTTTTATTATTTTCGTAATCTGAAGTAATCGTTAAAATATTTTGATTATTTTTAATCGTAATTATTCGATTACCATTACAAACAGAAAATAATTGTACTTAATCAATTATTTCACCATTTTTAAAAAAATAATCGAATTATTAAAGTATACGATTACTAATCATTGTTTAACAGCTATGAGTTCAATACATTTTAACTGCGAATCTTATTAAAAAATATTTAATCAGTTTTAAAAAATTCTCTTTACAGAATTAAGATTATTTCTCTAAAGAAAATTCTTCTTATTTGGTTTTAGCATTATGTAGAAAACCTAATAAAATAGCTCAATGAGATGATCTTCGAGATTTATAAAAAAGTGGCGACTTTTGGCTCTGTGAAAGCACTTGCATTTCATTATTCCAAATGTTTATTCGATTTTAGCTTTTATAGAACGTAAAAATTTTGATTTTGAAAACTCATATTCGCATCTGTTTCTATTTTCTGCTTATGTAAGGACTAGACTGGAATATTGATACTTCATTTGGAATCTGTTATATGAATTCCATTCTAATCGTCTTGACTGTATTCAAAAAAGAGTTCTAAAATAAGCGCTGAAGCTGTTGAATTCCAGTGTGCCTTCTTATAGTGTACGCTGTAAACTGTTGCATCTAAAATTTAGATTCTTATTTCACTGGAAAATAGAACAACTGTTTAGTCTCTAGAAATTATTCGATGATTTATATGTGGTAGTATTGATATTGCGCACCTCCGTTAGAACGTATTATTATTAATACTACGGTAAGGCTTAATAGTTAAAAACTTTTTTTCTCAGAGCTTAAAAGTCAAATTATGCGGGCACTGAACCTATCACTTGAACCTTAAATTATTTTAATAGCTTATGCTCACTTATTCCATTAGATTTTTCTATGTCTAGGGAAGTTTTTAAGAATCGTCCCTCAGCTTATTTTTGTAAACTTCAGCTAAGATTTTTCATGTTGTGTATAGTTTTTACTCTGTATCTTTATCAAACGTTTGACTAAAATGATTTTGTTATCATCTAACAGTAAAATTAATATTATAATTAAATTTAAAATAAAATGTAACTTCTCACATGTTAACAAGCTAGATATTTGAAATAATTTCAAAACTTTGATCATTGAAAATCGTTCAAAACTTCTTTTCTGCATTTCTGTATGCAAATATGTTAAGTTTACAGTCCATCTGACTAACTAGTATCTACATACATATGTATCACTTAAAATGACATCGCGTTACAACCATGCGTACACAAAACCATGCTTAAATCATCAATTCGACTCACCACATGTCCTAAACCCAAAAGGGTTCATAACGGGGATGACATCGTTTTTGTGTTAATTGATAAATGCGTAAACATTAAGTGTTTGGCGTAGTCCTTAATAACTGGTTACAATCGCTAGAGCAGAATATCAAGTCTACAGAAGGATAACCAACGTAAGGAGTATCAATGCCACAAGATCAAGATATGAAAGAGCTGCGTGTCGTATGTAAATTAGTTATGACAACAAAAAATAAGGTATTAGAGATAGTTTACTAATCATTAGACATGCAAAGGACTTTCACAAAAAAAAAAGGATACCACTGTATAACAGCGCTATTACTTACAACAAGACTCTTTGATGTGTGGTCTGCACATAAAATGCAGAATTATCTACAGTTCTAGATGGTGGACATGGAGCAAGCCTTATGAACAACACTCGAAACTTTAATTATTAATATATGAGTGTCGAGTTAGTGCCGGGCAGGGTGTCATAACCTGGGGTTGTGTTGACATGAACAAGCGAAAGTGTTGCCCAGCACTTGAAAGGAGCTGAAAAAAAAGATATATATATAAGCATTATTAATTAAAACTAGTTTGTCCAACATGTCTGCCCGACCTGCAGCTCATGTCAACCCTTTTAATAGCTCTTTTTTTATTTTTTATTTTTTGTTAACTCAATGCAAGGGTGAAATGTTTGTTCTGTCCTCCTTCGCTCCTTTGCTTTTCATGCCACATTTAGCTGCTTTATTTATGGTCAGCTCTACTTGCGCCACTGTTCGACTGACACAATCTCTTCACGCATATCTAATCGTTTTACTGTTTGCACTGAATTTAGATAATATTTTGTTGTTTAAACAATAATTTTATTTGCTGTATCTATAGCTGTATAGCGCCTCGATATTAGTGCGAAACATGTTGTCTGAATGCACGCAACATTTTTAAGCGATGTCCTTTAAGCAAAGAAGTTTCATTTAATTAACAAAAGGGTCAATTTCAATTTACGGTTTTTTTTTTATTTGACCATTTTGGCTCTCTTTTTAAAAAAGTCTATTGTTTACGTAAGCTTTATTGTCCTGTCAGTTTTTTTGATTAATTTATGAATTTTCGTGTGAATTTCTTTTTATGTGTGTTGGTACTTTATTTACGCTAGCTTTTAAGGATCTGTTAGTAATATTTGTATTAATTTTTGGCGTGTTGTGTGCTCGAACACAAGTAATTATTTTATGGATTGGTAATAAAAGTGTTTTTAATAATCGAATTTTATGGGAAGTTAAATATTCTTAGAATTGTTTTACTTAAGTGCTCCATTTAAGTTTTATTGCACAAGCAAATGATGTGTATTCTTATATATAAATATATCAACTATACTTTTGTCACGAACACTAATTTGAAAGGTAATTCAATTAAGAATTTAATGACACAAATATTTTTAGTTCAGTCTCAAGAAATATTTATAGCATTGTAGGAGTGAATTTTAAATTCATATTAAAATTGGATTATTGGAATTGAAATTGAAATGTTGGGTATGATATAAAATTTAATGTGTCTTAGTTTGATATCTGAACTCCCAAAATTCTTACATGTATCAAATTAAGCCATTTAAGAACTAGAAATAGTCTTTCACCAAACATGAAAACACTTTTGCAACCTAAGAGACGGTTAACACAAGCAAACAAATTATCTTTATCCATTCAAACCAAGTTGCACACATCAGTCGCGTACGCAGGGGGGAGTATTGGGGGTAGCCCCCCCTCCCCCCGAAATGAACGAATTTTAGCGAGCTTCGAGAGAAACACTAAGCCGTTATGTGTTTATGGTCAAAAATAAAAAGACTCAATTTAAAACATTTATTGTGAAAAGACTATAATATATAGACTTTAATTTTTTAAAGTACACTGAGAGAATATGTGTTAAAATTTAATGAAACTGTGTTCATATTAAATAGATTTTTTTAAATAGAGATTGAAACAATTAAATTTAAGTTAAACTCAAATGCTTGTACAGTTCAATTTAAAACAAAAGTTTTTTTTCAAAACAATGTTTTTAAATATACTCTTATAGTAAATATTTACAGTTTGAAAAATTTGTTTAAAAAAACTTTTAAACAAAAACTTAAGAATTGAAATCCAATATTTTAAAACATAATTTTAAAATATTGTTCTTAAATTAAAAACATTAAAATTAAACCGACATTTTTTCGATGCCATTTTTTTATTTTTTCGAGTTTTCGACGTCAAATTCATAATAAGCGACCCCTGTAACCCCTCGAATACCATATTTTAACTCCATTCGAAGAAGTTTGCGTTTTATTGCAGCTTAAAATACAGAAATATTTTAAATATTAATATATAAAAAATTAGTTTTTATTTCATCTAATGTTCATTATTTGTAAAACCAATTTAAAAATATTTTCACACAATCAAATGTTAAATCGGGGTTTTTCTCAGTTTGGTCTCAATTGTTGTTGCTATTGCAATAATAAGAGAAAATTATAAAAAAAAGAAATGAGTTTGTAGTTAAAACTTTGTTATGCTTATTTTGAATTTTGATTTGTAGAAACGCAAAAGCGTTAAATTTCTATTTAAATTTTTTTGTTAAGTTTTAAAGATTGCTTTTATCCTCAGTGTAAATAATATAAAAATATATTCCAAAATAAATGTTTTCTTGGTTTTCAAATACATCTTCTTATCGGTAGGTGGCATAAAAAACAGTCCCTTTCAGCCGGTGCGTTTTAATAAGGTTACTTGTAGCTACAACCTTTACTAAAATTATTAAGTTTGGCCTAATAGGAAAAATGTTGAGATACTTTATAAAGAACGCTGTCATTTTCGTAGAGGGTAAAATTGTAACCAAACTTTTTAATAGTAGTTAAGGTTGTCGTAATCCTTTGTTGTTTTTTTTTTTCTATACAAAAATATCTTGACATCAGCTGAAAAGACTTTTTTTTAAAGGAGAAGAGGCATTTAAAAACAAACAAAACATGGACATTTGTTTGATGGACAAAAAAACCAATGGACAAAAAAATTCTATACTATTTACGTAAAAAAAAATTTATCAGCCGTATTCCTAAAAAGTTACAAGCCTCTTGTAAACCCTTTGTAAGACATATACCTAAAATGTTATTAATAAACGTTCAATAACGAAAAAAAACCTTTTGTAACAGCTTCACAAATGAGAGAATTTTAAAATAGGAACAAACCTTCTGTAAACTTCCTAGAAATTTAATATTCTCACTTGAGAACAATGTTCTCATTTTGCGACAAACTAAAATATACACAAATAAATGAAAATAATTGTGTTTTGTGATCAGTGCTACCATATGTAGAGAGAAAACTTTTTTGCCAGTTTTTTGAGAGGGTAGACAGTTTTCCCGTTTTTGCCTAAAAAAAATACATTTTTTTTTATTTTACCCAGTTTTTTTAAGTTTTTACGGCTGAAACAATGCTTACTAGTTTTATGAATCAAATACAATAAAATAAATTGTATGTAACTACAAAAATATAAGTAATATTTGAATCTGCTACTTTTACTTTTCACTCCCTTTTAAAAATTTTTTTATGTGGTAGCGCTGTTGCTATTATTGTTGCTTTCGTTGTTTCTGTTTTTTTGTCTTGATTTCGACTCGTCAAGTCTTGACGGTCAATATATAGTATATTTGAATATAATGCTTTGAAAACTACAAAGAAATTGATGTCAATGATTCTATTTTTTTAAAATCCTCAAGACATTTATTTAGGAGCCGAGGTATATTCAGCTTTAAGTTCTACGCATAAATTATTCGAAACAGATGAAATGGATTTTAGAGAACATTACTTAAAATTTTAGTTGAGCTTTGCAATTTTTATTACAAAAGTTTGATTTTGGGAATGATTATCTAAAATGTGTCAAACTTTAAGCACCTACGAAAATTTTAAAAAGGCAAGATTTCACTATGTATTTTCAATTTGTGTATTTTTCTACCTATTGTCATCCATTCAGAAAAATTGCAAGAAATTGACGATAAGTTGCGTCAAATTAATTTCAGTGATTTGAACTCACTGAATGAAAATAATATTGAAACTTTTTGGAAAGTAATTTTTGATCAGAAAAGTGGAGATAATTCAGAAGTCTTTTCTGTAGCAACACAAAATGTAGAATGTATTTTTTCACAAATAAATATTAATAAAACTAAAATCAGAAATAAATAAGAAATTCCCACCTTGTCTGGGATTTCTTTGAACTAAAGATTTTTTAAGAAAAAATGATTGGAACTGCACAAATTTCAAACAATCATCAGAAATGATAAAAAAGTTGGATCAAAATATATACAAAAAATAATTTAATTTTTCAGATTTCGTCATCATTTCATCGTTTGTGACTGTTCAATTTTTCTTAAACAGTCTTTCCATTGCAAAATTTCACAAAAGGTTTGATACAAAATTTATTTCTGATTTTGGGTTTATTACTACAGATTTGAGAAAAAAGGCTTTCTATTATTGCTGATGCTTCAGGAATCGATAAAACAGCATAAACAACTTTTCTTTGTAATGAAAAGTCTTGAGTTATCTCCACATTTCTTAATTTAATTCACTAAAATTAATGTGATTTATTAATGTGTAAAACTATTTTATATAGGATGTAATTTACTATGATCTCAAAAATTGGTATTGACATTTACATTCATATAAATATGAAATGTTTATTTGTATAAATTTTAAAGTTTTTTAATAAGTTGATAATTTAAATGATTTTAGTTAATGAATGCGATTGCTTTTGTTATGTTTAGTTATTAATATAATTTAAATACTTTATTTCGAATACAATAATAAAAATTTTAAAGCACACATTTTAAAAATATTACTTAGTTATGATTTTTTTTTAGTTCCAGTATTTTCACAAAAAAAAATAAGTTTTTTTCTAAAAATTCAAGTTTTAAAAAAAATATGGCATCACTGTTTTTCATTTAAAGGAAAACAAAGTTTTAAACAAATGCCTGTCAATATATCAAATTCACAAACCTATTTTTGTGCTTTTTTAAATTTTTAAGCAAATGTCATTCTATTTATCTAAGTCACAAACGAAAATTACAACTGTGCCTACTGTAAAGCATCAGTATTCTCTCTTTCACTATAAGACTCTTAAGACTCGTTTATGAATACAACGCTTTTAAAGAGTAGTTTAACTTTAAAAAGCATTTTAACTAATAAACGTTTGAAAGCTGCCTTAATATATTTTTATGAATACTGCTGTAAATCTCTATGTATTGTAGTTTTTCACAATAAATATCAACGCTATTTTAATTCGTTGAAAAAGTTTTTACGCCATAACTTCTGAACCTTCAAAGGACACACTTTCATTTCATATCTTTGTAAAGGTAATGGAACGTAAAAAAAATTAAAGTAAAAAAATATAGTGCCTGTTGCTGGCATGGTATTAAACTTTGAAATTAATGATGGGTCATGTAACTCCAATTTTTTCAAAACTTTAATATTTTTCCCTCAAAATTAAATTTCCAATGAAACCCTATTTACTTAAATCGCATTTAAATTGACTAAGCCACGTTGTCTCAAAATAGACCCTATTTTGGCATTAGCATGGCTATGGGTCCACGAAAAAAATCTCAAAACCTCAACTCCGGATTTGGTTTTCTAAACAAGAAACTAATTTAAGCACAAAATTTGAGCCAAATTGGAGATGGTCAATGCTATTGATATTTAACTTCAATGCGAAATGGGCGACATATTGAAAACAATTTGTTGCTACTTTGACGAAAAATGTTTAATGCAAATTTTTTTTTATAAAATATTGTGGTTAAAAAAATTGCTTGAATCATTTTATAGAATGTTATATGAAAAATCATGCATTGATATTAAAGGCATTGTGTTGATTTAAAAAACCTGATGATTTTTTCAGTGCATATATTGATTTTGTATCCCAAATTTGTAGGCACTGCTTGAATCAGACAAATCGACCTGTAACGTTTATATATCCATACGTTATATATCCATTAATAAGCCGATTACTGAAAATTGGTGCAACGTTGCCGGTTTCAGTCGCTTCAAGCGAACCCTCGTTTTCGTCGTTTCGAAGACTCAAAACATGCATGAGAAGTAAAAATGAAGAAGAGAGGCTCATTGGGTTAGCTCTTCTAAATGTTTACAGAGATGTGGAAGAGACGACGGAAGAAATTTTAAATACACTTTAAAAAAATATATTATTATTATTATAATAATATAGAAAAAAATTAAATAAGTCTAAAAAAATTAAATAATAAGCCCCCGCGAAATTTTTTTCTGGGTACGCACCTGGCACACATGCTTCACCGATATCACATATTCGAATGGCACTTAAAACTTTCAAGTGACCCAGCAAAAATGAAAACACTACAATTTTACACCATCCCAAATGCTTACATCTAACACCAAACATACCCAAACAAATTAAAACTGTAAAGTTTTTGCCTTCAAATCAGATATTTCATGCAACTAAATCTATGGCGGCAGCTTGTTTCTGGCGAACTGAAAATAAAATCAATAAACAGATTTTATCCTTTTGCATGTTGTTAAAACTAAAATATAAGCTGACGACAAAGTGGGCCAAATGTGTGAAATAATTTCGACATGAAAAACGTTTATCAACTGCTTGAATAATTAATAAAATGTATCCCCTCAACGCAGTGACCAGGCAGTTTTGTTTGTAATATGTGCAGAAAGCCACATACATACGTAGCAGAAAACAAATGGAACGTCATTTGTTTGAGGTAATCACATATTGAAAATTGCAACGTAGTCTTTGCAATTTTATATCTTTGCTCAATCATTCGAATGTTTGTTTTTAAATAGAGGTTTTTTGACTGTACGGGTTAAACCTTACTGCCGACAAAAAAATCCTTTTCCATCAGTCATTCGCTCAGTTCCGCCTAAGCCCATGTTTTTAAAATGTTCATTGCAGAGCTTCGAAGATTTAAGTGATACAACTCTCTCTTTGATTTAAAAATGCAACTTCATGACATCGATTCTCCATAACATAACATACTGCACGGTTAGAAATCTTTTACGAAATTTTAGTCCCACTAAAATATTACTGCATTTTTTTTAAACCTTGCAGTTTTGGTTTAAATTTCAGCTTTTTGGTTTAAATTTGAGCCTATTTGGTTTAGTTTTAAGTACAATTCCGTATTAATTTTTGTTTTTAATACCATTTATACTAAATTCTAGTACATTTGCATACTAAATTTGGATTAAGACCCGTACAATATTAGCCTGGCAATGCTGCTACTCAATATAAGGCGACTCGGTTCATTTGTTTGCTTATCGAGCTTGTTATGTATAGGCCAATAGCCCTATACAATAATAAATTTACAAATTGAATGTCATACGTTCGAATCTCGAGGCGATTGTTATTTTTTTATTTTTTTATTTTAATCCAAGGATGTACTAAATTTAAACCATGCTGTATCAAAACCATATTTTAGTATTTTGCAAATATTAGATTTGAAACCAAAGCTTGTGTAGGCTTATATGTAGTATAGAAAAGTTTTTATTTTGGTACAAGATTTCTTACCGGTAATCGGTTTTCTCGGTAGCACCATTTACTTCTGCCGATGTTTCTGATCCCAACAGAATTATTCAAACATTCTATTGAACCAAACAAGAAGGCTAACCGTTTTCACTTATATGTAAGATTCTCAACTTCAGAATAAAATTTTTAATTCAAGTAAATAAATTCTCAATTGAATTAGATAAAAATTAACTTTCACATAACCTAGAATCAAGCAAAAGGGTTTCTCGATACAAGAAAATAATTTTTCTGCATGTAATCCCCAAAAAGAAAGTGACATTGCACGTTTGCAAAAATGTCACAAAAATGCACTCAATTTAAAACATTTATTGTGAAAAGACTATATGATACATAGAGACTTAAAATTGTTTTTACGTAAATAATTAAAAAAACAATATTCCAAGATATTTTTATATATGTTTTTAAATTATTAAGTGGCGCAGAGTGTTGTCGTTCCATATAAGCCGCGGACAAAAATAGAAGGAGTTGCCGTAGGATCTTGAAATTTCGTGAAAATAAGTTCTACGACAAGGCAACTATTCGCAATAAAAAGTGGTGTGGTCGGGAAAGCACCGGCAGGAACGAAATTCCTTACGCTTTTTCTTAACTTCAAATGTAATCTTCTATGTGGGTTGGTCTTTTACAAACCGAACACCTTTTTGACCGTCACACCACCGATTTTACTGAAATTTTTTTCACGGATTCTTTATCAAAAAATAAAATATGCGTGTCCGAGGATTTTTTTCGCATATTTTTGATAAAATATGTGATCGAAAATTTCAGAAAAGCCGGTTTTTTGCTTTGAAGCTCATTTTTAAAAATGTATAACTTCAGTTCTATTTGAGCAATAAACTTATTTTGAGAATTTTGAGAAATATTTTAACCCTCATCGGTACCCTGTATGCGCACGCATACAATTTTGATCTTTAACCTTGAATAAAATAAAAATGGTTCAGCGGAATGACCTTGTATTTTGCAAAGTAGAATTATTTTGCCTAAACAACAAAACAAAAACCCGTTTTTGAATTTGTACCCTTACTGTATTTGCCTGTGCAGCTATAGTAACGAATCGGTCCCTGTGTATGTGCGCGCATACACATAAGCAGGTACCTAGAATTGCCGCTTATTTTTGTGTGTGGATTTATAGCACGCTCTTATTTATTCGTTTTATGAAATTCAGTTTGTTCTGGAACACACATAAGTAAAATTTGTTTGCGCATTTATTTGAATTTTGGTTGTGTTTCGAAGTATTTGATAAAAAATGGATAGAGTTTTACGTGAAAGAAGGCAGCGAGATGAACTAGAAATGGATTTGGAAAGCGAATCTCCGTGCAATAGTGACGATGATTTTGCATTATCAGACGAGGAGAATGATGAAAGTGAAGTTAGCGTGCATTCGGGTGAAGACGACATTGAGCCACTTGAGCAAAATTTAGCAGAAGAAAATGCAGCAAATCCTGAAAATAAATATTTTTCAAAAAATAAGAAAATTGAATATTCATCGCAACCATTTGAAATAAATCGAAAAAATTCATTTCGACGTGCAGAAAATTTCACTTCAGGTACCCTCTTTGTGATGGGTTCATGTTTATTATATGTTTCATTTTTGTTATAATTCAGGTCCAAAAGTAATAGCAGCTGCTACTATAGTTGATATTTCGTCTGCATTTCACTTGTTCCTTGAACCGGCTGAGAATATTATTTTGAACATGACGAATTTATATGGTGTGCGAAAGTACAAAGACGATTGGGAAAACATTGATTTGGACACTCTGCACGCATACTTTGGATTGTTGCTGCTTTCTGGTGTGTATCGGTCTTACGGTGAATGTGTCACTAAACTGTGGAATGATGAAACTGGTCGGCCAATATTTAGAACAACAATGTCTTTGAAAATGTTCAAGCGTATCCATGGTTGCATTCGATCTGATGACCACGAACAACGTATTGCCAACACTGCATCTACAAGTACTTCTGTACGTGACAAACTGGCACCGATTCGAAATGTATACGATAAATGGAATCATAATTTGAAAGTTGTATACACATCAGGAAAAAACATTGCCGTAGATGAACAGTTAGTTCCTCCGTATCGTGGGCGATGTCCGTTTCGTCAGTATATTCCATCCATGCCGGCGAAATATGGCATCAAAATTTGGGTGCTATGCGACTCAAAAAGTTGGTATGCATACAACACACAAATTTATGTTGGTCGGAATCGTAATGCCACTGAACGTAATCTCGGACGGCGTGTTGTTTTGGATTTGGTGGAAGGACTTTCTGACAGAAATGTAACGGGTGACAACTTTTTACTTCGTATGAATTGGCAGAAGATTTTCATAAGATTCGCATGACTATTTTGGGAACAATAAGGAAAAATAGGACTGAAATTCCTTCAGTTCTACTCGACATGCGTCAAAAGCCAATTTATCATACAGAAGTTGTATATGAACATAAATTGCAAGCAGTTATGTTGTCATATGTTCCTCGCCGGTACCGATTTGTGACATTGCTCAGTACATACCACAATGTTGTCAGCATAAATGAGAATAGTGAAAAGAAGAAACCTAACATCATTGAAGACTACAACAAAACCAAAAGTGGAGTTGATACTATGGATCAAATGGTGGCTACGTACACATGCAAACGAAAAGTCAATCGGTGGCCAATAGCAGTATTTTGTAACATGCTTGATGTTAGTGCGTGAAAACCTTCAAATTCATCATATGGAAGACTTTCAAATGGCTGCGGAGTGGCAGTTTTTACCAACCTCCCACAGGAAGGGACCCTGTGATGAAATCGGTGGAGCTTTAAAATGACTCGCTGCCAGAGCGAGTCTTCAAAAAGTGAATGATCCTATTAAGACACCAAGAGAACTATTTAATTGGGCAACAGAATCACTATCATATATAACTTGTCGCTTTTCTACAAATGATCAATACGAAGAAGAAAAAAATATTATCAGAGCGTTTTACAAAAACTTTAACTGTAAAAGGAACTTTAAAGTTCCACTGTATGATTCCATTATCTCATTAAGAATAGGAAGTAAAGATATTCACTCTATGAAAAAACAAACAGTTGTAAAGATCTTTATGTGAGACACACTACATATATTTTGTAATTGCAATTTTACAAGCCAAATACATATTTACAATAATACAACAATACAATAATAAGTAATGAAACCGCAATTAATATTTTTTTATCTAATAAAACAATGTTCTATCATTTATTCATTTATGCTTTTTCACGGCATTGATTGCTCATAATGTAAATATTATTTGTTAAGAAAAGGATAATAATTACTTATATTATTAAGAGATATAATTGTATTATTTTATTAGAAGGAAAGGCAAAAAGTGTGAGAAATAAATTTCAAAAATGTGATTTTTAAAATTTTTTTCAATTTATTTGAAAAGTTTAAGGTTATAACGAAAAATAGTTAAGACGAAATTGTAGATATTTTTATTGTCAACAACTTTTACATTCAACTTTTGTTGATCCGAGCTTTGTTTTTTTTTTATTAACGAAAAACCTTTTTTTCACGTGTAGCGCTATATAAATTAATGTGTTGATATTAGTAATAATATACGTAAAGGTACCATATTTTAAAAATATTTTTTTATGTAAAATTTAACGGAGAATATGATAAAAATATAAAACACTTGCCGTAGCAAGTGGGGGCAGTTGATAAAAATTGATTCAAGCAATGAAATTATTAATAAAAATATAAATTTGTTAATATTTTTTCTTTTTAATATTTAACACCCCCTTTTACCGCCTACAAATTAATAAGCTTTATGTATGAAAATTTTGTATTTTTTATTGAAAATATTCGAAAAGCTTTTGAGTTATAAGCCGCACAGCCTCGGATTTCGGTATTCTACCACAATTTTTACGTACCGCTTCACTGATTAAATTTTATGGGAATTTGACAAGGGGGCGTGACACAAATTTGCAATATTAAATAGCTTTGGATTTATAGGCCGCACAGCCTTGGAATTCAGAATTCGACCACAATTTTCACATGCAGTTTTACTGATAACATTTTATTGGCGTTTGGTAACAGGGCCGTGGCAGCAACGCGGTTAAGCAAGACTCAAGAACCCAGTTTTAAGATTTCAATATTATGAAATTATTAAGGTAAGTTCGACAGATTTGAGTTACTGTGAAAACAATTCCGTGTCTTTTTTATGTGTTTATTACAAATCTAATGAGAGGACGAGCTAACATAAGTCGTCAAATTAAGTCGAATGCGTGGCGAGATACTTCACGTGCAAATGTTTTGTTAGGCTTTTAAATTTATGTCATGATTTGTGCAGTATAGTGTTATGTCAGGTTATTGATATGATAGTGTGAAGCATAGTAATATTTAGGTAGGCATTTTAGGGAAAATTATTTTCTTGAAATTAAAAAAAATAAACAGGCCATTTCAGCCCTTTGAAGGACTTTAACCTAGCATATATTGATCAATTGTGTTGTGCGTGTTATTAAATGCTTGATCACAAATGATCGAGAACTGGACCCACGTGTTTTATGCCGACTCCGAACAGCTTATGTTCTCAAGAAGCTTTACATGGCCATTTTTACTCTCTGAGGTTTGCCATTGTCTGCAGAGAGGTGACGACCGAATAGAAGAATTAATTCAATAGAAAAACTTTCTGTCTGAGCTGGAAGTGAACCTGTGCTACCGCGGTTCTTTAGCTTAGGGGCCACGCACTCTACCCACTAGGCTAAGGCCGCCACCATGGTAATGCTTAAATTTGAGCATAATTTATTGCCTGAATTTAATTTATATTAAAATCAAACATACCGACGTGACAGATACTTAGTGGCCTAAAATAAAAAAACCAAATTTATTTACCTGTCTCTAGCCCCCTGGCTTAGCGCTTTGGCATTGTGCTGCTTGTTTTTTTTGTAATTTTAAAGTAATTTTTTCTGTTTTTTTGACATGTTTTGAAAGCTTAACTTACAAAAATTTTATTAAGTAGTTGCAGAGTGCTGAAACGCTTTGCCGAACAAAACGATTTTGGTTCATGCCCCGCTCTATCCCGCAAAAGACATAAGCATCTAGGTGGTAGCCACTTTTTTTATGATCTCAGGGATCTTGAGGAGGTAGACGTTAGGCTTCTACTGATTTTTATTAAAAGGACAGTTTGGTTCCACGGCCGTGCTTATGATAGCAGTAGGGGAGGAATAGTTCCGCTGTGGTATCACAACGGACCAAATATATGGTCTATGTGGGCCGGTCTTTGACCGGCAGCTGGGTAATTCCATTGTGACGGGTGTCACAATATAATATTAATAATAAAAAAAAGCTGCGATTCCCAAGAATGTTAATCTTAAAAACGTTTAATAACAGGTAGACACTGAAAGAACATGATTTCTGCTCAGAATAACCATTAGAAGACTGTGACGGGTGTGACCTTAAAAATTTGAGCTTTTAAAGAATTATGACTTTCAAGTTATATTCTGTATAATTTTCAGTAGAACACAAACAACCATTTTGATGTAGTTTATTGTTTAAAGTATTTTTTAATGTATTAAATACTTACTGTCTGCAAAAAAACTTTTTTTTTCTTTAAAAAACACTTTTTAGAAAATGTGACGGGTGTGACCAAGTGTGAAAACTTGAATAGTTTGAAGAAATTAAACTTTTTATTGACTTCAATTACATAAACATAATAAAGATAAACACTAAACAATATAATAAGACATTTATTTATTCGCTAACTGTACCATCATTGACAGCAGAATTCTGCAAGCGAGTATGTTTGAAAGTAATTTTTTGAAATTCAAATAAATATGTATAAGAAACATACACAGAGACTGCATCTGCTCTTTTGAAGCTACGCATTTTTTGAATATTAATTATTGGTTTGACACCTTCCCACCGTTTGTTTAAAAAAGAAGTGTTCTGCACTATGTCGTCTTTAGCTGCATAAAAAACAATAATTTTACTCAATTTCTTTTTTTCTACAAGATATTTGAAACAGTCCAGCGGTGTTTTCATAGTACATTTTCGAGATTTAATCGCTGCCCATAATGTTCTCGTTACAGTTGCGCCGATACCATCCACAGCGCCAGTAGCAAAGAAATTCCAAGTCACTTCTAATCCAAAATCCTGCGGCGCATGACAAATGTTAAAAATATTGTACAGTAGTTTTGACTTAACTGCCACTCTTTTAGCTGCCAATTTGAGATACCTGCCAAAAACCACAAAATTTCACTCATTTCTTCAATTTCGTATGAAATGTACTTGCTTAAGTGCCAATTTCATACGTGCCGATTTCATACGTGCCAATTTAAGTTAGCTGCCACAAATATTTGGAATTATTATCCCATATTCATTGATAATTTTTCATTTAACAGCACAAAATTTTTTTTGCAACTGTTGCTAACGAAACCTATGTATGTATGTAGTTTGTTTTTGTTAGAATGCTCGCAGCCTTTCTATAATTCTCTTTATAACTCTCTCTTGGTTTAAAAAAAACCAGTGTGTGTGTATGTGAGTTCCTTGTATATATCAAAACAATATGTGGCAGGTAAACGAATCAGATAACTGCCAATTTTTGGCAGTTAAAAAATTTAACTTTAGTGCCATTTTGACTTACCTGCCACAAAATGCGTGAAAAACACGGTGTGGCAGTTAGGTCAAAACTACTGTACCTATTTTTAAATTGAGATGCACACCTATCCGAAAAAATGTGCACAACTTTCAAATCAACCTTTGTTTTGAGGTCGTTTATAATCATATTTAACAAAGCCCAAACATTCTGTTTGTTATGGCTTAAATCGTCGCTGATAATAGCATAGGAACGTGAAATAACCCAATCTTCATGCCGTACCCAGGCGCACGCTGTAAAAACTGTAACTTGTGGATGATTCCAGTGTGCACTTTGGATTTCGTCTTGGTAAAATATTGAAAAGTTTTCAGCGAAATCCACTTGCAAAACAGCTTCGTTCTGCTCTCGTATCTCTTTCATGGCTTGGAAACATTGTGCCTGCATATTGTTGACGAACCAATATGTTTTAAATTGGTCCAATTTTAATTGAAAAATTTTCAAATATTCGTCTACAGAAGCTTTCTTAACATTTATTTGGATATGGCCTTCTTCACTTGTCCACTGGTTCCACGACACTGTAATATTTCCATTATAATGTAATGGTAAGAGATCTGATATATTATCACAATGAGGCCAATCATTTCTCATACATTTTCCACTATACAAATTGCAGCATATTGACTAGAAGACTTTTGTAGGACTGTCTGGTATAGTGGAAAAAATCTTATGAGCGGCATCTGTCATAAATTTGAAGTTTGCATGATAGATGCAAATACACATATTGAGAGGAGTTTCCTCAACAAGGCACACATTTGACGGCCGATAATTATAAAAGCGGGATTTTCCAATTTCAATTGTTGAATGTTGTTCTTTGAATAAACTGTAGCACTCACCAACTGTCATGTTTAAGAATCTTTTTTGCATTTTTTCACGACTCCCGATTGCACAACTTTTTACCAACCTTTACGTCTTTCATTCCAGGTGCTTGTCGACTAATATCATCTCTCAGAAAAACACGATTGATTTTTTTAATGTCACCTACCGGAATTTTCATTCTTCTGCTTACTGGAGGTACCATAGATTCTGAAGGAACGTCTTTAAAGAGTTGCTTAATGATAGTAATTCTTTTTGATGGACTACAAGGAAGGTTATGTTTAACTTTAGTGACTGCCTTTTTTAATGAATTTTTTTGCCTTTTTTAATGTATTCAACACCCTTAAAGTTTGATTTTCATCCTTTTTCCGTTGTCTGCTCTTTCGTTTTCTTTCTTGATCATTTTTTCTTTTTTCTTCCAATGACTCTTAATCCATCATCATTTTCTTAGCATCTCTTCTTTTTCTATCCCTTTCTCTCTCTCTAAAGCCAAATGCCGTTCATATTTTTCTTTATTTTCTTTAAGTTTCTTCCTTTCTTGTTGCTTCTAATTTTTGCGTCCATTGAAAAAATCGCACTTTAGCTTTGGTGTGACGGGTGTGACCAAATATTTTCTATAGATGAATTTCATTTAAAAATCGAGATAAAACTGAAATTTTCAACCCGACCACCTCAGATATCGATGAAATTTTGTTCATAGCTAAATTTGATCAATACAAACAAACTCTCATTTTTAGAAATGACTGTTTTGTGATTTTTTGGGCGTGGCAAAGTTTTCGAAAAAACGCGAAAATGGTCAAAAAGAGCTCCATTTAAACTACAATAACTTAGAATCGGCTGAACCGATTTCCATGATCTTGGTATCATCAAAAGATATTTTAACAGGCTTTATGACACGTTTTATGACACAAAAAAAATTACACTGTAAAAAATTTATAAAAAAAAGACAATTTTAACTAACGAAAAATCCAAAAAGATCAAGAGTTTTTTTACAGTGTATTACTTTTTTAGAAAGGTTTATCCTTCACCTATACCATATCAAAAAATAAAAATGGGTTCTTTTTTAGTTTTTTTTATATAATTTTTTAAGTAGTCTCACTTCTAGTAATTGCCCTTATATTTTATATTTACAGGTTAAATAAATAAACATAGTCCTAAGAAAATTATGAATATGTTTTAACCCCAATTTTTTAAGTAGTGTCTCTTCTAGTAATACGTACCGAAAGTTTTCGAAATAATTCGAATAACAGCGAAAATATCAGGTCACATTCTTACGCATTTACAAAATAGTTCAACAATTATAACATTTTTTAAATGTTTACAAATAAAAAACCATCAACAATTGTTTATATTATTTGCCATGTTTTTATTAATTTGTGTTTTATTTTATTTACATTTTTTTAAAGTTAATTATTTGTAAGAAATTTTGCGCTGCTCAAATTTGGCACAGTCAGAATATCTGCGCACATGTACAAAAGTTTCATTTATCGGAATGAATGAATGAAAGCCTTGAGTTCCTGTTATAGTTTGAGCTTCTTTATATCTTGAAAATAGCTTTTCTTTAACGTTGTTGTATTCGTCAGCATCTGCGTAAGCAACTTGTATGGTAGTTTTATATGTTTCTGATGCCCAGTGATAGAGTTGCCTCGTTGTCTGGATTTCATTTTTATTTGCAATACTACAATTTCGAGCACTCTCTTCAATGTTCCTCCGATTCCATCACATGCAGATTTTCCGTGACTGGTAGCATAAAAGTGCCATTCAGCGTCAATACCAAAATCAGATTTGTGATGGCATAAATTAATGAAGTTACATTTATTTTTATATTGTGCTCCTGCACCATCTGATACGTAAATGATTTTATTAATATTGTTGGTTAAATTGGCCTTCACGAACTGTATCATTTTTAAAATATATAGATGAACTGCTATACTATCATGGGTATTGCAATCAGATATTATGGCGAAGCTTTTATGAGTTAATTTATCGTTATCTGAAAATAAACAAACAAAGGAAAAAAACAAATAAATAAAAAATATTAAATATTTTGATGAGTGTGGATGGATGTGTTTACTAATACCAAAATATTAAAATAATTACCTTTATAATAAGTAACGAACGGATGTATTGTAGCCTGATCATTATTCCAATGGTATCCTTGCACGGCATATTGTACAAGAAATGCATAATTTTCAGCAAAATCCATTTGAATTAACATTTCTCCGCTTTGCTATGAAATGATGCGGAATCAGAACTTTGATGTGTTTAGTAAAATCGCTGATAAATGATTCTGGGTTGGTGGTTAACGTTTCCAGAACACATCTAAGAACACTCTTAAGAGGCGACATTTGGTTTGGTAGATGAGGAATAATATGATCATTTATATTCAAGCGCGTCGGAAGCGAATTTCATCTGGGGGGCAGTACAAATAGTGGTGCAAAAAAAATACACCAAAATTTCTTCACATGAAACATGAAGAAGAGAGAAAGAAGAGGAAAATATATAACACAAAAATATTATCGTTGCAAAAAAACTGATATTTTGAATAACTTTTCCTTTTAAATTGTTTATCTAGCTAAAAAAGTGGGGGCAACTGCCCACCTTTCCCCCCGCTTCTGACGCCAATGTTTATATTTTCAATGAGTTCGTTGCTTTCGATGTTTGCATTACGGCTGGTACAAGTTGGAAGTTCATTCAATTCTTCCCTAATTTCATCGCTGGGCGTTGTTGGTAAATAATTTGAGACTTCATTCTGCTCCACGTTGGATTCATTACGACTGCGCGCTTTTCTCAGTGTATTCCGGCAAGTTTCACAAATACGGCTACAATGAATGCTGGCGACAGCTGGAAAATATTCAATTATATTTGCAGCCTCGTTTTCACTTATTTTACGAAGCGAAGCGCAACACTTATTAGATATTTTTATGCATCTGTACTTATTGTTTGAATTCATATTCACTCAAATTTTTAAAATATACGCGTAAAAATTGTAATAGGATATCTTGGCTTCTCGAAACTGTTTATAATTATGAATTTCGGTACGTTCATCAGGTGCATTTATATAGCAATTTTTAAGGCAAGCAAGAACTTTTTGGGGTTAAAACATATTCATAATTTTCCTGGGACAATGTTTATTTACACAGTACAACATTTTTCAGTTCATCGATTGCCAACTCAATTCTGAGAACTGTATGTAAAATTAGACCCAAAAAGAAGAATTTCTGCATTATTCGTTTTGTCTTCTTACCTGCCAAAATATTTTTAATATCGATTTGAAGTTAGTAACTATCGTATAGGGGAATTTTTCACGTTTTAGGCCCTGTTGTTTGACATAGCTCGACAACCACTAGCCCGATTTAGTTGAAAAAAATTTTAAAAAATTAAAAATTACAATTTCCTTAATCTGTTCATGTATTGTTTTCCTATAAAAGCCACAGTTTCCAAGTTAAAAATAAGCGCATGAAGAAAAAAAAGATTTTTTTTTTAAATTCATAAAAAATACAAAACGGAAATAAGTTTCAAGTCTAGTTACTTTTTCAGGTAAGAAGACAAAACGAATGATGCAGAAATTCTTCTTTTTGGGTCTAATTTCACATAAAGTTCTCAGAATTGAGTTGGCAAATCATGTGTTGTACTGTGTTATTTTACCTGTAAATATAAAATATAAGGGCAATTACTAGAAGTGACACTACTTAAAAACTTATATAAAAAAACTAAAAAAGAACCCATTTTTATTTTTTGATATGGTATAGGTGAAGGATAAACCTTTCTAAAAAAGTAATACACTGTAAAAAAACCCTTGATCTTTTTGGATTTTTCGTTAGTTAAAATTTTCTTTTTTTTATAAATTTTTTACAGTGTAATTTTTTTGTGTCATAAAACGTGTCATAAAGCCTGTTAAAATATCTTTTTAATGATACCAAGATCATGGAAATCGGTGCAGCCGATTCTGAGTTATTGTAGTTTAAATGGAGCTCTTTTTGACCATTTTCGCGTTTTTTCGAAAACTTTCCCACTGTGCCACGCCCAAAAAATCGCAAAACAGTCATTTTTAAAAATGAGAGTTTGTTTGTATTAATCAAATTTAGCTATGAACAAAATTTCATCGATTTCTGAGGGGGTCGGGTTCAATGCATCTCGATTTTTACATGAAATTCATCTATAACGAAATACTCGAATATTAAAATGGAGGTTCACAAAATTTCACTATATTATTATATGCGCTTACTTTGTTATTGTTGGAAAGTATCAGGTGTTTATTATGTAAAGTATCAATTTTATTAAATTTTTTTAATTTTTACTGTGACGGGTGTGACCGATAATTTTAATATTTCAATTATCTCACGAAACTCTTATTATAAAACATACAAAGTCGAAACTTTAACCAAAAGCAAACAAGAGTATAGTCTTTTCAGAGATAACTGTTTTTTATTAATCAAGATAAACGGAATATAAAAAAACGTCAAATTAAGTCCAAACATACAAAGAAGGATAGCAGTGCGTTCATTATATGCTCATTTGAAAGTGCTGCCAAATTGATAAAAATCAAAAAATTTGAAATTTTTTCCATTTGTCCATAACAGTCATTCTCTTGTAGACAACAAATGACCGATTTTCATTAAAAATAAGTAAATAATTTTTTTTCTGTGTAGGGCCGTTTTACGTGGAATTGCCCAGCTACCTTACCTAGCCTACCCATATATTCTTATTGAAGAATGGAGCAATTTCTTGGAGTGGCTCTTTCTTCAATGGAAGCCGAATACATGGCACACTCTGAAGCGATATAAGAGGCAGTTTTGCTGAGATCACTCGACCAGGAAATTCGGAATCGCAAAGTTTTCGTAAGCAATTTATGTGCCAATAGAATCGCAGTTCATCTCGCAACAACACATGACTATAACGCTAGATCGAAGAATATAGCTCATACGTAGATCATCACTTCATCAATGAAAATGTTAAAATCGCAAAGTATTATTTCTTGGAGTTGGAACTGAAGAGCAAACGGCAGACATCCTTACAAAACTATTATTTAAGGAGAAGCATCAATATCACAGCAGAAATATGGGCTTGTTAATAATATATTTCGAGAGTGGATGTTGAATGGTGAATTGCAAATACACTTGTTTAGTTTATATTAAGTTAGCATTGTTTAATACTTTGTTTAAAAATTGTATTGAAAATATTTTTTGAAGTCTTACTAAAAATGCTTTGCTATCAATTGTCGTGATGGAAACCATCGCCAAAAAAAAACTTCATACCTCAGTTTTTATCAATTACAAATTACTAGAATTTCCAAGATAATGTAATTTTTTGTTCAAATTTCTGTGCACAATAACTCACAAGTACTTTACTATTTTCAAATTCTAAAGATATCACTCAACAAACTCAATGTCTTAGAAGTAAAATTCACACAATCTCACTACTTTAACTCAAAAAAGCTAAAAAGTAAAGCAATTCAAGGGACCAGTTAGTTTGGGTAAAAGGTTATCTTTTGAAAATGTTGGGCGAATAATAAAATCACTATATTACTTGCAAATTAAATATGAATACCTTGCCTTAATGTCATGGTATATTTTTTTCGCTTCAAAAAGTAATCCAAGTAAAACTACTCAAAATGGTTTTAGTCAAAATTCCAATTAACTTAGAAATAAACGTCTTCTAATCCACTGTAATGCATACCATTGTTCGTTATTTGATTGGAAACTTTCTGCTTAAACAACAAATCACAAAGTTTGCTCAGAATTGAAAATAGTGTTATATTAAGACTATAAGTATTACGAGTATAATTCATACAAAAACATTCGCACACACAAGCCTGAGGGCAAATAAAAATAGAAATACCAAAAAGCAGCAATACAACCCACATCATCTTCAAGTCCCATATCGCATTTCATATGATATATCATAAAACAGACAATAATAATTTTGCAAAATCTCAAAATATGCGCTTCAGTTAAGTTTAAGATTTGTGGTGCAAATGTGATGGAATGTGGAGGAGCATGTATTGCTGCTGGTTACTGAAAATATATCGTATGTCACTCAGCTCAAACTTGACTCAACTCTAGTGACCACAAAAACTCATTCCATAACATGACAAGCCACAAGATTTTCACAAAAGTTCCAAGACAACTCTAAAGAAAATGCAAACAGCTGCATTTCCTTAAGGATTTCAGCCTCAAAGTGACTGCCTGACAAAATGCTGACTTAATATAAGATTATAAGCAACGGATATCAAGATGACGATGATGTCCTTTTTAGAGTTTTTGTTTTAGTTCATTTATTTTTTTTTTCTTGTATCGCTTTAATTTATAAAGAAAACCTATGCAAGGCATATCAGTGAGTTGACAGACAGATTTATGCTTTGGGTGGTATGTGAATAGATAGATAGATGGATAGATGAATTGCTGTGTGTTGACTGGCATTGTTTGGATGGACATAAGCAAGTTCATATGTTGCCAGCGATAAGAATTTCACGTAACATGATTTGCTTTGTTTTGCTTTTGTTGGGATTTGTTAATTTAAAGAAGTGCTGTTAAATAAGCATATCCTTTTTATGGGTATCAGAATACATGTGAGACTGGGTTGAAGAAACCGATTTCTTGTTTTTCTTCTGCATATTAAGATGTCTCGACCACAATGACTAATTGCTTAATTAGCATATGTCACTGACATCAAGCGATATGACATGTTGACGACCAGGACATGCAGAAAGAACCCAGAAAGATGAAGAAAGTTTTCAAGTTGTCTTGACATGAAGTTCAATGTTAGCCGGTAGCTAAAAGGAGATTTTTTGGCATTGAAACCAAGAGCAGTATTGATATTTTATAAATTTTCCACCCAAAAGCATGTTTTATTACAAGTTTACAGAAGCACACACGTGGCTTTGTTAAGCTGGTAAACAGTCAAAAATACAACATCCATACATACCCTAATTTGCCCTCAGCCTAGGCAAAAGATATACTCAGTCTTTGTAATTAAAAAAAAAAAAGAAGGAAAGGTTTTACATTGCTTGCTTGTCTTTGCAAACTTTTAGGGGTGGCTACTGTTTGACTGAAAGCAAGGTAAAAACTGGGCTATCGATTTTTTTCATCCTGACATCTTTTATGTTTTTTTTTACGGCGCAAATAATTTAATAAAGAGTTATAAGCATTGCAGAAAAAGGATAAAAAAACTGCAATAAATCCCATTTCTTCACTAAATCCCTGGAAATCTCATTCATTTTTATCCCAGCTGCTGATCCGCTTATTTCGGCTCTGTGCAACTTTTTCGCGTTAATGAAATTGAATTGCTCCGCCATGCCGAAGACAACAAGGCGCTTCCTTAAACCTTGCTAACTGCTCCAAACTTGAAGTATGTATAAAGAATGCTGCAGACATTCTCAAGCCTTCTTATGCGAGTAGTTTGTTCAGCTTCATTGCATAGCCGCAGTGCTTATTTTCTTCCCCACACCCTCCTGTCATCACCCGCCCACCCACACGTTGATAATACTTTACCGCATATGAACAGTTTTTGCATAAGTAACACAAGTCCTTCGCGAGGACGAAGCAAGAAAAAAGTCATCAGCTACTACCAAAAATAAAACTTTTGCCTTCATCATAAGTTGTAAAGCGTAAAAATAATAAATAAGCGCAAATTGAAATATTTCGGCTGCAGTTGAGTTGGCATTCAGTGTTGCATGCTTTGCTACGGGTATGCAGATGGAGTTAAAGCTTTTTGCGGATATTGCCAAGTTTTTGCATTACTACAATAGGAGGGGGAAAAAACACAAAAAACTTCTTAAACTGTGTTTTCGTGTGTGTTTTATTATTGAAATTATACTTTTATTATTAGTAGAGCACTTAAGATGATGATATGTTTTTGTTGGAGTATGTATAAAAGCTATAAATTGCTGAAGTTTTAACCCCAGGACCCAACACTAAAGTTTTCCAAGCCCCACAAAGATGTTTCGCTCCTGGTGTTTTGACTGTGTAGTAGTGAGTTGTAGGATCGAATCGTTTTGGAATTAGAAGGGGGCAATTTTCTAGAGAACTTTGGTGTACAGAAAGCCTAAAGCTAATTTCTGGAATTTGCTCAGTAAATAATATAAAGAGCATTTAGGCGAGAGTAATCAAGGCCCGTAGTCAAGAGGCCAAACTCAAATAAGATCCAAAGATATAAACAGATCGATCCAAATATCGGTGAAGTAAAACTAAACGCATAATATGTGCATAATATTTGTCGGCCTTTGTAGTCTAGTGTTTAGTGCGCTAGACTCTCAACCCAAAGGTTCCTGGTTCGAATCCGGGCTCGGACATGGTTCTTTTCACTTTCTTTGTTCTTTCCTACATTTAAGATTTATGGAAAACTAAAAATCCACAACTAAGTTGTGGAAAATGTGGAATTAAAGGAATGGAACAACTAAGGGCTGGAAATGCTTGCCGAGCTTAAGGCAAAACACTAGCCTGGGTTAAAAGCAATTCAAATTGTCTTTCACGGTTGTTTCGCCTAATCAATAATTTACGTATTGTTCCAATCAAATCCTCTAAAATAAATCTATCCCTTTCCATTCAGGTCAAAGACCAAACCTTGTTTGTATAAGGCACATGCCTTGGTTCTTTGATATTTTTTTTTTTTAAAAAAAATTAGGCTTTATATATCATTGTTAAAATAATCCGATTTAGTTCAAATAAGCACTGTTTTCTTCGATAACTTGTTCACGGTTCATAATTGACAAGTT
Organism: Dichetophora obliterata; assembly: GCA_963920525.1. NCBI lineage: Eukaryota > Metazoa > Arthropoda > Insecta > Diptera > Sciomyzidae > Dichetophora > Dichetophora obliterata. The sequence goes on along the minus strand of OY986437.1, from coordinate 211,860,031 downwards.
TAATTGCCAGATCTTGGCACTGGGACTTTGTCTAAAGGAAACTAGTTTGTAACATACTTTTGTCCAAGAAACTGCATAAAACTAAATCGAAACACCTCCTTTAAAAAAAAAAGCGAGAAAACGGTTTTTTTTCAATTTTATTGCAAAAACCACAAATGGGGGTTCTATTTTCACATCCTTAGAAGTTACAGGGTTAGTATTTCTTTCTTTCTTTTTATTCGAAATCCGTCACAACAAAGTCTAATAACCTTATTAGCAGTACCGGCAGCATGTAGCGTAAACAACTATTAAATATTTGACTTATAATATATAGTATTGCATAAAGTATTAAAATCTAAGTTTTAGTTACATGATAATGAGAGTAGAAACGAATTAAACAGTAAAATTAAACACTTTCAAAACTTTAAATAAACAATTTCAAAACATAAAAATAAACAGTGCATTTGCTTTTGTGAAGTATAAAACAAACAAAAAATATAAATAAAGGGTCCGCCATCTAATGTTTTTTTTTTTCAACTAGTGCTTATTTCGTGAATTGTAACACTTAGCTCATGTCTGATTTGACAGATAATTAATTTTATCCTTCCTCTAAACGAATATGGTTGTGTATACGCTTGAACAACGCTAGGAAATATTGCAAAATTACTTTGAAAATCATGGTAATGTTGCAGAATGTGTACGAAAATTGCGTACGGATTTTGGAAGAAGAGAAGCACCGTCAGCTCCGTATGTTCGTTATCTTGTGAAAAAAGTGCAAGAAACTGGCATCCTCATCGATAAACCAAAGCGTGAAAAGCCAAAAGCAGTGCGTACACTCGAGAATATTGCTGCTGTGGCAGAAAGTGTGCGTGAAGTGCCATCAACATCAATTCACCGTCGTTCTCAACAATTGAACATTTCGGAGACATCATTGAGACGAATTTTGCATAAAGACCTTGGTATGACGCCATACAAAGTCCAATTGGTTCAGGAGTTGAAGCCAACTGACCATCCAATGCGTTTTCGCTTCGCTAAGTGGGCCTGCGATCGACTTACAGAAGATGCCGATTTTGCCAAAAAAATCATCTTTTTAGATGAAGCTCATTTTGATCTTGGCGGGTATATAAACAAGCAAAATTGTCGCATTTGGGGCACAGAAAACCCGCACGCATACATTGAAAAGCCGCTGCACCCAAAACGAGTCACTGTTTGGTGCGGATTTTGGTCCAGAGGCATAATTCGGCCATTTTTCTTCGAAAATGAGCAAGGAGTGGCCGTTACAGTCAATGGCGATCGTTATCGGGCCATGTTGAACGAATTTTTGTTCACAAAATTTCACAAACATTTGGTTTCAACAGAACGGCGCTACGTGCCACACAGCTGAAGCTACACTCGATGTTTTGCGCCCTGTTTTTGAAAATCGCATTATCAGCCGCAGAGCTGATGTCGTTTGGCCACCTCGGAGCTGCGATTTGACACCGTTGGGCTATTATTTGTGGGGTGCTCTCAAAGATAAGTGTTACGCCGACAAGCCAGAGACAATTGACGCTTAAAAGGACAATATTCGTGCAGCCATTGGTGAAATACAGCTGCACACAATCGATAATGTGCTTAAAAATTGGAACGATCGTGTAGGCTACTGCTAGGCCAGCCGAGGCAGCCATTTGAATGAAATTATTTTTCATTATTAACCGGAAGGATTGTACTTTCAAATAAAAAAAGAAGTTTGAGAAAATATCGAGTAGTTTTTTTTATAGAATTTTCAAAAAAAAAAAGTTATTTGGCGGACCCTTTATAACATGCGTTTAGTATCCATCCTTTAAACATTTTAATTATTTGGCATATTTGACTACTTAATATTTAATATTGCGGCGAAGAAAAGAGTGAAGCTAGTTTATTTTTAAATTGCACAGCGTTATCACACGATCTTAAATTATTAAGAAGTGCGTTCCAAAGACGAACAGAGTGTACAAAAAACTGCGTTTCAGACGTTAAACATGAGACACGTAAACAATTAAGCATATTAGTATGACTAGATCTAGAAAAGTTTAATCTCGAAAACAAATAACTGGGTTCTGAATTACATACAATCTTATGCAACAATAAAAGCGTACGATAGTTCAGCAGATTATCAAAGGTTAAGCCATGGATTCTTTTATCGTACTTGGAAGCATGGTCTCTTCTTTTCAGTCCAAACACATAACGAGCAATATTATTAAAAACGACGTTTAATTTATTTTTACTTAGACTGTCACAGTTTGCAAAAATTTCGCAGCCATATAGCATTGTTGGTATGAGATATACTTTAGCAAGTAGCATTCGAATATTGAGAGGTGAAAAATACTGCGTAGTACAAAGAACCCGAAGCACGCTGTAGATTTTCCCAACCGTGTTACTTATGTGGTTATTCCAAGCTAACGTTCTGTTGAAGGTGATGCCTAGATTTTTTGCTGAGTCTACTTATTCAATGTTGCTTCCATTTAATGATAGGTGAGGAGCAGTGGAAACGTCAATGATTTTCTTTGAAATTACCAAACATTTTGACTTTGTTGGATTAAGGCTTAGTCCGTTTTTTACTGCCCAATCACCAATTTTTTCAAGAATACTATTTAGATTGTTGATACAGTTATAGATGCTCTCACGCTTACAGGCAACGTACAACTGAACGTCATCTGCGTACATATGGATCTTACAGTTTTCCAAAACACTGGGTAGGTCATTTATGCACATTCAAAAAAAAAAGAGAGGACCCAGAACAGAACCTTGAGGAACACCTCTTGTCATGGGTAGAAAGACTGACGAAACGTTATTGGCGAAAACAGCTTGCAACCTATTGGAGAGATATGACGCAATAAGATCCACGGCAGATGGCGAAAAATTAAATAATTTATGAAGTTTTGTCTGTAAAATATTATGGTCGACTGTTTCGAATGCCTTGCCACTCTAAGGCTAAGACTAAAAGAACTAAGAACCCAACTTCATTGTCATCTATGCTAGTACGCAAGTCTTCAGTTACATCCATTAGAGCAGTGATACAACTATATTTGGCTCTAAAGCCTGATGGCCTTTCAGTTATATAACGATTTCTGCGCAAGTGAGAGTTAATTTGTTGACTAAGTAACAATTCCAACGCTTTGGATATGAATGAAAGTATAGCTATCGGACGTTACTCATTGTGAGTCTTTGGCACTGGTATAATTTTAGCTTTCTTCCATTGTGAGCTTTAGCTTTCTTAGTGAGCACGGTGTTAAAAATGTGAGTGAGATAAGGAAGGATCTTCGGAAGCAAAATTTTCAGGAAAATTGGACTAAGATCATCAAACCCTATAGCGTTAGATTCGATTAATAAAATACTTTTGAGTGCATCAGCCTGCCAAACACAATTGAAGCTGAAGCAAGTGTCGGCATTAAAAGAACTGTCATGAGTCTGGTACACATTTTGATTGTCCAAAGGTATAGGAATATTAACAAATTTGTTATTTAAATCTTCAGCGTCCACGTTATCACAAGATTCAAATGATTTTCTACAAAGGCCTATATTGCATATCTCTCTCCACTTCTGCTTACTATTCACCACAGAACTAAACTTATCCCTATAATAACTACTCTTTGCAGTTTTTACCTCTTTCACCACTGTCGAACGTACTATTTTAAACTATTCATACAATTCTGGGGTCTTGAAGCATTTCCAGCGATTATATGCAATATTGCGCAGCAAAATACCATTTTTAATAGTTCTGTTGAACCCAGGACTTTGCCTAAGAATAGTGGTTTTTTGCTTTATAGGGACAAATTCATTAAACAGATTATTGACATTGCCCTGAAAAAAATCAACCTGATCATCAACAGAGTCAATATAAAAAACTTTTTCCCAGTTTATATAAGCTACTGCAGTTTCCAGTCGAGCGTAGGCCAAATTTTTAAAGTCACGATAACTGAAGCAGTTTGCAGTACAATTGAGTTGGAAGTCATAAGCAAGGAAAATAAGGTAATGTTTAGAAAAATTAGATGCAGATAATTGACCGTACAGAAGGATTCTAGTCTTGCCACTTACGAAAAACAAATCCAGGACAGAATTAGTTGTTCTTGTATTAGTTGTGGTGACGACTTACAGAGTATTTTACACGTAACATTTTCTTTCACATATATTGCAACGCCGCCTGCGTGACTAACCTTATCAGCACGAAATATTCTGTAACCATTTAAACTGAACAAAGCATCAGACATATCACTATTAAACCATGTTTCACTTACACAAATTACATCCATACCTGAGTCTTCAAACATATATCGCATTTCATCCATCTTATTAATTAAGCTTTGCGCATTAAGGTGGCAAACTTTAACCCAGTTCTTTGTTTAGAGAGTATTTTTATCATATTGTAGCTATTATCTTTGGAACGGGAATTCACATTACTAAGGGCCATTTTGTTCACAGAGAGATAAATTTATCCCCGAGTTAATTCCATGATTTTTCCAGTTTTTAATTTGTTCACAGTGAGTTAAGCATTTAACTCTTCAAGCTGGAGATAAAAATGGTGGCGAGATAGCTTAACCCCAGAAATATTTAACTCGTGAAAATTGGTGAGTTAAGATTTTTAATTCGCTCTCATCACTCTCATTTTAATATTTTTTATTTACTTGGTGTCAAAATATTGAAAATACAGATTTTTTTAAACATAGGGAAACAGTATTGGGGGTTACTGATTGCGAATCTTGTGTCAGAATTTTAAAATTCAAGATGTTGGATAAGGTTGCCACCTTAATTTTTTATTTTTACGAATTCGGGGCTGGCGCGAACTAAAGGGTAAGAATGGGTCACTAAATCCGAATCCGTGGTCAGAATTTCAAAATGATAAAATTTTATAATAATAGGGCTGCTGCCACCTAATAATATGTATTTTCAAAGGTAAAAGCAACCCTATTATTTCAAAATTTTATAATTTTGAAATTCTGACCATGGATTCGGATTCAGGGACTCATTTTTGGCATACCATTTTTTTGCCAGCTCCGAATTCATACAAATACAAAAAATTAAGGTGGCAAACCTATCCTCAATTTTGAATTTTAAAGTTCTGACTTCAGATTCGAAATCAGTGACTCCCAAATACTGTTAAATGATGTTTAAAATTCTTAAGTATATATATTATTAGGTGGCAACCCTATTATTTAAAAACTTTATAATTTTCAAATTCTGACCATGGATTCGTATTCAGCGACCCATTTTTGGTGTATCATTTTTTTTTTTTGACAGCCCCGAATTCATAAAAATACAAAAAATTAAGGTGGCAACCCTATCCTCCATCTTGAATTTTAAATTTCTGACTTCAGATTCGAACTCAGCGACCCCCAATACTCTTTCCTCATGTTTAAAATTCCTAAAATAAAACATTTTTAGGTGGCAGCCTTATGTGTAGAAAAATTTTCGAGTTTTGAAATTCTGACAACGGATTCGGAATCAGCGACCTAATTTTACCTAGTGTGTCTCCCAGAGTTGAATTCGCATAAATAAACAAGAAATTAGGTGGCAACTTTATCCGCCATCTTGAATTTTAAAATTCTGGCACCAGATTCGAAAGAAGTAACCCCCAATACTGTTTCTTCATGTTTAAAATTCTTAAAAAAATGTTTAGTTGGCAGCCCTGTGTAAAAAAATTTTAGAAATTTGAAATTCTGACATCAGATGCAAAAGCAGCGATCCATTTTTACCTAGTGTTCACTCCAACCCCCAAATTCACAAAAATAAACCAAAAATCCCCACACATTTTTTAATTAATGAGCAACACTCTACCATTCCAATGGAAATCGATAAAACTGAGAGCGAATTTATGCTCTAAGCATAAAGCCGGGATAAAATGTGAACAAAACCACTTTTTTATCTCCCGACTTATACGCTTGGTATAAAATTAACCTAGAGATAGTTATCCCCGAATTAAATCATATTTATGCCCTTTGTGAACAAAATGGCCCTAAGAGAACTTATCATGTTTAAAGAGTAAGTGATAAATTATAAGTGACAATTATAAATTAAAATTTAACGCGTGCTTAATGATGAAGTAAGTTTTCTTCGCTGCTGTAATATGTAAGGAGGTTAAAACAAAATTATAATTACAATTATAGAAAATAAAAGTGAAGATAATGAAATAAGGAATAACAATATTAGTTAATAGAGTCACGAAAGCAATGAGCATTTATTACTCCAGGTTGCCCAGGATCGTATTGAAAGAACCAATGATTTCACCCAATTTTGACAGCGAGTCGACCGACATAGCATTAACTCTACCCTTGAGCTTTATGTGCACAATACCACGACGAGTAAAAGCAGCCGATAACAAGTTTTCCTTTTTATACCGGAGGGCATTCTGCAGGATAACTGAATTTTCTCTCGTTAAACTGTAGCGTGTGCTTAGTCTGCTCTGGATGCGTCAAAAGAAATCGGAGGATGGTGCACATCTAGCTTTGCTCTGTCTAGCTCGTCGGGAAGCCGGGGATCTTACCAATCCTTTGATGCTAAGACACAACCACATTAAATTTATGTGCACTTTAAAAGATATCGACGTTAATAACTTTAATAAAAAAGAACAGGAAATATTAAGCCGGAAATGAAACACTATGACTTTAGCTTGCTTACTTTAGGTACCCAAGATGTTATAGGGAACCGTCTTCTATACCCACTCTACCATGCAATTTGACGACAAGTTTAAATTGCCCAAGACAAAACTAGAAAACTCTAGTTTAACCTTACGTTCACCTTACCACATTACCTATGAACCATGAACCTCAATATAAATCACACAATCATGTTACCAACAAATATAAATTCAAATTTTTATTTGATAAAAATTATTCATCTTAAAGCAGTAATCGATAATTATCGAAAAATTATCATACTTAAGCTTAATTTTGCTTAACAATAATCATCATAAGTTCAAGTTTAAAAAGAAAAATAAATTAAATTTTGGTTCTTTGTTTTATACTCATATTAACGAAGTTCTTTCAAATGCCAAAAGAGATGTTCATAAGAACTTAAGTCTTTACTCTTGAAAATTTATTTTATGTTACAGAGAAAATTTAATCAATCGAACAGAGAAGAGAACCGGTTTTATAAAAGAAAAAAAAATACAAACTAATTTAGAGTTACATGCTCAATCCACGGCTGAGCGGAACAAAATGAAATGAAAATGAACCCTATTGAAACTTCTTATTAAGCTTAGATTAAACTTAATTAACTGAATTAATACTTATAAAAATAAAAGATACTTTAAGAGAGAAACTTACGTAACAATCTGCATCGATGAGCTCAACGAAGACGATGTGTATGTAGTTGTTGCTATTTTTCGTTTGTAATACGTATGCTTTAAATGGTTAGGGTAATCTTATAGAAAAATTCAGTTAATTAATTACATTTTTATAGAGAGAAAAAAATATTAAACTACACTTTAGCTGATGGTATTTAAAGTATTTAAAATTTTAAATTATCAAACAGTTAAATTAGGAAAAATTAAATAAATTTAAGATTTAGCTTATCGTTTTTATACTGTAGTTTCATTTTTCGTTAATTTTAAGTTAAAAATTTTAATTTGATTTCAGTTTAAATTTAGCTTAGTATTTAGATTATCAATGTTGTTGTACCTTTTAGTAGATTAAGTTAAAGAAAAATTTAAGTTTTAATTTAGATTTAAATTTAAGTGTAAGATTTATATATCTATATATCGCTACCTTAATAAAGAAAGGCCCTTACTTATTTTTTCAAAATAATTTTTTTTACAGATTTTTGAAAAAAAAGTGCTATAAAAAAAAAGTGCTGCAAAAATATTGCTACAGCATTGAACTGGTTAGTGTCTTTAATAAAAAATCCATTTCAAGAAAATTCGGACCCGCAAAATTATAATTTTTATTAAGTTTTTTCCATCTCCTGTAAAGTAACAAAAAATGAGTTAGGGCCTTTCTATATTAAGGTAGCGATATAAATCTTCGATTTTAGAGTTATTTAAAATATGCATTGGTTTTCGGTTTTATAGACCCCGCCGTCTTGCATACTTCCCCGTGTTACCATTTTATTTTAAGGTCACACAAAGGAGTCTTAACTGCGTCCCGAACCTTGAGGTATCTTTTGAGGTTGTTTTCGGAGCCTACGACGTAACCTTATGCAGGTTCCAAATTCCAAGTGCCTCTTGGGACTCCGTTTAAAGTAGTGGAAATGCCCACAACGAGGCCTGCACCTCCAACTGCACCCAAGTTTGATCACCCGTTGGTTCACTGGTAAGAAGCCGAAAGTTGCTATAGTCACTTAGTGACGAAAAAGACTCCGAATAAGGACGGAGCATGAGTGGCTATAACCACTAACTAAATATGAACAGCGTTTATTAAAACAATCTTGTATTTTGGCTTTCTACCGTAAACCACTTACCTCTATTTTTTTATAATTAAATGCTTTATACTAGTTTCTAAAACTTTTGTTTTTCTTTTTAAGAAAATGAAATAAACTATTAGGACTACTATTAACGAAATATTTAATCGGATGCAGACTAGTTTTGCATTCTTTCTTTCTGCTCAACAACACTTGTAACTGCTTGCGTGATACACATTGAAATGACCGCTGTCTAAATTTTTGTCTTTTAACTAGCTGCTTAGTAGCAATTAGTTAGGGATAAGCGGTAAATTGTCATGCGAGTTGAACGGCATACTTGTTGTTGCAAATGTTGTATAGGCTTATTAAGAAGCTATAAAGGTAAGGTTTTATATGTTCTTTTTTTCTTTAATCGGTCGTTCGGAGTAAGGTTTGCCCTACTAATCTTTTCATTGCAATTTTATTTTTAATTATACTTATAGTTATCTTTGTATTTGTATTTATGTATGTTTTTATATTTGCATTAATTTTTATTTTTATATTTATAGTTATATTTGTATTTATCTTTATATTTATATATATCGTTATAGTTATAGTTATATTTATATTTATAGCTATAGTAATAGTTTTTTTATTAGTTTATACAAAAAGAGTCTTCATGTACTTGTTGGTTTTTGGTTGTTAACTAACTAGTTGATGTTCAGCGGTGGGCAACTGCATGGAGTGTGCGTGCCGCTATGCTCATTCGTCAAAATTAATTTTTTTGGACTCCTGAGGTGGCCATTACAAAACCTTCATTAATATATATGGGTTTGTTAGATTGGAAACCGGCATGCTGGAGACGCAATACGTCCTTATTTTCGCGTCGAAATTTAGCATAAGAGCCAAGAACAAAGTTTCTTTTAAACGGCGTTTCAAATTTGACAATGATTGTGGTGTCTTTATTATTCAAAGGATTTTGATTAAGACGAAATACGTTATTAACTCTAGGAAGCTGAATTTTGACGGTGACGCAGATTTGACCTAGTATGCCATACAAGTTTTCACCTTCAGAATATGGGATTCCACTTATACGTAGGTCACATGCAACAGCTGCATTGTCTTGCCGAGCCAGCTTGGATTTCAACTCCTCAACTTCCTGTTTGAGATCGACAGTATTTTCCAGACGAATAGGATTAGCTTCTACAGCCACTATGGCACATTCGTTCTTAGAAAGCCGAGCCTTCAACTCATCCATCTCAACTTTGTAGTTGTTCACATCCACCTTAATCGTGTTGACATCAGCAGCGAGTTTCTCTAAAAGTGTAACTCTCGTTACAACTGCTTATAGGTCGCTACGCATTTCGGCAACATTTTGCCGAAGCTCCACAAGAACTCTCTGCTCGCTCTCTTGAATAGCCGTTGTGAGCCCATCTTTAATTTGTGAAGTGATCAGCTCACTTTCTTGAGAAAGTCGCATTTCTAGCCTTTCTGATCTATAAGCTTAAGAATAGTCGAATATATGGATGATTGTTGAGTAGAAGGTATCATTCTAGCACTGACATCTTGAGAAGTGACACCTACTGGAGGAGTAGACACGGTGCCACTCGCGTTTGAGCCTTTATATATTGGACTTAAATTGGACGAATTAGCCCTGATTGGTGGTGAGCGAACGATCGACTCCCGACGGACTGAGACACACCTTGCGCATTTGTATTTTTGGGAATTTTTAGACATAAACTCCAAATATGTTTTTTTAATGTTAACGCAATGGCAGTGAAAATATTCATTGAAAGTTCTGCACTTGACGTTTTGATCATCAGATAAATTGCGTTCCACCCTTGCTAAACATACACACGGCATTATTGAAGTTGTAAGTCTAAATATCACGTGTGAACGGCGCAACTAGTTACAGTGGTTGTATTTTGTCTTTATTCAATATGGCAACACTAGATCAATACTGATTTGACAGTTCGCAGCTGATTGCTTTATTTCGCAGTTTATCAAATTCTGGCGCAATACCACATCAAGTGCAAATGTAACAAATATTTTATTAATTTTAATTTAATTCCACTCACACTAAAAAAAATCCATTATTAATTATTATTTCATGACTTCGATGCACATTATTGTTTTTAGCAAAAAAACTAACACACGGAAACTTATTTTAAGAGGTAATTTGAAAGGCCTCGTCATAAGAACTGTTAGTTTTTAGCTCTAAAAAGTCTTTGTTTTGAAACCTATTAAATTGTTTTTATTGGCAAAAAGTAAAAAATTTAACGGTTGTTAATTTTATGAGAAAAGAGAAAGAATTTTAGGGGGTAAATCGGGCTAACGGGGCTTACTAGTCTAATATGACTTCGGAAGTGAAAACGCTCTGAAGAGAAAATTCATTTCTGTTGTATTCTTTATTCTTTTATGTTTTTACCAAAACTTAAAATTCTCCTAAGATTTACGTAACTGTTCATACTTATACATTTGTAGTGGTTAATATATGCTCAAAATAATGAGGTGATGTAATGCAGTTAAGAGGTAAACGAACATTTGAAGGTTGATCATTGCAATTTTGTCAATCGTAAAGTAAAGATTAAATCTATATTTCTACACTTGAAGTTAATAAAATTAAACATATTTGTATACTTTTCTTCACCAAAAAAGTATGTAAAATTATAAATGATAATCACATGAATTAAATATAAATTTATAACTCTTAGGAATTTTAACATCCGAAATATTGAAATAAATAAATAATTTTGTATACTTAATTATCGGTGTTTAAAATCAACGAAGATCTGTGGACTTTATGCAGAAGTTCATTCTTCTGCTTACAGCTCTTTTTAACGATTTGCGAATTTTTAAGATCGAACAAGAAAACATGGGTGTGGTTTTTTCAAACTCACTCTAATCTACATAATGTTCCTCCAATAATTTACGTTAGTAAAATTTTTTATGGGCAAATTGTTGAAAAATATGAACTTTGTTATATTTTTTCTGCCAGTTATTAAATGAAGTTCTCAGATAAATTTTGTTTTTTAATAATTTTTAACGAAGAGATACTATAGAAAATGCCTTTTTAATATCAATTTGGCGTTTAGTGATAAAGCATTTATCAATTTATAGTTTTCTAATTTTAACTGAACCTAAGCATTGCATCTCATCTACATATTTGATCAGTTTATGTTAAGATTAAATTTAAATATCATATATTTTTGCAAAAACATATTTGCCCTTCCTCTGTGAATACTTGTCTGGCTCAATTTCATTTACTTTTTACTTGCAATTCCCCGAACGAAAGTCCGTCCTACTTACTCACTGATGATTTACTTCTCGTGATAATCGTTTCATGATGACGGTGATGATGTGACTTTTCCTACTCAGCGTACTGCAGGAACCTCTTCAATTTCCTCCGACGAAGTCGAAGGCTTTGGTAGAAAAACAAATATTATTTTTGCAAAGTTGTGCCAAAGGAAGAAAAATTTCGGTGGCAATTTTTTAAGGAACACACAAAATTATATACATACATACATATACTATATTTAAGTCGTATGTTTTTTTATTCTTGTCTATTACTATTTGTGGGAGTTTTTCAGCCGTTGGCAATCATGAAACGCGTCATTTGCGGAGGAAGTTTGCGTTTCCCGGAAACAAAAGTTTTGCGAATTGTTTTCGTTATATTTTGGCAGTGAAAAAAGAAGAGCTGCAGAAAAAAAAAGAAAACCACAAGTACGGAGGATGTAAAAAATCGCACAACTCAGCAGCTGCTGTTGTAAGGATTGACGCAAAGTAGCTTAGCGTGTGTGTTAAATGATGTATGTATGGTGGAGGTGGCAGTAAAAGTGGGTGGAAGTGGTTGAAATAAGTGTGTGCTACTGTAGTGCTACAGTGCAAAAAGTGTTTTTTCCGCGTGCTCTGGTGGGTGTTTTGAGCAACTTTATTAGACAAACACACTAGCTTTATACAGTATATGCGTATGTTTGTGGTTACAGTTTGAAGGTCCTTAAAATGTGAGAAAACAGGTTGCGTGTAATGCAACAATCATGTTGTTGTTATTGTGTTATTGTTTTGCAAACTTTTTTTTCTTCTATTTTGTCATGTATTTTTTTTATGATGTTTGTTTTATGCATGTCGTAAGCGTGCGTGTGATTTTCTTAATTGTATGAATAACTTCCCCGGTGCGGCATCTTAATCGACGTCGAGTGCCGCCGGCTTGTTAAAAACTTGTAAATATTTCGTATGAGTTCTTTTCTCATAACTCCAAATCATCATGTTTGAGAGTTTTGCAGTGAGGAAAACGGATATTAAGTCATGCATTCATTCAAACGCATGTTCGCCATGTAAGAGAAACCATTTGTTTGAGTGTGTGTGTGTGTTTATTTTCCTTAATTGAATTAAGCACAAGAATTTGCATGAGTTTTTATTTATTACATTTTTTTTTTATGCTTAATTCTGGTGTTAATGGAGTTCTTCTGTTCTACATTTTTGACGGGAAATTAAATTCAGACATTTGTGGAAATGAAAGGGAAATGCAAAATTTAAATTATAAAATTATATGTGTATGTGTGTTTGGCGAAGCCATATCCTACTCTGATAACATTTTTAATATACATTCGGGAAGTTATTTGAAACTAAGTAGATTCCTTTCTTGAGATGAAGTTATTTGATACATTTGTTGGCGGATATAAATTCAGATCCATTGGTATTTGGTCTGACGGTAGACTAGTGATTGATTTTGAAAAGTAAAAACGTTTACCACAAAAAACCCATATATATATAATTGTATCTGAAATCAATTTTCTACGCCAGAGAAATGCACCTAAATATAAAGGAAAGACAAAAATAGGATACTGCAAGTACTTTCATGCAACACTACTGCATTTTTTTTATTATTTATATTTTATTTCAACTGCCTACCCATTTGTAATTCCCATAAAAAGGCATGGCATGTGTAGATATGTATATATTATATTCCTGATAAACTTCGCCTACTGAACCGATTTAGTCATGTCTGTGCATCTGTGTGTGTGTGTGTGTGCGATCACGATTAAAGTCACAATTTTAAAGCTACCGTAATTAAATTCAATATATAAGTTTTATTTTGAAAACCTCGCCAACCTCCTTTACAAAGTGACTTCACGAAATGGTCACGAAAACATTAAAATCAAGAAAAATTAATACAACTCTTTCAAATTTTGCACACAAGTTCTCATCCTTAATTTGCACTCTGTTTGTGGAATTTGGCAATATTAAATGAAAGCTCTGCCCACTTCCAACCCAAGGGGACGTCATCATAAAAACAAAACCATTAAAAAATTTCAAAAACATTCATGTATTGACTTGGTATTTTACGCAAAAGCTATGAGATTCAAAATGGACTTGAAGAAAAATCGCCCAATGAAAAATCGTCCAAAAAAACGAAAAATCGCCCCAAAATTTCTTTATACAAAATGTGGTCTATTTTTTGGCCAATGTTTTAATTTTTTTTTTTGTTTTGGGTCATTTTTCATATGAAAAATTAACGATTTTTTTGGTTGGAATTTCATTTTACCTAATGAAATTTTTCAGTAATTTTTTTTGTGAGATTTTTCATTTCATTTTTGGAGAATTTTTAATTTCATTTTGGATAATTTTTTATAGGTGAAGTATACGAAATGCAACCCTGTTCCGAATATTTTTGTCAATAGTTTGACACAAATTTTTGGATTTTGCAGAAAAGGTAACTGCATTTGGTGATTTATTTTCAATCAATGCATTAAATACTCTTAACTCTTTTAGATTAAAAAAAATTAACGCAGAAAGTGAACCATCAGAAAAAAGAAAAAAGCAACAGCCTAGTATAAAGTGGAACGGGCGAGAAGTGCAGCTTATCCTGGAATTCTTGAACGAAAAAGAAAATTATGAGGTTACTTTTATGCTTTATTTTATTTAAAGCTTTAAACTAATATTCTTCTTATTTAATACCATAGTTATAATAATGGCAGCTATTTAACAAAAAATTCATAAAAAAACATAATATGAATGTGACGTGGGGGCTAGTGTTGGGCAAAATTGTTATTTTCATATAACAGTTTTGGCTGAAACTGTTCCAGAAAAATAGCTGCTTAAAATAAGAGGTTTCTGTTATTTTACTCATTTTATAAAATTTTCCACCGTACATTGGCATTTAACTAGGCCCGACACTATTATGCAACCGTGGGTGCTTGCTTTTATTTATCTAATTAGCTAACTTGACGCAGGTGTTTAATTGCTGTGACAAACTGGATTTAAAGTTGAATAAATTAAGCAATAGAAAACTATTTAATGGGGAAAAAGTACATGGTTTGGAATTTTTTTCTCACCGAAAAATGAAACAAGTGCTACTTACAAGTTCTGCTAACAAAATCTTTCATCGACCCGAGAAACAAGTTGTGTCCGTACCAAACTACTCAGGCATAAAAGTGCCGAGTATCAGACTCAATTTTATTTTGAAACTGCGAATTTTTTACGAACAGGACCCGAGAAAAAATTCATATATTGTGTCAAAATAGCTGATATGTATCGAAACTGGCCCGAGTCTTAACTATATTATACCCGAAACATACCCAATAAGTCCCTTGAAAGTTACCTGAAATAGTACCGTAGTAAGTCTGTTTATGTCAATACATTGCTCAAAAACTAGCGACTATATTCGGGCACATATATCAGCTACTTTATTGACACAAAATATGAAATTGTTTCTCGGGAGATTAGCAACTTAAAACAACATTTTCAAAGAAAGCATCCTTCAATAAAAGTAGACAACGAATCCGAATTCCACAATCAAGGAGCATCAACACCAGCAACAACCCAATCCATGATCAGCCACAGCAGTCGGAAGCCATTACAGTTGACAGCAACGGAATGTCTGTTCGTGCCTATAGTTCTACTGTGCCACCAGTGAAAGAAAAAAGAAGATTTCGCCAATCATTTATTAGTGCACCCATAGATGATTTATTGCTGAATGTTATAACTAAAGATTTCCAACCATTCTCAATTGTGAAAGACACTGTTTTCATAAAATATACTCATGCTCTAAATCCATATTACGCCTAACCAAAACTTTATCAAATACGCTATTTTCGGAAAAATTTGAAAAAGTCAAAATAAAAACAGAGCTCCTTTTAAAATCTGCAAAATCATTAACAATCACAACTGCACTCAGAAAAAAGTTTATCGGAATATGAGAAAAAAGGCATCATATTAAGTGAAAAATGGTATTGACCTTGCTCCAGAGAATGCTTTTCTCTAAAAGTGATCCCAAAAATTCCCTAAAAATGGCAAAAAGCTTTCATGAAAATGAGATATATTTTCTCATTAATAAAAGACACCTTCTCTTTAATAGAAAAATATTTCTTTATAATAGGTTCAACCGTTCTCTTTATTGTGTAAATTTTTCCTGAAAACAGAGAAATATTTATTTAATTTTAATAAATGTTTTCTTTAAGTTGCGTTTATAGTTTCTCACAAAAAATAACACTTTCTTTAAAAGAAAGATACATTTTCTTAACATTGATAAAACATATTTCTTTATTGCGTACATTTTTCTTTAAAACACAGAAGTATATCTGCAATTACGATTAAAAAATTATTTTTGTAAAGCGTTTGTTTTAACTCAGTTCTACGCAAAGTAGAAGTATTAATATCAAATTGTGATTCGGTTTTAAAAATATTAGTTAAAAATGTGTTAAGAGGTAGAACTATTGTTGTGACATTGTTTTTCGGTACTCTTTATAAATATTCCAGAAATTTATTCTGAAAAACGATTTTGTAAATGCATCCAAAGAAACAGTAGTAATAAACAACATCACTTAGTGTAGCTATGTTAAGTGAAAAAACCTTTTGAAGGAACAATCGTCATAATATGCTTAATATGCAACACTTGCTTTACACAACATTACTCAATTGCTCTCACGCTTTCTTTTTTTTCGTACCTCATTCAATATAAAAAAAATATATCGATTTTTGAGAAGAAGCTTTTTTAATTTTTGAGAAAGGATTTGTTGTTACTGAAGAAAATATTTCGCATAGTGAATTATTTATCAACAATAGAGAACATTTTTCATTTTCTATAAATGAGATTTTTTCAGTGAGAGAAAAATACTTATCATTAATAGAGACATGAAATATTTCCATTTCCCACAAAGAAGGAAATATTTCTTCAAATAAGTGAAAATTTATTATAATTGTAGTAAATTTTATTTGAAATGAAGAAAATTTCTATTATCGAAAATAGAGAAATATTTTATCACAAAAAGATAGGTGTTTTTTTTCTGAGTGTGCCCAGCAAAATTTTTGATGCAAATGTGACATGAATTCTTAGGGATACTGCTCCCATAAGACATTCTATAGATCAAACTGTGCTTCTTTTTAGCCTTATTAAGAATCGCTTTCAAGACGCATTTTTATAACCTACTTCTGGAAGACATTCAAATGGCATTTTAATTTAACTAAAATAATAAAATGATATAATTATTATAATATATGTTTAAGATATTTAAAGTGGGATTTTTTAAGCCCCCAATTAAGCCCAACCACTTACTACTTCCAAAATCAAAATGCTGTGAAAATCAGGAAAAAGGATATTTTACGTGGAATTTTTTTAAACCCCCAACAAAACCTAAACACTTGTCATTTCCAACACCAATATCGCGAGAATGTCGGGAAAAGGGATATTTTCCAGGGAGTTTTTAACCCCTAAACCACAAAAATCATTCCATTCCATGGAATTCCTACTTAAAGTTTTTCTTGAATACACCTACTAGAATCTTTCATCGAAGGGCTCAAAGAAATCTTCCATTGAAAAAGTTCTGGAAGCACTTCTAGATAAGATTACGGAAAGCATTCCTCCCAATGGCATGCATATGTTAAAAGAATGCCTTCTTGGTATGAAAGTGGAAGGGATGAAATTCAAGACTTTCGCTTCCAATTTAGCTTCTTTTGGAAGCACTTTTTTGCTGGGTGATTGCTGGAAATCTTGTAATAACGATGGATTCATAGGCTTGACGACACATTGATAAAGACTTTAATAATAATTCCATAATATTATATGTAAGCTTATACAAAGGAAGCCATGCGAGCATAAGTTTAGCAAATGAGTTGCAAAGAATAGCATCTAAATGGGGCTTAGTAAAACGAATATTGCTATATATTTCTGATAATGCATCTAACGTTAAGAAAGCTTTAAGCGAGGAACTGTTGAAACACTTTGGCTGCATAGCACATATCGTAAGCTTAATCGTAAAAGATGCGTTAAAATTAGTTGAGTCTCTCAATAAAAAGGTGTCCGAAATTGTTGCTAATTTTAAAATAGTTCTGTTGCAAAAGCAAAATTAGATGCATACCAAAAACAGAATAACAAAAAACCTTAATAGCTTATTCAATCCATTTCTTCTAGGTGGAATTTGGTGTTCTATATGCTAGAGCAGATATCTGAATTAAAAGTAAAAGTACCAGCGTCATTAGCTGCTCTAGAAAAAGAAGAATGGCCAATGCTTACTAATCTAGACTATGATTATATATGTCAACTAATTCAAATCCTTTGTCCTATGGAATTGACCACATCAGCTATGAATGAAGAGCAAAAATTTATTCTTTCATCAGAATAGAAATAAATAAAAATCTTTAATGTGTGCATGATTTGGAATTAACTACTTTTTTGCCGAAGAAAATAAAGAGGTATTCTTCATAGTTTTCGAGTTATGACACAAAATCTTGTACAAATTTGGGTGCAAAATAATTTTTTTTTACATTTCTCATCCCATTATGCCATGAAGAAGTAGTTTTACGCAGCATAATGTTCAAGGTGATTCTTAGGAAAACATTTCTCTACATTTTGTCCGAAGAAAGTGCATATATTTAAACCTTGAGCAGTTTGCATGTAATGCAAAAAATAAATCTTGGGGTGGCCATCCGAAATAAAGCAACTTAAAAAGCGTATTGAAAAAAAAACGAGGCTAACTTTTCGAACCCTTTGGCGAATCGTCTCTACTTGAGGTAAACTATCACCCTGTTTTGAAATTTTTTGAGGTCCCCGGTGTGTGTTGCACTGTGTAATTATTATTTGTTGTTTCAGTTTTTGACAAACGCAACGATGTGCAACATTTTGTGTTTTAGTTTTTATTTTTAAAACATTAGCACTAGTCTAAACATTCTATATATACTATGTAACTGGAGTTAGTAAAAAACTATCAGTAAAAAAAAAATGTAAACTGATATTCAGAGTATGGATGCGCTTTTATAGGGATCAATATTTATCGATATGCGGACTTTCTTAGGCATAGCGCCACCTAAAATAAACAATTGTGGACCTTCTCCTTGCACAAGTTTTTTATTTATGAATTAAAGATTCAGAAAAGTACTATTAGAAGAGTATTAAAAAAAAAGACGATGCACTCTTATATTCACCTTTATCTCCTTTAAATATATAAAGTTATACGATTTAAAAAGAATATGCATTGGTTACAATAAAACACGCATATAAAAAATATCTTTGCTTAAATTACATATTCAGCAATAATTTTTTTTGTCGTTATTACAACTGTAATACTGATAACAAAAATAGTTGTTTTCACAATGCAACTCATTAAAACTGCAAAACTATTCTAAGGTTTCGCTAATACAACAAAGAAAACCACTTCATAAAAAACAACTCTTCATATTCATTAATGTTAATGAAGTAGAACAAAAGAAAGATAAATATATAAAACGCAGATCCTTTTTGATGAACTTAAGGCAGGAATTATAAGAATAAAATGAAGAAACGTGGGTAACGAGCTGGCAGAAAAAAATACATATGAATGCATCAACATCTCGCCGCGCCATACAGTTGAAGTCATTGATGCACACGCACACATACAAACACTCACAAGAACCTATTCCAATACTCTAAGCCAGCGATGCCCATGAAAATTATTTGAAGAGTGCAAAAACAATAACAACAAATAGCAACAACATCAAACAATTCTTAAATCTGGATGCAATAACGAATTACCAATAACACGAGTGTTGGCAGAGTTCGCGACAGCGTACATAAGTTATATGTACACTGTAAATATCATTAATCAAGTAATTCCAAATTTTTCAGGTTTTTGCCAGTCAGATGACACTCGGATTTACCCAGCTTAAGCCGCGTGGAGGTTTTCAGATATCTTTTTTTGTTTTATAGGTTTTTAATTTTTTTGTTTTTTGTTTTCTTTACTTTCTTTTTATTCTATTTTTATTTTTCGTGTGAATTTTTGATTATTATACATTTTTGTAATTTTGTAATCTGATAATTTTTATTTGCTTTAACTTTAATTTTTTATATATATTATTATCTTATTTTTTTAATATTAATTAAACTGTTATATTATTATGATTAAAATCTTCTTATTTTTTATCTATGAAAAAAATAGACAAAATCCCAGTCTTCCGCAAATTTTTTTTCTTGCCATTTTTCAAGGGTATAATATCTGCTATAAAAAAAATTTATTCTCATGCAATATAAAAAAGACCCACCTGCAAATATTCAATGTGTATCCGCACAACGAAAATATAAAAATATAACGTTTACAATGCGAATGCCAAAAACAGTGCAAAACATCAGCGATCGATGGTGTCAAACAACAAAAACAACAACATGCAAACGCAGAACAGCTATCGATGGTTCGAAAGAACAAAAGCAATAGGGGTATTCACACCGACTTGGGTAGTAGGATAGATTGGCAAATGCCGTACATTTGGTTTTTGTAAAGTGCCATTCTACACTGAACCAAAAAGGTACATTATATTAATGAAAAGGTGCATTAATTTCAATGAATTATTCATTGATTTTGGTCCAATGAACTGTGGTCATTGATTTCAATGAATTTTCTTCATACTTTAATGAATAGTTCATTAAACTTAGTGATTTTCAATGAATGGTTCCTTGAATATCAATGTACACTTCATTGAATTCAATGAACACGTTCATTAAAAAATGCCAAAACTAATGATTTTTTCATTGAATTTAATGAAAAATTCATTGAATTCAATGAACTTTACATTTCAATGTAAATTCATAAGTTCATTGAATTCAATGTAAAAATCAATGAATTCAATGTAAGGTTCATTGAATTCAATGTATGTTCATTGAATTCAATGTATAGTTCATTGAATTTAATGTATAGTTCAATGAACCTTACATTGAATTCAATGTACAGTTCATTGAATTCAATGTATAGTTCATTGAATTCAATGTATTATAGTTCATTGAATTCAATGTATAGTTCATTGAATTCAATGTATAGTTCATTGAATTCAATGTATAGTTTATTGAATTTAATGTTTATTTCATTGAATCTAATGTATTAAGTTCATTGAATTTAATGTATTTAGTTTATTGGCTTCAATGTACAGTTCATTAAATTTGATGTATTCAGTTCATTGAATTCCATGTATATTTCATTAAATTTAATGTATTTAGTTCATTGGAATGAATGATCTATATATTAAATTCAACGAATTATTTGTTAATCCCTCTCTAAACATTTTTAAAATAAGGAAATAATTACAATTTCAACAATATTTTTTATTTTAAAGAGTCGATTGATATACAAATTTTCGAAGATTTTAAATAGTTTTTAAATTTATAAAAATATAGGGCAATAAACTCCCACACGAGAGTGCATGCCGCAGGATATTTTAATTGAAATAATTGAAAAATTTTAAGGCACACATCTACGGCTCTAATAAAACAAGCAAATTGAAATTTTACACCATCCATGAACACATAAAATTGTTAGAATGAGGAGAAGTTCTTCTCTCCAACAGCAGGGATTAATGGTTGAATATTTTCGCCTTTAGTTTTTAAAAACTGAATATGCTCCTCGACTTCCTGGATGCTGCTTCCAACAAAAACGAATGCCTCTTGGGAGCTGGTTATTGTATGCTTTAGGAAAGTTTTTCTTCCAAAGTTGTCCTTACTACATACTTTTTGAGTGGGCACCAAATACCCATGAAGGCTCCAAAGAAGTTTCATAGCAGTACTGTCTGGAAAGATATTAATTGAAAAAAATAACTATTTATTTATTTAGCCTCGAGAAAAATGAAGCTTACCACTGTAATTAGTGAAATCTTCAATTTCTGCCAACTTTGCCCGCACAGCTTTATCTTTTATGTGGTTTTCATCCTTTAAAAATGTAAACATTTTTTGAAAATGATGGCAGCAGTCACTTAAAATGCCAGGTATGTTTCCTATTATTTACTAATACTAATAGTAATTCAACAGATTGAAATTTTCTTTTACATTCAAAGCACAACATTTTCTTCACTTTTAATTTAATTTATTATCACCTTTTATCTAAAATTTACACACACAATTGTCACACGTCTTCACAACTTCGCGTTTCACTTCAAACAAAATTGGGAAGGGAATAAATTAGTATGCATTGAATTTAATGAACTTTATACATTGAATTCAATGAACTATACATTGAATTTAATGAATTATACATTGAATTTAATGAACTATACATTGAATTTAATGAACTATACATTGAAATCAATGAACAATACATGGAATTCAATGAACTATACATTGAATTCAATGACCTATACATTGAATTTAATGAACTATACATTGCATTTAATGACCTAAACAATGAATTCAATGAACTGTTCATTAAAAGCCAATGTATGTTTCGTTAAAATTTGATTTACAACTGGAATCAATGTCCATTAAAATAATGAAAACAAATCATTGATATTTATTTAGACATATTTAATGACTATAACTTCATTGATTTCAATGAACAGTACGTTAAAACTTTGAGCAATTCATTGAAATTCAATGATTGTTTCATTAAAATCAATGAATTAATTTTAACGTATGCTGTTCATTAAATTTGTTTTTTCTGTGTACCCATGTACCCATCTACCAATCTACTCTAGCTGACCCTTGACTTGTTTGGGTAGATTGTTTTCTTCCCAAATTGAGTACTTTTTCCCATCCACCTTTGACCTTTTGCCAAATATACCACCTTTTGCAAAAATAGGCAATAATTGGCCTAAGGGCATCAAATTTACAATAATTACTTTCAAAGCAAATGTCTCGAATAATACACAAAAATATTGCCACACCCCCTATTTCCGCTCACAAGTTAATAAAAACGCAGCATTTCAGACGAATTCGGTTGTATTGAACTAAAATTTTGTAATTTAGTTCGTATGGCTACTATCGACAATTCAACAAAAAATGGGCGTGGTCGAACTATAACTACGCCTACTTTTCAGATATTATAATTCCTGAGTTATGCCTGTTTTTATAATGAAACTTGGTTTATATTTTTGCTATGAGACCAAGTGGTGGACACTAGATATATAAATTTTGCCACGCCTTCTTTTACCGCCCTTCTATATATATGAAATCGTTCGTGTGGTGTCTATTAAGATCTCAGGAACGGTAACAGCTAAGGCAACCAAATTTACAAAATCTGTTAATATCTTGGTTCATTAAAAAAAGCCACACCCCTTCTTACCGCCCACAATTAATAGAAATGCTATATTTCGGACGGTTTTGAGTGCATTAGACTAAAATTTGGTAATTTAGTTTGTATGGTTATTGTTTGAAACTGAATTAAAAATTGGTGTCCACGCCCTCTTTTACAGCCCACAAATCAATAAAAATACTTTATTTAAGACGATTTTGGTCGTATAAGACTTAAATTTGGTAATTAAGTTCGTATGGTTACATTCGGGAACAGTAATAAAAATGGGCGTGGTTCCTCTATTGCAACGCCCACTGTTTCATAAATCATTTAAATTTACTACTGGGCTGATTGCACTGAAATTTTGGCAGTCGATTTGTTTCGCCTACGAGAAAGCTTAGGAAAATTTTGCCAAACCCCAAACAAATCAATAAAAATGCTATATATATTAGATGGTTTTGGTCATATTTGACTAAAATTTGGTAAATTAGTGCATATAGTTACTTTCGGAAACTGAACTAAAAATGGGCGTAGTCGCACTACAGTTATGCCTGTTCAGATATACAAAAAATTAAACTTTTTTTCCGATTGGCATGAAAATTCTTATATGGCAGTAAGCCGGTCTGTGACAGGACAACGTTTTCTCTGGATTACTAGTAAATGACAAGATGCTGCGAAGTTGACGTTAAAAATTACTCGTATATAATAACTTTTTTACGCCCAATTCGCACATAAAATGAAATTTTTCGCACATAAAATGAAAAAAAAATTTTGCTGACAGCCCTCTTCCAGCTGTCACTCATCTCTTATCAGCTACATAAGCCGGAAGATCAAACAAACATTCAGCACTGCACAAAACTATTCTACAACGTACTCAATTGCAATTTAGGGTGCTCGCAATAACCAAAAGTACTCAATTTACCCATACCTAACTATCCAAGTCAGTGTGAATACCCCTAATAACATTAAAAAGCGAGGCTGAAATTGCAAACTGAATTCGGCGACTTACAACAATCATGAAAATATTGAAGTTGTTGTAAAAGAGTGGAAAGAGTTAGGAGCTGGACATCGCTGCCCTAAACCAAAGTCTACTACTACAAGCCATCCATCCATTAACTTAACTGGCTGTTGAAAGAAAAAAATATTAATTCAAGTTTCAGTTGAATATGAAAATGAGCTATCCTTTACTTGGCTTTGGTTATCCTGTGAAGAAAACCAGCAAACCAGAATTAATAAGCTTTGGTTTGCGTATCCTCCATATTTTTTTGTTCGCCCACTATGAAGTTTTCTACCTCTGGTTTTATTTTTTTTTTTTAAATAATCATGTTTAGTTTGCTCTATTTTTAAAGTTACAACCACTTGGTTTGTATGATTTTTTTCTTCTTCTTCTTCCCGCCGCTTTCTTTCTGTCTTTGCTCTCCTTTTTATCTTATTTGTTTTTAACTCAACAGTAGCTGCTGTTACGCTGTTGTTTTTGAGCTCATAGCTCTTAACTCTTGAGCGAGAAGAAGCAAATTGAAGAGCTTATAAAACGTAAATCAGAGCAACAATATGAAAAAGGATACACAAGAATTGCCTCTTCAACATTAAAAAAAAAAATCACAAAAATCTCTAACAAATAAGCTAAAGGATAATTTTAACAATTTTTTAAAAATTTTCTCAAGTTGCTAGAAAACCAGCAAAAGAGACCAGAACCCAAAAAGAACCACAAGGATATTCAAGTCAACAAAACAAAATACCAAATAAAAATAATAAGAATTTTAAATAAAACAAAATAGCGCGCAAACGTTTAAAATACGAGTAAAACAATCAAGTTAAACTTTTAGCTGCATACTTTTTGACGTTACTGGCGACTTTTTTATGTACACCTACATGCACATATAAATAGCAGCTACACATATATACAGAATATGCTTATTACGTACAAAGATATAGTTGTTAGTTCGTGGTACATTTAATACACCAGAAACCGAAACAAAAACAAGCTACGAAGAAGTGGTTTTTCTACGAAAGGGTTTTTTTTCAGCCACACTAAAACGAAAATATTTGTGTAAACTAAGCAAAAATGTAACGACTAAATTCGCAAAACTATCGCATCCGAATAAACACCAAACGAAGAACGATTCGTAAACGCGCTCGTAACGAACAAGAGATCTCGGATCCATAAATTTTTCTAAATGACATATCCTAAGAAAAACTTGAAAAATTTTTCAGTGGAAATTAAATAATTATTTTATTTATAAAATTAAAAAGACTTAGAATTTTTTCATATAAAAACTATGAACATTTTTTATGATTTAAATTGACGTAGTTTTGGCACCTAGCAATGAAAAAATACTTTTTATTAAAAATATTATATATAAACTGGGGGCGATGGAACAATGTAACATGTCTGACTGTCTCAACCTGGCGAGGCCAGCATAATCTTTGTGAAATCGTCTCAAGTCGACTCAAACCTCCACGTGGTGTTTCCTGGGCAACGTCAAAACTGACAACCGTTAGTTTGGCGGCTAATCTGAGCGGCGGGCCTCCCTAGGCTTAAAATAGGTTGTGCGTCGGGTTTGAAGCCCACCCGTAAAAACCAATTTCAATGAAAACAAACAAGAATAGAAGAAAATTGATCCCCAAATCTGATGACGACTACCGCAAACGAAAAACTGATAATGATTTACGGATATGCACCTGGAATGTCCGAACCCTTAATTGGGAAGGTGCCTCTATCCAACTGACTGATGTCTTGGAAAGATACAAAGCTGATATCACTGCTATCCAAGAAATGCGATGGAAGGGACAGGGTTGCATTCGGCATGCACCCTGTGATATCTACTACAGCGGCCATGCGGAGAAGCACGAGTTTGGATGCGGATTTGTAGTTGGCAAGAGACTACGGCCCCACGTCCTGCGATTCACACCTGTGAACGAACGACTTGCCATAATCCGCATCAAGGTTAGATTTTTCAATATTAGCCTAATATGTGCGCACGCTCCGACAGAAGACAAGGACGATGAGATCAAGGAAATTTTCTACGAGCGCCTTGAAAATGCTTACGAGCGCTGCCCCCGTCACGACGTAAAAATCGTGCTTGGTGACTTCAACGCTAAGGTGGGCAAGGAAAATATTTTTGGTCCAACAGTCGGAAAAATCAGTCTCCACGACAACACCTCCGATAACGGAATGAGGCTGATTGACTTCGCCGCAGCACGAAACATGGTCGTAAGTAGCACTAGATTCAAGCATCTCAATATTCATAAAGCCACCTGGATGTCCCCTGATCAAAAAACAAAAAATCAAATTGATCACGTTTTGATCGACGGAAGGCACTCTTCCAGTGTATTGGATGTACGCACGATCCGTGGTGCAAACATTGACTCGGATCACTATCTTGTTGCAGCCAAGATCCGTACACGTCTATGCGCAGCTAAGAATACACGCAACCCTACACAGAGAAAGCTAGACGTCGATAAGCTGCAATCAAAACAGACAGCCGATGCTTTCGCCACTCGACTCTCACTCCTGCTTCAAAGCACTCCTCCAATCGATGATATATGCGCGCAGTGGACTCACATTTCCAACTCCATGCGTGCGGCTGCTGAAGAGGTGATTGGCTACCAACGCCCTAGCCGAAACCAGTGGTACGACCAGGAGTGTCGCGACGCCACTGCAGAGAAAGACGCCGCCTACAAAGCCACCCTGCAGTCGGTTGTAACGCGCGCTGCTAAGGAGCGATACAAAGAAAAGAGGAGGGAAGAGAGACATATTTTCAGGCGGAAAAAAAGAGAGGCAGAAAAGCGCGAGCAGGAGAAGATTGAGATGTATGGTGACAGGAATGAGGCCCGAAAATTTTTCGAAAAAATAAGACGCCTTGCCGATGGTTTTAAAACCGGGGCCTCTTCCTGCAAGGATGAAAACGGGAATCTAGTGACAGATGTCCAGAGTACACTGACGTTATGGAGGGAACACTTCTCTAAGCTTCTAAATGGCGACGTTAACAACAATCCTGCCAATAGAGATGATATTCCGGAAACCCCAATTTTGGATGACAGCGTTGAGGTTCCGCTGCCCGACTATGATGAAGTTCTGACAGCTATAGCTCGGCTTAAAAATAACAAAGCCGCGGGAGCTGATGGCTTACCTGCTGAGTTGTTTAAGAACGGAGGCGAAGCTCTACTTAAATGCATTCACGAGCTTCTATGCAGAATATGGTCGGAAGAATGCATTCCGAACGATTGGAATCTCAGTGTGCTCTGCCCAATCCACAAGAAAGGCGATCCCACTATCTGTGCCAATTACCGTGGGATAAGCCTTCTTAATATCGCATATAAGGTCCTGTCGAGCGTCTTATGTGAAAGATTGAAGCCCATTGTAAACGAACTGATCGGACCTTATCAGTGTGGCTTCAGACCTGGAAAGTCCACCATCGACCAGATTTTCACGCTACGACAAATCTTGGAGAAGACTCAAAAAAAACAAGTCGACACCCACCATCTTTTTGTCGACTACAAAGCCGCCTTCGACAGCCCAATAAGGAAGCACCTGTACTCCACCATGTCTGAATTTGGTATTCCTGCAAAACTAATACGACTTTGCAGGATGACACTGAGCAACACCAGCAGCGCAGTTAAAATCGGGAAGGACCTCTCCCCACCATTTATTACCAAACGAGGTTTCAGACAAGGTGATTCCTTATCGTGCGACTTTTTCAACCTAATGATGGAAAAGATCATCCGAGCTGCTGATCTGAGACGTAGTGGCACAATATTCTACAAGAGTGTTATGCTGCTTGCGTATGCTGATGACATCGATATCATTGGCCATAATACGCGCGAAGTCAGTGCAGCATTTTCCAGATTAGGAAGAGAGTCAAGTCGAATGGGTCTGGCAGTGAATGCAGACAAGACGAAATACTTAGTGTCAACTAACAAACAGTCCCAGCGTCTTGGAACCCACGTTACCGTTGACAATACCTCCTTCGAGGTTGTGAAGAACTTCGTTTATCTGGGATCCAGCATTAATTCTACCAACGACATCAGCATTGAGATCAAACGAAGAATAACTCTTGCCAACAGGTGTTACTTTGGGCTCAGTAGGCAATTGAGAAGCAGAGCCCTCTCTCGACGAACGAAAATCACGCTCTATAAATCGCTCATCATGCCCGTCCTACTTTACGCATCACAAACCTGGACGCTGAGCAGTTTAGATGAAAAGACTTTAGGAGCATTCGAGAGAAAGATTCTTCGTAAGATCTACGGACCAATCTGCGTCAATGGCGAGTACCGAATACGGTGGAATGATGAACTGTATGAGCTGTACGCTGACATCGACATAGTCAAGCGCATTAAAATCGAGCGGCTTCGCTGGCTTGGTCATGTTCAGCGCATGAAAGATGATGCTCCAGTGAAGAAAACATTCGATTCGGTACCCAGCGGCGGTCAACGCAGAAGAGGACGACCGCATCTTCGTTGGAAAGACCAAGTAGAGGACAACCTGACGAAGCTTGGAATTTCCAACTGGCGCCAGCAAGCGAAAGACAGAAATGGCTGGCGCAAATTCTTAGATGAGGCCAAGACCGACATACGGTTGTAGCGCCAACTAAGTAAGCAGTATATATTTTCATATAAAAAAGTCGAACTCGTAAACGATCGCGAGATCTCGGATCCATACAAAATTATGCAAAAAGACTTGGATTTTTTTTCAACAAAATTTCGTCATAGAAAATTATATACAAAGACTTAGAATTTTTTCATATAAAAATGATGAAAACTTTTTGGCTTTAATTGACGTATTTTTAGCAATAAAAATTGAAAAATACTTTTTATTAAAAAAATTATGTATTTTCATATAAAAAAAGTTAAACTCGTAAACGAACACGAGATCTCGGATCTTCATAGAGAATTATAAAAAGACTTAAAATTTTTTCATATAAAGATTATGAAAATTTTTTGATTTAAATTGACGTATTTTTAGCAGCTAACAATAGAATAATACTTTTTATTAAAAAAAACTCTATATTTTAATATATAAAAATATGTTTTTATATATATATAAAAACCGACTGTTTTATATAAAAATGTATAATATTTTTAATAAAAAGTATTTTGTTTTCATTGTTAGCTGCTAAAAACACGTAAATTAAAATCAAGAAATATTTTCATAATTTTTATTTGATAAATTTCTAAGTCTTTTTATATAATTTTCTATGAAGAAATTTATATGAAAAATTTCTAAGTCTTTTTGCATAATTTTGTATGAATCAAAGATTTCGTGTTTGTTTCGAGCTCGTTGACGAGTCGGACTTTTTTATATAAACGTATAGAATTTTTTTAATAAAAAGTATGTTTTCATTGTTTGCTTCTAAAAATAATTCAATTAAAATCAAAAAAAATTCATAATTTTTATTTGCAAAATTTTTGTCTCTTTATAAAATTCTCTATGAAGGAATTTATATGAAAAAATTATAAGTGTTATAATATAATTTTGTATGGTTTTATAAAAAATGTGTAAAAAAATAACACTTTGGACTTTCGTAAAACAAATTTTGTATTAAAAAACCTATATTTTAAAACAACACAACAAAAACAAATTTTTTGTCACGGTTGGGGTTTGAACCCACGACCATAGGCTAGCTCTCATTCTTAATGATGCAAATTAAGCGACGATTATTTAACAACTGCGATGGTCGAATGGATAATCTCATGGACTTGCAATCACGCGGCCGAGGTTCAAATCTCTAAATGTTTGTAATTTTTCAATTTAATTTAATGTTAATAATAATAATATTTGCAGTTTTTCGCTAGTATAAAAATCATAATTCTCATAAGATGCTGTTTAAAATCATAAAAAATTGGGTTTTTTTTTTTGCAAAGAAATTTGTTGGCAAATATGTTATGTTTTAGGCAGTTCGAGAAAGAATCGATATTTTTAATTAACGAATCGTTCTCGAATTGTACTGTCGGACGCGTTAACGAATCGTATTCTCGGACTCGTTAACGAATGGTGATTTTCTCCTGTTCGCGTATTCGAAAACGATTTGAAAACGAAAATCGTTAACGATTCAAATGTCCGAGAATGCGGATTCGTTTCGAATTCGTTTGGCTTGATGACGCCGAAATAAAATAAAAAATAACGGGACAATGAACGAGCACAAAACGAATTGCCCAAGAATTGTCAGTACGTTCAAGTTTGTTCTTTCCCCCTTCCACATGCGTCGATTTCCATGAAACAAAAAACTTGACCGTCAACCAGTTGTTAAAGACTTGACGAGTGTAAGCCAGGACTTTAAGAAAACTCTCTTGAAATCGGTCCCGTTCCTAAGTGAGTGGATAGAGGGGTTGGAGGGACCCATAGGGTCTAAAAGAATTAAAATCTATATCTAAGTAAGACTATTAACATAATATTATACAAAACATTTCTAAATTAAGTCAACAAAAAATTATTGGGAATTAATTTAGTAAAATTATATATAAAGAATTTAATTTCAAAACCAAAAGAACCCAATATATAATTCATAGCTAAATAACTATTGGCCAAGCAATTAAAAACTATTCTCTTTACCTAATTAAGTATTTAATATTTAAACGACAAATTGACTACAGCTGAGCTATAGAAATTATGCAACTGCTATAGAAAAAAGCAAACATATTTTCATAAATTCGAGCAAATTCTTGCTAATAATATTTGCTAATAAAGAAAATTTATTAAAAAATATTCGTTTGAGTGATTATTTAACATTTTTATATTTTGAAAGGCTGCTATAAACCATTAAAAACATTAAACAGGATTTATAAGCTAAGACGCCCGAATTATGGTGTCTAAAAAGTAAAAGGAACTATTAGAAACCATATGTTTTGGAGTTTACTCCTTAAGAGTCGATTTCATATATAGTAGTATGAAAATTATATAGGGAGTGAAAATGACCGGCATCAAAGTACTCAAGCATTACATTTTCCTATTCAACAACATGTGTTAAAACCTACGAGAAAATACCAACAAAATACCCGCAGCAGCAATAACAATCAGCCCTATTCCAGAATCCGTCGTAATGAATTTCCGAACGTAAAGCTACGCTACGAATACGACAAATTCGCTAATCCAAAATCCGAACGAAACTTCCCCTTTTCGAACTTACTTTCGGGAGTTCGAAAACAACTGGTTTCAACAGCAGACAAATAAATAAAAAGAAAAATTTAAAAACTGAAGTGTTTTTGATCAAAATTGTATTTTTTAGCTGTGATTTTTAATGGATTTCATTGCAATTGCAATTTTCGCACAATAAAAGGAAGATTTTTTACATAGAGAATCTATGAAAATTCGTCAAAGAATATTGCGAGATTCCATCAACCCTTTGGAAATGGATAACGAAACGTAGGAAATGCACTAAATACATTTCAACTAACATATTCACAGGTTTAAATAAAAATAATTTAACTTTATTAACCAAAAATTAATTATAAGTTTTATTTTACGACCTAATTCTATAAAAATTTAATTGTTTTCTTTTGTCGTAAACAAATCCGTCGAGGCAAGGCTTTCATGAAAAAATCCGAAAACAGCTGTCAAAAGTTGATACGTTCGGAATGTGTAGTTGCAATGCTACGAATGTAAGAATGTTCGAATTCGATACGGATTGTAGAATACTTCATTACAAATCCGAAAGAAAATTTACGCTACGACGGATTCTGGAATAAGGCTGAATGTCTAAAATCATTTCAAAGCATAAACAAAATATTTATTAAATTATATTTGAGGAGAGAGATCTTATTTCCAAAATTCAAGTTCTGAACATTTTTAAAAGCACCTTAACACGGTACAAGATTTACTTTTCACTAAGTTGGTGCTATTGCAATGGTCCATAACAGTTTTCTAGGAACATGCAATAACAATAGAGTTCAGCTACTTCAGCTTTTTCGCATTTTCACAACATTTGCTCATTTAAAGTCACAACCCAGGCAGAAATAGAAAAGAAAATTCAGCGCCATTGATACAAATTGCTCAAAAAAATCCAATGTTGGAAAAATTTACCCACCAATAAAGTAGTTGGGCTCAAGGACACTACAAGACATTACAACTAACCATGCATTAATGTTCTGAAATTAAGTTTAATCGTTATGTCGATGGAAAGGTATAAGATATAGCTTTCAACAAGATCAAATTGATAAAAATTTACAGAGAAATGCATATTTTATAGCCGTTTAAACTAAATGTTTTTTAAAAATTAAACAAAATTACATTTTTGACGTAGGTAGCACTCGATTTAATGATGTACAGTATTGCGCAAAACAATAGCAACAAGTTCGGTACGCTGCTACAAAATCGTGTATCTTTTTATATATTAGGGACACACAAAAATGATTATAGGAACCAAAGCATATATTCATACATCATATTAAAAACAAATCATATTCCAATTAGGTTTTGTTTTCTTTATTAAATTTAAAATTAATGTGACTGCATTCAGTTTGTCTGAGAGCAAAACAAAAGCAACATAATTAATATTTGGTGTAAGATCCATTATTCTTGATAACCGCAGCATATCTGAGCGGCATCGACTCTATTAAAATAGATATGTTAGTATTAGTATATGTTCCCAATTAAGTTTCAGCGCTTCATACAGTGCAGTCTTATTGGAAAACCTTTGACCAGAAACTTTTACCTTCAAAACCCCAAAAAAATGTTCAATGGGATTCAAGTCATTGTGACTGTGCCGGCTAATCAAGGACTTGAATCCCATTGCCTCTAATGTAATCTTTGATAAGCTTTGAAGTGTACTTCGGGTCGTGATCGGGCTGAAACGTTCACTGAAGCGACATATTCCACTCTGAATGTGGTCGCTTCTTGCTTTCTAAAATGTCGTTGTATACAAATAGATCCATAATTCCATCGATTTTTTGAAATGGTTCAACTTCATTTTAGGAAAAACTAGTCCAGACCATAATGCCATCGCCTCCGTGTTTAAAATTTATTTTGCAGTTTCGGGCTTCAAGTCGTGTATCTGGGTGGCGCCGTACCGTGCACATCTCATCTGAATTAATCAAGTTTAACTTTGATTCATCGCTAAAAAAACGATTTTCGATTTTTTGAACGGTCCAATTTAGGTGCTCTTTTGAAAGACTGAGTCTAAAAAACAATAAATTGCAACTAGTTGTCACAAGTTCAGACAGAATTGTTTAAATTGTAACACCTCGCCTTGTTTTTTATGCTTAGCTGTAAGCAAAGGTTTCTCTGCCGGTCTGTAACTTCTTTAATCGTTCTCAACGGCTCGTCTTCAAACAGTACTGTGGTGGATATCTAAATCAAGTGTCCGAACAACCTCTTTGGATGTGGCAAATGCATTTCGTTTGAACACACCACAAATGTTCCTGTCATCACTCAGCGATGTCTTCCGCGGTCGCCCTCTTTTATGTACCGTTGTTACGTCTTTTGTGGAGGTATATTTCTTTATTAATCTGCAAACTATTGACCGATTAATATCAAACCGTTTCACGTTAGATATTTGCGAATTTTCGTTTTTATATTCGGAAATAATTTGTAATTTAAGAGATTCACAGTATTTAAAACGTGTCATTATAAATGGAACAGTCAATGTCACAACTAGCACAAAAAAACTAAACTTAAATGTTTATGACTTACAAACAACACGTGCTTTACAATAACGGAACTTATACCAATAATTCTTCGAAATTCTGTTCTCTTTTTACATTTTTTAAGTTTTGCTGCTTTTGTTTTACTCACAGACAAATTGAATGTAGTCACATTAATTTTAAATTTAATAAAAAAAAAACAAAACCAAATTGGAATTTGATTTGTTTTATATTTGATGTATGAATATATGCTTTGATTTCTATAATCATTTTAGTGTGTCCCCAATATTAAAAACGATACACGATTTTGTTGCAGCGCACTTATTTTGTTGCTATTATTTTGCGCAACACTGTATGTACCGTATTTTTTATTATATATAAATATAGCCTCTTAAATATTATTTTTATTTTATTGATTTATTAAGTGTTTTCTTTTTATTTTGTAAACATTTTACTTGTATTTCGGATTAGCCACTTTCATTTTAACACATGGTTCATTAGGTCCCGGGGCTGTCACATAGACTTGATAAAACCTATTTGCAGATCTCAAAGAGATGCTCCAGGAAAGGTGATTTGGATCCGATGATGAGGTTATAACCGCAACTGAAGTCTATTTTAAGGCCAATGATAAATCGTTCTCTAAAAAAGGCTTCGAAAGTTTAGAAAAACGTTGGAATGATTGTATCAATATAGAAGGTGATCTGTGATGATGAATAAAGTCAAAGTTTTCAAAAATATGCGTTTTACTGACTTGTACCGGAACTAAATGACCAATGTTTTTTATAAAAAGAGAGTGTGTAACGTAAACGTGACTAGTTGCACAATATGCTTTACATCAGTCCGAATCCTTTGAGTTATTTTTTCAATTAAGAGGATGGTACTGTTGGGACTTTTTTTTTATTTTTTCTGAATTTACAACATTTCAAGAGAATTTTATAAAAATTTCAAGTAAATCGTGCTAAAACTAACGAAACTACAGCCATTCAAGTGAGCGGACCTCATGCTCGAATTTTATACATACATGCGAGGGAGTCCAATCCCGGAAGCTTTTCTCGATCCCGGGATTATTGGGATAGAAAATCTCAATCTCTGGATCCCGGGATTAGTTCGGGATTGAAAATTTTAAGAAGTAAATACTTCAAAATGTTTTTAATACAATTTTGTGTTATTTATTACTTGAAAATAAAAAATGCAAATTAATTCATTTATAAAGTAACAAAAACAAAACACATTAAGTATATTCACAATTGTGTGGTTTTTTAGTGTAGTTAAAAAGCGCCGTGGTGTTGTACCACACTTTACCGAGTGGTTTTTATATTTTTTCTTGTTTTACATGAAATCTCTAAAAACCAAGTGTGGTAATTTTACATAGCCCAATGATATGTTTAACGAACGTGGTTTTTAAATAAGTTCCATGAACAACTGATCGGTGTCCAGTTATTTTTTAATTGCAAAAACTAAAGAAGCTTAAAATGCAAGTTAAACTTTTTTATGCCATATATTAATAAAATATATCAAATTGGATAGTTAATTTATTTGCATAGTAATAAAAAGGAGGTTCCCAACCACAAATTATATTTTAAGGAGTTTTCAACTATGGTAGGGGATTTTCAACTATGGCAAAAAAACTATACTACTATACCACACAATTGTTATTACCCTTATTGTTAATAAACACAAAAAATATAAATAGTATTAATGACAAGCACATTGTTTTAATTTAACCCTTTCAGTGGATTTGCCAAATATATTGGACACGTCAAAAAGTAATTTTTATATTTATTTATTTTGCAAAGCTTTTTTTTAAATCAAATCGTTTGGATCTATGAAAAGAAGATGAACCAACATGATAAAAATATATTTAGAGATATATTTGACATTAAAGTCAGTTGGATTTTCGTTTGTGTGGCGAAAAAAAGCAAAAAAATGTTTGGCCTATTTTATAAGAAAAAATCAACCGAACAAAGATCAAATTTATGTTTTTTTAT
Source organism: Dichetophora obliterata (assembly GCA_963920525.1). Classification (NCBI taxonomy): domain Eukaryota; kingdom Metazoa; phylum Arthropoda; class Insecta; order Diptera; family Sciomyzidae; genus Dichetophora; species Dichetophora obliterata. The sequence continues at coordinate 211,824,699 of OY986437.1, read as the reverse complement.
CTGTGTATGGCTATAATGATAAGAACATTAAAAGTGTTTAAAAAAACAAAGATCTAAAGGGTTGAGAATTCTTTAAAAGAATAAAAAAAGACGAACACGAGCAAAACAATTTTTTCTTTGGTTAAAATGAAAGGTATGTTTTTTCATATTTTAAGGGCCTAAATGATAGGAATATTACCTCAAAAAAAATCATTTTGTTCTTAGTTTAGCCTAGCCATTAAAAGGATTAAAGAACAAAAAATATAAAAAAAGACAGAAGAGTTTAAGGTATAACTATATAAATGTTACACTTTTTTTCGTACACCGTCTTCATGTTTTTTGTGTTTAAGGCAAATAAGGTTGGAAAAGACTTTTCAAATTAAATTTGTTTTAATTATTTTTAACGCAGATCAACTTGTTTAATTTTTTATTGGAGAGTTTTCTTCGAATATTATTACAAATATAACCCGCTGACGAAAAGCATCGTTCTGATTCTATGCTAGTTGGAGAAATATATGTACAATAGTCGTAAGCAATTTGTAAGTTTCGATCATTATTCCCTTCACCATAAAACAAAATTATTTCCTAAATCAGAATATCTGACAATTTTTAAATAAATAGCTGACTTCCCGATGTTTCAAATTATTCTAAAACTTTGTAAATTCTTTGCGTCAGTGATTCACACTCATCCTCCTAACAATCTTTTTCAGCCTCAATAAAAGTTTTTTCTATTTCTGTATTCATATCAACTTCAAATTAAATCTTTGCATTTACGTGAATATTTGTATTAGAACTTTTTTATTTAAAAATCCCGCTATCCAGGAAAGACAATCCCGGGATTTAAAAGAGCTTAAATCGTCCGTATCCCGGGATGCCGAAATCCCGGTATTGACTTCCCTAACACATGCCTAACAACGTTGAATTATCATACAGATTTGCAGCTGCGCGAGTCGCTTACCTGAAATTTGCCTGAAATTGGGCATCCTGAATGACATCGTTTAACTGTATGGATATTGATAGTTCTGTGTAAGAATAAAAAATTTTATTATTTATTTTATTTAATACATAAAAAAAACTTTAAATCAATTTTCTGGAAAACAACATTTTTGAAGTCGGTGAACATTATATGTAATAAAATAATCTCAATTTTCAGCGAAAATCGCTTTTTGACTTCAAAACGCTACAAAAAAACATTTAAAAAAAAACTCGGGAAACATATTACCTTTTAAAATAATTTTGAATTTTTCAGATGATCCGCTAACCTATAATCGTGTTTACAGCAAAACAACTTTTTTTCGAGGCTAGAGAATCGCTGCCACGGATTTATTTATCGATAATTTTTAATTTTTTTTTTCCAAATATTCTTAGGAAGTCAAACTATAACATGAATGTGAAATAAATAAATGTTTCCAAAAAAAATCATAAAAACATGAATTTTTCGGCTTTAAAACAGTACCATGCCCTTAATTTATTTTTTTTTTTTGCATTGACTGAGCGTTGCAAATCTTACATAGCCTATAACAATTGCTATCAAATTACTATTTGTTTGCTATCTTTATCGTCCAAATCAATGATATTTTAATATTTTTCACATATATTAGTGCTTGAAATTGGGCGTGCCAAATATCAAATAGCCTATAATGCTTTAGCACAAATTACGATTTGTTTGGTACCTAAACCCTTTGTAGGGCCATTTAACAGAACTGAACAAACCGAACATTTTCCTCAAGTTCCTCACTTCATGGAAATTTTGTTGTGTCACTCGCTTTTTTTTTTTAATAAAATCCGAATAAATTGAACAAATATGATTTCAATTCAATTTTTCATTTTTAAATCACCATCTTCATCAATTTAAATGATACTTTTTGAAAAAAAATCACTTGCCCTAAAAAGGGTTAATCGATCAAATTTAGTGAAGTGTTTCTCGTGTGAAAGTGGGATGAAAACTAAGTTTCAAGTGCTTTTATTTTACTATTAGTAAAAATTAAAAAAATTTACATTCACTTCATTTTACAAAAGTGTTCAAATATTTCAAGTAAAATACAAATAATTTGTATTATTTGGAAATTTTACTTCTTAAAGACAATAAAAAAATTTTATTTGACTCATTTGACAGGAAATTTAAGGTAAAAATAAATATATGATTCTTTTCGCAATATTTATTCAATTTAAAATGCATATGTATTTATTTATTTTAAAAAAATGAATTTAAAAATAATCAATTTTGTACAAATAATGCCAAATTTTACCTTACTTTTTTCATTGAATGATTTATATATAAAGTGATGATATTGTCATTGCGCGTGCAATACCGCGTATCGTAAGTAAACTGCAATATCGCGGTTAAGTAAACTGCGGCTCTTTTTTTATTATGATATTTACAAATATATGAAAAAATTAGAAAATTATATATATTTAGTCAGATTCCACGTTGTTCTGCTTTGTTCTTTAAATGTAAATTCCATAGAATTCCAAGTTGTTCAGTCGTTGTTTGACCAACGATTTGACGAAAAATTTTACGAGTACTTTTTTTTCTCTTACTGGAAATTCTCTTTAATTATGGTTTACTTTTTCTCTATGCTACAATTACGAGGCAAGCTTAAATTAGACAGAAGTCTTACAAAAGTGGAGCTAAAAGTCAAAATCACCTGTTCGAATTGAAGTTTTCCTACTAGTTGTTATTGCGAACGGCTTTAACCAATACAAAACATAATTTTAAAATATTGGCCAAAGATTTGTTTTACATCTCGTTTTTGTTATGTTTAAAAACTTAAAATGAGAAAATTTTTAAGTGAAACTTCTTAGGCCGCGATGTGATATTGAGGGTTAAACTTTTCGAGTTTCTTTACGTTTTTGTGTACACCAGCAAACATATTTTCTATTTTTTGAGGGGAAAAAATTAATAGGGCCAGCTTATACATTTGACCCCCTAGGGTCATATATTTTGATATGAACTATAATATAGGGTGTTTTTTAAAGAGTGGTATAACTTTGAGTTAGCATCACTGCTTTATTTAACAGCTGATAGTTGCTTTTTGTTTAGTTTACTTTGACATTTTACTATGGAGCGACTTACTTTAGAACAACGCGTGCAAATTGTGGAAATTTTTAATCAAAATAATGGTTCTGTTCGTCAAACTTATCGTGCACTTCGTCCATTTTATGGCTTACATAATCGTCCTTCAGAGCTGCTAATTCGAAGAACAATGGATTGATTTCGGACCACATTTGCTGTTACTGATAATGTGCATCCCGTGAGATGCCGAACAGTGCGCACTGAAGAATCTGTAGCCGCTGTACAGGAAATCATTGAAGATGATCATAATCAATCAATTCGTCGCCGTTCTCAGCAACTGGGGTTGTGTCCTTCCACTTTATGGAAGATTTTACGAAAAGATCTTGGCTTAAAACCTTTCAAGATTCAACTTGTGCAGGAATTAAAGCCAAACGACCATCGTATGCGTCGCCAATTCGGCGAATGGGCTGAAGCACGAATTGATATTGATTTTGAATTTCCATGGAAAATTTTATTTTCCGATGAAGCCCATTTTTGGTTGAATGGGTACGTAAATAAACAGAATTGTCGTATTTGGAGTGAGGAGAATTCACAATCTTTTGTCGAAACACCATTACATCCACAGAAAATTACTGTTTGGTGCGCTTTATGGGCTGGCGGAATCATTGGCCCATATGTCTTCAAAAACGATGATGGTCAGAATGTTACTGTCAATGGTGAACGGTATAGGAACATGATTCGAAGTTTTTTAGTACCTCAATTAGCTGGCATTAATCTTGCTGATATGTGGTTCCAACAGGACGGAGCCACATGCCACAAAGCGGGCGCTACAATTGATTTACTCAGGGAAACTTTTGACAAAAAAATATTTTCACGAAATGGCCCAATTAATTGGCCCCCAAGATCGTGTGATTTAACCACATTGGATTATTTTCTTTGGGGTTATGTAAAGTCACTTGTCTACGTCGATAAACCACAAACAATTGAACACCTGGAAATCAACATTCGAAGAGTTAGCGGCGAGATACGGCCACAAATGCTGCGAAAATTTTGTGAAAATTGGTGTTCCAGATTGCGCCTCATACGCGCCAGCCGTAGCGGCTACATGGTGAAAATCATATTTAAACATTAATATCAAAAAATTTTCTATCAAATAAAACCCATTTCATTGATATTAAGAATATATTAATATGTTTTATTGTGATTTAAACTTGTATTACTCTATAAAAAACACCCTTTTGAAAATTTTTTTTTATATAATTTTTGTTTTTTATATGGGGACCCGCTGGGCAGATAAAGATTAATTAAATTATTAAGCCGTATTTTTGACAACGGCTTGACTTACAGTCATGCAGGTACTGATGCTCTTGTCAGAAGCGAAGATAAAATCCCTATGATTCTCGGGGGAGATTTAAACGTAAATTTTAAAACAAAAGATTCTTTACCGCTGACTTACTTTGTTTGCGAAAAATTTGGTCTGCACATAAATAGCAATCCCAATAAAGCAAACACTAAGTCCGGAACTACAATAAGTGTAATTTTTTTCATATTAAATAAACAGACTATTTTTTTATATGCAAATTTTGTATTGTATTTTTTTTTTGAGATATATATTTTAATTGAGTGGCGTCTGTAGCCTAGTGGGTAGAGTGTGTGGCCCCTAAGCTAAGGAACCGCGGTAGCCTGGATTCAATTCCAGCTCAGACAGAAAGTTTTTTCAATTGAATTAATTTTTCTGTTCGGTCGTCACCTCTCTGCAGATAATGGCAAACCTTAGAGAGTAAAAATTGCCATGTAAAGGCTTCTTGAGAACATAAGCCGTTCGGAGTCGGCATAAAACACGTAGGTCCAGTTCTCGGTCATTTGTGATCAAACATTTAAAACACGCACAACACAATTGATCAATAGATGCTAGGTCAAAGTCCTTCCAAGGGCTGAAATGGCCAGTTTATTTTTTTTATTATTTATTTTGAGATACTTTGAGACTCTATTTTTATCTGTCTCCTTCACAAAAATCTCTCTTATTCTAAATTTTAAGAAGTTTCACTTCTCTACTGAATACCTTCATTTATATTAATATGCTTTTTGGTTTTTGTCTTTTTTTGAAGTACGGTGTGGTGTGGGTCTTTGTAAGGTTTTGAAAATCCTAATACAGCTCTTAATGGCCTCACTCGAGCCCATCTCTGATATATAGTATATCATTCTATGAAAAAACAATTTCTTCAGTTTTGCTTAAGATCCATAGGTTCAAAAGAATTTTTTTTACTAACATTTCTCTGCTCGGTGTGCAAAGCTGACTTCTTCAACAGAGCTTTTTAGCACAAAAAAAAAGTATTCAAGATGAAAAGTTTGTTTTTTTCACCACACTCTAGCATCCCCTACTTCCTCTTTGCAGCATATCCTGCTAATATAAGTGCTCCCGAACATGAAGCGAGTTAAATTTTTCTAGACTAGTGTGAAGAGTGCACGCGTTAAAATTTGCTGGGCGGTAAAACCGCCCATTGCTAGTTGGCTACCCGATAATGTTGCCGACACTCTTCTTTGCTGTCCGAATATTTTTCTTTTTTTTTTCCTTTTATATTCAGAATTTTTTAATTTTAATTCACTTTTTTTGTCTGCTTCTTTGCTAAATTTATATAAACGAATAAATCAGAGAAAAATATACGAGTACTTCGAGCGCTACCTGCGAATTCATTATTTATAACAAAAACATAAAATAAAAACAAACAATATTTTTATGCATTTCATTTCAAATTTGTTTGAGAGACTTTGTGATATGCTACTGTTTTTTATTGTGGAGTAATGCATTTCAAAAAAATGAGTTACTACAAGGATTCCTACTACTACCCTATCCTTGAAGTGTGTGTATTCTTTGAAAAATGGGTTTTATTAGTAAATTATTTAAAATGTTATGTAATTAGTAATACGTTATTATAAGTTATTAAGTTGATTTGAAGGTACTTTTAGGTACAAAATTAGTTTGTACCTAACAAAAAAAAAAGAAAGCAACACTTAACGAATTAGTGTATTTCCAGAAAACTTATCTCAATATTCTTTCTACTTGAATGGTTTTCTTATATTTTTATTTTTATATACATTTTGATACTTTTTTAATTAATTTCAGGCTTCAGATTCTGTATGATCTTAAGAATATTTGTTTTACGATATTTTAGATATAAATACTATAAATTTAACTCGTACCAGAGGCTTCAAATTCGGAAAAATAATTCAGGCATTAACCTTCTTTTTAAAGCATCGAAAAAAGGTAAGCAACACTTTTTTCGAAAAGTATAAACCCAACTATAGCAAAATAATGATTTTTGCTTTCCTTTTGCGATTTACCGTTAATTTTTTTAAGCTGATGAAGCGAAGGTTTTTTTTTAGAATTAAATTTGGATACGTAACTAATTGAATTTATTTTCAAATAAAATTAAATGGTGTAATTTTTTAAAGCCATCCTTAAAAGCATAAAGAATGGAAATTAAAGTTGATGGTATCTATTTTCGATATGTGTTTAAATTCAATAGAAAAATTTGTTTTAAAAGTAAAAAAATTAAATTTTTACGACCATACTTAAAATGGGGACATGAAAAAAAAATTAAATTTTGGAAAGCTAGAATTTTTTTGTATAAACTTGTTTCTCCAAATATGCAAATGGGGCTTATTGTAAGTTCAGCGTTTTCTTTAGCTCTGCTTATGATGGCATTGCATCACAGCCTCTTCATAATTTACGGCACAAAAATGTTTTTATTAAAAATATTTCTGACCGCCTCCATTGTCCATTTTTAAACAATTAACTTCAGAATTAAAGATATAAGTCTGGTTTAATTTTTGAGGAATGTTTGGAGTTGCTCTTGCGTTATAAAAAGTTGACTTACATTTTCCAGAACTCTGACCCAAGGAAAAGTTTTAAGTCAATCGTTTAAAAAATTTTGTGAGTTTTGGGTTTTAAAATTTATGAAGTTTAAGTAAAATTTTTTCTATTTTTAATAATTAGAGAAAATGAGATATCGTTCTTATCCCTAAAATATCTTAAACATACCTCCGTAATTCAATGAACGAGATCCGTTTGAACAGTGATCGCACAGTAACAGAGCAGGACGTATGGCTAGAAATGTAAAAAAAAGAAAATTTAATTTTTTTATATTTTTTTATTTAATTTCCATACAAAAACTTTCAACATTCAAATAAATTCATTTTTATTATTTTTAATTTCTTACAAAGTTTTTCCAGAAGGTATTTATTTTATAATTAAAATTTTAGCTTTAATAGGTATAAATTTTAAAAATTCTGGCCATTAATGCAAGCACTAAAAAACTTTCCAACAATATCCTGAAAGTGAGGAAAGCATTAGAAATAATTAAGTTATTTCAATTTTACTGAAAATAAATTAATAAATAAATTAAAGAAAAGACACGAAAAACAGTATTATCTATTGCAAAACTTTAATGCTATTGCAAAAGTTTAAAAATTTTTGGTGCAGATTTGAAGAGCCCTTTTTGGCCTTTAATATCTGACAGTTTATTTGTTTTTTGCAACTAAGTATTCTACCAGCCAATATATTTTTAACAAAAATCATGATTTTTGGAGGTTTCTCCAAAATGTTTTAGCTCACTATTTTGGTTCAATATTTCAATATTTTGGGAATCGTTATAAAAAAACCAAGGTAAATTTTTAGAGGAGTACAAATGAAACTCTTTTCCATTTGAATAACAAATATGTTTATCAAAGCCCCTCCCCACGTGGGTAAGTTCTGGCTACGGCCCTGACGTGTGACAAACAAAATTTACGTTTATCGTGCAAGGAATAGCAAACGCGAGTTTCAGACGACCAAATGAACATTATATATGGAAAACAGCTCAAAATGTATATGGGCATTTCCACAGGAAAGTCTACCGTGACCAAAAAATTAAAACTTATTAAAAACTTATTATTTTATTATATTATCTAAGAGAAACATTTTAATTTTATTAATTTAAGCAATTTGCACATAAATTCACTAACCATAATGATCAAATCCTCTGCACTGCTTCATAAATGCAGTTTTCCTTTTTCGTAAATGTTTAGTAAATGTTTCGTAAACATTTTTGCTTTAGTTGATGCAAAGAAAGGAAAATATATTAAATTTGTTTTCAATTACTAAATTACATAATTACTTAACTGCCTAATTACTTAATTACCCAATTAAATTGCAATGGAAAAATATGTCGCGCGCTAGATGCCGCGTGCTAGATTATACTTAAGCTTAAAAAAAAAACAACGATGGTAACCATTTCAACATGACAGCTATTATTAGAAGGATACATTAATCCATTTAAGTTTAAAGTTAATTGCATTGAAATTTGATGTTACGTTTCGCAGATTTCTGCATTTTCTAGATTCAGTTGAAAACGAGTTCCATTTTTTGTCGCGTGCTAGATCACATGTTTATTGCTAATATATTCAAAACATAAAATCTTCGGAACCTACATTTTGTACTAAACATATTGCTACGAAAATGCTATCGAAAAATAAAAACCAAAAAAATTTTTTCTTAATTTTTTTGCACCTCAAAGGCGTACGAATGTCGCGTGCTTGACCGTGGAAATGACCATATATAGCTTTGGCACGGAGCACAGTGTTGAGTCTAGAACAAGCTAGCTGGACAAAATTATTTTTTTATTTTTTGTACTTAGGAAGTCAAACCAAAAAAAAATTGTTCTAGGGGGTCAGATATGCACCGTTCACCCGCTAGTAGAACTTCTTTTTTTAAAAAAAAAAAAGATCAAAGAACGAAGCCATGCGACTTATACAAACAATTTTTGGTCTTTGACCTGAAAGGAAAGGGATAGATTATTTAGAGGAATATATTGGAACCATACGTGAATTATTGATCAGGCGAAAAAACCGTGAAAGACACTTTGAATTGCTTTTAACCGAGACTAGTGTTATGCCTTAACCTCGGCAAGCATTTCCAGTCCTTAGTTGTTCCTGTCCTTTAATTCCACATTTTCCACAATTTTAGTTGTGGATTTTAAGTTTTCCATCATTCTTAAATGTAGGAAAAACAAAAAAGTGAAAAGAACCATGCCCGAACCCGGATTCGAACCAGGGACCTATGAGTTGATAGCCTAGCGCACTCTCCACTAGACTACAAAAGCCGACAAAGGTATGGTAATGCTTTCCAAGGTTAAGGCATAACACTAGCCTCGGTTAAAAACAATTCAAATTGTCTTCCACGGTTGTTTCGCCTAATCAATAGTTCACGTATGGTTCCAATAAATTCCTTTAAATAACCTATCCCTTTCCTTTCAGGTCAAGGACCAAACCTTGTTTGTATAAGACGCATGCCTGAGTTCTTTGACCTTTTGAAAAAAAAAATTAAATATTTATATGAATTTTTTATTTTGCCGTCTTGGCAAATGTGTAAAAAAAAATCATAATGCTACAATTTTCCAGCAAAATCATAACTGTTTACAATTTTTTTTTAGAGATTATAAATTTTCAGAGTTCGGTTTTTTTGTGACAATAAAATAAGACAAAAAAATTTTGTGTAACTTCAAATTTAAGGCATTTTTGCGCATAACTTTATTAAATTATCATTTTTCGAAGGCATTTAAAAAACAAAAACATAAAAATATCAAAAGTTTTTTTAACTAATAGGAAATTTAAAATCTCCTCCGTTTTCGTTCGACTCTAAGTATATTAAATTTTTCTGAATTGTATAAATCGCCTATTTGCGCTTATGTTCACAACAACTTTGTCAACATATTTTTTACTATATGTCCATGGGAGGTACCCCTAGGGCCTAACTGATTTCGATTATTTTCAGTACACATATATCTTTCTGTTCTACTACCCTTCTGACGAATTTTTATTAAGATCGCTCAACCTCTATATGTACTTTTAATACAAAATCAACTTAAAAAAATTAATATAGGTCCAAGAGAGGTACCCCTAGGCTTTGACATAGTTTCGACCATTTTCAGTGCACATCTATTACTCTACTTTACTACCGTTCTGACGAATTTTTGTTAAGATCGGCTAACCTTACCTTAACCTTACCTTAACCTTAACCTTAACCTTAACCTTAAACTTAACCTTAACCTTAACCTTAACCTTAACCTTAACCTTAACCTTAACCTTAACCTTAACCTTAACCTTAACCTTAACCTTAACCTTAACCTTAACCTTAACCTTAACCTTAACCTTAACCTTAACCTTAACCTTAACCTTAACCTTAACCTTAACCTTAACCTTAACCTCACCTTAACCTTAACCTTAACCTCACCTTAACCTTAACCTTAACCTTAACCTTAACCTTAACCTTAACCTTAACCTTAACCTTAAACTTGACCTTGAACTTAACCTTAACCATAACCTTAAACTTGACCTTGAACTTAAACTTAACCATAACCTTAAACTTGACCTTGAACTTAAACTTAAACTTAACCTTAACCTTAACCTTAACCTTAACCTTAACCTTAACCTTAACCTTAACCTTAACCTTAACCTTAACCTTACCCTTAACCTTAACCTTAACCTTAACCTTAACCTTACCCTTACCCTTAACCTTAACCTTAACCTTAACCTTAACCTTAACCTTAACCTTAACCTTAACCTTAACCTTAACCTTAACCTTAACCTTAACCTTAACCTTAACCTTAACCTTAACCTTAACCTTAACCTTAACCTTAACCTTAACCTTAACCTTAACCTTAACCTTAACCTTAACCTTAACCTTAACCTTAACCTTAACCTTTACCTTTACCTTTACCTTTACCTTTACCTTTACCTTTACCTTTACCTTTACCTTTACCTTTACCTTTACCTTTACCTTTACCTTTACCTTTACCTTTACCTTTACCTTTACCTTTACCTTTACCTTTACCTTTACCTTTACCTTTACCTTTACCTTTACCTTTACCTTTACCTTTACCTTTACCTTTACCTTTACCTTTACCTTTACCTTTACCTTTACCTTTACCTTTACCTTTACCTTTACCTTTACCTTTACCTTTACCTTTACCTTTACCTTTACCTTTACCTTTACCTTTACCTTTACCTTTACCTTTACCTTTACCTTTACCTTTACCTTTACCTTTACCTTTACCTTTACCTTTACCTTTACCTTTACCTTTACCTTTACCTTTACCTTTACCTTTACCTTTACCTTTACCTTTACCTTTACCTTTACCTTTACCTTTACCTTTACCTTTACCTTTACCTTTACCTTTACCTTTACCTTTACCTTTACCTTTACCTTTACCTTTACCTTTACCTTTACCTTTACCTTTACCTTTACCTTTACCTTTACCTTAGCCTTAGCCTTAGCCTTAGCCTTAGCCTTAGCCTTAGCCTTAGCCTTAGCCTTAGCCTTAGCCTTAGCCTTAGCCTTAGCCTTAGCCTTAGCCTTAGCCTTAGCCTTAGCCTTAGCCTTAGCCTTAGCCTTAGCCTTAGCCTTAGCCTTAGCCTTAGCCTTAGCCTTAGCCTTAGCCTTAGCCTTAGCCTTAGCCTTAGCCTTAGCCTTAGCCTTAGCCTTAGCCTTAGCCTTAGCCTTAGCCTTAGCCTTAGCCTTAGCCTTAGCCTTAGCCTTAGCCTTAGCCTTAGCCTTAGCCTTAGCCTTAGCCTTAGCCTTAGCCTTAGCCTTAGCCTTAGCCTTAGCCTTAGCCTTAGCCTTAGCCTTAGCCTTAGCCTTAGCCTTAGCCTTAGCCTTAGCCTTAGCCTTAGCCTTAGCCTTAGCCTTAGCCTTAGCCTTAGCCTTAGCCTTAGCCTTAGCCTTAGCCTTAGCCTTAGCCTTAGCCTTAGCCTTAGCCTTAGCCTTAGCCTTAGCCTTAGCCTTAGCCTTAGCCTTAGCCTTAGCCTTAGCCTTAGCCTTAGCCTTAGCCTTAGCCTTAGCCTTAGCCTTAGCCTTAGCCTTAGCCTTAGCCTTAGCCTTAGCCTTAGCCTTAGCCTTAGCCTTAGCCTTAGCCTTAGCCTTAGCCTTAGCCTTAGCTAGTAATTAGGAGAGTGACGTCTCTGTGGTTTCCCTAGTCAATACCCGCCGAAAGGCATTAGGATCAAGCCCAGTACGGTTCTAATTATGGCATTGCTGGATACTGTATTGGATTTGAAGCACCCTGGGCTGACAACTGTGGCAGTCTATGACCTCAGTAAGTGGAAGTGAAATTCCAACGAAATGGCTTATGGGTTAATGTCACAGTTGCCCTCCGTCTCGTTAAAACGTAGCGAGTCTCGGAGTACGTTCAATGTTTGTCACCATTGAGTTGGTGGTGTAGGTTCAGATGGATATTCGGCACTGGCATAATACCTCATAAGGATCTTATGTCAACCCTCGCATGGCCTCCCTGCTTGCATAGATAACCATGGGATCAAAACGTAACTACACTTCAAACGGCGATAGCGGCTTCGAGTTGAGACCCAATTAAAATGGAGAGAAACAACAAACAACAACAAGAAAAAACAAAACTAACCCATAACAAGGAAAACGGAGATGAAGACTTGTACATGAGGAACGGTGATGAAAATGTGGTAAAAAATCCTTTTGTGAAAAGCTCGGTGATAGTAAGATCACCACAAGCCAAGGGGTCAGAAAAACCACCAGGTAAAAATTTGTGTACCATAAGAGATTACACGAGCACACCAGTGAATACTCGTAAAGCAGACAGCTTAGAAGGCGAAAAAATACATCAAAGTCAGCTCAGAATTTCAGAAGAAAAAGCGTTTATTGAGTTAGGCAATAAACTAAGCGCAGCAAATGGCATTGTCACCGGCGCAAAGAATATACACAAGACGTTACGCGATAATCTTAACTGTGCTTTCGCACTGTACCAGCAACTAAAAGAGTACAGGGAAGCGATAGGTAGTAACCCAGTTTTGTCAAGCGACGAGCGTAAGCAAGTGCTATCTAAAGCCACTCAAGTAGACCCAATTTCTCCTGCCCAAGAAAGGAAACGAAAAGTACCGAAAACACCTGCAACAGTCAAAGCACTGCAGACCCAGGCTGAAATAAATATCCCAGAGACTCCGGCTGTGGCAAATGATTGGGAGCTAGTGAGCCACCGAAAAGCAAGGAAGAAAAAAGATAATCAAAATAAAAAACGCCGTGAAATGCGAATCCAAGGAGAGGCAATAACAATTAAATCCAACACGTCTGAGTCATACGCAGATGTTATAAAAAAGATGAAACAACAAATAAATCCCACTGATATCGGTGTGGAGATAAGGGGTATCAGAAGGACAAAAGCTGGAGACTTACTCGTTCAACTTAACAAAGGCGAAGGCCAAGCCGAAAAGCTCAGAAACGCTATAGGTAACACGCTTGGTGAAGATGTCATGATTAGAGCGGTTACCAAAAATCACATTCTTGATATCAGAGACATGGATGAATCAACAGATGAAGGTGAACTCGTTAATGCTCTTATGAAGGCAACAAAAGTAGAAAAACCCACAACGTTCAAAATATTAAATTTTAGAACAACGTTTGGAGGAACCAAACAAGCGCTCGTTCAACTACCTGAGCACTTAGCAGCTCCACTACTCCGTACGAGGCAAATCAGAGTAGGATGGGTTATGTGTAGGCTGAGGAGTAAGATTAGAGTTCAGAAATGTTTCAGGTGCCTAGAACAGGGTCATATTTCGAGCCAGTGTAAAGGTACAGATAGAAGCAATCTATGCAGAAAATGCTGTAATCCGGGACACAAAGCTAAAGAATGCAAAGCGGAAACAAGATGCATACTATGCCATGAAAGTGGCTCAATAAATTCTCAGCATTATATTGGTAGTACAGCGTGTGCAATCAACATAAGAAATAAAGCAAGAAAATGATCACGAAATTTCTACAGATCAATCTAGGACGGGGTAGAGAAGCGCAAGACCTGATGATACAGAAGGCGACATAGATTAATGCAGACATACTTTTAATAAGCGAACCGTACAGAAAACCACCATCTCAAGTTTGGTACGAAGACAAAAACCATTGCGCAGCCATCATGGTAAGAAACAGAAGATTAATAATAAGCGAAGTTGATGAAAGCAACGCTGGCTTTGTATATGTCACAGTGGGCAAAATTAGGGTATATAGTTGCTACTTTTCACCAAATATAGACTTTAATTTGTTTGCAGAAGCCCTTAACGTACTTGATGTTTCTATCAGGTCCTCAAAATATAAAGTGATCATTGGAGGAGACTTCAATAGTAAATCAACAGAATGGAACTCCAAAAAAATGGATAAAAAGGGTACTACAGTGTGTGAAATGGTTGCTAGTCTTGGTCTTACGATATTTAATATCGGAGACAAACTTACCTTTCGGAGAGGTACAGGTGGTAGTATTATCGACATCACCTTTGGAACGACAAACCTCTACAATGAAAACATGAATTGGATAGTGCTGGAAGATCTCACCTTAAGTGACCACCAGTATATCTCATTTAATATAGATGAACGTCCAAATATGAGTGTAGAAGATGCAAATTTCCCAAGATGGAACGTCAGAAAACTGGATGACAAAAAATTGTCCGATTATATTACTCGGGCTAAGGATAGAAATATGGATAACCAATCCGAAAATATAAATGTAGAAAATGCCGCAGAGTCGCTGACGAAGATACTCACAAAAGCGTGTAATGTCGCAATGCCAAGAGCTCAAAAATACAATAACAAGCGCCCAGTATACTGGTGGAATGCTAAAATACGTAAGTTGAGGGCGAAATGCCTTGCAGCACGTCGAGCGTCAACACGAAACCATGATAACCAGCTCTTAACGGTTGAGTATAAAACGGCACGTAAAATCTTAAGAACAGCCATAAAAGAGAGTAAGAAAAGATGCTGGACAGAGCTATGTAGCGAAATAGATTCCGACCCATGGGGCAAACCGTACAAAATTGTGATGAAAAAGCTTGGTGGAATTAAACCTATACCCGGCATTAAGGAACCAGTGTGGGCAACAACAATAGTAGAAACACTATTTCCATTCGATGAAGATGGGCTAAGAAGAGAACCAAATTATCAAGTCGAAGGTTTCATCCCTCTGAACGTAGATGACATTACACATGCATATAGTAAACTAAAAATAGGTAAGAGCCCAGGACCAGATGGTATACCAAATGAGGTCATAAAAGTAGTATGCGAGATATGGCCAGATCTTTTACTTGAAGTCTTCAATTCATGTCTAATAAACGGAATCTTTCCAGCTAAATGGAAAATACAAAAGTTAGTTTTGTTACGAAAGGGAAATAAACCATTAAATGAGCCTAGTTCCTATAGACCACTCTGTATGTTGGACTCACTAGGAAAACTATTAGAGTACCTAATGCTAAAACGTTTGGAAGAGCGCATAGATGACCTTGGCGGACTATCCCCTATGCAACATGTCTTCCGCAAAGGGAAGAGTACAGTTGATGCCATTAGCGAAGTATGCAATAAAGCTATACAGGCCAAAACAACAGGAGAATACTGCTCAATAATAACACTAGATGTTAAAAATGCTTTTAACACAGTAAAATGGAAAGTAGTACTACAAGCTTTCAGAAACCGACGTTTAGATAACTATCTCTTTAACATAGTATCGGACTATCTGGATAACAGAATTTTAATCTATGAGACGGAAAATGGTATAAAAGAGTACCGAATAACAGCAGGTGTACCTCAGGGCTCAGTATTAGGACCATTCCTGTGGAATGTAATGTACGATGGTCTACTGAATTTGGAATTACAAGAAGGTGCGAAACTAATAGGTTACGCTGATGATATTGCTCTGGTAGTAAACCAGCGAACTGCCGAATTAATCGAGATAGTGGTAAACGATAGCTTATGTCATTGTAACAGATGGCTGCGAAGAAACGGTTTGAAACTTGCAGTTCCAAAAACGGAAGCAATTCTAGTGACAGATCGTAGGGTCTTCAAAACACCGAAAATACGTCTACAAGATAGAGAGATACCCTTTAAACGAAGCTTATGCTATTTGGGTGTGCAATTAGATGACAAACTTAGCTTTGAACAGCACGTAGTAAATATTCGAGAAAGAATAAGAAGAAATATATACCCAAACTAAACTTATAAGTTGGGCGAACACTAATACACAAGAAATAAAAATTAATGCCAGGGACAATGTAGTGACTAAATGGCAAGAACGTTGGAATCAAAACATGAACGGGAGCTGGACATATAGCCTTATCCCCAATATAAAAGTCTGGCTGGAAAGACAACATGGAAACATGGGATATTTTCTGACTCAGGCTATGACAAACCATGGTAGTTTTAACAAATACCTGCATAGATTTAAACTAAAAGAAATAAGCAGCTGTGATTCATGCGCAGCGCTAGAAGAAGATGCAAAGCACATACTTTTCGAATGTGAAAAGTGGTTGGAGGAGAGACGAGCTTTAAATGATATGCTAGGTGTTACATTAACTCAAGAGAATCTGTTGAACGAAATGCTAAAATCTGAACATGCATGGACTTTGTGTGAAAGACACATAAATAAAATATTAAATGTTCCGAACCTCCTTGCTTAAGGAGGACGTAGGAATCTTACGAAAACAAACCCCCGTCCTGATGAAATGCTGACGCGGTTCCGGGGTGGAGCTGGTGGAGTATCGTGGGGCCACTAGATGATAGCGCGCTATCACTACGTCCAACAAAAAAAAAAAAAAAAAAAAAAAAAAAAGCCTTAGCCTTAGCCCCTTAGCCTTAGCCTTAGCCTTAGCCTTAGCCTTAGCCTTAGCTTAGCCTTAGCCTTAGCCTTAGCCTTAGCCTTAGCCTTAGCCTTAGCCTTAGCCTTAGCCTTAGCCTTAGCCTTAGCCTTAGCCTTAGCCTTAGCCTTAGCCTTAGCCTTAGCCTTAGCCTTAGCCTTAGCCTTAGCCTTAGCCTTAGCCTTAGCCTTAGCCTTAGCCTTAGCCTTAGCCTTAGCCTTAGCCTTAGCCTTAGCCTTAGCCTTAGCCTTAGCCTTAGCCTTAGCCTTAGCCTTAGCCTTAGCCTTAGCCTTAGCCTTAGCCTTAGCCTTAGCCTTAGCCTTAGCTAGTAATTAGGAGAGTGACGTCTCTGTGGTTTCCCTAGTCAATACCCGCCGAAAGGCATTAGGATCAAGCCCAGTACGGTTCTAATTATGGCATTGCTGGATACTGTTTTGGATTTGAAGCACCCTGGGCTGACAACTGTGGCAGTCTATGACCTCAGTAAGTGGAAGTGAATTCCAACGAAATGGCTTATGGGTTAATGTCACAGTTGCCCTCCGTCTCGTTAAAACGTAGCGAGTCTCGGAGTACGTTCAATGTTTGTCACCATTGAGTTGGTGGTGTAGGTTCAGATGGATATTTCCTGATTAGTACAGATTCGGCACTGGCATAATACCTCATAAGGATCTTATGTCAACCCTCGCATGGCCTCCCTGCTTGCATAGATAACCATGGGATCAAAACGTAACTACACTTCAAACGGCGATAGCGGCTTCGAGTTGAGACCCAATTAAAATGGAGAGAAACAACAAACAACAACAAGAAAAAACAAAACTAACCCATAACAAGGAAAACGGAGATGGAGACTTGTACATGAGGAACGGTGATGAAAATGTGGTAAAAAATCCTTTTGTGAAAAGCTCGGTGATAGTAAGATCACCACAAGCCAAGGGGTCAGAAAAACCACCAGGTAAAAATTTGTGTACCATAAGAGATTACACGAGCACACCAGTGAATACTCGTAAAGCAGACAGCTTAGAAGGCGAAAAAATACATCAAAGTCAGCTCAGAATTTCAGAAGAAAAAGCGTTTATTGAGTTAGGCAATAAACTAAGCGCAGCAAATGGCATTGTCACCGGCGCAAAGAATATACACAAGACGTTACGCGATAATCTTAACTGTGCTTTCGCACTGTACCAGCAACTAAAAGAGTACAGGGAAGCGATAGGTAGTAACCCAGTTTTGTCAAGCGACGAGCGTAAGCAAGTGCTATCTAAAGCCACTCAAGTAGACCCAATTTCTCCTGCCCAAGAAAGGAAACGAAAAGTGCTTGACCGAAAACACCAAGAAAGGAAACGAAAAGTACCGAAAACACCTGCAACAGTCAAAGCACTGCAGACCCAGGCTGAAATAAATATCCCAGAGACTCCGGCTGTGGCAAATGATTGGGAGCTAGTGAGCCACCGAAAAGCAAGGAAGAAAAAAGATAATCAAAATAAAAAACGCCGTGAAATGCGAATCCAAGGAGAGGCAATAACAATTAAATCCAACACGTCTGAGTCATACGCAGATGTTATAAAAAAGATGAAACAACAAATAAATCCCACTGATATCGGTGTGGAGATAAGGGGTATCAGAAGGACAAAAGCTGGAGACTTACTCGTTCAACTTAACAAAGGCGAAGGCCAAGCCGAAAAGCTCAGAAACGCTATAGGTAACACGCTTGGTGAAGATGTCATGATTAGAGCGGTTACCAAAAATCACATTCTTGATATCAGAGACATGGATGAATCAACAGATGAAGGTGAACTCGTTAATGCTCTTATGAAGGCAACAAAAGTAGAAAAACCCACAACGTTCAAAATATTAAATTTTAGAACAACGTTTGGAGGAACCAAACAAGCGCTCGTTCAACTACCTGAGCACTTAGCAGCTCCACTACTCCGTACGAGGCAAATCAGAGTAGGATGGGTTATGTGTAGGCTGAGGAGTAAGATTAGAGTTCAGAAATGTTTCAGGTGCCTAGAACAGGGTCATATTTCGAGCCAGTGTAAAGGTACAGATAGAAGCAATCTATGCAGAAAATGCTGTAATCCGGGACACAAAGCTAAAGAATGCAAAGCGGAAACAAGATGCATACTATGCCATGAAAGTGGCTCAATAAATTCTCAGCATTATATTGGTAGTACAGCGTGTGCAATCAACATAAGAAATAAAGCAAGAAAATGATCACGAAATTTCTACAGATCAATCTAGGACGGGGTAGAGAAGCGCAAGACCTGATGATACAGAAGGCGACATAGATTAATGCAGACATACTTTTAATAAGCGAACCGTACAGAAAACCACCATCTCAAGTTTGGTACGAAGACAAAAACCATTGCGCAGCCATCATGGTAAGAAACAGAAGATTAATAATAAGCGAAGTTGATGAAAGCAACGCTGGCTTTGTATATGTCACAGTGGGCAAAATTAGGGTATATAGTTGCTACTTTTCACCAAATATAGACTTTAATTTGTTTGCAGAAGCCCTTAACGTACTTGATGTTTCTATCAGGTCCTCAAAATATAAAGTGATCATTGGAGGAGACTTCAATAGTAAATCAACAGAATGGAACTCCAAAAAAATGGATAAAAAGGGTACTACAGTGTGTGAAATGGTTGCTAGTCTTGGTCTTACGATATTTAATATCGGAGACAAACTTACCTTTCGGAGAGGTACAGGTGGTAGTATTATCGACATCACCTTTGGAACGACAAACCTCTACAATGAAAACATGAATTGGATAGTGCTGGAAGATCTCACCTTAAGTGACCACCAGTATATCTCATTTAATATAGATGAACGTCCAAATATGAGTGTAGAAGATGCAAATTTCCCAAGATGGAACGTCAGAAAACTGGATGACAAAAAATTGTCCGATTATATTACTCGGGCTAAGGATAGAAATATGGATAACCAATCCGAAAATATAAATGTAGAAAATGCCGCAGAGTCGCTGACGAAGATACTCACAAAAGCGTGTAATGTCGCAATGCCAAGAGCTCAAAAATACAATAACAAGCGCCCAGTATACTGGTGGAATGCTAAAATACGTAAGTTGAGGGCGAAATGCCTTGCAGCACGTCGAGCGTCAACACGAAACCATGATAACCAGCTCTTAACGGTTGAGTATAAAACGGCACGTAAAATCTTAAGAACAGCCATAAAAGAGAGTAAGAAAAGATGCTGGACAGAGCTATGTAGCGAAATAGATTCCGACCCATGGGGCAAACCGTACAAAATTGTGATGAAAAAGCTTGGTGGAATTAAACCTATACCCGGCATTAAGGAACCAGTGTGGGCAACAACAATAGTAGAAACACTATTTCCATTCGATGAAGATGGGCTAAGAAGAGAACCAAATTATCAAGTCGAAGGTTTCATCCCTCTGAACGTAGATGACATTACACATGCATATAGTAAACTAAAAATAGGTAAGAGCCCAGGACCAGATGGTATACCAAATGAGGTCATAAAAGTAGTATGCGAGATATGGCCAGATCTTTTACTTGAAGTCTTCAATTCATGTCTAATAAACGGAATCTTTCCAGCTAAATGGAAAATACAAAAGTTAGTTTTGTTACGAAAGGGAAATAAACCATTAAATGAGCCTAGTTCCTATAGACCACTCTGTATGTTGGACTCACTAGGAAAACTATTAGAGTACCTAATGCTAAAACGTTTGGAAGAGCGCATAGATGACCTTGGCGGACTATCCCCTATGCAACATGTCTTCCGCAAAGGGAAGAGTACAGTTGATGCCATTAGCGAAGTATGCAATAAAGCTATACAGGCCAAAACAACAGGAGAATACTGCTCAATAATAACACTAGATGTTAAAAATGCTTTTAACACAGTAAAATGGAAAGTAGTACTACAAGCTTTCAGAAACCGACGTTTAGATAACTATCTCTTTAACATAGTATCGGACTATCTGGATAACAGAATTTTAATCTATGAGACGGAAAATGGTATAAAAGAGTACCGAATAACAGCAGGTGTACCTCAGGGCTCAGTATTAGGACCATTCCTGTGGAATGTAATGTACGATGGTCTACTGAATTTGGAATTACAAGAAGGTGCGAAACTAATAGGTTACGCTGATGATATTGCTCTGGTAGTAAACCAGCGAACTGCCGAATTAATCGAGATAGTGGTAAACGATAGCTTATGTCATTGTAACAGATGGCTGCGAAGAAACGGTTTGAAACTTGCAGTTCCAAAAACGGAAGCAATTCTAGTGACAGATCGTAGGGTCTTCAAAACACCGAAAATACGTCTACAAGATAGAGAGATACCCTTTAAACGAAGCTTATGCTATTTGGGTGTGCAATTAGATGACAAACTTAGCTTTGAACAGCACGTAGTAAATATTCGAGAAAGAATAAGAAGAAATATATACCCAAACTAAACTTATAAGTTGGGCGAACACTAATACACAAGAAATAAAAATTAATGCCAGGGACAATGTAGTGACTAAATGGCAAGAACGTTGGAATCAAAACATGAACGGGAGCTGGACATATAGCCTTATCCCCAATATAAAAGTCTGGCTGGAAAGACAACATGGAAACATGGGATATTTTCTGACTCAGGCTATGACAAACCATGGTAGTTTTAACAAATACCTGCATAGATTTAAACTAAAAGAAATAAGCAGCTGTGATTCATGCGCAGCGCTAGAAGAAGATGCAAAGCACATACTTTTCGAATGTGAAAAGTGGTTGGAGGAGAGACGAGCTTTAAATGATATGCTAGGTGTTACATTAACTCAAGAGAATCTGTTGAACGAAATGCTAAAATCTGAACATGCATGGACTTTGTGTGAAAGACACATAAATAAAATATTAAATGTTCCGAACCTCCTTGCTTAAGGAGGACGTAGGAATCTTACGAAAACAAACCCCCGTCCTGATGAAATGCTGACGCGGTTCCGGGGTGGAGCTGGTGGAGTATCGTGGGGCCACTAGATGATAGCGCGCTATCACTACGTCCAACAAAAAAAAAAAAAAAAAAAAAAAAAAAGCCTTAGCCTTAGCCTTAGCCTTAGCCTTAGCCTTAGCCTTAGCCTTAGCCTTAGCCTTAGCCTTAGCCTTAGCCTTAGCCTTAGCCTTAGCCTTAGCCTTAGCCTTAGCCTTAGCCTTAGCCTTAGCCTTAGCCTTAGCCTTAGCCTTAGCCTTAGCCTTAGCCTTAGCCTTAGCCTTAGCCTTAGCCTTAGCCTTAGCCTTAGCCTTAGCCTTAGCCTTAGCCTTAGCCTTAGCCTTAACCTAAACATAAACCTAAACATAAACATAAACATAAACCTTAACCTTAATTGAAACATACAAAATCACACACAAATTAATATAGGTCCAAGGGAGGTACCTAGGGACTTACCAATTTCAATGTGTTTTTATATTTTTCGTAACTGGCTTAAACTAACCCAGCATACAAAATTCCATTATCATACACTTAGAAAACAAAAAACCAAAACCGCACATTTTAAAAACGTTTATAAAAAAAAATAAAAATAAACTGGCCATTTCAGCCCTTGGAAGGACTTTGACCTAGCTTCTATTGATCAATTGTGTTGTGCGTGTTGTTAAATGTTTGATCACAAATGACCGAGAACTGGACCCACGTGCTTAATGCCGACTCCGAACGGCTTATGTTCTCAAGAAGCTTTACATGGCAATTTTTACTCTCTGAGGTTTGCCATTGTCTGCAGAGAGGTGACGACCGAACAGAAAAATTAATTCAATTGAAAAAACTTTCTGTCTGAGCTGGAATTGAACCCGGGCTACCGCAGTTCTTTAGCTTAGGAGCCACGCACTCTACCCACTAGGCTACGGCCGCCACGTTTAGTAAAATTACTATTTGTAAAAATATTTTACGCCACACAAAAATGAAAACGCACATTTTTAAATAGAAAAGTAAAACGAAACGTTTTTAAAACAACCACAGATATTTTAAAATGATAAATTAGGATAAAATTAATATTTTTAAAAACAAGAAAAGTGAAGCGAAACGATTTTAAAACAACTACGAATGTTTTACCATGACATAGTAAAATTCACATACTTTGTTTCAAAACACTTGTTAATAACGAATTGTTTGTTATATATGTTTCTTTGACTTATCTATTTTATATTTGTTTAGAAAATAAAATATTTTTCATTCTCGATTTCATCAACACCAGTTTGCCTGCAAGAAAGTAATGAAAGAGTTTGAGTTGGAGCATTTACTGCCTTAACTAAAAGGTAAGTTTCTATTTAAAATAAAATTAATAATATCTGACAAAATTCTATTTTTTATAGATGCTGGGATACAGTATAATTATCTTAAAAATTTTAACGAGATGAACATAGCTGATGATAAAATAACTAAAATAAAACTATAATTTTTAAAACCAATAAAGCTTTTTTTAATTAATAGAGGAAATGCGGATTTCTGTAAATTTTTTGAATTAATGGGAAATAATGAACATTTTCGTTTTTAAAATATAAATAATTGTTGTACCATTGCATTTTAAAATGTTTATTGTTACAAATCGAACGAACATTTAAGAATCTAATTTTAAAATTTTTGTTTTTTAAAATGAAAATAAACATTTTACATTTGAGAATGAGAATATTTATTATTAAAAATCAAAAGAATATTTTAGAATCTCGTTTTAAAATTTTCGTTTTTAAAATATCCACTGGATATTTTAAAAATAAAATAAACGTTAGAAGTGCAAAATCTGGGTTAAATGTCTTTAAAATTAGCTCGTTTCTGCCACTTTGGAAAATGTTGTTTTCTCTGTATAGGAGCACTACTTCTATTTTTTGTTCAACTTTTGTATGGGATCAAAGTACTGTGGGTTACTTCGAAAAAAAGTGTAAAAAAATTTGTATAAAATATTCCTTGGCTCATTGTAAAATCCTCCACAAAATTAATTTGTGATGCGCTAGCCCTTAAGCTAGCTGGTATTTTTTTAAAAAGTAACTTTTTTGGCAAAAAACAACTGTTTGTGTGGGCAATTTTTTGTTTCTTTGAATAGTGAAAAACAAAAATATCGAACAATAAAGTCCTAAAAATGATTACATTCTAAAAGTTTTGTAAATTTCGATTATTTGGTTGATTTTAAAGTTTTGTAAATTTCGATTATTTGGTTGATTGAAACGTTAACATAGATAGTCCGATTTTAATAAGATTTAATAAAAAAGGTATTCAGATGCACCTTAAAAAATAAAAATCTGTTAAGATACCAATTGAACCCTTTGAAGACGAGGATCCCTTTGTCCGTCCTCAATGGGTTAACTTTGTTTCAATACGTAGCGATTAATGTAGGAAATTGTGTATCCTCTACAACGGTGGCTAAACGACGATATATGGCGTAGTTATGACGATTGAAAGAACAGATTTCTCAAAGTTTTAATGTTATATTACTAAAGCACAAACTTAAGATATTGAACAACGAACAAGAGACTGAGCCATCTGGTATTCTACAGATTTTTCATACCTACTAGTTGTAAATATGCTTAGGTATATGCCCTTCTTTCGGAGCACAAAAGCATAAAAACCATATAATAAAGTCACTCATGTAAATCGCTCGTAATTTTACGGCTTTATAACAAACGATTTACATGCAAATTCAAAGCAAAACGAGGAATTTTCTGATAAACCAAACATTCCAGATAATGCTTAAAAAAACATTAAATATGTTACAACCAAATATCGAAGGAAAGCAAAGATCTAAATTTTTGAATTCAGTTTAAGTAGACAAGGCGACTAAAGAAAGATACGATATGATGTGTGATAAAAGGAAATGAAAAAAAAACGCCTCCATGAGTTTAAAATATTACAGCAACGAGTGTTTCAAAAAACGGTTATAGCAAATGTATGCGTAAGGATGGTAGTATTTACACGCACTCATGTTGTAATCCTGACGCAAAACACGCAGGGTAGGAGTTGATTGGATGTACTACAGCCAAGTCGAGTTGACTCACACAAAAATGTATGTTAAAGTGTATGTATGTAATGCTAAAATGTATGTTAATCGAGCGCAAAAATTCATGCAAAACTTTTTTACTGACTTTTTAAATAAAGTAGCACCAAATAAAGTGGTTCTATCTGCATGCTGTGCCTGATGCTTGTCGGGGTATTTTGCGTGAAGACGTGTGTGTTTTCTTGGAAAGTATCGTATGATGGAGATGGAGATAAGTGTGGATCTAATAAAGTGGGGTCTGACTTACTTAAATGCCTCCAATGTGTGCTTGTAGTGTAATGTTTTTTAGCTGTTTTTTATTATTCATCCTGATGAGTGTATTTTTCAGATTAACTTTTATCTACTCAATTTCTTTGGGTAGGCTTGCGTTGGCAGCAAGCATGTACTTGTGCATGGGCGTGTTACTTCTGCTAGAGATGAAAAACTTTTTTAATAAAGTGTTTAGATTTCTACATTTAAGAATTTTTTTTTATGATCTAAAGAACTTAATTGAGTAGGAAAAGTTGGAGTTATCTTAAATCCTTACTGACCTACTACTTTGCAAAGTCTATGGTATCGACCTATCTCTATTTATAGAGAAAATGGTCCCAGATTAGACTTCAATTAAAAAAAAATTTCTATATACTATACATTAACATTTCCAAATTTTCTACACCAAATTTGCTTTCTTGCAATTCTGCTTTAAACTTTTTGCATCCAAAAAACAATCCGGCATCAACAGAAAACTGCAACGTAATTGAAGAGCTGTTGCCTGCAGCAAAAGCTAAGTGTTGCATTTAAAATGCTCAAATGACACAGCATATACAAGTGCTTACAACAATAATGACGCCAAGTATAAATGACTGACCCCGGTCCAAGTCCTATGCACGAATATTTCTTTATTATGGAGGGAAACCAACCGAAACGTTGCTGCATTTCATAAAAATTGTTTTGGTTTTTATTTATTACAAGGACAATAACAAAATGCAAACAGACCCGCAGGGTCCTGCCTGTCTTCATCTGCATGCAACTTTTGCTTGTTGCTGACATTTTTCTTTTATTTCATATTTGTGGTTGGTATATTGTTCCTCTAGGAACCGGTTTTTGACTTGGTGTTCTTGGTTTGCTTACATTTCCTTGACTTGTTTTGTGCATCCTGTTTTGTGCATATGTGGTATGTGGATGTTTTGTATGTTGTCACCATCATAGGGGTCAGTAACCGGTTTTCGATAATTTGTTTATTGTATTCAAGGTAATTACAACACAGTGCTAATTATAGTGACCTGAGGTCAGTTACTGCATAAAATTGTGTTGTTTAGCCTTTTTGTTAGGGAGCAAGGGCTTACCACGCGTCCGTTTTGTTCGGTTTCATAATCAAATCATTCACAACTTGTTGGTCAGTGATTGTCCGCTTGTTTTGACACCACTGGTGGTCATCATTGTGTCCGAGTGCTTTGTCCATTTTAACGGTAAATTTATTTTTCAATTGCTACTTTTTTTTCAATAGTGTTTTCTGCAGTGATACGAGTATAGGGTCTATTGAGATTATTATGAAATATAATTGAGCTGAGCTAAACCGGTTGCTTTTCAATATAAATGTTTTGACGTCTATAGAAAATTCAGGAGAACAAAGGCTTAGAAAAGAGTCTCAAATATTAAATTTTTAACAAGCTAATAAAATTGATTTTGATCGGCAAAGTATATTTGCTGATTTTTGCTGCCGTTATAGATTTATGAGGAATGTGTTGGTTCTTGGTCGAAGATCAGCTTAATATTAATGCTGAAGATTAACTGGATATTAAAGTAATATCCACTGTATATTAAACATAAATATTTATTCGCATCTTCAGCAATTAAAGCAAGAAAATCAATACGCATCCATTACAATCAGTAAATTTCAAATCAATACAATCATTACTGAAATAGTTATGTAATAATATCTTGGTAATGGGAGGAAAATTCCTGCTGGATTACAACACACAAAAATAAGGCATTATTTTAACATGGGCTTGTCACAGGCGGTAGTGAGCAGTGCTTTGTTCAGCATTATTTATTACTTGTGTTAAATTATCGAGTATTACAGCTTAGTTTATTTATTTTCAAATCGTAAGCGAGGACGTAAGTTTTTGAGTTGAAGAACTAGATTCAAGATTGTTGTTACGGGGAATTTTGTTTAAGAATATATATTTAAAAATTGTAAGCGAAGGTATAATGACATGTTCACACAGGATAACTGGTTAATGGGCAAGTAATGGCAATAATGACTTCTCATTTTTCCATTGGGTTGCTGTAGTATTAAGTTAAGTTCTTAGTAGGAAAAGTGTATTAATTTCGGACGTGCTGGTGAGTTGCGTCAAAATTTGTCAAACTATATAAAAATTTTGAAATTTCGTTAATAACACGATGTAATAAAATTGCATGTACTTTTCAAGTACAATAAAATAGTCTTGTTTGTAGATCTGTTGTAGCTCGGTTCTGTAACTATTGCGACAAATAGTCGCTTTTCCTGACGTCACAGTGTTTCATTCCAAAATACTAATTTTTTGCGAAAACTAGTGTTTCTGTAACTGATAAACGAGTAAATAGTGGTCCGTGATGAAAAAGATACACAAGCGAAAGGGAATATTGGAAATTGCAAAAAGTGCCAAACAACTTTGTGTGAATTTTGATGAGGTTCTTCTATAAACAATAAATAAAAAACAAACATAAATATTGGAAGTGCTTTATATATGAAAACGGCGGATATACACCATTACATTATTTATGCTTACAATTACTTGTTTTGATGTTAAACACTTTAACACTTAGTGATGTTGATATTAAATACACAAACCTTATCCACAAATTGCCATCCGAGCATAATTTTAATGCGGTTGCTTAATGCATTGATATCATGGAATAAATTTAATTTATGAAATATTTCAGTTTATGTATTCAATAAGTATTTTGGTCCAGAATAATTGGGAAACTTGACCAAAATGCACAAAGGAATTTGTTCTATAAATCGGCACTTTCGCAATGGTTATAAACAATTTCAACCACCTCACCGATGCTGCCATTGCACAGACCAGCTGAAGTAAAAAGAGTTTGCCTCAAAATAACTTGTGCACCCCTACATAGATATAATTTTGGGCTTTAACCTCTTGCATCGTCGGATAAGGCTAACAACGCTCGTGGGTCATTGTGTAAAGCATTGATGCTTGTTACAGCATTGCCAACATTTCAGAGCTTCTCAATGTTATATTCTGCAATTTCAGCGTTCTTCGAGATAATCTTAACATATTTTAATTCGAAAAAAATTAACGCTGATTGAACATGGTCGATAAGAGGTCGTAGTCTTGTAGAGTCAGTTCTCGTAATGATACTCTTAGTAAACATTCCCTTTAAAATTTGTTTTTCTAGTCGAATTTATCTCATTATCTGGTTCAATACGAACACTTTGCTTATTTGACGATAGACTAATTGACCTTGAGTGGCGGTAACGTCACCTGACCTCGGATTCCCGTAAAGTAGGACATCTCCAACTGTCTGCAGTTGATTGAAATCTCCGAAGAACAGCACTACGTACCCTTTTTTAGCAGCATTGGCAAAGAATAATGATCGTTTTTTATGTTAAAAGTTTTGACACAGTTTCTTATAAATTTTGTGCAGTGTGAATATACAGAAATTTCAGGATATACAGAAGATTCTTGAATCCTGTTAAACATAAATTCAATTAGAAAATAAACAATATAAATATTTACTTTTAACATGAAAACATTCACCATTCTCTGCCAAAGCTGCTAAAAAATATTACAAGCAATAGCAACAGCGTAGCGAGTGCAAACAGCTACAGCACGACTCTGCATAAAGCACAGCAGCACCGCATGCCAAAATAGATAGCTACTTCTGTAAAACCTGCTTGAAAAATATTAAAAAGCGACAGCAACAGCAAGAAGACGACTTCAAAATGCGATAGCTTGCTGTTGCTGTGACTTCGATAATGTTCCAAAATTACAGCACGACTGAAAAACCGAACGCTCGCTGCCGCTGAAACTATTTGTTTCTTTCGTGGTTTCCAGCCAAAGCAAAATTAATTTATGGAAAATTGCAAAATAAATTGCTAAAGCGCAGCCAAAGTAAAAACTGTGATACTTTTGCTAATTTGGCAGCAGCAATTTAAGCCCTGAACAATAGTATGGCTCAAAGTCATGAAATGACAGTTGATCTCGTAACGCCTAAGGGTGAGAAAGTCGACCCGCTCCCCCTTCTATACAATTTTTTGCTTCACTCCACCAGCTCTTTCACCTCCATAAATATTCGTACTCTTACACTGGACACTCTGTATATGTATTTTTGTTTTGTTTGTTCGAGAAATTTGAATGGTTCGATAAATTTTCATTAGATTGATATAAATTACTTACAATACAAAAGGTACAAAAACGCCAAATTAATAATCAATTAATAAAAATTTATGCGAAATATTCTAAGCACTAGCACTTTTCACTATTATTGATACTTTCTAATCGTACACCGACAAACAAACGCGAACTTGTCCTTCCATGTCGATCGATTTTTTGACAGATGCATAAATTTGTTTTGTTTGCACAACAAAAGCAATAAGAAGCAGTAAGCTGAAGCAAAGTGAATTCAGTGAACAACAACGAAACATATGGAAATATTTTTTCAACTAACTTAAAAACTTAATGGAATTTCGAAATTTTGGCTTCTCTAAGAAATAATATAAGAGGCGTAGATCAGTTTAGATAAAACAACTTTAAAATCGGTCAACCCATTTAGAAGTTATGCTCTGTCCAACATTTTACAAACAAGCTATTCCATGGGCAAAATCCATTTATGTTTGCAAACTATTCAATTCCTGACAAAAAACATCATTTTTTTACCACCAATTTACACAATTTTTGAAAAACTATAAATTTATCGACTAAACAAAAAACAAAAAAATACTGCAAAAACATTATTTTTACTGCGTGTTTTTTCAATTTACTATGATTTACGATTTTTCTAGTCTGATCCCCTGTTAAGCAGTTTTTTTAAAAGAAAACTTTTTTGATATAATCGATTTTACAAATACAGTAATTTGCAACAACAGTAATTGTATGTAACATCACTGAATATAGCTTTGAATATTAGGGCATGTTTTTGACCCTAGAGTGCCTTAACAGGATCAGTGTTTGATTTAGACAGCCAGCCATAAAAACATGCATAGCCAAATATGCATCAAACTCTTTTAGAGGCAATGGTATCCATTCCCGCCATTTTGTAGGATTCGAAATATTCCATGCAGCTGTTACTTGCTTTGCTTTTCGATTCGTTTTGCGAAGGATAATATGACTTATATGAGAAGGCAATGACTTCGGTTATCAGTGAACGGAAAATTGTGAATGGATCATAGACCTGGTTTACTGGCCCTGGTTTCGTCCTAGTGTAGTTGTCGACGTTATAAGTACGAATGCGAGAATCCGGTGGCGGATTTTTGGAATATTTCATACCATTTTAAGAAATATAGTGGGCACCATCAGCCTCAGCCGACAAAATGTTAGAAATGGCAGCAGAAGCTTCTTCACGAAACTCAATCGATTGATTAACACATAACAGTAACCCCAACACAATTTAACATGTAACGGTAAAACAGGCTAGTTTTTATATGAAGGTCAAGGCAATACATATTCAAACGGAAGCCAAATAAGTACGATTCGACATGATTAATTTGCGATACCGCAAAAAGCGCAAATACACTAAAAAAACCTGGCACTGTCAAAGCCTTAATTTAACGGATTGAAAAAGTGAGTTTGCGAGAACCTCTCTATTTTCTTTTTTAATGAACTGGCCTGCTAACCAATGCATTTCATATTCAAAAGAAAGACAAACATAATTTAATATAATTTTTGTTCAAGTTCTTTCAGAAATAGTACAAGGTCCTT
Source organism: Dichetophora obliterata (assembly GCA_963920525.1). Lineage (NCBI taxonomy): Eukaryota > Metazoa > Arthropoda > Insecta > Diptera > Sciomyzidae > Dichetophora > Dichetophora obliterata. Next base: position 211,794,136 of record OY986437.1, on the reverse strand, counting down.
AGGGACTTTGTCACTAATCCATGAAGAAGTACAAAGTCCCTAGGTACCTTGTAACTAATCTGAGTACTAAATATGCTAAAACGCAAATTAAATACGAACGAGTGCCCGTATTGCTTCGAAACGTGGTTTAATTGCTTCAGATTTATTTTTTTTGGAATACATGTAGTATCAACTTTCTAAAGTATGCGAAGTAGAAATTATGAGCAAAAAAAATCGAAGATGTCCCAAGTGACTTTCTCTTTAACCGGAGGTTAACCCTAACTACTATAAACGTAATTATTTTCTGAAAGTATAATTAATTACGAATAAAATTAATATTAATTTATTAAAATCGTATGAAAATTTACAGAGTTATTAAATTTATTTATGAATAACAAATTGCGCCTTCATTGGTCTATGGATCTGGGGAGTATTCATGTATCACTGTGATGGTTCTATTATATATGGACATTTCCAAACTGGCGTTATTACGATTTGTACGAAGAAATATTAATAAAAATAATGAAAAAGTTTAATTTTTAAAACGGATTTTTTATATTTGCGTATTAATTAAGTTATAGTGCTACTAAGTAAAAACAATAACAACAATCAACATTAAGGATTTAAATATATTTATAAGCAAAAATATATGCTGGCGTTACTTTACAAAAAACGGAAGTGATTTTAGATTTGGATTACATAATTTTCAAAACTCTCTGAATTGGGCAAGACTGTTTGTAAACAACTTTTTTTAAAAGGATTTGAAATAATATAAGTTTATTCTTCATGTGATCAAATTTAAAAATCTTCTCTGGGTTTTTTTTTTATTAGGCTTTTTGATCTGGCGTGGCGTTACGTTACTTAAATTTCCACTGTAGTTTAATTGGGTAATTAAGTAATTAGGTAGTTAAGTAATTACGTGATTAAGTAATTAAAAAACAAATTTAATATATTTTTTCCTTGCCTCATCTATTTTTTTCATTATCTTTAGCCAATTCCTTTTATTTTTACAAAAAAAAAAATTTGCGGAACATTTACTAAATGCTTACGAAAAAGTAGAACTACATTTGTGATGCAGTGCAGACAAGTCATGGTAAACGAGATTATGGTAAATAAATTTATGTATAAATTACTGATATTAATAAAATTAAAATGTTTCTCTAAGTTTTAATTTTTTGGTCACGGTAGACTTTTCTGTGGAAATGCCCATATATTTTTATGATTTTTTTTTAAATGGCTGTATTTTTCTAATACGAACAACCCTTTTCTTGTATTCCCCTGGTCGGAAATAACCTTTTAAAACAAAAATCGAAAATTGGTTAACAAATTTCTGAGTCATGTACCTAAAAATCGGTTTTTTACACGGTTACAAATTTTGGACTAGTTTTTAATCCAAACTTTAGTTTAAAGGAATTTTTAATCCCTACTTAAGTTTAGTTTAGCTGGTTGTCGAACCCACGTTCTTGAAAGGAACTTACTTGCATTCGTAATGATAAGCAAAATAAGCGAAACCTTGTTAACAACTGAGTTGGACGAGTGTATAAGGTATTTTACCAGCACATATCAGAGGACTTGTGTTTAATTGTGTTTAACGTGTGTTTAGTTGATATTTATTTTGCTTTTTTTAACTTTTTGCAAATTAAAAACTAATCTTTTTTGTATTAGAAAATTTTTAACTTTTCCTTGGATTAGAAAAGTAACCCTTTTTTATGTAATCCATAAAAGTTTAAAATTTAGTCCAAGATTTTTAACCGTGTACGGTAAAATTAAATTTTGGGGGGTATTAAAAATTTCAAATATGGTTTCGAATTGTACTCCACCAGATCTACAACCTAGACTTTGACACTTGAAAAGTACATTTCTACTGTAGCACTGTGCAATATATTTGACCTTGAACGTTGAATTTCTATAAAATGGAATGAAAACGGTAAACATCTTTAAGATAAGCATTCTCGAATTACGCTTTGTTCCAAGCTTGTTTGTAGAAAAAAAATTGCCCAATGCTTTCGATAGTCTAATTTTAATTTTTATATACTTACTTAATTTCACTCCTGCAAAATGTATTTTTGAAGTTATATCCGACTGTTAACTTTTATAATTAATCCATTAGGAAAAATCATTTATAGCTATACTACCACCGAGTTATGAGGTGTCCTCAAAGAGTCGAAATATGATGTATTGAATTAAGCAAATTTTTATATTTATACGGGTGTTTTTTAACAATTTAGATGTTATATGTTTTAATACTGAAGCTTAAATAAAAATTATATTTATTTAATAAAATGCTTTGAAGAAAACTTTTATTAAGATCTATAAAGACTTGAAACCTGCCCCCGATTCATCGCTTGTAAGTGCTGCTTAAAAAAATTGTGGCATGCATCAACAAATTCTTTTGCTGCTGTTCTGCAGAATTTTAATTTAAAAGTCGTGGCAGCAGCAGCGGTGAAGCGGGGTAAATTTGTTGCTACTAGAAATTGCCAGTGGTTGAAATTCGACGTTTTCACTCTGACTTTTTGACCTAAATTGTGATATGAAATCGCTTACGTTTTCAGATGAGGGTAAAAAGTGATAACAAACTACTCCATTTCTATTTTCAATTTGCCGCTGAGTGTTAAACAACGACTTTTCATATAAAAATACGCTGTACTGAGAAAAGCTACAGTTTTCGAGATATCTTCATAATTTTGATGTCAAAATAAAGCGAATTTTTCAAAATTTACTTTTCGTAAGAATTTTCACCATCCCAATATCTATAAATTCGCACATGTTACATAAAAAAATACTTATTGTAGGGTACCGTAAGATATAGCGAGAAATGTCTGTCATATTTTTTGTACATCTCAGCAATGTCTAAAATATGCTCTTACACCGTTTTCTTCCATCTCTTATAGAAATTTTACAGAAATTATTTTTTAAGCAGTAGAATTTTGTAAAAAATATAAAAACATTTTGAAAAAATTAATTTTCATCAAAAAAATCACAGGGGTAGCTCATGATTTTCGATGATAGAAAGTGTTTATTGAATTATTTGTCAAAATGAAGCTATTTTTGCAGATAAATGATACGTCATATAAAAGAGTGTGGAAAAATAAAATTTAAAAAAAAAAATTATAACAAAAAACTTTTGGCCTACTTTTTGAGCAAAAATTAATTATTTTAGAGGTTTTTTTAAAACATTATAAAACATTGAATTGGTGAGGTAACGGTTAATATTTTCTTATTTTTTTCAGAGTTATGTAATTGAACTTTTAGACAATGAAAATTTGATGAAAATCGATTGAAAAATGGCTGAGTATTTGCTTGTAAAATCAAAACTTGAAATTTCATTCGTTTTTTTCTATCCTGAGGCGATGACTTTGCTTCAAGGAAATGCATTGTACTGAGAAAATCTACAGTTTTTGAGATATAGCAATAATTTTTATGTCAAAAAAAAACTTTCGTATATTGTTATTTTTCTAAACAAATGACTTTCCATAGAAAAAAACGTTGTTCTGATAAAAGCTACAGTCTTCGAGACAGCTTCATAAATTTGAAATAAAAATAACGGGAATTTTTCAAAGTTTACTCTTTGTTAGAAATTTTACCATCCCAATATACATATATTATACACATGTTACATGAAAAAATGCTTATTGTAGGGTATCCGTAAGAGATAGCGAGAAATTGTTTGTACATCTCAGCAATGTCTAAAATTTCCGCTTACACCGTGTTCTTTCATCTCTAATAGCTTAGCTTTTATTTAAAAAAATTATTTTTTGAACGCTCATATTTCAAGTCAAAGGTAACAAAAAGTATTCGGTGCACTCCTCCTCCCTACCCTTATTAACTTGAAAGAAAAATTATTCAAATCGGTTGAGAAACACGGGAGAAAATGTTACCAAATTATTTTGCCAACGCTTATTTATATAAAGATTTTGATTTGTTATTGATTATTTGTTACGATCATAAGCAAAACCACAACAAAGCAAATAATGTTTTGTGCTCGTTAACACAAATTCTGTTTCGGTTTCTCTCTTCGGCTGCTAAGGGTAGTGTTTGTTTTTTAGTCAAAGAGCCAAACAGGGAATAAAAGGAAATAGTTTGCGAAATGTGCCCTTTTGTAGCGCTGTATATAAGATACGATTTTTTCTGTTCCCTGAATATAAATAACTCTTATTATATTTAACTTTTATTTAGTAAAAGTTTTGCAAGACACTTTAAAAACTTTTTGGAAAAAAATTATAAAAGTTCCACGCTTTGTTTCAAGCCCTATGGGGTTTGGGTTTGAAACCTCCGTCCTCCTTGGCTATGGGATAGAGCCTGAATAGAGCACGTTGTACCGCTTTAAGTTAATATCCATTTCATGTTTAGGAAATGCAGGGAAAACATTTTGTCCCACTGAATCGCACTAAATTAACCACTAATAATATAAAAATCAGTTCCTTGCATCCAAAATTGGAGCCAATTGAATTGAATACACTTTCTGCAAGAGCAGCAATTTCATACATTTACCTTACTTTGTGTCCCAGACTCCAAATACAATAAAATAATTTACTGCAACAACAGCGGGATCATGATAAAAAATAGACTCCAGGGAATTGCAATGCGAGGCATTGCCAAACAAACCCAAAAGCCACCCAATAATACTTCATAGTAACAAGACAAGAGCTAAAAATAATGCAGACGACTCCTCTGAAGTCGCTGTTGCTGCGTTGTGGAAAGAAGTGTTTGAATGCTGGTAGGTGGTGTCACTGTGGTTGGCGGTTTGGGGCAAACGGTGGATGGCGCAAATGCGACAAATTAATGTTAAACCGCATGTTGACATTACATGCTGTCAACACAGTGTCTGCGGTTACTTTTTTCGCGTAATTTTTTCCTTAAGTTAAATGTTCCTTTTTTTAGCTACTATTTTATTTTATGCCCGAATAAATATTAAATGGAAAAGGTGCCAAATATTAACAGCAAGCAAGGCAAATAGCAAGAAATAGAAACAAAAAAACAAAACAATGAAAAATCAACATGCTGCATTGTTTTCTTTTTTTGACGCTTCTTCACTAGGATTTTGACATGTGTCAAGTTAGCATTTGTATATTTTTGGCTGTAAAATTTTATGCCACAGCAATAATGTTTTCAATCATTCGGTATTTGTTTCTTTTTTCTGGAACTTTTTTGTATAGAAATACAAAAGATATTTTTTAATATCCTAAAATCACTCAGTCACTACTTTCCATATTAGACCCATACTTTTCTACGTCTTAATGTTTGCCCCGAAAATTTGCTACAATTTTAAGCTCCGCTACAATAACAATTGTCCTTAACTTCTCTGGTCCTGATGATGAATCCCTTGCGTTATACTACAGTAATAATTTTTTACATTTATTTTTTGGTAATTTTTGTTTCTTCTGCTTTTTTTTACACTGACTCTTGCTACCGTGGCTTTTAATACCAGGTTGTTAGGGTTGCCTGTTTGGGTGATTTTCTTTTAATTTTTTTTTTTATTTATGTATGGACGAAACAAAAAACAAAAATCGAATTTCTTTTGTCAACGTGTCTGGAATTTTATTTTGTTTTGTGCACGTATAATATTTGTAAAAACGAGTTGCTTTGTCAAAATGATGTGAAAGCATTTCATTCATTAGTATTAAACACAGCTACAAAATAAAATAGTTAACTTAAGCTTATGATTTTAAAGAGATTTCCTATAAAAGTTTCATTAAAATACAAGCAATGTTTTTATAGGTATTGATCAACTGGTTGAAGACTTGTTGCTTGACCATTTATGAAAGACTTGATATTCATATTAAAATTTGTTCAATCTATTGACTTCTCAGAACTACTTTCAAGGCATTTTTTTTCTACTCTAACTTTCAAAATGACGGCCACATTTGTCTTCCTGCCTATACAGATTTATGCGTTTATAAGCGATTGCATAAATATAAATTTAAGATTAAGGTTGTACCTAATAAAATTTTTTTAGTATATAATTAAAATCATTAAAATCATTACAAGGAAAATTCACACGATTTTTCCAGGGCTGTATCTTCCAAAAGAAGCTAATACTAAACTCAACATTTCAGATAAAAAATTAAACAGAAATTTTTTACTATTATGTAGCTACCAGAGAACTGCACAAGCCTACTTGAAGTTCAAGCCTTTTCAATTACTTGAATTCAAGTATGTATCCAAACTTGAAAAAGCAAGCAGGCTAAAGCTTGCAAAAATACTAAACAGATAAGAGTCATATCCATGCTTGCTCGTTGGCTTGGCTTGTTGAGACTTACTGCTTGTCGGGCAGAAAGTTGAAAAGCTTGAAACGATCGGAAAAAGCTTGTAAGCTCGTAAGTATCCAATAAATTGAATTTAAAGCAAGTATCGAAAAAATTAAATGAGCTTGTGTAGAGAAAGCTTAAGCGCAATAGGAGTTTAAAAGGCTCTGTGGACTCCGTAGCTATCAGTTTTAGGGGGAAGCTGATTCCGGAATTGATGTCAAAATTTAAAATTCAAGATGGCGGATAGAGTTGCCACCTAGATTAAATAACGCCTTAATAAATTGAAATAATTAAAATTATCACGTAACCTTAAAATAAAAAACTGAAATAGATTCTTTTGTATTTTTGAGAATTCTTGTAATTTTGAAATTCTGATAACGGATTTGATTTCGTATCTTATGTCACAGTTTTTAAATTTAAGATGGAGGTTCGGGTTGAAACAAAAAGTTTTACCACAGTATTGCCACCTAGTACAATGTATTTTTAAGAGTTGAAACATCATTTAACAGTGTTAGGGGGTCGCTGATTTTGAATCAGCGATTAGGGTTGCCACCTAATTTTTTTATTTTTATGAATTCGGTGCTGGCTCGAACACTAGGTAAAAATGGGTCACTGAATCCGAATCCGTTGTCAATATTTTAAAATTATGTAATTTTTATATAAAAGGGTTGCCACCTAATAGTATATGTTCAGCTACCCTCTCAAACTGTCAACCACGAAATCCGCAGAACCCTTAAAAGTCCTAATACGCTTAAGCATTTCCTACACAAGCTCATCTAAGTTTTTGGATATTTGCTTTAATTGGATACTTGCCCTCAATTTCAAGCTTTTCAAAGTTATTTATATTCAAGTTCAAGTTATGCTTGATTGAGAATTATCAAGCTCAAGCAAGCTTGAACTTATATTTTAAGCAAGTAGGCTTGTGCAGTTCTCTGGTAGCTGTTTTATTGTCAATAAATTAAAAATGTTCTTACCCATGCCCTTCAGAGATATAAAATCCCAAAATAAGCAAAATTACATAAGCATGAATGCGTCCATTCGACGTACATTGCGTACATATTTTCAATATTCTCATTTCTGTTTCTTCGTATTGCTTTCTCTTTTCACACAGTTTTAGTCGTTGATGTGCTCTTGCCATGTGTAAACGTTTTGCTTAGCTTCTCGCAGAGTAAGTATTTCTTATGACAAATTTAAGAACACACTACGTAGCTGCGACGTAGATTACCTTTTAAGTGACTTCTTATGCTATGGTGCTTATGGTATTTTGCTATATTTTATTACTTTTAGAGCCTCAAAATGTCCCACAGAAAGGATAATCGAATGCTTTAATTTAAACAGTTTCAGCAGAGTGTGACAATTATGATTTTAAAAGCCTGAGTTAGAAAGAGTCTGCTGAACTCTCCGAGCGACCAAAAAAGGGAACATCCTTAAAGTTATTGATAATAATGACACTAAAAGTGTCAAAAATGTCAAAAAAGACTAGACACCGACCGAAACTGTCAAAGCAAATTGTACAGCACATACAAAATCTGCAACCGATGAAAATACGATGAGAAAGCAAAATGTAAAAATAGATAAAAAGTCAAAGTTTTAACAAAAAATAATTAAATCACTTAGGGCCAGTTTCTCAGTACGAGTTTAAAGCCTATTCAAATTAAACCGAGCTAAACTGACCAAAATTGCACGTTTAAACTTGGTTTAGGCAAAAAAAGAATTACATTATATGATAATTTTAGGCAATTTAACTTCAACGAATGTTAATACATATATCTAGTTAAACCGAGTTTAAGCGTCGAATTTTAGTGAGCTAAGCTAGGTTTAATTTGAGTTTAAGTTTAAACTCGTACTGAAAAACTGGCCCTTAAAATCTAAGTTTTTAAACTTTGTTGGCACTAACAGGGTTGCCAACTTTTGAAAAGCCCAGGCCCGGAGTTTTTTTTATTTAATAATTTTTTATGGTCTGCTTGATTTTAATTAAAAAATTAATTTTTTCTTTGGTTTTTTCATACATAGTCATGTTTAACAATCATGTTTGACAACAAATGTGACACAACACAACTTGCGTTTTCCCGTGAGCGCATTTTCCTTTAGCAACCAATCTTTGTAAATGGCGTGGTATCGAGAGCCAATCGTTGTTAAAAGATGTTTAGTTATGTTTCCTCTTGCGACTAGATTCCATTATGCTGTTCTCTAAAATAGTTTTGTATCATTTAATACATAAAACACGAATTATTTACCGAACCTTCATAAATTGAACTGCAAACATTCAGCCGCAGACAAGGTTCATTTATAAGGTTGTGGCACTTGAGAGAAATGCACTCTTTTCCCCGCCTTTGCTCAAACTGTCATTGCGCTTTTCTTTGTTCTAAGCATTCATTTTCTTCATTTCTTTTCATCCATTCTGACACTTCGACCGAGGTCTCTCTCAAGTGCCACAACCTTATAAATGAGCCTTGGCCGCGAACTCAAAAGAAAAAGAAAAACAGAGACGAGTTCGTCAAGTTACCAAAAGAAAAGTAACGACTGGTTACGACGTTCCTTCAAAAACGAAGTTCAAGAAATAGAAAGAACGTCAAAGTTAAGTTAGCATTCATTAAGACAAATGGTTCAAACATTCACTAAAAAAGGGTAAATCAACACTAATAAATAAGTTAAACAAATTTTTTTGTAAAAAAAACTTGATTTAAATATAGATTAGAGCGAAAGCCGGAGAAAATGTGGCAGGCCCGGAGCCCGGAGATCGGCCCTCAGGCCCGAAGTCTCCGGGCGAAAAGATATGTGTTGGCAACCCTGGGCACTAAACACTATAGAGCTGCATGAATACATTCGAAATAGTAAAGGAAACTAAGTATCCGAATTACTTGTAGTTTATTTACGCCATTTTTTCACAATAGAACGAATACAAAAGAATATCCTATTATAAAAAGTATTTACTCGAATACAGTCGTTTGATCTAACTATTTGTTTGTACTCACTCCAGTTTTAAAAAACTCCATTTAATTGGTTTGTTCAAACAAGTAAATTGGATAAAACGAGCACAATTCAAAATACAATGGCTTCAGCAAGTATTTGACGAAAAAATAAATTGAAACTATTTTTTTATTTCTATTTTGTATTTATTTATTTGTATTTATTTAGTTACAATATGTTGACATTTAAGACTTAGTCTTTTACATGCCTCATTTATAGTATACATAACAACTTATAAGATTAAAATATTTTGTGAATTAATTTTACATTAGAAAGACAAAATATAGAATTATAAAAAATACAGAATTATTTAAATAAATATTAATATCAAATTAAAATCAAATTCTAACATACATTAGTTTTTGAACAAGAAAAATAATAATTATAAATATATATTGAGATATTATATGCAAACATTTTAAATTACTTTCTAACAGCCCTATTCTGGCAAATTAACAAATTGTTAACCAGTATTTTGAATATTTCTATATGTTTGTTGTAATTTTTTTTATTTCAAAACAAAATTTGAAGCTCAAAAATAAAAAATTCTGATAAAAATTGTCAACTGCTTTTCAGTTATTGACAATTTCATTAACAAATTTTATTTTTTGAGCTTTAAATTTTGTATTGAAAACAACAAACACATAGAAATATTCAAAATACTGGTTAACAATTTGTTAATTTGCCAGAATAGGGCTGTAAGTTTATAAAATAAAATTTAAGAAAAAGAATTAGTTGAGAAACAGAGTTAAGATTTAAGAACTGAAAGGAAAATTTAAAGAAAACAGATAGAAAAAGAGAGTTAAGAGGAGTGCTCGAAAATTAAATGCTTAAAGTACCTACTATTGGAAACATTTTTAATGCTGTTTGGCAGTGAGTTCCATAATCTTATTGCACTAACGAAAAACAATCTACTTGAGTTAAGAAAATTAAACTAAGGAATAATTAGGTTCATGCTTCGACTTGATCTACAAAATTTAAGGTTCTCAAAAAGATAGTCTGGGCATCGCGAGTGGATGATCCTATGCAGGAAAATGCAGTTTCTTGCCTCAAGATAGTTGGTTAAGCTACGGCCTAATAACTGATTATCTATCTGAATCTATCATTATTAAAAAACCAAATCTGCCAATATATTTTTGCTATCTTAATAATAATTTTGTTTTACTACCAAACTGTGTGGAGCTAAAAATCTGCTAAGCATTTTTTATTACAACAAACAATGCAATAAATTAAAACAATATCAAAATTCTTCAAGTTAAACCGGTAGCGCAACGACTTTAAAGTATGTATATTGACATATGGTTGTTTTGTTTAAAAAGAATGGCTTTAAAAAATAGGAAGCATATAAATAATGGAGCTAGTCGTTTTTAATTGAATGAAGCTGCATTGGATCTTACACCACCACATCCATTTTGTCCTTTTTGAAATTATAAATAAATTTTTCACTTATTATCAAAAAGAACTTGGGATGTCAATTATTAACAATGAAATTTAAAAAAACATAGTAAAGGGCAACGCCTTTTAGTTGCCGCTCCTCAAATAATTACACCACGTCTGTAATATGTATAATTTGACCAGTCAGATAAATAACGGCATTTGTTTTTGTTTTTTCTTGACTCCGATCATTTCGATTCATTTTAATATAGCTACACTGCTTGTTTGACCGTGGTTGTCGTTTTACTTGTTTTCATTCGTTTTATGCTATATATTCAGTTTACTCTAAATTCGTTTCCTCTATAATCGATTTACTCTGTTTTCGTTTTACTCTCTCCAAATTTTATTTTTAAAGCATTGTAATTCAAAATTATGGTCGAATAGAATAAGCATTTGCACAACAAACGAATGTCTTTCTTGCAAATACATCTGTTCAGCTTTTTACTAAACACAAAATGTTCTATTCATTTAGTCAAAATTTTATTTGCTTACCTCTTCTTCATTCGCAAAATAGCAAAATGGCTGATTTTAACAGTTCTGGTCCCTTAAGTAAGAGCGCATTTTGCCCTAACATTACCTTGTCTAGTTATACCATGATATTTTCTTCATACAAAACGACGAATGACAAAAACATGCAATTCCAATGTATGTGTGGAGAGCACAAAGTTGAACTTTGCATTTCTTGCTAAAATGAATACATTTTATAATTTTTTTTTTGTGTATTTAAACTATTTAATAAGCTAATGAATCAATTTCATTAAGAATATTTTTTTTGTTTCTATTTTAAATTAAATTAAATTATACCATTTGACTAAATGTATATAAGGTCCAAAATGACTTTCTGTGTTTAAATTTCTGTGTTTTTATTTTTATAAAACTTTAATACTATCCAATTTTAAGTTTGGAGGGGGTCCGCTTTATATTATTTTCGAAAAAAGGCTAAAACTGAGCTACGTCGGTCTGACGTAGATTACCTACAGAGTGTTTGAAACATGATTACCTGTCTAGGGTTAAAACAAAAATCAAATAGAATTCAAAAATGTCCTGATTCGTAGTTCATAAATATCTATTGCAGAACAACATTTTTAACAAGACATTTTGTAAATTCTCAATTATTGAGCATTTTTGTGAATATTAATAGGAATATCGACACATCCATTCAATGAAGTTTCATTAAAAATAGGAAGAACACTCAAATTTTCTGTGAAATTTTGGTAATTTATTGGAACTAATTCGTCTCAGAAATGTTTAAAAACATTTTATTGTAAATTTGTTTGAAAAAAAGATATGTCAGAAAAGTTTAACATGAATTCTATCTACTTAATTAATAACATTGTAATAGATTTATTATGTTATCAATATTTTTTTTTTAGTGTAAAAACAGCTATGACGAAATTTCTCCAATATAGATAATTTTCCAAATATGTTTAGTACTCTGCACAACACTGATTAATGTCTTCATTTTAGCAAAAAATACTTGAACAATTTTACATACCTCTCAGAACGTATGGTTGTGATAAGATATAAAAAAGTACAACTTTAAAGTTTAAGTTTACAAAACCGACAAATTAATCTGCCAGAAAAAGCATACCAACGCAGGGCATTAAAAAAATTACGAAAATCACAACATTACGCACCCATTTTTTGTGGTTACAAATATATTTATTTTGGAGACCACCCAATTTTTCACATTAATATCATATGAAAAATCTTATCTAATCTTATCATCGGTATTTCTACACAAAATTGTCGAGGCTTTTTTAGATAAGAACTTATTTCATTTTATGCTGGGACTGGAAGACAGGTGCTTTTAACTAACTAACGTCAGTACGATTAAGCAAACAGGTGAAAAAGGTGTTAAGAAACTATTGCTACGGTATATTAAAAAACTTATGCTAAAAACTTAAATAAGAAATTCAGAGTGAAATGTAAAGAGGATATAAAATAAAAATATGCATTTATAACTGAACTGAAAGCAGAATACTAAGATACAAAACAAGAAGCATGAGCAGTTCTGTGTTACAAAGAAAAACAATGAGATTGCAACAAGTTATATAAGACATTTCTGTGCATTATACAGAAGTTTCATATTGAAAAGCAAATAAAAAAAGGATAAAATTAATTGTAAAAATTTCAAATATCAAAACAATAGTAAATATGACTATGAACCTAATCTTGGTTGCATGTGTGGATTAAAAAAATTATTTTAAGCTTACGGATTCCATTATGACGCATAGCTGTAATAAATCAACAAATTATGTAAAATAACTTTACCTTGAACACAAAAATTATTGTTGTGTTAAGAAACTGAAAATTTTAAAACCATGACTAAAGATATGAGTAAATAAACTTATCTAAAGAAAATCTTCAAAAAAATTAGTGTGATGATTCACATAGATAACTATGACTTTATATTTTTCACTGATTAACATTTGTGAATTGTTTTTTGCAGTGTACTATTTAAACCAAACTCTACACTTTTATTAATAATAGCGCTAAGAAGCGATACCGCTGCTTCAACATTATATCTTATCGGCAGACTTAATACCGCATTTGTGCCAGTGAACATGTGTATAGAACATTTTTTTTGTATAAATATTTAATTGATAGCAATACCAACAGTAAAGTATAATATATAAAGTGCAAATTATGGCGGGCTTTTGTATGTGCTTTTATGTACAGTAATTGTATTATATCGATAAATATATTTTAGACATAACTTTGGGCAAAAAAATATATCTGTATTTACAACTTATCTGTAAAGCTCAATTAATATTTGAGTGTGTGAGTCATGATTATTTTGTAACATATAGCTACAGTTATTGATACGATAAAGTTTATGATTAACTTGAAAGAATTGAGTCATATGTAATTTGCGGCACTGAAAATGCTATTTAATATTAATGTGGTATGTGATAATAATGACATCATCTACCGGAAGTGAAATTAAATATTTAAACATAAGGCACATGGCGGGTTTTCTCATTCATCTAAGGATTTTTGGCCATTGAACTTTCAGATCTTCATAAAATTAGATTTAGAATTTAGAATTATTAAAAAAACAATATTGTAATTAAAATATGCCATCATTAACTTTTCATGTAAGCACTGGTGCGAGCCCGACCAAGGAAAACAAGTATGTTATTATGTGTACACATAAAACAACTTTTTTCAAAAAACCTTCTTCACGCCTTCTATGGTTTATACCAGCAAACTGTTGGAGCCTAGATTGATTCGTGATAAAGAAGTAAACAAAGAGCACAACAAACAAGTCTTTGCAGAATCAATGCAGTCGCTTTTTTGAACCTTTGCTTTTGCAAAGTACTAGAAAAACATTGCTTTGAAGGCGACATACAGCATATAATTCTGTTTTAATTTAACAGAAGGTGTTCGTATAGGCTTATCAAAGTTGATGGCACTGCAGAAACCACAGAAGACTACTGATGAGTTGATGTAGCTATCAACGAAACAGCTGTCTAGTCTGCTTGGTGGCTTGTTCTGCAAAGAACTTATTGTTGTTGCAACCTGTTGCTTCATGAACTTAATTGGCATTAAGCTCATATATAATTCTAAAAAAAAAATATATTTTTTAAAATTATTAAAAAAACAATATTAGATTTGGCAAAGCTGATTTGAATTAAAAACATTTTCATCTGAATCAGAATTTAATGAGTCTGAAATAGAAGCAAATTCTTTTGAATCATCATCTATTTTAATTGATTTTAAGTTATTGCTATTAACAATTACACAGAAATAGATCACTTTCATTTGTATAACTTTAAATGTTATTCCATAAATTGTTCAAGAAGCAAATATATGAAGGGCTTATTGCAATAACTGTGTAAATAGTCAACAAATTAGTGCTTATGAAAGGATGCTTCTAACCCAGCTAATTTTATTTTAAACTATCTGCTGTTTTGAAGTTTTCAAAACCATTTTATCACTAAAAACTTCGCACACTACTACTTGTAGTTGCATATCCAATAACTTTTTATAATAAATATTTTATTTCATTAGTGACATTTTAAGCTTTATTTTCAACTTAAGCGTTACCTGTGATATATATCCAAATGGTTTAAAAGTAGCAGAGGTTTTACCTTTGTTAAAAAGGGTGATAAGTCCATGGTTATTAACTAGAGACCCATTTCACTCCTTCCGGTATTTTCTAAAATATTTGAAAAATTTGTATTGTGCTCTTTTTGGAGATACATATATAATTTTTTTAGAAAATTCTAATTTGGTTTCAGATCTGGCCATATTCAATTACATCTGGATGATATTCTGTCAAGAGAAGACGCATTATTGCATTTTTATTTTTAATAATAAATGGTTGATAGCACTTCGTTTTGTTGATATTACTAAAGCGTTTGGCACAGTGGATCATGCAATTTTGCTTGATAAACTTTATATGGCTGGCTTCGGGGGATTTATCTTTAAATGGTTTCAGTCCTAAAAACAGAAAGAGTGTAAAAATATTTAACTGTTATAGTTAATTAGAATTGTTGACAATAGGGATTTCTCAGGGCTCAATGCTGGGTCCTATATTGTTCCAGGAATATAAATTTTCCTTATGTCTTAATTAGGGCGCTGCCAGCAGGATCGCACTTTTCCAATACCCGGATTTTTGAGATTGAACTTCGGATGTGAACTCTTTTCGGATGAACATAGGGGTATTTAACCGATTTAGGCATTTTTTGGCCAAAAGTCAATTTAATAAATAACAGATTTGACAGAAAAATACAAATTTTTGCAATGTTGAATAGTGTTGGATATGTCTCAATGGTCGTACAGGTTTAAAAGCAAATAAAGGACTTGAATAGAAACTATTTACCAAATAAAATTATTTTGACCGCCTTCGGTCAGTAAAAAGTTAGACCTAGTTAGATCGATTTTTCGCTCTCGTAAGCTCGTATATTGAAAATTTCATCGAAATCGCTGGTGCCGTTTTCGAGAACTCATTTACAAATAAATAATAAACAAACAAATATTGCTCATTTAGTAGTTTAAGACACATAAATTCATTTACTTTGATGATCAAATCGTCTGCACTGTTTCACAAATGCAGTTTTTCTTTTTCGTAAATGTTTAGCAAGGAAAGAAAAATATATTAATTTTGTTGTTTATTTACTAAATTACATAATTACTTAACTACCTAATTACTTAATTACCCAATTCAATTAAACCATCAGACTGTCAGACGCGTGACGTGATTTGTCTGCACGTGACGATATGTAAATAAAATATTTAAAAATAAATTGTGGGCTTTATTTAAAATCTTTTACTCTGAAAGCATTTTTATTAAGGTGCTTCGACTTGTATGAGGAAAAAAAACTTCCATTTGTACCCATCTAAACGTCACCCATGACAACGTCACAAAATATTATGGCAATAACGAAATCCTCCAGTGAGCTAAACCAACAAAGACTTCAAAACGAGATCGCATAAGAAACAATAAAGTTGTTTGAATTTAAGTCAATATAATATTAAAAAAGGTGAAAAAATGCATGAACAACAGTATTATCTCTAATACGATTGCAAATTTAAAAAATTTTTGATGCAGACTGGAAGAACTTTTTCAGGCCAATAATATGTGACATTTTTTTAATAGTTATTACACTAGCAAACATATTTACCAAAAACATGATTTTTGTAGGTTTTTGCAAAATGGTTGAGCACACTGGAGGCTTTCGTTATTGCCAAAATATTTTGGGACTCGTCAAAAAACACATCAAGGCTAATTTTTAGATGGGTACAAATGGACCTTTTTTTTAAAGGCACCTTAATGTTTATGTGCAATAAAAATTTGGTTTTCAAATACCTCTACCCCATGCTAGTTACTTTCGCTAATCGAACACATTGATTGCAACGTTGATGGACTGAACCAGTCCGACAAGTGGCATTAGATGTCCTGTTTTTTCCCCTTGCATTTAATTAAATGTATAGAAAGTTTGAACGTACAATCAATAAACAGAATGTAATCTATTTAATTAGACAAAAAGATTTCACTTCCAATGAGTAAATTTAGAATTGGCTGTAAAAAAACCTAAGAAAACTGGTTAAATTTATCTGTACGTGACCGTGAAATGCTCCTTAAAAACCAATAAATCTAACTGAAAATATAAAAACTTTGAGTTTCAAAGTAATTTTATTCTTTCTCCAACGTATGCTGTTTTGCATATACTTTGAAAGTGAAAGTTATGGCCTATTCTATTCTCGAAAAAAATTCTGAACTCTGAAATTGCACATGTTTATTGAAGATGTTTACTTCAAACTGAAAAAAATTGCACTGAGAATATTTGCACTTTCAAGATCGACGTTTTGAAAAATCTACCATTAAATACTACCAACAACTCTGTGCACCAAAAAGTGACATTTAAGGAAGATATTTGAAGATTTTTTTTTTTATATTTTATTTAAGATTGCGTTTTTATGGATCACATTAAGGTTAACTCTAAAAATGTTTACAAAACACGTGAATATATTTATACAAGGTATCAAAAAAATTAAAAATTAAAAATGAAAATAAAAAAAAGTTTCCCAAAAATAAGCAACACAATACCAAACACAATATCATTCCTACCTACAAAACCTACAAAATTAAAAAACTTACCACCAAAAATGATATCCATATTACCAAAAATATAAAATTTTTTTGTAATGAAACGAGCTATAGCTCAGATTTTTTTCTAAATTTATTTAAATTTAATTTCCGATATTTCGTTTTCATTTGAAAAACATCATCAGGGAGAAACTATAAGTATACAATAATTACAAATTTTTAAAATAAGCCGAATATGCCATTGAGATTAATTTGCTCGTCAATTAACTCTACCAACACATGAACTCAGAACTTCACATAAACTTCTAAGTACAACATAAAACACGCACTGGACCTAAAGAACAAACTTAATAACATATACATTTCAGAATATCATTCGATGTAGTGTCACTATTCCCTAGTATCCCAGTTGACTTCGCTATAAACACAATAGAAAGCAAATGGACAACTATAGAAATATACGCATATATGAAAAAAACAATTTTCTGACATTTTATTACTCTGAGTAAAAAACGCCAGATATTTCAAATATGACAACAAAATTTATTTACAATTACGAGGCACTGCTATGGGATCACCTGCGTCACCAATAGTAGCGGACGTAATAATGGAATACCTTTCAGATTAACGTTTAGACGATCTCTCAGTGAAACCAAAATTAGTTACCAAATATGTAGACGACCTTTTTGCGATAGTTAGATATGACCAAACCCAGCTAACCATTGGGTATGAAAACGGTACTTTTTATTACCCTCCCGCTGTGTGTGTTCATACGTTTCTGCTACTGAAAACAGCATGAAAACGGTACGTTTTACATATGAAATGAAAGTCCGTTAAGCCTGGTTTTCACTAGGTCAGTTTTCAATGACAAATGTTGTCAATCTAATGGAAACGTATTGTCATTTACATTTGTTGTCATATATGACCACTGATTGTCATATAAAATCACAAACAAGTGAAAACAGATAGAATTTTGCTAGTCAATCAAAATATCGTTGTATGACAAGAAAAATTGAAATGCCAACATGTTGGCATTTTGTGTCAGTTGTTGCCTACAAAAAAAATTTTGTTTTCATTTTTTTTTTTTCACTGCTGGCAAAGTTTTTTAAGGGCCGCTTTCTCAATGTCCGGTTAAGCACTAATCAGAACTTTAACCAGCACTTAGAAAAAAAGCCCTTTCTCAATGTTCGGTTAAGGTTGAACAGTCAGTTAAGTGCTGATTAAGTTAACGGCAAGTTGTGGTTTCGGTTAGCGCCATTTTAGGGTAAATGATTTCGAAGATGCTGTCAAACTTTAAAATTTAAGATGACGGATAGAGTTGCCACCTAAATTTTTTTTATTTTTGCGAATTCTTGTAATTTTGAAATTCTGACAACGGATTTGATTTCGAATATAATGTCACAGTTTTAAAATTTAAGATGGAGGTTAGGGCTGCCACCTAAATTTTTACCACAGTATTGCCACCTAATAATATGTATTTTTAAAAGTTTTAAACATCATTTATCAATGTTAAGGGGTCGTTGATTTTGAATCTAAAGTCCGAATTTTAAAATTCAATATGGTGGATAGGGTTGCCACCTTAATTTTTTTTAGTTTTATAAATTCGGGGCCGGCAAAAAAAAATGATACACAAAAAATGGGTCGCTGAATCCGAATCCGTTGTCAGAATTTCAAAATAATAAATTTTGAAATAATAGGGTTGCCACCTTATTATATGTCTTTTCAATAGTTTTAAACGTCATTTATCAGTGTTAAGGGGTTACTGATTTCGAATCTAAGGTCAGAATTTTAAAATTCAAGATGGTGGATAGGGTTGCCACCTTAATTTTTTTAGTTTTAAAAATTCGGGACAAAATTAGTAATCTATATATATAAAATAGGATGTGTGTATGTATGTAACGTATGGACTCCAAAACGGCTGGGCCGATTTTGATGAAATTTTCAGGTAATGTTCATCTTGGTACGGTGGGTAACATAGGCTATATTTGGACCCAATAGGTGGCGCTGGGGTGGACTTATATCGAAAATTTGAGTTTATGGACCAATTTAACTGAAATTCAGAATGTATGTTTGTTTGATCATAAGAAAATAATTTGTGTATAAATGGACACGGTAGGTGGCGCTGGGGTGGACTTATTTCGAAAATTCGATGGCGTGAAAAATATATAAATACTTTTAATTTTATTTTATAACGAGGGGAGTAGCGAAGCACACCGGGTTCAGCTAGTTTTTAATAAGAATATAAAATTAAGTAAATATTTCCATAATGATTTATGATGCATTAATTCAATATCTTTGCTTCCGTTATGTTATATGCTTGCTCATATAAATTGCAGTCATTTTCTGGAGGCAGTGAAACATATTCTTTATTCCTAATCAGAATTAAATATTTCTAAAGCTTCCCTTTTGATGCTTTTTTTTCAGTTGCATTTTAGTTTTTTTATGTTAAACAGTTATCACCTTTTTCACTTAGAACAGAACAAATTATTTTTATTTAGCGGCAAAAATAAATTAACCAATATCAGGCAACTTAACTTCACAACTGAACTACTTTGATTTCAATACAACATTCAATGCATGTTTTTGAGTTTGATGGAGAAGGGGTGGCAAAGAAAGACCTGAAAAGACAAGAACAAACGACGCTAGCGCATCAAGTGGATTTGACATACATTTCAATTTGGTGCTTGAAAAATATAAAAAAGGACTTTACAATTATATAGAGAACGGTTTAAAGGTACATACACATGCCGTTTTCATACCAGCAAATCAGATACTGTCGTTTTTAACTCCGTTTTGCTGGAACAGTCAGTTTCATGGCTTGTTGGGAATTCAAAACACTTTAGACCAGGGCTGGGCATTCTAACACAGTCACATTTTATTTTGTCGTGTTGGTATTGGTGCGCTTTCGAATAGCGCACACTGAGCGAAAAATTTGTCAAAATTATATAGATTTGCAAGTTTGTATTTTTATTCCCCCACACACACACTGTTGTATGTGTTTATTTCTTATTTTATATATTTTTTATTTTCAGTCATTGATAGTGTTCAATATTTTTTCTATATCAACATCAAAGCTATAGCACTTTATTCTAAGTAAATCAATTATATTAGTTTGCTGGCAGTGAAAAATTAAACATTCTGCTTCGCACATTCCAATTCAGAGTTAACTATTTTGGTTTGTTTTTTTTTTTTTGTTTTGTTTTTATTTTAATATTATAAAATCTTAATATATACTAATAATTAAAACTATAGTCAAAAATTCAAAAAATTAAGCAACAGAAAATTAATTCAAATAATATGAATTAATAATTCAAATAATCTTATACGGATAACATGAAATTCTATGAAATAAAAAATATGCACAAGTATTATGAATGTGCAAATCAAAAAGTTAGGTTTTTAAGAGTATACACCTGACAGCATCACCATCAGCGAACGACTGAATTATATTCTCTTCTGTTGTGAGCTTTGTGTACATGTGAAAAGTTGCGTTCAGAGAGCGCTCAGTGAGCTATGGGGCGCCCAGCGCTGCTTTACGAATATTCAATGTTTATTCTAAACATCCAAAAAATATTATAATTACCACAGCTAAAAATTTTACAAACCGGGTTTTTGAAATAAGTGACAAAAAATTCCACAAGAAAAATGCGATTAAGATTAAAGATATTTTAAAGAAAAACTGTTTTCCGGATTATTTAATTAAAAAACTAGTTAAACATAAAGACAGAACAGTAAATGACAAATTGACGACAAATGACCCCCAAAAATTTATAAAAGCATGACATACATTCCCGGTTTTTCAGAGAAGTTTAAAAAGTCCAATATTTTTAATAAGGACCATTTTAGAATAGCTTTTAAAAATCAAACACTTTACAAGCACTTTACACAAACACTAAATGTAAACTTGACAAGCAGGACAAATCGGATTTAATATATCAAATTCTGTGCAAAGTATAAAAAAATAAAAAATGTGCTTCATTGAACGAAACCATTTTTGAATAAAGGCGTTTTTTGAAATATTGTAAATAAATATATGTATTTCATTTCAAATTATTGTTTTAAATAGTAAATAAATATTAATTAAATAGCCTTTCAAAAACTTCAAAATTTCTCAAATACATATAAGCTAAAAAAACAACAGCATACTGCACCTTTTTATGGTAAGGTACAGTAAATGATAGATAAGTTTATGACTAGTACGGGCATGCTTTCTGCTAAGCAGCATATATATTTCTTTTATGAAATATTCAATTCTTGTAATTGAATTGTAATTCTCCTTCAATTCCACTAAATTATATGTGACTAACAACAGCCTTTTATTGTAAGTTTTATAGTGTTTGATAAAAATACACTCACTCACTACCATAATCTATAAATATTGTACGATAGCAATTTTTTCACAAACTCTTAGGCAAACAGGTATTAAAATAAATACAACCAAATTGTTTACTTAATGATAACAAACTGATAATTGAGCCAATGAATAATGTTGGTTTTGGGTAAAATGTAATCTTTAACTTTGGGTCTAGCTGACAACCAAATAAATTAAATGGTAAGAACTGAACTCTTTTAAAAATGCATTGTTTGTGGAAGAAAATCTAGGCCATGATGAGCACTGCTTTAACGCATTGCACTTGATTTTGAATGACCTTTGTACAATTATGACTAATTCTTTGATAAGACAAAACGTTTTTGTCATATATGGGTTAATTTTTAGGTAAATAGGACAAATTAAACATTAACGTTTTATTTTACTTAACGTTCTTAGAAATATGTATGACCTTATTTTCTAAAATCTTTTATCTCACAGATTTTCTCTGAATTTCTAAGGTTTCTCCAAACATAAGTATATCAGTTTTAATTACAACAACATTCTCTCTCTTTTTAGTTATCAACATAGTATCACTCGCCCACTTCTCTTTCTCAAACAGTCACTAAAACGAAAATTTCGATCATGCAGCTAAAAGCAGCCATTTTGGCTGTTGCCGCTGTCATTCTATACTGTAGCATAGCTTCCAGCAACGCCCAGGAAAACATACAGCTGCAGATACCGCCCTCACTGGTAGAATGCTACAATACCAGCTACTTTATGAATCGTGATAATCGCTTGCCCTCGACCATCGACACTCTGATTACGCTCATCGAAAAGGTGGAGAATTCGGATGGCTTTAATATGGACATGCGTCAGTTGACCGTGGCATTGCTGCATCGTTTCCGTCAAGATGGTATACAACAAGCTCCCGGCATCATCGCGTCACCCGGTGTCTTGCCTTACAGCCCCACCGGCTTTCAATTTCCAAAATTCCGCATTTTACTCTCCCGTTTAATACCCGGCGATGCGCTACGTTTCCCCAACAGCTCATTATCGCGTGAAGAGCGCTGCTCCATGCACTTTATGCTCTCGAGTTCATTCAATACGCAAGTGCGTGGCGATGAGAACCAGGTTTGCAATCAGCTCTCTCAATATCGCGCCCAGCGCTTGCCACGTGCTGTCTCCACCCAGGAACGCAACAATTTTATTGGCGACATTGAAATTCTGGAAAACCTCAACACAAAGTCTCAAAATCGTGGCCTACCACAAACTGGCAAGCAGATACGCCGCAATCCGAATGCTGACTTCGATTATTGGTCCGATGGTAATGGCTTTGGCTCTAACGATAACAGCATCAGTCAATGTCCCGTGGAGAATGGTGTTATCTGGACACCTTGGGGTGCTGTTACTGCCGGTACCCTAATTGCAGGCATTGCAGCAGGACTTCAACCACAACAGGTGCAGCTACGCACCTTGCTGGCTCTGGCTCGTCGACAGGGTGTTAGTGCACCACAAACTGCTACCGTAAATGTTGATAATCGCTGGGCCGCTACACTAGCTGGTGACTTGGCGGAGGTTTCTTTGGTTCAGGTACCAACCAGCTCAAGTGAGTCGGCTTCTGTTGGTGCCAACGGTGCCTGGAACAGCACTGTTATGCCTAAATGGTACTTCCTAACACAACGTCAGAACTTAGAGATGACCGATGCCGAAATACGTGGTGGCTTGGATGGCTTGATTCTGGGTATGAATATTGCCAACTGGCGCACCCAGGCCTATAGCATGAAACTCAGTCAGCTGCTGCGAATGTATTACTCAATGGACGGTGTGCTCGGTAGTGGTATTATGGCCTGTAATCGCAAGGATCAGTTTCCTCTGATTGCACCATTGAACGAATTGATCGCTCAGACCAGCGCATTTGCTCAGGTTCTTGATCGTGAGATGCAGCTACGTGTTACCTTGAGTCCCACGGCAATTGCTCAGTTTTCGAAAACTTCAGCCGATGCTTTGACAGCCTATATACGTAAGTAGCTTTTTAATTATGGAAATATTTTGGGTAAAATTATAGAA
This sequence comes from Dichetophora obliterata, assembly GCA_963920525.1. Lineage (NCBI taxonomy): Eukaryota > Metazoa > Arthropoda > Insecta > Diptera > Sciomyzidae > Dichetophora > Dichetophora obliterata. Next base: position 211,770,567 of record OY986437.1, on the reverse strand, counting down.
TAAATGGTATATTTGGACAAGTATATTAGAATTTTCAGTTTTTATTAGACATGATCCAATTTGAATGGAATAGAGTTTTAAAAATTAATGTGTCTTCACTTTTTTATAAGAACTCTTAGCATTACCTCATAAAATTTGTAAGGTCAAAGGAGCAAAGAATGTCCCAGCTTGACTCAATAGATCCCACTTAGACCTTAGCATTACATAAAGGTCTTCGTATTTTAAATAAGAACGGCAAAAGACCAAACCATATTCATAAAAACACATTAAAAAATTATACAAAACAGACCGACAAAACATTTCTTTGTTGAAATATGAAATATGAACCTGAAATAAGGACTGGTGTATACATTTAAATGCATCCTTTATTTTCTGTTTTATACTAAATTTAATTAAACGTAATGTTATTGAACGAAATAAATTTACGTTTTTCGAGTTTCTTGAAAAAACCTAGCTTAACACAAATTTGCCTTTGTGTTAAGGTATTTGCCAAACCTACCCTTGTTTGTGTTACACAAATTTGCCTGTGTGAAGGAGGGTGAAAAAGCGTGATTTTAATCAAAATTGTTCATTGCATAACATAACATTTTATGAGCCCTCAAAAAATATGACTCAAAATACGTCATTTATGTGAGTGTTTTGTGAGTGTTCTTAAAAATGAGTCATAAAAGAATCTTTTTTATACGTGTTTTATGAGTGTTCATAAAAATTACGCATAATAGAATCCTTTTTATGCATGTTTTATGAGTGTTCATAAAAATTACGCATAATAGAATCCTTTTTATGCATGTTTTATGAGTGTTCATAAAAAGGAGTCATAAAAGAATACTTTTAATGCATGTTTTATGAGTGATCATAAGAAGGGCTCATAAAAGAATCCTTGTTATGCGTGTTTAATGAGTGTTCATAAAAATTACGCATAACAGCATCCTTTTTATGCATGTTTTATGAGTGCTCATAAAAAGGTGTCAAAAGAATTCTTTTAATGCGTGTTTTATGAGTGCTTATAAAAAGGACTCATAAAAAATACTTTTTATGCATGTTTTATGAGTGTTCACAAAAGAGACTCATAAGAGAATCCTTATTATGCATGTTTTGTGAGTGTTCATAAAAACCAGTCATAAAAGAATACTTTTAATGCGTGTTTTATAAGTGTTCATAAAAAAGGATAATAAAATAATACTTTGTATGCTTATTTTATAAGTGCTCATGAAAAGAGACTCATAAAAGAATCCTTTTTATGCATGTTTTATGAGTGCTCTTAAAACAAAGCTCATAAGAGAATCCTTTTCATACATGTTTTATGAGTGTTCATGAAATAGAGTTATAAAAGAATACTTTTATGCGTGTTTCATGAGTTCTTATAAAATGGGCTCATAAAAGAATACATTTAATGCATGTTTTATGAGTGCCCATAAAAAGGACTCATAAAAGATTCATTTTTATGCGTTCCTGTGATTCTTGTGAATGCTATTCCTGTATAAAGCAGGCGCTTGTTATGCTGGCGCCGAAATTCGGGAAATTCCATTCTTACTGCGATCAGCTTTTTTAAATGTTAACATACTAAATATAGAAAATAATCAAGTAAGTTCTTTTAAATTTTTCACTATAATAATGCCAAGAAAAAGTGCAAGAAAAAGTCTTCGCAAATAATTTAGATTTTAAAAAACTAAAAAATTCGTTTAGAGGTGGAGTTAAGATAAAATAGTTAAGAATATGAGGAAGCGATTGAGGAGGTTTTTAATAATCGAACTCCTGCTTATAAAACTCCGGCAACCATTTAGTCCTTATTGAGCAGTGGTCTAAAAAATATTAGAAACCAATTAGCGACATATATGGTTTTAAATATGAGTCATAAATAGTCTTTAATATGAGTCTTAAAAGAGTATTTAATTGGAGTCATAAAATAGTCTTTAATATGAGTCTTAAAAGGGTATTTAATTGGAGTAATAAAATAGTCTTTAATATGAGTCTTAAAAGGGTATTTAATTGGAGTCTTAAATGAGTCTTGTTTTGCGTCATAAAAGAATAACTAAAAGGAGTCATATCGGAGGACTCAAAGAAAGAGTATTTCTTGAGCGCATAATGACGATAAAGCCTCATGAATAAGAGTCTAAAAAGGGTCTTAAAAGAGTCTTAATGTTTGCTGGGGAGTACTCACGAACTATTGCAAGATCAAAAAGCAAATCAATAGCAAACTTTATCATAAAAAAAATTACATCAAAAAAATTATCAAAAGATTTATTTAATTTTCTAGATATTATAATAATTATCAAAGTTTTATGAAAATTTTTTTAATTTAATTGCTCATAACTATCTTAAATGTGTTTTTATGCAAAATGTTTTTAAACAATAAATACCAATTTGATTTTCTTCTCAACAAGTTATATATTTTTGAAATCGGATAAGATATACATTAAATATGGAGTAAAATGTAATGACACATATTTTAAAGTCTTTCTTGTCTAGCTCCCAAAGGGGGGAGAGGGTGACCCATATCTTTGCATTTTCCTACTCGTCTAATCAAGTAGAATCACTACCCGAGGTAACTAATGCTATATCTGGGGAACCTTGTATATAGTTCATGCAACTTTAAGTATACAACTACAGGTGTCCCTATTAATTTGGCGTAAGTCTACGTATATTTTTGTGGGATTAATAAAGGTTTGACTATTATGATGACGTCACTTTGTATGGTGAGTAAACAGAGTTTTACTTTTTTTTGCCATATTTCAAACTTACAGCCCTATTCTGGCAAATTAACAAATTGTTAACCAGTATTTTGAATATTTCTATGTGTTTGTTGTTTTCAATACAAAATTAAAAGCTCAAAAAACAACATTTTTGAATGAAATTGTCAATAACTGAAAAGCAGTTGGCAATTTTTATCGAACATTTTACTTTTGAGCTTCAAATTTTGTTTTGAAATAAAAAATTACAACAAACACATAGAAGTATTCAAAATACTGGTTAACAATTTAATTTGCCAGAATGGGGCTGTAAAGTGCATAGCAAAAAATAAGAACTTATTTGCTAAATTTAAAGGCATTGTCCCATTATCGTAGTCAAAATAAAAGTCGGTTAAATAAATAATACATACTTTCAACGTTAATATTTCGGTTCAGAGGTCATAAGTTTAAAATCTAATATATAGGTAAATAAAATTTATATGATTCTGCACATATAGGGCGCAGTACCTTTCGAATGATATAAATTTCATTGCCCTTATTCTAAAATTTATATCGAAAAAGTGTACGACAACATTTTATGTTTGCCTATTAATATATAAGATTAGAAAGTGACATTTAGCATGTGACATTTAGAAAGGAATACCTTTCTCTCGAGCTTTAAAAATTTGTAAAATAACGCTTTCAAGTAGCTTCAAGTTCCTTGAATAGAGTACGGGAACGAACAAATATCTGAAATTTTCAAAAACAATTAAAGCTGTCATTTACGCTACTCACTGTTACAACAAAAATAAAAAAACAAGAAATTGTTTCCATATCGCGAAAAAAGCCGCGGAGGGTTGCTAGTATATAAATATAAATATTATTTTGTAAAATTTAGTCATATTTTAGTAGAGAAACACGTTTTACTCAATTTAACCAGTTATCCCATAATTCTACACTGTTTCTTGCGGATAAAAAATTGTGAGAGCCCCCCTCTCCCCGACGTGAGAGTGAAAGAGATTCGGCTTAACCACCCCCGCCCCTTAAACACCTCACGTAATTAATGGATGCCCCCTTATATGCGATATTAAAAGGCAAATAGTAGTATCGCCTTTCTTGTGGGTTAGGAAGAGATTCCAATCATTTGCAAAAACTTCTTTCAGCCATATTCTGCACAGAGCTCATGAATACATTTTAATAGAGCTTTGCCTCCGTTCTTTAACAGCTCAGTAAGAAGTCCATTGGCTCACACGGCTTTGTAATTTTTAAGGCGAGCTATAGCTGTTAGGATTCATTATAATCAGGCAGAGAAACCTGCCATTCACTATTAAGAACCTTAGAGAAATGTTCTCTTCATAACGTCAATGTACTCCCCGGGCTTAAAACCATCGGTCAGGCGTCTTACCTTTTCGGCCGCCATTCCTGTCGCCATGCATCTCAATCTTTTCGTACTCGCTCTATTTTTTCCACCAAAAATTACTTCTTTCTTCCCTTCTCTTCTCTCTGTATCACTCCCTAACAGCACTCATTCTATTCTAGCGTACTCGCTCTATTTTTTCCACCAAAAATTACTTCTTTTTTCCCTCCTCTTCTCTCTGTATCACTCCCTAACAGCACTCATTACAACCGATTGCAGGGAGGCATGGAAGCGATGCGACAGTTTTAATCATACCACTGTTTTCGACGAGGGCGGTGGTAGGCATGTATGAATCTTGGCTGCGATAAGATAGTGATCCGAGTCTATGTTGGCACCACGGATCGTGCGTACATCTAATACACTGGATAAATGCCTTTTCTCGATAAAAACGAGACCAATTCCGTTGCTCATTCTTTGGTTTGGGGACATCCATCCAAGTGACCTTAAGAATATTGAGATGCTTCAATCAGCCTCATTCCGTTAACAGAGGTGTTGTCGTGAAAACTGAACTTTCTGAAAAATTTTCCTTGCCTACCTTAGCGTTATGTCAAAAAGCATGATTTTTATGTAATTTCGGGAGCATCGCTCGTAAGCATCTTCAAGGTGTTCGTAGAAAATCTCTTTAGACTCATCGTCCTTGTCTTCTGTCGGAACATACGCACATATTAGACTTATGTAGAAAATTTAGCCTTGATGTGGAATACGGCAAGCCGTCCATTCACAGGTGTTAATCGCAGGACGTGATGTCATAGTCTCTTGCCAACTACAACTCTGCACCTAAGCTCTTGTTTCTACGCATGGCCCCTATAGTAGATATTACAGAATGCTTGCCATATAAAACCCTGTCCCTTTCTTTGCATTTCTTGCATTGCAGTGAAATCAGCTCCGTATCTTTTCAAGATATCAAGCAGTTGGATTGAAGCACCTTCTCAAATAAGAGTTCACACATTCCAGGAACATTTCATTATCAGTTTTTCGTTTTGTGGTATTCGTTATGAGGAAAATTTATTTTTTTGGGCGGGCTTTAAGCCCGACTCACAACTAATATCATCCTAGGAGATCCGTCGCTCAGATTAGCCACCAAACTGGCAACCGTTAGTCCCAGTAATTCCACATTGAGGTTGCGACTTGAGGAGGTCGACTTGAAACGATTTCGAAATGAAAAATTATGGAATCGCCATGTTGAAACTGATAGACACGTCGCCATGTAAAGATTCATTCTCTGTTCCCTAGTTATATGTATTTACTTGAGTTTCAAATGTATTCTGCGCCTTTTTATATACAGTTTTGAATGGGCCAATTTGCGGATTAATTTTAAAAAATTTTGTTGGTCAGTTTTTGTTTTTATAGGAATATAAAAAGATTCCAATGCTTTATTCAATTTTTCAATATGTGACCTTCTCCGAGAAAAGGGAGCTAGTTTGTGAAAATTAAGTTTTGAGAAAAACGCATTTAAAGTTTCATAACGCACTATCACTGTGAACACACCTTCAGTTGGGAGATGCTATTTGGTATAGTTAGTTATGATTGGATGCCGACTTTGAAATCTAACTCATTTTATCTGATTCTACACCCTTTTAGGTACCAGAATCCACTCTTCAGTCCAAGCCCGTTTTTTGACACAATAGGTCCCTTTCTTCGGAGAAGGTCACATATATTTGTTTTCGAGCATTTTATAGACTCAAACAAAAATTATGGGTAGCCTCTCCCTAACATTTTTGGAGTACAATTCTAAGGTTATATAAAGAATATTTTAGATTTTTTCCCAATTTTTTCTTAATCATCCCAAATAATAGAACTATCTTCGTTTGCAAAGAAATGTTTTCCTTTAATTAATGTGTTGTTTTTTTGTCTTTATAGGTTTGTTGGTTTTTAAATTCCTGCTTGTTAGTTGTTTTGCTTGTCTTTGTTAAAAAGTCTTGCTATGCATTGACAATGTTTTTAGTCTTGGTATATTTGAAATTATTTATAAGTATGTATATTAATTCTTACAGTTAAAATTTTCATCACATTGAACTGAATCTGTATTCGCTTTTGCCTTTTTTTATTAGAGTTTTGCCCTTTTGTGCTTCTGTTCTTGTTGTTTCTGGTCTTGAGATTAAAAATCTTTCATTCCATTTCTATTGCCATTGCAAACTTAAAAGCCCTTATTTTCGATATAAGGTTAATATGGCAAGTTTTGACATATTTTTGTCTCTTAAAGCTTTCTTCTTTTCCTTAAAAATCAAAGCTTTATTGATTTGCTATTTGTTGTGTCTTTAGTTTGGGCATAACTTTTGTGTCCGATTTCTTAATTACTAACGTCTTTTCTCTATCATCTTTCATTACAGCTCAATATATGAATGATGTGTCCTGTACCGTTAGCAATGCTCTACCACAGGATGTTTCCCAATCCATCACAGCCATGACAGATATTTATGTGTACTTGGATACATCGTGGCAGTACACCGATATTGTCAACTATGTCAAGTGAGTAGGATATTTTTTTTCGTTTTTTATGGTCTGTCAGTCAATATTTCATACCGGCTTCTCTCTCTCTCACACTATTCAGCTATGTGCTTCAACGCCTAAATGTCAATCCCTATGCCAGTTCCGTGACACTGATCTCTGCCTCAAATTGTGCAGTTATTGTGAATACCACCAATACTTTAAGTGATATCTATGAGAACTGGAATGTGACCACACACTCATTGTGTAAGTTACCCTTATTTTACCTAAATATCTTCAATTCTTCACCACAAAATTTCTTTCGAATTTTCAGTCACAACTGGCTTTAATTTGCCCAATATTCTGAGAAGTGTACAGAACTTTACACAAAGCTATATGAATGGCCAGCAGGCCAACTCTTCGGTTGGTGGACGCTCATTGGTAGCTTTGTTGATGCCAAACATGGCGATGATCAGTGATGCTGACAATAGCTTTTCGGTGACCCGACTTCAGTACATTAGCGAACAAGTGCCAGATTTGAGCTTTATTTACTTTGGTGGCGGAACCATAACACGTTTCTCCGCCTTTGTTCAAAGCTCACGCGATGATCTATTCCCACTTAGCATTGGTTCAAATGTAGTTTCCGCTGCCGGTCCCGTCGTGATGCGCATAAAGAAAAGTAAGTCGTTGTTTTTTCCCTGAACTAAGGACAAAGTCGTTACGATTGAATCTTTCTTTCTTTCTTTTGATTTTTTCTAGTTCCGCGTCGCATTATTAATCCGCGTTGCGGTGCCTCCTGGTACACTTCCACTTGGGGCAGTGATTCCTTGGCTCAATATGCACGACCCGGTGTCATCAATTTCTATCGTGTTGCACCCAACTACTTCTTTGGTGCAGGCAGTGGCCGTTATGTCAAACTTCAAGCCCAAAATGCTTTTAACTTCAACATTTGTTCATCGCGTTCAGTTGTCTTGCCCACGCAAAATTCCACCACCGGCACTACTAGCGGCAGCACAGATCAGACTTGTGTGCAACTCACCAGTAATGCCTTCTCTTATGATCTGTCCAATGCTTGCAAAGGCTATACCACCATTCATCAGTGTCCACCATTGTATATATCGGTGCAGGCTCCTGAGGCATCATCGGGATCAGTGCAGACTGTTTCCTGCGCGGATGTCGCTTGCCAAACGCCAGATCAGGCAAAATTCACCATAACTGTGGATAATTTGGGTTGTTACAGTGGTGTGAGTGGACTTCTGGCCAGTTTTACAGTCATCGTAATGTCCTTTTTTTTGCATCAGCTTCTGCAGTAGTTTTGTCGCTGAAACGGCTTTCAAATGCGAATAGTTCTAGCTCTTTGAAATATTCTGAAACCGAACAAGTTGCCTTGCTTCTAAGAGCCACCGTTTTTAAGTTTTAACAAACCATTCAACGCTTTTCAACCATTTATACATACTTAATACTGATATGTCAAACATTTACATATTTCATATTATTTTTTAAGCTATATCTTTAAGCAGATTTCTATTTTGTTGCAGTTTTTAAATAAAGTCATTGGTTTTTACCAACAAAATAGAGAAATTCGTTGTGATATTTTGTTATACTCCCCACGTACTTTACAGAATTGTTTTTATAATGTTCCAAGAAACGATCGAAGCAGAGATTTTAGAACAAAGCAATAATAAGGGGTTAAAATGGGCTTTACCAATAAGGAAGCTATTATGTTGGAAAAGTATCACGTTTTTGGAAAAAACTTGAAAACTTGTTTATTCTAAATTAAGATCATGACCAAGAACACATCATAAATCCTTAAAGCTTTTATCACGGA